>CM057229.1:26711062-27911062 GCA_029891385.1 Erythroxylum novogranatense | reverse complement strand
TGTTTTTCAAAACCAACGGGTTTAAGGCTTAAAGGTTTTATGCATTATGGCTAAAAATATTAATAAACATAAATGCATATTGTATGTTTTGTGAATGTTTCGAAAAAGATATAACATCAAGTAATCATCTGGTCATTTTGAGATAAAGTTATACTTAATCTATCATTGCTAATAAATAAAAGAAAATAAGAAAGTAAATTGTAAATAGGAAATTTGAAAAAAAAGATAAGGGTCAAATTTTGTCTATATTGCCAAAGGACATATCATATATTTCACTAGCATGGATTAATAAATAAAAGAAAACTTTATAACTAGCTGACGACAAATTTTCCAACTTTCATATGAGTGGATGGATATAGTAGCAATAGGTACAATTTATAAAAAACATGGGCACACAACAACCACATTATTACAATTACTCGAAACATTTTGCACTAAAATAGATAATAAGGTTTCAAATAATGAGTTCAAGAATATGTTTTTTCTTGGGTACTTTTCTTTGTTTATTAACACCACAAAAATATTTTCAACACTCCCTTCTTTTTTGGCTTTGCAATTTAGGAATCTATTCATCTTTTGGAAGATACAAGGTCTGTCCATAGGTGAAATGTACAACGAAATAGCATCCACTCCAAAGTGGGTTAATGTATACTTGGAAAATATAGTTTTTAAATTGAATTTAAGTGTAAATAAGTAGGCTAATTGTGTATTTAAGTAATGATTGATCGATCAATTCTTTTAATCCAATAGAAAACGTATATAATCATATTTCAGTATTAGCATTCAATAACTTTATCATAAGGTTTTTGCTTGCAAAAGTTGTAGCATAATGTTAATCCTTGTAAAAGTTGGCTTGGAGGCAATTCATATCTAAGGATCAGCTCTTATATACAACTTGTTTGTCATTAATTATTAGTTGTATCTTAATGTTTACTAATATGATTCAACATGTTATTCATTATAAACAAGTTGGCAACTTGCTACTTATTTAAAACATGTATCAAAAGCACAATAACATGTTGATTCTTGCTACTACATAACTTTGTTTTTGTTTCAACTTTTAAATGTCAAAGTAGTTTAATGATAGCTCTCGATGCATTAATTCATAAAGCCAGGCAATGTATATAATACAAATTCATACAATATCAAGAATTATCTCCATTTATTCAATATAAGGATATGAAGAGGGAATATGCCATATGTAATTCAATAATGTCCACAAAAGAGGTTAATTATACTATGTTATGTCACCTATCTAAAATTAATAATTGCAAAACTTATGTCCTTTGTTTTGTCAATGAAGACATGTTTTGTGATGGGGGCTTGTTGAGAGAGAGAGAGAGCAAAAGAAGATGAAAACAAAAAAAAGGAAGGTTTATGTGAGTTGGACAACTATAGGCAAAACCAAATTCATAACAGACTTTTCATCGAACAATTCATAAGCAAACTGAATTAATCTCTAACTCTACACAAAACCACTATATTTTTCCATTATTCACCAACATAAACACGTTCAAACATAAAATGAACCAACCATAGTTCAAAAACAGAAAATACCCTTTCATACATCAACAAAACCGACGTTCATATAACCATTTAACAACAAAATTTCTCTAAGAAAAAATAAACTCGAAAGAAAAGCATGGACGACTAACCTCAACTTAAATAAAGATGATGGACGATGGACGATGGACGATGGAAGAAAGAAGATAACGAAGAAAACAAGTTGCATGGGAGGGAGGGGGGAGCTTTGGGTATGGTTTAATTAAAACCAAAATGACATCATTTGGAGTTAAACCAAATGATGTCATTTTCTTTTGATTAAAAATTTTGAGGTTTAAGATCTAAACGATGATGTTTAAATTTAAAATTTATCGATGAACATTGCTTCCGTCGGTACACTTGACGCTTATTTTTGCTGCCAATTATTGCCACCTATTTTTACGACGATCTTCACTACTCTGTTGCTATATTCCATCAACAAAATTGTTGGATAATTTTCTTCCACCTTTATCGATGGATATTTTGCTCATCGCAAAATACCAAAATTTTACCTATGGAAAGTCAATTTTTTTCGTTAATTTACTACAAGATTTTTCGCGTTGATAATTTTCCGTTGATAATTTATAATTTTCTTGTAGTGGAAATAACTCCAATAAAAATACAATATCAAGTTTTGTGATAGATAAAATAAACTACCGACAATTGGTCTAAAAAGAGTTGCATCTTCTAATTTCTTTCCTTTATTCTTTGACAACTTCAGGCCAGGTTCTATAAGAGTGGCCACTGTTTTTGACTCCTCCATTTGAAATCATTTTAGTAAACTTGTTGTATATCCTTTTTGAGAAACAAAAATAACCATCTAATGTTTTGATATCCAACCTAAAAACACAACTTACTTCATCCAAACTCTTCATTTCAAAATGAACATACAAAACATCTTGAAGATAATTAATTTCAACATTCTTTTCTCCCATAATAATCATATTATCTATATAAATAAGTTGCATAGTGTGTACAATAGGTGCTTTTTTTAATGAATAATCATGGATCAGTAGCCAAAAACTTGAAACCATAAAAATAAAAAATTGAGTAATTTTAATATACCAAGGACATGAAGCTTAGTTGAGATGATAAAATGCCTTCTTGACGCAATACATGTAATTAGAAAACTTTAAGGAAATAAATCCTTATAGTTGTTTCATAAAGATATCTCAATCTAACTCTTTATAAAGAAAAGCTTTTCCTCTTCCATATTGTTGTCATAATTTCTAATGTCTACTAATAGCTAAAGAAATAATTGTTCAAACTATTATCATTTTGCTAACAAGGCTGAAAGTTTCATCATAATCTTGACTATATTACTAAGAGAATAATTAGAATACGTCTAATACAAAATGGAGCAGTTACTACAGCTTTGCATTGAAAGATCATGATTCATCTAGATTTCTGTAACAATAGCAACAAGAGGAGTATCAACATCTTTAAATTGTTCTTATCCAGTTCATTACTTTAAATAAAGTTGTGCTTTATAAAATCATAGAGTCATGTTTTATCTAGATACACTGAGCCAATTTTAGGGGAATATATGACACGATGACATTATGGAATAAAAAGGAACTAAAGGTTGAAGAAAAGGATGATACTATTTTTTTAATAAGAGAAGGAAGATAAGAAAGATGAACAAGAAGAGGAGGAGACAAATAAGGAGGCCATTGAGGAATTATTGACAATTATATTAAGTATGGAGGGCTCACACTTCTCACAAAGAAAACTATTGGAGTAAATCAAAGATCCAAGACCATCTATAAATTGTGCCATCAAGCTTTTTCTTTAATTTGTAAACCTCTTTACAGATTACCAGATCAGCACCCATTGGTTTTGGTACAAGCTGTCACATGTTTTTGTTTAAAACTAAATTTTTTTTCTTGTATTGCATCTTCCCATTTAGGAATCGCTTTTGCTTCATTATAAGATTAGGCTCATTTTCACATAAATCTCCCATGACAAATCAAGATAGAAGAGAAAAACGTTTTTCCTTCATAATCACTAAGATAACCAAGTTGCTTTCTTTGTCGCGTCAATTTTCTTAAGACAAACTTTGTATCTTCTTCTATTTGGATGTTTACATAAGATAAAGGAATATTTCCCCTTACTATTAAGTGCATAATCATCAGAAGAAGAAAAGAAGTGCAAGATCAATTATACGATTGTCTTTATTTACGTCAAACTTACTTTATTAAGCACCACATCATGAGAAATAATAATTTTATTTGTTTTTGGATCCATACATCTCCATCATTCCATATGAGTGTCATGACCAACAAAAATGCATTACTTGGCCTTTTAGGTCAAGCTTAGTTCAATTATGTTTCAATATATGAACATAAAAAATAGACCAAAAACTTGGAAATAATTGACTTTGAGTTTGCGATGATATAAAAGTTTAAAAGGAGAAGATTTTGTACCTAACTATAGAGGCAAATTGTTTATAACATATGCAACAATATGAAAAGCTGCAACTTATAACTCTGTTGGAAGATTCTTTGCATGGATCCATGATAAGCACATAGATGTTAAATAAGTGAACTTAGTAACCCCATTTTATTGTGGAGTTTATGGACAAGTATTTTAATGTTGAATCCTATGTTTTTGTTTAATAACCCCATTTTATTGCAAAGTTTATGGAAAAGTCTTTTAGTGTTGAATCTATGTTCTCTGTAAAAATTTTGAATTTGATCCGGAATAAATTCACCTCTAATGTAGTTGCACAAACACTTTACTAGTAGCTTAAATTCTTTCTCCACATCGTTCTTGAAAGGTGATGAGACTTTCCATATTGATAGCTAGGACAAACATCATTATAGTGAATATCCTTTAAAATAAAAATGCCATCAAGAAATTTCTTGCTAGCTCTCATTTTGACATATTTTGGCAACATATGCATCATTTCTAGACAACACATATAATGATTCCTTCTTCTTCTTCTTTTGAACTAGACAAAACATTGGTTGCAATATGATTTACATTTGAAAGACCTCATCTATCATTTGGTCCAAAGAGAGCATACCTTTGTAGATCATGTGAGGAGCTAAAATAAGATTTCTTGTTAAGCATAGAACATAATAAACATTTTTGAAGAAAATGTCTCTATCATTGTAATTACCTTATCTAAAATGTCTTTCTTCCAATATAAGATGCAAGGAATTGTTAGATGTCACAAAGACCTTTTTCTATAGTTCGGACGAACATTAGATAACAGGCAAATATTCCCTATTGCATGATGGGAACAATCCACTCATTCTTATAGTTAATAAGGGCAGTGACATCTGTGAGCGCGTCAGTCTAATGTGAAACAAAAAAAAATTGGGAGGAAAAGATAATGAAAGAGATAAACACATAGAGAAATTATCTTAAAGATTGCATCTTTTATTGAATAATCAACAGCTATTTATAATAGCTTTACATGAACATGGAATGAGAAAAATTAGGAAAACAATCCCATTAACAACATGAAAGAAGGAAATCAAACTACCCACTAATTTAATTAAACTACCCACTAACTTTATTAAACTACCCACTAACTCAATGTTAGTTTTCTATTCTAAAATTAAGGAACAAGAATGAATAACAATTAATTAACACACGTATCACTCCCCCTTAGTGCAAACCAACATCAATAACCCCAAGAGTGTAGCGCCCCCTTATCATAGGGTATATACCGGAACGTCCGTAGGTCATTCCGATACATATCCTACGATAAGAGTGAGCTACGAACAATCACTACTGTACTTCACATGGCATCATAATAATAAAACATCAGTATCAAAATCACTAATTTTTTAAACCAAAAATTTCCCCATTTCATTTATCTAAAATCAGAACTTTACATATCTGTCAGTTTTTCACTGTCTGTACATTACTCCAAAAGCCTAAGACAAAATGATATAAAAACAGGGGAAATACAACAACTCTATCTAGGTCATCCCAAAAATCTCAGCTGACCGACCTGTGAGCCATGACTTCTCTTGCCAACACGATCTACACGGCAGGAAAAGTCCTTCTGGAGCTAGGAGTCTACTCTCTCGGTCCTGAAAAATAAGTTACAATTTTGGGTGAGTTTGCGAACTCAGTGAGGTAACCATCATCGATGATTCACTCAATTCATGCAACATTGACGTAGAACACAGTTGTTTCATAATTTCAAATTCAGAAGTACCACATGATTGTTATCACATAAGTAGAAGCCATTTTTGCCTTTCACTCAACCAAAAAGATCAAATCAAATGCATATGAAATGCGTATGTGACACTTTTTTAATTTATTTTGGTGTTGTGACCGAGCGCCTAAATTGTCCCAATATGGGCGCATTAATCGTTGAGCCTGAGGCTCTGAATCTCTGTGAGCTCGAGGCCCAAATACTTTGATCTTCTAGCTCTCGGTAGCTGCTCTGGTCACAACTGTCATTATTTGTTCATGCATTCATGCATGGAATGCACATGTCACAATAACGCAGTATACATGTCACAATCAACACATATGTCACAAATTATCACATTTCAAACAAATAGTTCACAATTCACATACAGGTAGCACTTCTATGTCATAGCTCTCCCAATACGTCGGGCCTTCTGTGCAAAATTCACAATCATAAACAATTCACAACCCACCATTATTCTCTACAGAATTATAAGCACATAATTATAGCAAATACTAATTGAGAAACCATCTAGGTCACTTACCAATAGCTTCCAAGCTAATGCCTGGAAGTCTCGGCAATATCCGTGGGTTGACGTTCCAAATGCGCCTCTATAACAGTCAAAATATTCAAACATTACCAAGTGTGCAATTAGAAATATTTAATAATGCACATATAACAATTAAAATGTATACAATGCATGTTCGTGACATTCCCGGCACTATTCCAAAAATTCCCATCACAAAATTTTCCTCTAAAAATTAGAAATCCAAAGACACCAAAATCGCTCAATTCGGACCTCTATTGGTCCAATTATCGCTAAAAACACGGACCAGAAAAATACTTACTCGGTCCTCTAACTTTGACCTAATCAAATCATGACAATTTCATATCTAAAAAATCACAATTTTACAAAAAAATGAATTTAAATATTTCATGAATCCGATGCCTCAAGAATCAGGTCAATCGGAGGTTGAAAGAAAAAGATATTCACAAAAGAATTAAATTGGGACAAAATAAATAACAGAAATAATAAATAATAAATAATAAATAATAAATAATTTATAAAATAAAAAAATCAATTCTCGCGAGGGCGACGTATCGCCCTCGTGAGATGCGAGGATCTGAATTTTCAAATTTTTTTAAACCTAATTTTTTCAAAATCACTTATTAAACCTTCCCTTCTTCCATACTACACAACTCTTCACACAAATGTCCAAAAATCATAAATGAGGTCTCATTGGAAAGCTCACAGAAAACCCTACAAGCTTCATGAATGGGTTAAAAACCAATTTCACCCCTAAGGGTGTCAAAAATGCAAGCAAAATATCTGCCAAATCATAAATTTGCCAAAACAGTGCAACATTCTACTAAATCCATATCTTCCCATTCCCTTTGCCAAAAATTCCAAACTTTATACCAAAAGAAAGATCAAAACATATTCTACAACTTTCATGAACAACCAGGTAGCAAATTCAATCTCTAAACAAATCAAATTCTCAATCAAAGTTTCTGCCTATATAAGTCATTCTCAACAGTAACACAATCTTCCAAAAAGCATAACTTCCTATCCCATTATCGAAAAATTACATACTCTATATCACTGAAAAGATCAGAAAACATGCTACAATTCTCATGAAGGACTTAAAACCAAATTTCATCTCTAACTAGATCAAATCCTCCCATTATTGTGGCTGCCCTGTTAAAGATTGTTAAACAACCATTTCACCTAAACCATATCCAAACTTTCAAAATCCATAACTTACAATCCCTACATCCAAAAAGAACATATCTTACCTCATTACAAAGCTAAAACATTACTCTACAACTTTCCATAAGATCACTTGAGCTAATTTCAACCATAACAGTCCAAAACTAGCATCAGAACACAGAAATCACCAAAACTCATACTTAGAGACATTACACACACCAAAACACATTAAGGCATAAATTACCATCTGAAAGTTAACAAGCCATAACTTTCAACCTAAAAATCGAAAAATGTCATACTTAATGGAGATAGAAAGCTAACAAGAAAATCTTCAACTTTCATGAAGACCAATTTAACAAAATCTGTCTACTTTAGCCTAAAAAAATTCTCCAAAGTTTCAGGTCACAAATCTCTACATGCTAGCATTACCACTATTGACACTGCACATAAATCTCACTTTCAAAGAAAAATTCGAAACCCTTCAAACCACAATTAGACAGAACTTCCTTCATAAGAATTCTAGCTAAACTTCTCCAGTTTAATTCAACCTAAACCTCAACTCAATAGCATAACCATATCAAAAGTTATAACCCAAACATTGAAACATACTCAAAGTAAAATTTTTCCAGATTTTACACCTAACTCTACTCCTATCATTCCAACACTATTTCTACACCAATAAGCATCCAATTTAGTCAAGAAATCAGCAAAAATTTCATCAAGATCTTCACTTGAGCATAATTCCACAAAATTCCAGCACACATACTCAGTCATTTTCTGTTAAGAAATAAGCATCTAACATCATTAAAGTCCATCCAAAACACACAATTCAACTATACTATACATGCTATATCATTCCTCCTCAACCAATCTTAAATCAACCAAGAAAACAACCTACCCATTTACACCAAACATAAGTTCAAGCAATTGATATACAAGTCATCACAATAAATGCTTTTAACTACTAATTTAAGAACACATAACATAATTCTTACCTATCAAGCTTCAAAGCTTCAATTCTTTACCAACTCACCAACTTCTCTACTCTTCTTCACCACTCCTCACACACACGAAAATCACCAATTTTAAGGGGGGAAGAAAGCTTAGGCTTGAGTAAGCACTTAAGATGGAAGAGCTTTGGATAAGGTGGAGAAGAGTAGCACTTTACAAGAAGAAGAAATAATCGAAGGAGGAGGAAAAAGAGGAGGTTTCGTATGAGAAGAAGAAACAAAAGCTTTTAAGTTAGGTTTTTTTAAGAAAGCATCGTGAATGAGTTTGCAAAAGTTAGGTTTAATAATATAAAAACTAAGTTTAATACATAAGTAGGCAAGTGACCAGTGTCACTTGCCACTTGTCTTATTTTTAAACACCCATTTATTTCCTTTCCAATAACAATTCAATTTCTACTCCAATTTCTCTCCAAATTCCAATGGCTCAAAGTAATAAATCTTAAAATCATGTATCTAATTTTTTAGTACCATTGGACAGTCATTTTCAGTACCGGAAATCCAATCAGTCCGTCACTTGGCAATTTTTCCGGTCCGGAAAAATATCCCGAAAAATTCCTAGAAAAATTTCTAAAATTCTTCAAAAATGTAAAACACACAAAATTTCACTCCAATTCAATTTTCAAGCACAAAATCATATTTTTCACAATAATCACATTTATAAACACATATATCGGGAAATGTCGTGAATATATGTACAATCATGTGCATGTGGAAAAATTTCTATTCATGTATATATGGAGGCCATATTATGCATGATCATGTCGAGATACGTATACACACTCATACCCCATCCTAAATTACTATTTTGCCCTTCCCATCGGTGATGGGATGTTACAAAGAGCCTTTCTGAAGTATTGGAACTTTGGTTTCACCAAAGCCTTGGTAAAAATATTAGCTACTTGATCATTGGTACGAACGTTCACCAACTCAATTTCTTCACTCAACACCTTCTCACGAACAAAATGATGACGAACCTCAATATGCTTTGTTCTAACATGAAAGACAGGATTTGATGCAAGCTTGATGGTACTCTCATTATCACATTTGATATGCACAGCATAGTCAGTCTCAGACACCATATCTTCAATCAACCTTTTCAGCCAAATACATTCTTGTGCAACCATAATTGCAGCTACATATTCTGCCTCTGTAATAGATAAAGCAATGATGTTTTGCTTCTTACTGCACCAAGAAACCACTATTGAACTTGTACTGAAACAATATCCTGTAGTTGAATGGCGATCATTAGTATCTCCTACCTAATCTACTTCAATAAATCCACTCAAGAAGAAATTATCACATCTTTTATACCAAAGTCCATAGCTAAGGGTTCCTTTTACATAACATAAAATCCTCTTAGCAGCATCAAGATGGGGAGTCCTAGGTTCTTGCATAAACTGTGAGGCAATTCCAACATAATATGAAATTTCAGGTCTTGTGATAGTTAAATAAATTAGACTACCATTGGAGTAGCTTTCTCCTTTGACTCCCCCATGCTAAAACGATCCAGAAGGCTCCTTCTATAACCTCTTTGAGAAATGAAATAACCTTGACCTGTCTTTTCAATTTCCAAACCAAGAAAACATCCAATTTTTCCCAAATTTTTCATCTCAAAACGGACAGCCAAGTCACTCCTTAAAATAGAAATTTCTAACTCATTATCTCCGGTTATTATCATATCATCAACATATAATAATACCAAGAGATGCACACTTGAATCTAATTTAATAAACAAACTAGAGTCTGAATCAGAAATTCTAAAACCATAAAAGTTAAGATATGATGCTACCTTTGTTGGAGTTATGTAAATATAGTGCCCTGGAAAGCAAATGTATTTATATGTAACTTTATCTTCTTCAGTTACAGTTTTGTAATGAAAATATTTATTATTAATAAAACAAAAGAGTATGGTTTTATCTGTATGAGCATTATATATCTGGTCATAAGGAGGGAGGGAGGGAGGGAAATTTTGAAAATTTTTAAAAATTTTGCAAAAAAGTCCCCAATTTTTTTAAAATTTTCGGTACCGACCGGTATTTGACCAGTATTTTGAATACCGACCGGTACCGACCGATACTATCGAAATTGGCCGATACCAACCGGAATTCACCCCCGGTATTTTTATGTTCATTCCGGTACCATTTTTGGTAGTATGCACGAACGTTCCTACGGCATCGACAAGCGTAACGAGCGTTCGGCATCGCCGGAACGGAACGGAATTCAAAACCTTGGATGTATGGGAAACATGTATATTATTAGAATCTGAATTAATTGATTCACAGTTGAATAATCAAGTTAGTCGCTTGATTATGGTTTAGACTGTAGTGTTGCGATTTATCTCCATATAAGTAAAGGAGTTTACTTCAAGGGAATGATGAGTTTCATATCATGATAGTAGTTGACTATCGATAATGGCACTATTAAATGAATCTGGAATCAAATATGCTTTCAAGAATAAAGTGGGCGGTTACATTAATCTTAAAACATACAACTTAAGCATTCGCTTATTATGAACCATAATCTTGATGAGTGGTGAACTCATATATGTTTCATTATAATTCTTGATATGATCGGAATAGATTTTTACAGAGTATTAATCTAGTGTCTGCATGTTGGAATTATTAATTGAAACATATATCAGGGAACATTCACTCAAATAAAGAGTTTATAGTGTTATCATCTCTTCTAGATGTTTTAAGGAGATTTGGTGATTAAACTGGCGCCAGTAGTTTGATGGACTAGCTAACCATCAAGTCTTAACACTGAGATGAGATCTTATGTGTTAATCACCATATAAAGTAAAATGAGAGATCTAGAAGAAAAAACCAACATAAGGGCAAAACGGTAATTTTACTCTTTGTTGTGCGGATGGCTATAATAAGGTTCTAAATAGGGTTTGCAATTGGACATATTCTCATAATATTTAATAATTCAAGATTTCAACTAATTGTCTTTAGTGGAATGACATTTAGTTAATAAGCTAGAATTAATTCCAATGAGATTGAATTAATTACGGCTTATTGAGCTTGAATTATCAAAGTCCAATAAGATTCCCCACTTGGCTTTAAGGAAGGTTATCAAGCTAAGTAAGAAATATAAATGGAGGTTAATTAGAAGCCCATAATTGAATCTTGGGCTTGGTATAATTAAAGAAGCCCAAATGTACATTTAGTAATGTGCTTGGTTTTTGGTTTAATGTAATTAATTAGATTAATTATATTAAAACAATTTTTTTAAGAAGAAGATAGCAATTTCGGTTATTCCTAAGTTAAATGTGTAACCACACATTTGACATTAAAATGCTAAATAAAGATGGTCTTTATTATGGTTAATCATCATTAAATGGAGTTATGAACTTACCATTAAATGGTTTAATGGTTGTCTTTTAATGTTGGCTTGTAACCTATTTGCATTCATTAGATTAAAAATGAGAGATGTACATTAGATGGATCATCTTCCTTCTTTCTTCTTGGCAAAACCGAAATTGGGTATTGAATTTTAGGTTATGGTCTTTTCAAATAGCCATCATAAAGATAAATGAAGATAATCTCATTTATTGGCTATTTTATGAGTGATTAATGAAAGAAGTGATGCATTTGATGCCTCTCTCCTTCCATCCATGCATATCTGAAATTGGTAGGCAAGAAAGAGTTCTTGCATGTTCTTTACACCTTCTCTCCTTTCATGGAAGAGAGAATCGAAAATACCAATTGAAAGAGTTTCAATTTTGCTTCTTCTTCTAAGAAAATCTCCTCCAAACATTTCTTCTCCTTTCCCACCAAAGGATTTTGTTAACCTAATTGTCCTTGAAGAACAGGTGGTAAATCTAATTGGTTGAGGATACTACAGCAAGGAGAAAGTAGATTGCTAAAGGAAAAGAGTCAAAGGCAAAGGATTTGGATACGAAGAAGGAGAGGATAGCGCAATGAGGATTTAAAGTCAGGCGAAGAGTCGGTAATACTCCGATCTTGTTTATATTTTATTATCCTTATACCATATCATGTATGGATTGGCATGTTGATTTGGATTTGTTGCTTCTGCTGCAAGTAATGATTTCTTAAAAGTTTTGAAATCTACCGTTTTTCCAAACAAAACATGTTTTCTTTTTCCGATCCAACAATTGGTATCAAAGCCAGTTTCTAATGCATGATTTCGGTTCCTATATATTGGATGCATGGGTTGGCAATCTTTTTGTGTATGCTGCATATTATTATGTGATAGAAATATACATGGTATATGTTTGCTCTTTTGGTTGTCCATATAAGTTAAATTTACCTTGTAAGATTTCTTCATTGGTTGTAACAAGGAGGGTGGTCTATCATCACCATGTTTCCTCCTTGGTTTTTTTTTTTCTATTTTCTTTGATTTTGTAATGTACAAATTGATGTAATGATGAAGATGGAGCAGCCATGGATTGAAGAAATGGAAAGGTAAAATTTTGGTGTATCCTTTTGTGTATTGGCATAAGTTTTGTGAAAACATATTTTCAAAGTGACAAAATTCGATTTTCAAATATGTCATTACATTTTGTTTACCGAATGAGCCAGATCATGTTTGTGAAGAGTTCGAAGTGAAAGATCCAAGTCCAAGAAGAATACTTTGGGCCTAAAAGGCTTGTAATTATTTAATTTTTCTAGGATGGACAATCAAAAGTGACTTTATTAGTTCATGTGATGAATGGAGAAATGAATGCTTATAATATGTGATATTATGTGATTGCATGTCATTTAGAAAATTGCCAACCCTAGGCTTTCCCATGCTTTCATTATGTATGAGATATATAATGAAACAATATAGGATGGATAATAAATTGCATCTAGACAAGATGGTATTTAAAACTTAAAGCCCCAAAAGATTGAGTGGGAGAGGATGCTCCTGTGAGAGTCTACGATCCCCAAATGATGGCCCGTTTGCATGTGGTGAAGTGTTACTCCCCATCGGAAGGCATGGATCCTAGATCCTGCATGGTTTAGGTGTTGGACCTCGAACTTTTGATGACAATTAGAAATATTAAAATGAATTTAAGTGAGAAAGAAATTGGTGAGAAAATTATGAATTTAAGGAAATTTGATGAAATTAAAAAAAAAATTATGAGAAAAGAATTGTTTAATTTTGAGGACTTTGATATTTGAGTGAACTTATATGGATTATGAGAAGAAAGTGGATGAGTTGATTGAAATGAAGTTAAATAGCAAGAATTAAAAAGAAAAAGTGTGAAAATTTGAAGAATTTAGAAAGTTTGACTTTTGGAGATAAAATGTTTGACTTGAGAGTTGACTTTTTGATTTTGGGAGAATTTGAGAAAATAATCTTCTGGAAACTTGTAGATTATATCAAGAGCTTTCTGTGGCCATAAAGTTTGATATTTTTCGATATCGGGAGTGAGAGTTATGATCAGTCAAAGTTTGCTTGAAGTTTGACTTTTTGAGGAAAAAGTTGACCTTTTGATTTAGGCAAAATTTGAGAAAATGATTAACATGAAAATTGTAGCCTCTATCGAGAGCTTTTTGTGGAAATAAAGTTTGCTATTTTTCGATGTCGGGATTGAGAGATATGAATTTCTAAAGATATGCTTTGTTTTGAAAATGCTATTAAGTATAGATTTGTGTGTTCTATGCTTCGAGGCCACTCGTCGTATGGATTTAATTTGAATTAGAGTATGTGGTCTTCATGAAAGTTTTAGATGATGTTTTTATATTTCCATTTATATAAAGTTTGCAATTTTTTGATATCGGGGCTAGGAGTTATGAGCGATTAAAAATTGGAAGTCGTTTAGGAAAAGCTATTTTGGGACAGAATCTTTGATTGAGGTTTTGACCCCTTTCGAGACCTAATTTGATTTTGAGTACTTCAGGGAAGTTTTAGATCTTCCTTTGATCTTTTTATTGACACTAAATTTGTCAAATTACGAGTTCGGGATCGAGAGATATGATTTTAGAAAAGTTCGGTTTTGAAGTTCCGATACTTTGTTTTTAATCCGATCCCTTTTGTAATCTTTTGCTTATAATTCTTTCGTCCGACATCCGATTGATTTGATTCTCGAAGCGTTGGATTCCTAAGACAAGTAATATCATTTTTATGAAGAATTATGATTTTTAGGAGATTAAATGGAAAGAGATTTATTGAACCAAAGTAAGAGATTTGGTTATAGGTTATAAGTTGGATAATTTTCTGAACATGGTTCAGTATTTTTGATTTTCGGGAGCTGTACAACTCCGATTGAGTTGATTCTTGAGGGAAAATAAAATTAAGATATAGGGCTAAAACTCTTGTGAAGGGATCGAAATTTAATTTCATCCCTAAGATTGTTAATTTCTAGACTGAAGTTATGTTAATGTTCAGTCTCGGATTTTGTGAAGGTCCGATAGTATTTTGGCTATAACTTCTTCGTTTCTGATCCGAATTGAGCGCGGTCAGTGGCGTTGGATTCGTATGATCCAGAGGAACAATTTTCATGAAGAAAGTTTGTCCAAATTATTTCGTTTAAATACTTGAAAATAGGACACAAGTAGTCAGTTTTTCATAATCCTGTGCAGGGGCAATGGTGGAATATTGCTCAAATGGAGGGGCAATTGGGTAATTGGCCACTCATTAAATGAAACAAAAAAGTGGATGTCGTTTTAAACAAAATAAAGACACAAGGATTGGCTGGAGAATCACGAGTCTTCTGGAAACAAAAGAAAAGAAGGGGAGAGGAAGAAATGAAGAAGAAGAAGGAGAAGCATGGACGGTTATGGAGGAGAAAAGAGAAGATAGGGTGGAGTTCGAAATTTTACAAGCTTTCAAGGATGATTTCAAGTTGTTTTTAAAGAGAAAGGAAGGAAGAAGATGGAAGTTGTCCATTGAAGCTCAAAAATAACGAAAATGGTGGAAAAATGGTAAGTGAGAGAAAGTTGAGTTTTGAATTTTTTTATGAGTTTATGGTGTTAGATGGCTTGGAATGGTTGTGGATCTAGTTTATCTATGATTAATTGAAGAGATTAGGCTATGATTGTGCTTAATTTTGGATTAATTGAAAATTGAGGATTATGTCAAAATTTGAATTTGGGGGTTTTTGAAATTGTTGCTTTAGATTGCTTGAATTAGTGATGAATTTGAGATATCATAAGTTAATTTTGATGTTTATGCTTTAGGGGAAGTTTAATTTGAAAAATTGTAAATTGGGGGTTTAGGCCAAATTAGAAATTTGGGGATTTTGTGAATTAATGGTGTAGAATCATCAATAATAGTAGGAATTGGTGAAATATGAAATCAATTTTGAAGAAATTGTGATTTATGGTATTGAATTTGTGTAAATTGGTTTAGGCCAATTTTGAAAATTGGGGATTTTCAAAATTGGAGATTTAAATAGCTTGAATTTATATGGAATTGGTGAAATCCTAAGTTAATTTTGAAGATTTTGTTATTTATGATGTGAATTTGGATGATTATGGTTTAGGTTTTGTTAAATTGGAAGAGAGAGAGAAGCAAAGATCAAAGTGAAGCATTGGACAAGATGCTTGCATGGAAATAAGGTGGGTATCATATTTATTTACGAAATTATGAGCTTTGTAAGTGTTCTTGAAAGAAAAAAAAATTCCGAAAGTGAAAGTGTTTGAAAATGTGTTGTTTCGGATATTGTAAATTTATTGTTTTGAATACTTTGATACAATTGAAAGATTGTTTGTTTGAGTTTAAAAAAAAAATTTAGAAGATGAATATTTTGAAAGTTTACTGTGTATACTTTCGGAAAATCTAGAAGGAAAGTATTTCGATTTTATTAAGAAAATGTTTGAAAATTATAAATTCCAAATATTTGTGAAAATATTTATTGAGTATAGTTATGTAAAGATTTGAAAGCTTATGATTTCGAATGTTTATGAAATAATACAAAATGTTGTTTATAAAAGTAGTTGAAAATGATGATTTCGAACATTCTTGACGTTATTTATAAAATATGGTTTATCTAAGTTTATGATTTCAAAGTGTTTAAAAGTTTATGATTTGAAATTGTTTATAAAAGTGTTTAAAAAATTATGATTTCAAATTATTTATGTAAAGGTTTGAAATTTGGATTTCGAATGATTTGAGAAGGTGGAAGAAAGAAAGTATCGAATTTTGGTATTGATTTCAAATGGTTTGGAAAATTGCTCCAAGTTCTAAGTGTTTGAAAATTTGGATTTTTGAATATTTTGGAATTGATTTTAAAATCGTATTTAAATAAAGGTTTGGAAAGTGATTGTTTTTGAAATCGTTTATAACATATCGCTTACAAAAACGTTTGGAAACATTTATGATTTCGAATAGTTTGAATTAGTGATAAAAGATTGGTTTTGTAAGATTTTGAATTTTTCGAATTTGTTATAAAAATATTTTTATGAAAATGATTGGAAAATTATGATTTCTAAATGTTTTGAAATAGGTATAAAATGTTGTTTTTTTAAAAAAATGTTTGGAAAATCATGATTTCTGACTGTTTTGGAAAGTAGGGAAAACTATGATTTCCGAATGCTTTTGGGAATTAATTATAAAATATCGTTTATGTAATTGTTTGATTTTCGTTTGATGAAATTCTTTGCTTTCGGAATAACTTTAGAAATTTTGTTATATGTTCAATGATATGAGAAATTGAAACTTTCAATTTCGAAAGTTTTCAAAGGTTTTAAATATTGATAGATTTCGAGCATGTCTGGAATTACGAAAATTATTACAAAAGTTAGATTTATTGTTTCTAAAGGATTTTGGAAATTGATTTAAGAAAATTGTTATTTAGTATATTCGAAATTTTTAAGAAATTGTTATTTATGTTTTTGGAAAATCAAGGAGAGAAATGCTTTTGGAAATCGATTTAAGAAATTAAAATGATTAGTGATTTTTATTGTTTTGAATAAAAGGTGAAAATCGTGGTTTAAATTTTGGATGAGAAATGTGTATTGTGATTTTAAATGTGTAAGAATTATGTTTCAAAGGAATTGATAAAATTGTTATCTATTTTGTGTTGCATACTTGTTTGATGAATGATTGTGAATTTGTAAGAATTTGATTGGTGCATTTGTATTTTTGCAATATGACATATGAAATTATGTGCTTAGTGAATGTGACTGTGTCTAGTAAGACACGACATGACAATGTGAAATTTCGAAAAGTGCCTTCGGGCAATCTGTTTGTTTTAAGCATGAATATGTGAATTGTATGGATTTGGTCAGTCCCTCCGTAGAGTCGATTGCCTTGTCTCCTCTCGATAGCTTTCTCCGGCTGCCCATGAGTGGCTTAGGAGTTCGATTCGGACTCCTCTCATTCACTGCCGCACATGACCGCTATGCGGGAATGTGCAGTATGTCCTGTTAGGACCGAAACCAAACCATTCTGTTATGTTATGCGATTTTGATTTTGTTTATGTGCGTGAAATTTCTCTTATGTGATGCATTCATGTTGAAATTTTGCATGATTTGTGAAAAGGTCGAGAACTTGAGAAATGAATTTCGGAAACTATTTATGAATGTTTTGAAAAAAATATGAAAATGAGTCTTTGGATAAAATTTCCGAAGGGGAAAGGTTTGAAAAGTTTGAAAAGAAAATTTTCGCTTATGTTTCATTTATACATATGTTACCCACTGAGCTGTCAAGCTCACCCCACCTCTCATCCCCATCTCCAGGTTTCTAAGCAGGAGATTGGATGAAGACGGTCCAGATATCAGTTCTGCATGTGTCAGTAATAGAGTTCATTGAGATTGTGGTTTTTGGTTTCATATCGTGGATTGAAAATGTCACTTTGGTATTCATGATGTATTTGAGTTAAGTTATGGAATTGAATTTATGTATGATAGTGAAATTGGATTATGTAAGTAGATCATGGTAGTTTATACGAATATGATTGAATTGTATTCGAATTGAAGTATGTATAATGGATGAAGATTATGAAGTGCTTAGATATAGGATTGCGTTTCTGCTGGTGTGATGGATTCCGGACGGGAGGTCCGATATTGACTTGTGTTGATTGGGATATGTATTAGAAGTGTATTTTTTTCCTTGCAGAAATTTTTGGGCTGTCTAAATACAGCCGTTATGCTGCCCGATTTTTGATAAAATCGGTGTTACGGCAAAAGTTGAAAAAGAATTAGAATAAGTGTTTTACTCAAAAATGGAATTTTTGAGTTATTGCATGATTAAGAAGAATTAAGTGAGTTGAGACTTGTATATGGATGAATTTCCAAAAGTGGGAATTGTTGGTATTTGATTTGCATGAGATTGAATATGATAGTTAAAAAAAAATTTATTCCGGATTTGGATAGTCTCGGTTTCCAACGCGAGTAAGTTTTCTTTGCTTTGTTCAAGGATGTCGGCATTTGATTCAGTTCAATTATTGCGTTCGCTTGTATGTTTCGATTAATTAAATTCGGTCCATTCCCTTTAATTTCGAGTTGAGTTCGCTTTGTTTTCGATTTATGTTTCCGCTTTCGATCAATTTGCTTCCGATGTGTAATTTGATTCGTATTTCGATTTGATTCTGCTTTATGTTCCTTTTATTCGCTTCGATTCGCTGGCGATTCTGTTTTTGTTTTGCATTTCGCTTTGTTATCCGTTTCCTTCGCCTTTCATTTTTCGGTTGGGATTCGGTGTTCCGGATCGGGTTCCAATATTAGGTCTCCTTAAGGATAAGTCCACTTAATGATAGCAAATGTGACCTCCCACCGAGGCATGGTTTGTAGGTATCTTTAGTGAATGAATCAAATGGTTAAACACTCAACATTTTTTATCAATAAACTGCCCACCGTAGCTCTGTTGGTAAAAGTATGGACCAAATTAAGACGCTTCTTAAAAGAATTGGGCATGAGATGCTTGGTAGTTTTTGAGTGGGAGGGTCCCAGTTTTTCTTTTAATGGATAAGATGGCCCACCGTCACTTAGTCTGTTATAGATAAGAAAAATAACCGTCGTATAATGTTTTAATTTTTTAAGTTTTGTTAAATCTATCATCATGCATACATGCATCATGATTTTATACAAAGTTTCATAAATTGTGACTAGTATGCTCATGTTTTAATAATTTATATTTTCAGACATAATTAACCACAAAATGAATCCACTCACCTTGCTCTTGACTAATAACAAATTGGAAAATGGAGACAATTTTAATGAATGGAGACGTAACCTTGACATTGTTCTTCAATATGAACGTATTTCATGGGTGTTAACTGAAAATGAGCCTACACCTCCAAGTGGAGATTCAACTCCTGAGCAAGTCCAACAATATGAGCGTTGGCAGAATGCTGACAAGACTACTAAGTGTTATATTCTGGCTTCTGTCAGCGGCATGTTGCAAAAGCAAATTGCTTGTATGAAAACTACTAGTGCAATGGTCCATCACCTACATGAGATGTTTGGTGTGAGGACTAGGTCTGCAAGAGTGAAAGCTATCCAAAACTTTCATAATCTCGCATGAAGCACAGTGAGCCGGTGCGGGATTACATGATGAAGGTAATCTCTGCGGTCCACCGAATTTGAGATGCTTAGAGGCGGATATGGATGTGGACACGCAGATGATTATGATCATCAATAGCTTAAACTCTTCTTTTCAGCAGTTTAAGTTGGACTATGAGCTCAATAGCAAGGATTACACCTTGAGTGAGTTGATGAATACCCTCCAGAGCACGGAGGAGATATTGAATATTAAGGCTCAAGGGCCAGAAGCTAATGTAGCTTCTTCTTCTTCTAAGCCCAAGGGTAAGGGCAAGGAAAAGAAGAAGGGTCTAATGAAAAAGAAGGCCCAAACAAGAGTCAAGGCCAAATCCATGAAAAAGAAGGCCAAAGAGAACATCAAAGAAAAGTGTTTCCACTGTGATGAGATGGGCCACTGGAAAAAAAAACTGTCCAGTCTACCTAGAGTCCCTCAAAAGCAAACAAGGTATGGGCTTCCTAAGTTTGTTAGGAACTAGAAATGTGGCAGATTTATCAACTTCGTGGATATTAGATTCAGGAGCCACTAACCATGTTCGTAATTCTTTGCAGGGGTTTCAGCAAAGGAAAAGACTACCTAAAGGCCAGTTTCAAGTCAAGATAGCAGATGGTTCCTATGTTTCAGTAGAATCAGTGGGAGTAGTTATCTTGGACTTTCCTAGTGGTCATAGGTTAGATTTGGAGGTTGTTTATTACATGCCAATGATTGTAAGGAACATGATTTCTGTTTTTTGTCTAATAAAATTTGGTTATTCCTTATATTTCGAAAAGGTTGTTTCAATATATGAGAATAAGGATTTTATTTGTGATGCGATAACTAAACAGGGATTGTTTTTTATAGAACCTATGAAAGGCTCACTAAACACCATAGAATTGATAAAACCAAGACAATCCAAAATCTCTAGCATTAATTCAAAGTATCTGTGGCACTTAAGAATGGGTCATATCAATCAAAAAGACTTGTGAGCTAGTAAAGGATGAGATCCTTATGGGCTTGGATAGTGATCCATTACCCACCTGTGAATCTTGTATTGAAGGAAAAATGACCAAAGCCTCATTTCCTTCTAAAAGAAACAGATCTGAATCCACATTGGACCTGGTACATACTGATGTGTGTGGGCCCATGAATGTACAAGCTAGAGGAGGTTATGAATATTTCATAATTTTTATAGATGATTACTCAAGACATGGCTATTTGTATTTGATGCATAAAAAGAGTGAATCTTTTGAAAAGTTCAAAGAATTCAAAGTTGAAGCTGAGAAGCAACTTGGCAAGCCATTAAAACAGCTTCGATCAAATCGAGGTGGTGAGTATTTATCTGGAGAGTTCCAGCAATATTTATTGACAATGGAATTGTTTCCAATTTGTCAGCTCCTCGTACACCTCAACAGAATGGTGTAGCAGAGAGGAGAAATAGAACTCTATTGGAAATGGTAAGATCAATGATGTCCTACGCTAGCCTTCCAGAATCGTTCTGGGGATATGCCATACAAACGGCAACATATCTTCTTAACTTTGCTCCGTCTAAATCGGTGCCTAAAACACCTAGGGAGTTGTGGACTGGCCGAGTGCCTTCATTGAGGCATTTGAGGACTTGGGGATGCCTAGCCCATGTTCTAAAGCCTGAATCCACAAAGATGGAACCAAGATCAGAAGTATGTTTGTTTGTAGGATATCCTACGGGAACTCGAGGGTACTATTTTTACAGTCCTCATGATAAGAAGGTATTTGTGTCGACAAATGCAACCTTCTTAGAGGAAGAGTTTGTGAAAAATCACAAAGGAAGAAGTGAAGTAGTACTAAAGGAGTTAGCTATTTCATCTAAACCAAGTGTTGTTTTGGATATGACATAACAAGATGTCGAAATGGATTCAAGAGTCGAATCAGAAGTGCAACCTGAACATCAAGGTGTGCTTAGACATAGTGGGAGAGTTATGAGACAGCCAGATAGGTATCTAGGTTTAGGAGAAGGCTTAATTGCCATCTCAGTGATAGTGTTCCGCAAGTTCACGGGTCTCAAGTAGTACAGTATAATGTCGTCCCACAGGGAGTAATTGTGTAAGTACTAGGCTTGGATCACTCAATTAATTGGACTAATAACTTAAATGTTGATAATTGAGGAATTGATTAATTAACGGCTTGCTAAAACTAATCCTAAAACAAACAGAATAATTGCACAATTTATGATAGGAATGAGTCAAATATGTAAAGACAGGTTACAAATTTGGTTTCATGATCGACTTCTAATTATCCTCTTCTGGTTTATTCAATAAACTTGATCCCTAGACTTTGAAGGAAACTAGATCCAAATTTTCTGTGATTCTCTATCGAGACGTCAAAAAAGTATCTTAGTTAAAATCAATCCCGACTATCGTGGCTCATGAAATTAACTAAAATCCATTAAGAATCTTATCTAGTTGGTAATTCCTCTCGCAGATTTTTCCCTATGTCTACATCTAAACCTGCAAGTTCCTAATTTTGATTTTCCACTACCGATTTTCACCTTTCAGTTCTTCAACAGATAATTTCGACGTAGATTATGTGAGGCCTAACACATAACAAACACAATAATACGCAAAACAAGAATCAATAGCCACGAATAAATTTTATCGAATAAAATCTAGAATCAAATCATACAGAAATTCGAAAATTACTACCCATCTTTGAAACCTAACAAGAGATCTACTCAATCATATCCATGTTTAACAAAATAAATATAAGAGCAAGAAAAATAAACATTCAAGGAGTAAGGGCGAAGAACTCAATTGTGCGTCCAGTGCTGCTTTGTGGTTTGCCTTCTAAAGCGTCAAAGTCCTTCCGCAGCGTCTCCCTTGGAGGTGCGTCAAGCCCCCCTGGTTCTGCCGCTACTCTCACTTGATTTTGTTCCTCCCATTTTTTACGCAGCCACCACTATTCTTTTTCTCCTGTATTCTTGAGTGATTTTTGTACCAATTAAGAGCTACTCCTTTTATTCCACGCAAGCCAACTTTTTAAAACCCTTAGCCTTTCTTCACTATTTAACGCAGCCCCTCACTCACCTTTTTATTTTTCTGCCCCCTCTCTTGTAGTTCACCTCATATAACGATGCTTGATGCATTGCTTTGGTGAGTCTCTCCTCCCAACAGCTCACGTTGGTGTGGAGATGCTACACATGGAGTGGGGTTGCTTCTTGGTTTTTTTTTGCCACCTCTTCACTAGCTGTCTTCGTTCATTTGTATATTCAGAGAGGTTTTGAGTTCATTGTTTCTCCAAGCTTCCACTTTTATTTGCTTTCTCTATAACCTGTTGCTTCCATCAGTCTTCAGGAGCACCAACGTTTTTAGCTTTGTTACCATCTTTGTCATTGCTATTGTCATCGTCATACTTGCTCTCCATGCTTCCCTTAAGGAGATGGTATCTGCATGAAGCTTTCATTTCAGAAGCCAGTCTTCTTTGGAAGACCCAACTTGAAAATTGGCAAACTCAAATCATAAATGTAGCATATCCAACTATATTACTGGAACTGAAAAGAGAAATATAAATTATGGATCACATATTTACAGGTAAAACTTGAACTTCATATAGAAAAACAGAATTTAGTTTCCTCTACTTCTCAAGGCATTGACAAACATCTAATGCTTGATGTTTTCTCCGTTGTTGCGTTTCTTTCTTTTCTTTCAAAACCTAAACATTGTTCTCTTTTTGAAATCCTCCTTTTAGCTGCGTTTTTTTCCTTTTTAGCTTGCTTCCACTTTTAATTTCACTTAGGCCATGCAAAAATTATGGAAGTGCCATGAGCAAATTCTTGGATTTAATTTGAAACGAAACTCTTGCTTTCTACGAAAAATAAGAACAATAAAATAAATAACAAACTCAATAAAAATAAATAAATAAACCTAAAAATACTATTAAAATGAATGAATGAATATACAAAATGAATGCAGATATGACCTAAATATCTATATAAATTGGACTAAACAAATACCCCCAAACTCAAACTTTTGCTTATCCCTAAGCAAAATTAAGAAAACTGTTCAAAACAGATTAAGAAGCACTCAACAATTGGAATTTTCAGAATTGCAGTAACCAATTAAAAGTTACCTTTAGCCACTTATCAAACCATACCCACCTTCACAGTGCAAGGATGCCAATGCTTGCTCAAACACACACTTCTTGATTCGAGTCTAATTAGAAACCAACCAACTTACAAGAGTAGAGAAAAACCAAATAAACTCAAAGGCAATTTACAACCCAAGAGACTCCAAAGATATTATCAAATTAACCAATCCCATAGGCAAAAATTCTTCATCCCATCTCCACTAATTTTTAGCACTCCTTCTCAAAGGATCAAAAAGTCTTATTAGGGTTGTAATGGGGTCGTTGGGGTTTAAACTTAGCTTAGACCAAGGAAAATGATAATAAAAGCTCAAATAAATGGAAACAATTATTCAAGAAATAGGAAAATATGAGGGATCTCTCTCCTTTTTTTTCTTTTTTTTAAAAGCAAGTAAACATGACAGCATGTTAACGAAAACGGTAACAATTACAAGACTCAAATCAATTGCAATAAATTACAAATTCTCAAATAATTGACTCTCCCCCAAACTCGGTTTCGTGAGTACTCGCCAGAAATATGTTATACCTTTATCCCTTGAAGAAACTGAAAATATAGAACACCTGCAAAATCCTCACTTGCTTGCTTTTTTTTCTTCTTTTTTTTTCGTAATTTTCTTCTTTTTTTGTATTCTTTTTTTTTTCAACCCCCCATAACCTACTCCTTAAATAATCATTTCCACATGAAAGGTAGGAAAGCTTGGCTTATGGCTTGGTTCAATGAGGGTGCCAAAGAAATAGAGATTTTACTTAGGCTCAACTTGGCTCCAAAGGGAATATAGGGTTATTTTAAGCCAAAATTAGATTGTGGTTCATAATTCAAAGAAAATGCCTTAATCACTTCCTTATCAAATTTGTACTCACATTTCGCCTCGATAAGCCTAGAGAACTTGTTCTAGGATTTGCGAGATCTCACTAGGTTCCAACTTGCCTAAAAATTTAATGGATAATCAAAACTCAAATAAAATGGATGGAAAGAATCAAATCAAACAATATGAGTATGATTAAACAATTAGAAACCGAGCACTAATCCGGAACATTCTATCAACAAACCTTCTAAAGGTAAACCCAATTAGGTCCCAAGCAATTCTCAATTTTCCAAAAGTGAGGCGTAAAGCTCTTATTAACGAAGAGGGGAAAAAAGAAAAGAAAAAAATGGAAATTTTTTGTGTTTTTGAAAAATTATGCTAAAATGGGATTTTTTTTGTTTTTAAAACATTTTTTTGCTTTTGCTTTTTTTTTTGAAACAGTTTGCAAAAATGAGGCTCACCCCCACCCCCAAACTCAGATAGGACATTGTCCTCAATGTCAAAATGTGCAGGCACAATGTGAAGTAGGTAAGTAAGCATGTGTATGCACAGTTAAGGACAACGCGAATGTCAACAATCAACCACATGCATAGGCTATGCAAGATGATGCAAGCTAAAAATTTAGAAATGTTGCAGATAAAACTCAAACACAAACAGCTGAAAAGGTCAATAATATTCCACATCATGGTTAAGAGGCACAAAGAACTTCCCTGTAATGAGCTGGAATCATTTTTTTTAGAAGTGTAATTCTCCCCATCAAAAGTCGCTTGTAAGGTCCAATTTCCTACAAATAACACAAAGGGGAACGTGAATTTAAGGTACCAAAAAAATATCATAAAAAATAAAAATAAAACAAAACAACGAAGGTATGAAACTTGGGTTGCCTCCCAAGAAGCGCTAATTTAAAGTCCTTAGCTTGAATCAGCCAAATTGTTGCTCAAGGTCGGCGTTAGAGAGGGATTGAGTGATCCTTGTTTCTATTAGAAATCCAGCCATATAAGGCTTTAACCTTTGCCCATTAACCTTAAATACTCCAGTTTTGGGATCCTTAACTTCTACTGCACCATGAGAATAAACTTTAACAATTTTGAACGGTCCCGACCACCTCGACTTCAACTTTCCGGGAAATAGCTTGAGTCGCGAATTAAATAACAAGACCAAATCTCCTTCCTTGAACTCTCTTTAAAGAATATGTTGATCATGACATCTCTTCGTTCTTTCCTTGTAGATTCGGGCATTCTCATAAGCATCCAAGCAAAGCTCCTCTAACTCATTCAACTGAAGCAAACGCTTTTCTCCAACTGCCTTGAAGTCCAAATTAAGCTTCTGAATAGCCCAGTATGCTTTATGTTCTAACTCGACGGGAAGGTGGCATGATTTCCCATACACTAGTCGGAATGGAGTAGTCCCAATTGGAGTCTTGTACGCAGTTCTATAGGCCCAGAGAGCATCATCTAACTTCAAAGACCAATCTTTTCTTGAGGTGTTTACAGTTTTCTCCAAGATGCTTTTAATCTCCCTATTTGAAATTTCAACTTGCCCATTAGACTGAGGGTGGTAGGCCAATGCTAACTTGTGGTATACCCCATATTTCTTCAAAAGGTTGGCAAAGGAGCTGTTAACAAAATGACTTCCCCTATCACTGATAATTGCTTGAGGAGTACCAAACCTGGTGAAAATATTTCTCTTGAGGAATCGAATGACCACCTTGGCATCACAGGTTGGTGCAGCAATTGCTTCCACCCATTTAGAGACATAGTCGACCCTTATAAGAATATATTTATTGTCAAGAGAAGACGGTAGTGGCCCCATGAAATCTATCCCCCTAAACATCTAAAAGTTCAACCTCCAAAATTCCTTTAAGTGACATCCCATGTTTTCGAGAAATATTTCCAGCTCTCTGGCATTTGTCACATGCTTGCAAAAAATTTCTTGCATCCTTGAAAAGTGTAGGCCAATGGAATCCGGCTTGGAGAACTTTCGCTGCCGTCTTTTCAGAACTAAAATGGCCTCCATAGGGGGATGCATAGCAGTGATTAAGGATAGCTCCTACTTCTTCACTTGGTAAACATCTTCGAATCACCCCATCACCACAACGCTTGAAAAGAAAGGGCTCCTCCCATATATAATGCTTGAGCTCCGAAAAGAACTTCTTCTTTTGCTGGAAAGTAAATTCAGGTGGCAAGACTCCTAAAACAAGAAAATTCACATAGTCAGCATACCATGGAACTTGTAATGTTGCTGCAGCAATTTTGTGTAATGAATAACACAATTCTGGTAAATCTGCACAGCAAAACAAATGCTCATCATTGAACGAGTCATTAATCGGTGGTTCTTCTCGAAGGGGTTCCTTCTGATCTGTAGTGAGCCTCGAGAGGTGATCTGCAACCCAATTCTTAGCTCCCTTTTTGTCATGAATCTCAAGGTCGAACTCTTGAAGGAGAAGGACCCATCTTATAAGCCTTGGCTTAGCCTCCTTTTTCGCGAGTAGGCAGCGAATGGCTGCATGGTCCGAGTAGACTATCACTTTTGAGCCCACGATATACGACCTGAATTTATCCACTGCAAAGACTACAGGTAGCAACTCCTTTTTAGTTGTGGCATAATTGATTTGAGCATCGTCCAACATCTTGCTCGCATAATAGATCACATGGGCCACCTTGTTCCTTCTTTGGTGTAGAATAGCTCTCACAGCATAATCCGAAGCATCATACATGATTTCAAAGGGGAGGGACCAATCCGGAGATTGAAGAATAGGTGGCGAGGTCAAGGCTTGCTTAATCCTGCAAAATGCATTAACACAAGATTGGTCGAAATTGAATGGCACATCATTACTCAACAAATTGGTCAAAGGCTTTGTTATATGAGAAAAATCCTTAATGAAGCGCCTATAAAAGCCTGCATGTCTCAAGAAACTTCTGATCTCCTTGACTGAAGTTGGTGGAGGTAGATTCGCTATCACTTCAGTTTTAGCCTTATCCACTTCTATTCCACGATTAGAGACTAAATGGCCCAGGACCATCCCTTCTTGTATCACTTCTCCCAATTCAGCACTAGATCAACGTCTTCGCACCTGCTTAAAACCTTGGCAGGATTAGATAAACAAGAGTCAAACGTCAGTCCATAAACAGAAAAGTCATCCATGAAGACTTCCATAATTTCCTCAATAAAATCTAAAAAGATTGCTGTCATGCAACGCTGAAACGTAGCTGGTGCATTACACAACCCGAATGGCATCCTTCGATATGCAAAGGTACCATAGGGGCATGTGAAAGTAGTTCTCTCTTGGACATTAGGGTGAATGGAAATTTGAAAGAAACCAGAGAAACCATCCAAATAGAAAAAATAATCATGTTTAGCAAGTCTTTCCAAAATTTGGTCAATAAATGGCAAAGGGAAATGGTCTTTACGGGTGGCCTTGTTCAATTTTCTATAATCTATACACATTTGCCATGCCGTAACTGTCCTAGTTGGTATTAATTCGTTATCTTTTTTCACAACTGTTAGACCACCCTTCTTGGGCACACAATAGACAGGGCTTACCCAATTACTGTCAGAAATGGGGTATATAATACCTGCAGCTAATAGCTTTAAGACCTCTTGCTTGACCACGTCCTTCATGTTTGGATTCAGCTTCCGTTGATGTTCAATCATAGGTTTTGCATCATCCTCTAGATGAATCCTATGTGTGCAGAAAGACGGGCTGGTTCCCTTCAGATCTGAAATTTAGTACCCAATTGCTTGCTTGTGCTCTCTAAGCACTCTTAAAAGTTTATCAACCTGCACAGGGCTTAAAAGAGCATTAACAATGACTGGATAGGTCGAATTAGGGCCCAAAAATTCATACCTGAGGTTAGGAGGCAACGATTTCAATTCCACATTTGGAGGTTCTTCTTTGTTCGAATCAGGTGATAGTTTCAGTTCCTGCACAAGTTGTGTAGATCTTTGCACAGGCTGTGCATCGAGCATCTGCGCAAATTCAAAAACTTCTGATTCCTTCTCTGTAAATTTTGTAGTACCCCCTGTTGTTACAGCCTTCACTAAGCAGTGTTCCAACGAATCCTTTGGATGAGATTTTTCAATTCAAGACGAACCGGCGTGTCATTAAGGTCCACCCTTAAACAAGAATCCTTTTCATCCATAACCTTCATCGCCTTTCCCAAATTAAACTCAATTTCTTCCTCCCCACTCTGAGTCATTTTCCATTCTTAACATCGATGATTGCTCCGGTGTCGCTAAAATGGTCTCCCAAGTATAATAGGTATGTTCGTGTCCTCCTCCATTTCTAGCACAACGAAGTCTACCGGGATAAAAAGACTTCCAACCTTGAGGGGCACATTTTCCAATATCCCAATGGGAAATTTTATGGACCTGTCAGCTAGCTGCAATGATATGGTAGTTGGTTTAAGTTCTCCGATGTCCAATTTTTGACAGATAGATAATGGCAATAAGCTCACGCTTGCCCCCAAATCACATAATGCTCTCCCAATTGTCGTGGTTCCAATTTGGCAAGATATCGAGAAACTTCCCGGATCTTGAAGCTTGGGAGGGAGTTTGTTCTGAAGAATGGCACTTGATTCTTCTGTAAGAGCCACAGTCGCATATTCCTCTAGCCTTCTTTTGTTGGATAAGATCTCCTTTAAGAACTTGGCATAAGTAGGCATTTGGGTAAGGGCTTCCGTGAAAGGGATGTTAACATAGAGCTTCTTCAGAATTTCAACAAATTTTCCAAATTGTTGGTCTAGCTTAGCTCTATGAAATCTCTGAGGGAATGGGATTGGTGGCTTATATGGTGGTGGTGGTATGTATTTTTCCGGCTCAGGTGATTGTTGCACAGGCTGAGCATCGGATTGCACAGGTTGTGCATCCTGGTTTGTTCCTTCGGATTCTTTTTCAGCTTTGTTCTTCTGCACCATAGGTTCCAAAACCTTTCCACTCCTTAGTACCACTGCCTTGGTTTCCTTAGGAGCCTCTGATTGTGCTGGTAGCTTACCCTTATCAAACCTTAGTGATGCAGTTTGCTGCTCAATCTGAGTCTCAAGCATCTTATTATGGACTGTTAGTTGGTCCATTCGGGTAGTAAGTTGTTGAATCAAGTCTCCTTGCTTTTGCATAAAAGTTTCCATCATTGATTCAAGGTTGGACTTAGGTTCAGGTGGCTGGGCTTGTTGTCTCAAGTTTGAAAAACCTGGAGGGACACAGTTTTGTTGTTACTGGGTCTGTTGGTAATGTGGTTGATTTTGTGGGTAAAGGGTTTGGTTAGGGAAATTTTGGGGTGGCTTGGGTTGTTGAGACCAGGAAAAATTTGGGTGGTTTCACCATTCAGGGTTATAAGTGTTTGCGAAAGCTCCACCTTGGTTCTTCTGCCCATAATTTGCCATAAAATTCATATGTTCAGCCCTAAATTCTTGCCCAATGTTATGAAATTCTATTCCCATATTCGACCCAAAATCCTGATCCTGTAAGGCATTCACATTACTCACAGCAGCTGCAGCAAACTTATCCACTTTCCATGAAAGAGCTCCAAATTTCGAATTCAACATGGTAAAGGCGTCCAGTTCGAAGACTCCTTGAGGTTTCTTCCCTTCTTGCTTAACCTCTTTCAGGTCATTATTCCACTGATAGTTGTTGTAGGCAATCTTCTCCAATAACATAAAGGCTTCATCTTCATTCTTGTCCATTAGATCACCTCCAGCTGCAGCATCTATTGCACTTCGCATAACCGGAGAAACTCCGTTGTAGAATATCTGCACAATCATCCACTTCGGGACACAGTGATGTGGACATTTAAGTTGAAGCTCCTTGTACCTCTCCCATGCTTCATACAACGACTCATCTTCTTTAGGTTGAAATGAGGTCAGCTCACTTCTGAGCTTTGTCGTCTTTCCGGGTGGAAAATACTGAGCCATAAAAGCTTTGGACAATTCTTGCCAATTATTTATCGAGCCAGGTGGTAATGAATGGAGCCAATCCTTATCTCGATCTCTCACAGAAAAAGGAAATAATCGAAGCCTTATTGCATCCTCAGGTACCTTATTCTGCTTCAACATTTCACAAATCTCCAAGAATTGTTGCAGATGGACATGTGGGTTTTCTGTTGGGTGCCCTCCGAACTGATTCTGTTGCACCATTTGCACAAGGCCAGGTTTCAACTCAAAATTATTTGTTTGCACAGGAGGCCTTGTAATGCTTGGGCAAAATTCCCCAAAATCTGGGACCGCATGATCCCGCATCGTTCTCTGATTTTGTTCGGCCATTTCAGACTCGACTGCCTCTTTTGTTGGAAAAATTGTAGTGAATTCGGGATCGATCTTACGTTCCTGTGCGTTAGATGCTCTTGTCCATGCTTTTCTAGCTTTTGCTTCCTTCCTTAGTGCCTTAGCTGTCTTCTCGATTTCAGAATCGAATAATAGTTCTTCGGCACTAACGACCCTTCGCATAGACTAAAACAAAACACAAAGCAAAATCAAATGCAAGGTGCAGAAAATGCAAAATAAAAAATAGACAGTAAAGAGAAAAAATAAAATAAAAGAAAACACAAATCAATTTTAACAAAATTTTATTAACACGAAACACAAAAGAAATAATAAATAAATAAAAAGAAAAGAGAAAAAAATGTCCAATTTAACCAAACAATTAGTTGCCTAATATTACTCAGGGATTACTCCCCGGCAACGGCGCCAAGAAACTTGATAGTGTTCCGCAAGTTCACGGGTCTCAAGTAGTACAGTATAATGTCGTCCCACATGGAGTAATTGTATAGGTACTAGGTTTGGATCACTCAATTAATTGGACTAATCACTTAAATGTTGATAACTGAGGAATTGATTAATTAACGACTTGCTAAAACTAATCCTAAAACAAACAGAATAATCGCGCAATTTATGATTGAAAGGAATGAGTCAAATATGTAAAAGACAGGTTTCAAATTTGGTTTCGTGATCGACTTCTAATTATTCTCTTCTGGTTTATTCAATAAACTTGATCTCTAGACTTTGAAGGAAACTAGATCCAAATTTTCTGTGATTCTCTATCGAGACGTCAAAGAAGTATCTTAGTTAAAATCAATCCGACTATCGTGGCTCATGAAATTAACTAAAATCCATTAAGAATCTTATCTAGTTGGTAATTCCTCTCGCAGATTTTTCCCTATGTCTACATCTAAACCTGCAAGTTCCTAATTTTGATTTTCCACTACCGATTTTCACCTTTCAGTTATTCAACCGATAGTTTCGACGCAGATTATGTGAGGCCTAACACATAACAAGCACAATAATGCGTAAAACAAGAATCAATAGCCACGAATAAATTTTATCGAATAAAATCCAGAATCAAATCATACAGAAATTCGAAAACTACTACCCATCTTTGAAACCTAACAAGAGATCTACTCAATCATATCCATGTTTAACAAAATAAATATAAGAGCAAGAAAAATAAACATTCAAGGAGTATGGGCGAAGAACTCAGTTGTGCGTCCAGGTCTGGTTCGCAGCTGCCTTCTAGTGTGCGTCAAAGCCCTTCCGCAACGTCTCCTTTGGAGGTGCGTCAAGCCCCCCTGGTTCTGCCGCTACTCTCACTTGATTTTGTTCCTCCCCTTTTTTACGCAGCCACCACTATTCTTTTTCTCTTGTATTCTTGCGTGATTTTTGTACTAATTAAGAGCTACTCCTTTTATTCCACGCAAGCCAACTTTTTAAAACCCTTAGCCTTTCTTCACTATTTAACGCAGCCCCTCACTCACCTTTTTATTTTTCTGCCCCCTCTCCTGCAGTTCACCTCATATAACGCACACACTGTTCAACTTCCTCCTAACTCCTTTAGACTTCACGCTACTTCCTCATCCAGACCACCTTCTGCTATCTTTTTTTTTTCCAGTTCACTTCCATCTCACCCACCACGTTACTCACTGTTCACTCTCTCACACACACACACCAGTTCACGTTCTTGTTCTCCAGCCCCTCACTCACTTTTTAACTCACACACCATATAACGCACACTCCATCAGCCCACTTTGCACACACCCACTCTCATGTAACGCCCCCACTCCAATGTGTCAGCCTTTCTTTTATTTCTTTGCTGTCTTCAATTAAAAGCTTTCTGTGTAGTGGTGTCTGCATGGTGCGTGGGTCTCCCATCTAGCTGTCTTGATGGCTTGTTGTCCTCCTCCTTCCACGTGATTTTTGTTTTATTTCTCTTTGTCTTGAAACCACCCCATGCCTCCTTTCTTCTAGCTGGTGTGCGTCTCTGCAGTGGTGTGGCGTTGGTGGGTGTATTGTCTGCTGGAGCTCCATGCTTGATGCATTGCTTTGGTGGGTCTCTCCTCCCAGCAGCTCACGTTGGTGTGGAGCTGCTACACATGGAGTGGGATTGCTTCTTGGTTTTTTTTTTGCCACCTCTTCACTAGCTGTCTTCGTTCATTTGTATATTCAGAGAGGTTTTGAGTTCGTTGTTTCTCCAAGCTCCCACTTTTATCTGCTTTCTCTATAACCTGTTGCTTCCATCAGTCTTCAGGAGCACCAACGTTTTTAGCTTTCTTACCATCTTTGTCATTGCTATTGTCATCATCATACTTGCTCTCCAGGTTTCCCTTAAGGAGATGGTATCTGCATGAAGCTTTCATTTCAGAAGCCAGTCTTCTTTGGAAGACCCAACTTGAAAATTGGCAAACTCAAACCATAAATGTAGCATATCCAACTATATTACTGGAACTGAAAAGAGAAATATAAATTATGGATCACATATTTGCAACTAAAACTTGAACTTCATATAGAAAAACAGAATTTAGTTTCCTCTGCTTCTCAAGGCATTGACAAACATCTAATGCTTGATGTTTTCTCCATTGCTGCGTTTCTTTCTTTTCTTTCAAAACCTAAACATTGTTCTCTTTTTGAAATCCTCCTTTCAGCTGCGTTTTTTTAATTCCTTTTTAGCTTGCTTCCACTTTTAATTTCACTTAGGCCATGCAAAAATTATGGACGTGCCATAAGCAAATTCTTAGATTTAATTTGAAACGAAACTCTTGCTTTCTACGAAAAATAAGAACAATAAAATAAATAAAAAACTTAATAAAATAAATAAATAAACCTAAAAATACTATTAAAATGAATGAATGAATATACAAAATGAATGCAGATATGACCTAAATATCTATATAAATTGGACTAAACACTCGGACCAAGAAGAAATAGATCTCATTATGTATACACAGGCTATTAATGATGTTGATGCAGGAAAATGGCTCAAGGCGATGGAATTGAAAATAGATTCTATTTATACTAATGAAGTCTGGGTCCTTGTAGATCTACCACCAGGTCTAAAAGTCATAGGGTGTAAATGGATCTATAAAAGGAAAAGGGGATCGGATGGAAAGGTAGAGACCTTTAAAGCTAGATTGGTAGCTAAAGGCTATACTCAAAAGGAGGGTATAGACTATAAGGAGACTTTTTCTCCGGTTGCCATACTTAAGTCCATCAGGATTCTTTTGGCTATAGCAGCCTATTTCGATTATAAAATATGAAAAATGGATGTCAAGATCGCATTTCTTAATGAGGATCTTGAGGAGACCATTTATATGGCCCAACCAGAAGGATTCATTGAGCCAGGTAATGAGCATAAGGTTTACAAGTTGCAAAGGTTCATTTGTGGACTTAAGCAAGCATCTAGGTCTTGGAACATTAGGTTTGATAAGGCTATCAAAACCTATGGGTTTATACAAAACCTAGATGAGCCTTGTGTTTATAAAAGAATACAAGAAGGTAAGGTCACTTTCCTAATCCTGTATGTTGATGACATTCGCTCATCGGGAATGATGTGGGAATGTTATCTGCGGTTAAGGATGGTGAATGAGCAGTTTTCAATGAAGGATTTGGAGAGGCTACCTATGTTCTAGGATCAAACTTATAAGGGATCGAAAGAACAAGCAGATAGCTTTGTCTCAACTAACCTACATTGAGAATATGCTCAATAAGTTCGCCATGCGAGATTCCAAGAGGGGTTTTACTCCTACTAGACATGGAATCAAACTTTCAAAGGAACAAGCACCTAAAACCCAAGAGGAGTTTGAACGCATGAGTAACATTCCATATGCTTCGGTAGTTGGTAGTTTGATGTATGCAATGCTGTGCACTAGACCGGATATATGTTACGCAGATGGGATGGTAGCGATTTCATCCAATCCAGAATGGAACATTGAATTGCGGTTAAGTGTATACTTAAGTATCTTTGTAGGACGAAGAACTTAATGCTTGTTTACTCTGGAAGTAATCTTATTCCGATAGGATATCTGATTCTGATTTCCAATCGATGTTGATTCAAGGAAATCAACTTCTGGTTCTATATTTACTTTAGGAGGTGGAGCCATAGTTTGGAGGAGTGTCAAGCAATCTTGTATTGCTGATTCGACTATAGAGGCTGAGTATGTTGCTACTTGTGAAGCAGCAAAGGAAGCAATCTGGATCCGGAAGTTCCTAAATGATTTGGAGGTAGTTCCAGAGGCAAAAAAAGGTCATTACAGTTTATTGTGATAATAGTGGGACAGTGGCTAATTCTAAAGAACCTCGGAACCACAAAGCTGCCAAACACATTGAGTGAAAGTATCATCTTATAAGGGAGATAATACAACGTGGAGAAGTGGATGTGGTAAAGATTCCCACCGAGCAAAACCTTGATGATCCGTTCACAAAGACATTGACTCAAAAGAGCTTTGAGGGTCACCTAGAAGGGATGGGAATGAGGGATATGTCAAACTTGCTTTAGGAAAAGTGGGAGATTGTTGGATTTATGTAAATATAGTGCCCTGGAAAGCAAGTGTATTTACATGTAACTTTATCTTCTTGATTCTGAGCTTTGTAATGAAAATATTTATTATTAATAAAACAAAAGAGTTTGGTTTTATATGTATGAGCATTACATATCTGGTCATAAGGTACCAAGATTCTTTTGTAAGTAATATACATATACATAGAGATGTATGGGAAACATGTATATTAGTAGAATCTGAATTAATTGATTCACATTTGAATAATCAAGTTGGTCACTTGATTATGGTTTAGACTGTAATGTTGCGATTTATCTCTATATAAGTAAAGGAGTTTACTTCAAGAGAATGATGAGTTTCATATCATGATAGTAGTTGACTATCAATAATGGAACTATTAAATGAATATGGATTCAAGTATGTTTTCAAGAATAAAGTGGTGGTTACTTTAATCTTAAAACATACAACTTAACATTAAACTTATTATGAACCATAATCTTGATGAGTGGTGAACTCATATATGTTTCATTATAATTCTTGATATGATCGAATGGATTTTACAGAGTATTAATCCGATTATCGCATGTTGAAATTATTAATTGAAACATATATCGGGAACATTCACTCAAATAAAGAGTTTATAGTGTTATCATCTCTTCTAGATATTTTAAGGAGATTTGGTGATTAAATTGGCGCCAGTAGTTTGATGGACTAGCTACCCATCAAGTCTTAACACTGAGATGAGATCTTATGTGTTAATTATCATATAAAGTAAAATGAGAGATCTAGAAGGAAAAACCAACATAAGGGCAAAATGGTAATTTTACCCTTTGTTGTGCGGATGGCTATAATAAGTATCTAAATAGGGTTTGTAATTGGACATATTCTCATAATATTTAATAATTCAAGAGTTCAACTAATTGTCTTTAGTGGAATGACATTTAGTTAATAAGCTAGAATTAATTCCAATGAGATTGAATTAATTCTGGGCTTATTGGAGCTTGAATTATCAAAGTCCAATAAGATTCCCCACTTGGCTTTAAGGAAGGTTATCAAGCTAAGTAAGAAATATAAATGGAGGTTAATTAGAAGCCCATAATTGAATCTTGGGCTTGGTCAAATTAAAGAAGCCCAAATGTACGTTTAGTAATGGGCTTGGCTTTTGGTTTAATGTAATTAATTAGATTAATTATATTAAAACAATTTTTTTAAGAAGAAGATAGCAATTTCGATTATTCCTAGGTTAAATGTGTAACCACACATTTGACAGTAAAATGCTAAATAAAGATGGTCTTTATTATGGTTAATCATCATTAAATGAAGTTATGAACTTACCATTAAATGGTTTAATGGTTGTCTTTTAATGTTAGCTTGTAACCTATTTGCATTCATTAGATTAAAGATGAAAGATGTACATTATATGGATCATATTCCTTCTTTCTTCTTGGCACAACCAAAATTGGGTATTGAATTTTATGTTATGGTCTTTTCAAATAGTCATCATAAAGATAAATGAAGATAATCTCATTTATTGGCTATTTTATGAGTGATTAATGAAAGAAGTGATGCATTTGATGCCTCTCTCTCCTTCCATCCATGCATATACGAAATTGGTAGGCAAAAAAGATTTCTTGCATGTTCTTTGCACCTTCTCTCCTTTCATGGAAGAGAGAATCGAAAATACCAATTGAAAGAGTTTCAATTTTGCTTCTTCTTCTTCTAAGAAAATCTCCTCCAAACATTTCTTCTCCTTTCCCACCGAAGGATTTTGTTAACCTAATTGTCCTTGAAGAATAGGTGGTAAATCTAATTTATTGAGGATACTACAATAAGGAGAAAGTAGATTGCTAAAGGAAAAGAGTCAAAGGCAAAGGATTTGGATACACGAAGAAGGAGAGGATAGCGCATCGAGGATTTAAAGCTGTAGCGAAGGAGTCGGTAATACTCCTGATCTTGTTTATATTTTATTATCCTTATACCATATCATGTATGGATTGGCATGTTGATTTAGATTTGTTGCTTTCGATGTAAGTAATGATTTCTTAAAATTTTAGAAATCTACCGTTTTTCCAAACAAAGCATGTTTTCTTTTACCGATCCAACAACCTTACCATACCAAGCCTGAGGCGCTTGCTTCAAACCATACAATGCTTTCTTCAACTGGCAAACATGACTTGGAAATTGCTTAGAAACAAAACCATGAGTTTGCTCTATAAACACCTCACGATCCAACTCTCCGTACAAGAAAGCATTCTTAACATCTAATTGCCATAATTTCTAACTTCTAAAAGCCGCAAGAGAGATGAGAGTTCTTACAATGACCATTTTAGCTACCAGGCTGAATGTCTCTTCATAATCCAAACCATAAGACTGAGAGAAACCACGAACTACCAAGCGAGCTTTAAACCTGTCAATGGTGTCGTCAACCTTTTTCTTCAAACGAAATACCCACTTGCATGTCACTGGCTTGCATTTTTCTGGCCTAGGTACCAAATCCCATGTCTCATTCTTATTTAAAGCGTCAATTTTCTCTTGCATAGCTTTCTCCCAATCTGGACATCCCCTAGCTTCCTCATAACTTCCTGGTTCTTCTGCAGTAAATGCTCCTATAAAGAAACAAGAAGTCATAGTACAATTGTTGAGTGCTACCTCATAGTCTTTAAGGTAGTTTGGATGCCTTTTCTCCCTTGTTGACCTTCTTACTTCATGTTGCTCAGCAGCATCTCTCCTTTCAACATTTTGAACTGGGGAAACATCCTCCTCTTCCTCAATATTTGGTGCTTGCATTTCAGGAAATAAAGATTCCAAGTTTCCTTGACCATCACCAAGGACCACAAACTTTTGAGCAGAAAATAAAGAGGATACCTCATCAAACACAACATCTCTAGAAGTAGTATACTTCTTTGTCTCTGGATTCATGCACCTCCATCCTTTCCTGTGTGAGTCATATCCAACAAAAACACACTTATTTTCTTTTGGGTCAAGTTTGGTTCTATTAGATTTAGGAATATGGACATAACAAATAGATCCAAAAATCCTTAAATGACTCACATTAGGCTTATTACCATACAACTCAAAAGAACATTTTTGTTTACCTAGCCAAGGAGGCAACCTGTTGCTAACATAGTAAGCACACTGTGTAGCGTCTGCCCAAAGCTCCCGAGGAAGATTTTTGTCATGCACCCATGAAAGACACATTGAAGCCAAGTAAGTGAGCTTCCTTTCGGCAACTCCATTTTGTTGTAGGGTATTTGGACAAGTTATTTGGCGAGCAATGCTGTGATCATCACAAAATTTAAAGAATTCATCAGACATTAACTCACCACCATTGTCACTACGAAGGCACTTTATTCTCTTACCAAGCTGCTCCTTTTCAACAGCATCTTTAAACTCTATAAACTTGATCAAAGCCTCACTTTTCTCCTTCAAAAACTTCACCCAAGTGAACCTTGAGTGATCATCCACAAATACCATAACATATCGATGTCCACTATAGCTTGGTGTCCTTGTTGGTCCCATCAAATCTGTATGCACCAACTCAAGAGGTGTGGATCTCCAATTTGATGACATTTTGAACGGAAGACGATGTGATTTGCCAAATTGACAGCCTTGACAAATCACATCTTCCCAAACTTTCTTCAATGTTGGAATGCCATCCACCAAGCTTTTGGAAGAAATTTGTTGCAACATTAGGTAGCCACATGTCCCAAACGAGCATGCCAAATTGTAGGACTATCAGTCTGACTATTTTTCTTCACATAAGCTTCTCCTGCTGATAAAACATATAAAGATCCTTTCTTCTTGCCAGTAAGAAGAACATCAGCAAAAAAAATTCCACATTCTCCAATACCTTTATATCATTATGACTAAACAAAACATACTTTCTAGAATCAGTAATTTGTGGAACTGAAACTAGATTTTTAGTCAAACCTGGCACATGATATACATCATCCAACTTTAAGCTTTTGGTTGCATTATCACAAGTTTCAATAATCACATCACCCTCTTTTACTACTAGATAAGTTGAATTATCCGTAATAATGATGACTCGATCTCCACTATGATCTCGTAGCTCAGAAAACAAAGAATCATCTCCGATTACATGGTGTGAACATCCAGAATCTACAATTCATTCCTCCTTTTTGATGTTGCTAACATAGTTTACTACAGCTTCAACGGTAAAGCACTGCTCTCAATTAGGTTCCTCATCATTTGTACATGTCATATTTGCTTTGTCAAGCTTCACAAGACAATTCCTCCTGATGTGCCCAATTTTGTCACACCTGTAACATTTAATAGCTTTCTTTTGTGAACTATTACCTTTCTCTCCAATTGATTCTTCTTCTTTGCTTTTCTTCTTGGATTCTTCTTCTTTGCTCTTATTCTTGGACTTATTTTTCTTTCCATTCGAAAATAGATCAACATCAGAATCTGAATTCTTGTACATCTGCTTTGCCAAAGCTTCCTGGTTAGAGAGTAGAATCTCTAATTCTTCTACAGAAGGTTCTTTTGCTCATCCTTGAATATAAGTGACAAAAGGATTGTACTCCTTCTTCAGTCCAGGAATGAGATACCGACGCAAACGTGCTTCACTAATTTTCTCATCCGTGTCTATTTCTGAAATCTCAGCACAAATATTTTTAATTTTTAAAAAACATTCAGAAATAGACATACCTCCATGTTTCACCATAGTAAGCTCATTCTCCAAAAATTGCAACCTTGCTGTGTTCTTCTTGGTAAACAACCTTTCGAGCGTCTCCCAAACCTCCTTTGGAGTGTTAAAATCCTGTACATGGTCAATGAACTCTTTAATTATTGATGTCCTCAAAGCAAAGACAGCCTTCCCATATTTGATCTTCCATTTCCTACGTGTTTTTGCATTCTCTAGAACATCTGCAAGAACCGTTGCTTCTGATAAATCTTGACCTTGAAGGTATGTCTCCATACACAATCTCCAATACTTGTAATTATTGCTTACAAGCTTCTCCATCCCATTTAAATTATTTCCTCCATTAGAGACCTCCATTGGAACAACCTGAACCTTTCTTCCGCACTCAAATCCTCACAGAGAAAATCTGAATAATACCAGAGTTATGAACCTGGCTCTGATACCATGAAACAAAAAAAATTGGAAGAGAGGAAAAGATAATGAACGAGATAAAACACACAGAGAAATTATCTTGAAGATTGCATCTTTTATTGAATAATCAATAGCTATTTATAATAGCTTTACATGAACATGGAATGAGAAAAATTAGGGAAACAATCCTATTAACAACATGAAAGAAGGAAATCAAACTACCCACTAATTTAATTAAACTACCCTCTAACTTGATTAAACTACCCACTAACTCAATGTTAGTTTTATGTTCTAAAATTAAGGAACAAGAATGAATAACAATTAATTAACACACGTGGCCATGCACACATAACACATGGATTGTGTTTCTTCAGTGTTGAGTTTTGCGCTAATTTTATCATGGTGTACAAAAATTCATATTTACTGATTGATCAATAACCTCAATAGAAAAATGCTCATCCTAATTTGGTTGTTCAGAGCCACTCTATTCATGTGCCACATTTGTCTTATCTCCTTTAATTTTATATAATGTTTTGACTTAATATGGCCTGAATTTTCATATTGATCACTCACCACCTTCATTCGAAATTAAATTTTATGGCTTAGAAGTTAAAGGTTGATGTCGTCGTTGCATTAAGGATATTGGTTATGCCGGATTCTGGCGGAACTGAACGTTGCCGTTTGGATCCATTGAGTTGGCTGGTTCTTGCAAGGGCTGCGGCTTGAAGGTTCCTGCAAAACAAGGAAGGCACGTCAGGGGTTGTTTCCCGATTAGCCCCTCCAACGCTCAAGTCAGTCTCTTTTTGGTGAAGGTGAGGTTGCAGTATGCAGAGAAAACTAGGTTATGATTACGTACCCCTGTTATGGTAGAATTATACCTTATATATGGAGCAATAGCTAGGTTTAGGTCTTTACGTATGCATGGGAGACTCTTACATGCGGATGGGCCAAGGAGATCGTGGATTGGACCTGGGCTTGGCATAGGTACAAGACTGATATTTGAAGAACGGACCGATCGACCCATGGGTCGTTATGACTGGGTACGAGCCCAGCACGACCAACCCGACCATAAGCCCCCTACTCCTCGAGTATGAGTGTATGTTAGGACTTCGTTGCTCGTCTGCTATCTTATAGCTCGTCCATAAGACAGCTCGTGAGGTGGTCGATCGGTCGAATATTTGCATTATAGCTCGTTCATGAGATAGCTCGGGTAGGCCCGATCGATCGGATGTCGACTGGTTATGCGTGACCGCTCGTACTGGAATCGGTAGACTGAATGCCCCAACTGATTAGCATCGGTACTTTTTGCGTGATAGCTCGCGCTAAAGCAGATCGGGTGGTCATCGTTGGTGAGCGCGTGAAAGTACTTGAAGCATTTATTGTTTGACGGCGAGTGCCCTCTGACAGTTTTTCAGAATCCGAAACGTATCGTCCTTATAACCGTTGCGCAGCTGTCCCGTACGTCCTTTCAACTGTCGCGCCACTTTGGATTTCGAACGACCCTAATTCCTCTTAGCTCGGATTATGCCGCGTGTCCAAGCATAGCTCGGATTTTCTCCGCGCGTCGCGTTTTGACTGGATCGCAATTTGAACGTTTCCTTATAAATGTTCAGGATCGAAAAACTGTTTGGTTTTCTTCACGCTTGTTTCGTTCTTGCTTCTGCTTTGCTTTCATTTGCTCTTTCTTGCTCTCAGTTCCCAGAAATTTCCTTCAGCCGTCGTTCGATTTCCCCTTCTCCATTCACTAAATAGGTACACCCCTTTTCTTCATCTCCTCCTCTAAAGTTTTTCTTTTCAAAAGTTCTGTTCTTGGTAAGCATGTCGACGACCAGCTCTAGAAGTATGGTAGAAGGTGTTGAAGAAATATCGACAAGAGAAAGGAAGGATGGGTTGGTTGTGGAGGCGCTGCCGAGAAATGAATCGACGATGACCGTGGGGGAGTTGAATCGGTCAATACTTAGATATAGCATCCCCACGTCCTGGGAACCCCGACTGGCCCTGGGGAACGAGCAAATCCACAGCAACTTGAGTGGGTATTTCACCGTTTCCGATAGTTTTTTCTCGGTTGGTGGTTTGAGGCTTCCATACGCCTCGATCTTCGACGAGGTGTGCACGACCTATCAGTTGATACCGAGCCAGATTCCTCCGAATAGCTGGAGGTTTATTAATGGTCTGGCACTGCTGTGCCATCAATTCGGTCATTCGCCCTCTGTTGGCATTTTGCGCCACTTTTTGAGGTTGAGCCAGAGTCCGAGCTCTGGTGCCGGGATCCCCTTTATGCAGTACAAGGACGCTAGATATCGCCCGACGGGAACGGCCTCAAAAGTCTCCGCTTGGTGAACGAAGTATTTCTTCGTGAAAGCCCCAGGGTCTTCCTGCGAGTCTCGACCGTAGAGATATCCCTTAGCCGAGCAGTGGAATGACACGTCGAGCGTGTCTCTTAGTAGGGAGGAGTGGAGAGTGATCGGTCGCATAAAAGAGCTCGGCCGATACGATTTCGCTCGGCTAATACGGGCCTATTCCGGGGGGGGTCTCGGCTAATTCTTTTCTTATCGACCCCCCGCCGCAAATTAGCTGGCTAGGAGAGGAAACCGTCCCGTCTGGTTGAGCCCTCTTGGTCGAATTATTTACTGCATTTTTTATTATTGGTTTCTTTTTCTGACTTGTTTTGTTGCTGTGCAGCCATGGTGATGATAGAAGATTTCTCCGGGCCCTCCCAATCCTCTAAATCCAGGAAGCGGGCCGGACAGGGGAAAAAGAGGCAAGAGGAGGAGGCTGGCGAAGGCGTCGCTCTGCCTGTGGAGCTAGGCCATCCCATAGTGTCGTCGGCCCCTCCACCTGTTGAAGGTTGTTCTGTCGTGTCGGTGTCATTGCCGATCGTACCAGCTGGCGCGGGCCGAGCGGTTTCAGTTGAGGAGGAGGAGGAGGAAATAGAGCCTCCTCTTAAGAGGAAGAGATTGAGGAGGCTTGGTGATCTACCGTCCGGCCCGTCCAGTCAAGGCGTGAAGGAGAAGGAGAAGAAAGGCAAGGGGAAAGGGCGAGCGACCAATACCGGGCAGTGGGAGTCTGCGTTCAAGCTGGCCAATACTTGTAGTGCCCCCTCACCGTAGGGTACACATCGGGACACCCGAAGGTCGCTCCGACACGTATCCCACGATAAAGGTGCACTACCAGAACATTTCCGCTAATAATTCACATGGCATCGCAATAATTAAGACCACGATATATCAGAAGTCAGTAAATTTTAAAAAAATCCAAAATATTAATCTTGATACAGTCATCCAAAATCAGAATAGACAAGTCTATCAGTCTCCTAAACAACACCAAAAAGGAAACTGATACAAGCATCTATCCTAAGTCATCCGAAAAAGTCCAACCCAGCTGACCAACCTGTGTGCCATCACTTCTCTTGCCAGCACGCTCGCACGGCAGGAAAAGACTATCTCCGGAGCTAGGGGCCTAATCTATCAGTCCTGAAAAATTATATGCAATTTTTGGGTGAGTTTGCAAACTCAGTGAGAAACCATCATCGATGGTTCACTCAAATCATGCATTACACATATTGCGTACAGCACGGCAGTATTCAATTTATCATATAACAATTTACAATAGCATGTAACAATTTGTAGTATCACATCACAATTTACAGTAAATCATGCCATCACGTAATCAGTCATTGTCACAAATCAATTAATCATGAAATTGCAATGCATATGTGACTCTTTTCCGATTATTGATGTTGTGCCCAGCTTTCGATTAGTATCGGTATTTAGTGGGGACGCGTCGTGATTTTCTCCCCTCGAGGCTCGAGGCGGTCGATCTGAGATTAGAGTTCGAGGCTCATTCAGTGATATTAGCGACTTGGGTCACAACGTTCATTATCTGATCATGCCTTTATGTATGTAATGCAGTGTTCAGTAATTCAGTGATATGGCTATAACAGCCCAGTATTTCAATTCCCAATGTCATACAGTAGTCCAATCCCATACAGTAGAAGCATGCAATTCAATTATATACATTTCAGTAATCATGCAATTCACCTTGGCAAGTAATTCACATAGAGCATTTAGACAATCAGGAATTTGAGAAACCAACTAGGTTACTCACCTGTAACTTCCGAGCTACTGCCTGGAAGTCCCATCAATGTCCGTGGAATGACGATCCAACGGTGCCTCTATAACAGTTAAATACAGTCCCATTACTAAATGCTCAATTAAACAATCCAGTAATGCATATGTCTCAATGAAATATGTACAATGCATGTTCACGATTTTCGGCATAAAAACCTAATTTTGAAGTCTTATACTCAATCCTATCTCTTTGCTCAATTGATCGACAATGATTGATCCATTCCTAAAATTCAGTCAATTTCCTCAATTCGTATTCCCTATAGCAATTCCCTATTCATTGGGTCAAAACCTCTATAGAAAATCCCAATTAAAACTCCAATAGTCACAATCCAATACTTAGGTCACAATAGGAACCATAATTGACCTTAATCTCTATAAATAAATGCCATTTAAATTAAATTCTAACTTCCATAAATAACCTCAATTGTAGGCCTCTTTTCTTAGTTCACAACGAATCAGGAATCACCTCAATCGGAGGTCTACACCAAAAGTTATGCCCAATAAACTAAAAAATCAATCCAATCAAAATTGTTCCTCGCCATGCCTATCCTTCCTCGTGGCACAAGACAAGAGGTCGCTTCGCCTGGCAGGCATCCTTCATGATTTCGCCATGGCAGAACGAAAACGTTAGCGCAAGCGTGAAACCATCTTTCGCCATGGTAGTAAGCCATGAAAAGTCGTAATTACTCGCTTGTGGCGGAGAGGGCCCAGACGTCGCAACGTGCGGGTCGCGCCACCGTCTTCTCCGATCGCTTTCCGTCCATTTCTCTCTCTAAAACCCCCCATTAACACTCTCAACTACCCAAATCAACCATAATAAATGCCATAAATGCATCAAAAACCATTAATAACAACATTAAAGCCATAAATACTTACCAATCAAAGATCAAATTCCACAAATCTCTCAAATCACCGTAAACCCTAAAATCCTTCAATACCAACGATCTCCACCTTCAAGCCTCAATCCACTTCCTCTTCCACATTAAACACTCCAAGCTAGCACAAGGAGAAGAAACAGCAAGAAATATCAAAGCTCTCACACCAAAGAGAAGAAATCGAAGGTCATCGTGGGAGAAGAGAAGAAGATTGCTTTGCCTTAGGGTAAAAATCCTCAAATTTCAAACCTATCTATTTATAGACATAGGTCTCCAAATCAGTTCAAATTTCAGTCTCTAAATTTCAATGGCTCAACACTTTCAATTTCCTAACAGTATAACTCTAATTTTTCCATTTCCATTGGACAATTCTTTCAAGACCATACTGAATAATCGGTCACCACTTCAAAATTTTCGATCCGGGCATTTTCTCCCGAATTTTTCAAAAATTTCCTATAAGTCACCATCAATTACCAATTACACTTAAACTATTCTAAATCAGTCATTCGAGCCCAATTACTCCTAATTTCTCAATTAATCACGATCCAGTCAATTCAGTAAGTCCATGCTCAATTAAATTATCGGAAACCACGAATGCATGTACCTATGAATAAATGCACATGCAATAAACCTGTTCCTCTATAATTAGAGGCCAAAACATGCTCAATTAATGAATGCAATGAAACCTATCAGTCTGTCCCAATTTTACCATAATGCCCTTGCTAACAATAACGGGATGTTACAATACTGCCTCAATCGGGGACCTCGAAGTGTCCTGCTATATTGCCGAGAAGATTACTCTCCCCGCAGACGAGCAGATTATGGACAAGAAGAGTAATCTGGAGTTGGGATCTCAACTCGTTCGCTGCGGTATGCGGAGCGCGGTGATGTCCTTCGCAGTGTTGCAGCATCTGGAGGCTCTAGATCATGAAGTCCAAAGACCTCCACGAAAGAGATGAAGGCTGTGAAGGACGAGCTTTCAGGGGTGAAGGAGGAGAGAGACCTCTTTCAGGCTCAGAACTCTTCCTTGGAGGAGGAGAAGAAATCCAGGGAGGATGCGATGGGTGTCCTGAAGGCTCAGCTGAGCACGGGAGAGGAGGAGAGGAGCCAGCTGGTTGCGGCAAATGACAAGCTGAAGAGGATGGTGGAGAAGGCTTGGTAAAAGTACCTCGAGGATTGTCATGCCGCGGTGGAGGGCAGGAATAGAGCCCAGGACACATTGCTGAAGGTGCGGGGCTCTATTAAGAACCAGCGGGTAGAAGCGATCAAGCGGTGGAAGAGGCGGTTTCTGAACGAGGAGTGTTTAGAGCTTGCCTGTGATTTAGCCCTCTAGCTTCTGAAGAAGTGTCACGAGATTCAAGTTCCTCAGGGGGTGGAGTGTCCCTCCTTTGAAGAGTACACCGGGCTGCTTCTTCCCGCAGCCCTTGGCCTTTCTTTGGAGGATATGAAGAGGAAGGCCGAGGGAGAGCGGAACCTTGTTCCAGATGAAGAGCTGGATCTTAGCTCTGAAGAGGAAGAGGTTCCTCATGAGGATATCCCCCCGGTCGCTCCCTCGTACCCTGCTCCTGCCTTGATTGTCCCGCCAACTTCTGAGGCTTCTCCTGTGCATCTGCCGACTTCCGAAGCTTCTCCTTCTGCTGAATTTTAGAGCTCACCTGGTTGGGCTTGTGGCCAGGACGAATTCAAATAAATGAAATCTTTATTTTTGTCCTTCATTTTTTGAAGTCAATTTCCGTGTTTATGTTGTTTATTTTCGATGTATAGTGGAATTTGATGAAGTTGCTCATGGTCAACCGGCTTCGAGGTCGACTTATAGTTGAGGCCGAGCCGAGGTCCCAAGGATCTTGTCTTGGCGACCGATCGACCATAGTCGATCTATGTCGAGGCCGAGCGATGGTCCCAAGGATCTTGTCTTGGCGACTGATCGATCGTAGTCGATCTATGTCGAGCGATGGTCCCAAGGATCTTGTCTTGGCGACCGACCAACCGTAGTCAATTTATGTCGAGGTCGAGCGATGATCCCAAGGATCTTGTCTTGGCGACCGACCGACCGTAGTCGATCTATGTCGAGGCCGAGCGATGGTCCCAAGGATCTTATCTTGGCGACCGACCGACCGTAGTCGATCTATGTTGAGGCCGAGCGATGGTCCCAAGGATCTTGTCTTGGCGACCGATCGACCGTAGTCGATCTATGTCGAGGCCGAGCGATGGTCCCAAGGATCTTGTCTTGGCGACCGATCGACCGTAGTCGATCTATGTCGAGGCCGAGCGATGGTCCCAAGGATCTTGTCTTGGTGATCGACCGACCGTAGTCGATCTATGTCGAGTCCGAGCGATGGTCCCAAGGATCTTGTCTTGGCGACCGATCGACCGTAGTCGATATATGTCGAGGCCGAGCGATGGTCCCAAGGATCTTGTCTTGACGATCGATCGACCGTAGTTGATCTATGTCGAGGCCGAGCGATGGTCCCAAGGATCTTGTCTTAGCGACCGATCGACCGTAGTCGATCTATGTCGAGGCTGAGCGATGGTCCCAAGGATCTTGTCTTGGCGACCGACCGATCGTAGTCGATCTATGTCGAGGCTGAGCGATGGTCCCAAGGATCTTGTCTTAGCGACCGACCGACCGTAGTCGATCTATGTCGAGGCCGAGCGATGGTCCCAAGGATCTTATCTTGGCGACCGACCGACCGTAGTCGATCTATGTCGAGGCCGAGCGATGGTCCCAAGGATCTTGTCTTAACGACCGACTGAACGTAGTCGATCTATGTCGAGGCCGAGCGATGGCTGGTGGGATTTTCTGCGCTTTGCCGAATATAATGAAATTTTTTCTTTGCTAGGAAATCTGAAAATCCCTTTATTAACGATAATGAGGGCGTGGGCCGTTAAAAAACCTGTCTGGCAGGGACAGGAAAAAGGTACCCACAAATTTTGTACAAAAACAATAATGAACAAACATTAACTAAAATAAAACTTATCTACTGGTAGAACGCCATCAGGTTTTGAGAGTTCCATGGCCTCGGTAGAGTTTTCCCATTCGCATCGCGTAGGATGTAAGAGCCATGCCCGGCTTGCTTGATCACTTGGTAGGGTCCTTCCCATGCTTGTCCGAGCTTTCCGGGATGTTTCCCAGCTGCCTTGACTTTTCGCAGGGCGTACCCCCCGACCTTTACGTAGCTCGGCTTTACTCTTCTGTTGTAGAACTTCGTCGCTTTCTGCCTGACAGCTTCTGAACGAGCGGCTGCCCACAACACTTCATCAAGCTCTTCCACCCAAGTCTTTCGTCCATCTAGGCGCTTCTTAAGAGCACTCATTATCTTTTTGTTTGTGTTCTCCGCGAGACCGTTGCTTTGGGGGTGGGCTACGGAGGTCAACTGTAGCCTTATCTTTAGTCGGTCATAGAAATCTTTGAACTTATCGTTATCGAATTGTCGACCGTTGTCTGCGACCAGCACCATAGGCATCCCGAAGCGAGTTAGTATATTTTTCTTTACGAAACTTTCCACCTTCTGCTCGGTGATTGTAGCGACCGCTTCCGCTTCGGCCCATTTGGTGAAGTACTCCACTGCCATTATCAGGAACTTCTTCTGTCTGGGATCGAGAGGGAAATGCCCCAGTATATCCATCACCCATTGAGCGAAGGGGATAGGATGACTCACAATTTTCATCCTCTCGGTCGGTTGGTGAGACAGGCTGCTGTTTTTCTGGCATGCCTCACATCGGTAGACTTTCTCCTGACAGTCTTTCCTCATCGTTGGCCAGTAATATCCCTGTCTGATCAGCCTATGGGCTAACATTCTACCTCCTACGTGGTTGCCACACATTGCTTCGTGGACTTCAGCCATTGCATGTTCTGCCTTTTCTTCATTCAAGCATCGCAGCAGTGGCCAGTCATAAGATCGCTTGTACAGGGTATCGTTTATAATCGTGTATTCGGTCGCCTTTATTCTCAATCTCTTGGCCTCTGAGGTTTATTCCGGTTGTGTCCCCTCTAGGAGATACCGTCTAATCAGTTCCATCCAACCCGATCGACCGGTATTTACATCAAGAACTTCCTTGGCTTTTTGTATGCTGGGGCGATCTAGTCGTTCGACTAGAACGTTGTTTTTGTCGTCTCGATCGGAGGCTATTTTGGAGAGCGCATCCGCTTTGGCATTTTGAGCTCGTTCTATCCTGCTGATCGAGTACTGCTCGAGATTACTTAACTCCCGCTTTACTAGCTCTAGGTACTCGATCATGTTGTTCCCCTTGGCTTCATACTGTCCAGTGACTTGGCCGACCACCACCTGGCTATCGCTATATATCTTTAGATGCTTTACCTCCATTTCCTTAGCTAGTTGGAGACCGGCTATCAAAGCCTCATATTCTGCCTCGTTATTGGAGGCCTTGAATTCTAGCCGAATGGCGTATTCCACCTTCTCTTCCATATGCGGGCTAATCAACACCACTCCTACTCCGCATCCCTCAGCATTGGACGACCCATCAACGAATAAGCTCCAGGTAGGGCATTGCTCACCCTGCGGGCTAGGTTGGCTCATTTCTGCAATAAAGTCTGCCAACACCTGTGCCTTGATCGTTGTTCGAGGCTTATATTGTATGTCGAACTCTCCTATCTCAACCGTCCAGAGGTCTCAGGTTTTTGGAGGCATTGCCTGAGAGGCTGATCGGTCTACACCTCAATGGTATGACTTTGAAAATACGGTCTCAGTTTAAGCGCCGTAGTTATCAAGGAAAGAGCTAACGTTTCTATGGGCGAGTACCGTGTTTCTGGCCCACTCAGTACCTTGCTGACATAATAGATCAGAAATTGCTCCTTACCATCCGATCGAACCAGAACCGCGCTGACTGCCCCTTCTGTGACCGCCAGATAAATAATCAAGGTTTCTCCCTCAACGGGGCTCTGCAGGACAGGTGGGCTTGTCAGATACTGTTTCAGGTGCTGGAAAGCTCTTTCGCACTCCTCCGGCCACTGGAACTGGGTTACATCCGCTTTCCTTAAAATTTTGAAAAATGGGAGGCACTTGTCCCCCAATCTGGAAACGAATCTGCTCAGGGAAACTATCCGACCAGTCAATATCTGCACTTCTTTCAAGCATCGTGGCGAAGGCATTTGGACGATGGCTTCGATCTTCTCTGAATTAGCTTCAATCCCTCGTTGAGTAATCATGAATCCCAGGAATTTTTCGGATGTCACACCGAAGACGCACTTTTCCGGGTTCAGCTTCATTCGAAATTTGTCAAGGGTCTGGAAGACTTCTTTTAGATCTCCCACGTGCTCGGCAGCCGTCTTACTTTTAACTACCATATCATCTACGTAAGCTTCAACAGACCGACCGATCTATTTTTTGAAGACCTCCATAACGAGTCGTTGATAAGTGGCCCCCGCGTTCTTCAAGCCGAACGGCATTACTTGATAACAATATGTGCCCTGGTCGGTTATAAAGGCAGTCTTCTCTTCGTCTTCAAGGCTCATCTGAATTTGATGGTAGCCCAAGAAAGCATCCAAGAAGCTGAGAAGTTCATGTCCAGAGGTAGAGTCTACTAACTGGTCGATCTTGGGCAGGGGGAAACTGTCCTTTGGACATGCCTTGTTCAGGTCGGTGAAGTCAATGCACATTCTCCACTTCCCGTTCTTCTTCCTTACCAACACCACATTAGCGAGCCATTTGGGGTACTTGACTTCTCAGATGAACCCTGCTCCGAGCAGTTTCTCTATTTCTTTCTCGATCACCTCCTGTCGCTCCTTGCAGTGTCATCGCTTCTTTTGCCTAACCGGCTTGTAATTTTGTCGAATACCAAGGGAATGCGAAGCGACCGATCGAGAAATTCCGGGCATATCGCTCGGTACCCAAGCGAAGACCGATATGTTCTCCACCAAGCAGTCTGTGATTTCTTTAACCAGGTCCTTCTGAAGCTCGGAACCTAGATTTGTGAATTTGGAGCCATCTGCTTCATCCAATACGACCCTCTGCGTTTCTTCGACGGGGTTCAATCTTTCTGTTTCTTCATCAGCTCTCACGTCAAGAGAGCTCGTCAATACCACCGCCCCGTCTAATGTTTTTGTCTATGCCAAATAGCATTCTCTAACGATTCTTTGTTGACCTCTAACAACACCTACTCCACGGGGCGTTGGAAACTTCATCACTTGGTAATAGGTAGAGCGACCGCTCTGAGGGCGTTCTGGGTAGCTCGTCCGATTATTACGTTGTATACCCCTTGAAACTTCACGACTAAGAATTCAACATCCCTCTCTATTTGACACGGTTTTTGCCCAAATTTTACTTTTAAGTAGACTCGGGCGAACGGGTAGGCTGATGCTCTAGTTACCCCTTTGATAGGTCCATCTTTAGGCAGTAATCGATCTTCGGGTATTTCCATCTGCTTGAAGTCATCGTAATACAATAGGTCGACCGAGCTGCCCGTATCGATCATCACCCGCTTTACCTCGTTGCCGTCCATGTTCAGGTTTACGACGAGCGCATCGTCATGAGGACAACTTACACCATCAAGGTCAGACTCGTCGAACTATATCATCCCGTCGTTTTCCCTCTTTCTTTTGATTGACGAGTCTTCGTCGACCTGCTTGGCATATCTCTTTCTTCCTTTAGCAGTGGATCCCCCCGCTGCGTTTCCACCAAATATCATATTAATGACCCTCACCGATCGGTCATCTCGTTGCCTAACATCCCTGTCGCCTCGCGCTCTGGATCGACCTCTCATTTTGCGTCGATCATTTGTATTGGTGCTCTGCCGTTCTCCACCGCTTATATCATTTCGCCTTCCATACTACCGTCTGTTGTCGAGTCGACCGGGCTTATGCTCATTGCCTCGGTCGGTATTTTGCTCGTGCTTCACAAATCGGCTCAACCTTCCCCTTTGGATAAGGGATTCGATCTCTCTTTTCAATTGTCGGCAATGTTCCGTGTCATGACCGATGTCTTTGTGGAAATGGCAATACAAATCGGGGTTTCTATCCTTGGAGGGGGTCTTCATTTTTTCGGGTTCTCGGATAGTTTCCCCATCCGCTCTCATGGCCGCGAGTACTTCTGCATATCGTCTGTTGGTTTTCTCCAGTTCGACTGGCCTTTTTGTCGCTTGTGCGAACCATTCGCTCTGTCATTTGGCGAGCGGTCATCCGTCCGATGCTTCGTATTTCTCAACACTTCTTCGAGCTGAATGTATTTATCCGCCCTATTTCTTATTTCCTGAACGGATCAGGGCTGATCGAGGGCTAACGACTTTTTGAACTCCTCATCCCTTGTGTTGTTCATAAGCGCTGCCAACATGGACGAGCAGGTGAGGTCGAGGACCTCGACCGCTTCATTATTGAACCGAGTAATAAATTCTCGTAGGTTCTCATTCCTCCCTTGTGTCAACTGCATCACTTCCAATGTCGTCTTCTGCGACCGCTTACTTGTGGCGAACTGGTTGAGGAATAGCAATCTAAAGTCCTCAAAGCACGTAATACAGCTCGGAGGTAAGCTATTGAACCACCGTCGAGCTCCCTCTTGGAAAGCTGTACAGAAAGCCTTGCAATGAATGGCGTCTGGAACACAGTGCAGATTCATCATCGACTGGAAGTACTGTAGGTAATCCAGGGGGTCAGTCTTTTCAGTGTACTTTTCGGGCGTCGGTATTTTGGTGCCAGGCGCCAGGAGACTATCCAAGATTGCCGGAGTAAAGGGAGAGTTGTACTGAGCTGTCGGGCAATCCGAGCGGAAGCTCATTTTCGCATTGATCCAATCGTCCACGATTTTTTCTAGGGCTTCGGTAGGGTGGCGATCGGTCGTCATGCTGATCTGTCGTGCAGTCTGCCGTGCAGACGACTGCTATTGTGCCGGCTGAGACTGTAAAATCTGGCGAATCAACAGATCAGCTGCTTCCTCAATCTGCTTTCGGGTAAGGGAGGTGTGTACTGACAGAAGAGGATCTGCATCTGATTGGTGTTGGAGATTCAGGCGCGTATTGAGTGCAGCGTTATCCTCCAAAGCTACGCTCTGTTCTTCTTGTTCCAAGTCTTGAGGTTGCAGTTGATCATTCGGGTCTGAAGATTCCGTGCGGGAAACATGATGTGCAGGCGGCAGGGTTGCAGGTAGCTGTAAACCTATCCTTTGTAACGCTAGAGTCATGACAATGCCTTCATCGAGATTAGCTGCCGCCACCGACCGATCGTGTGTTTACGGGCGTGGTGTCCTGATGTCGGGCCCCACGGTGGGCGCCAATTGGTTCTGCCGGATTCTGACGGAACTGAACGCTGCCGTTTGGATCCATGGAGTTGAGTGGTTCTTGTAAGGGCTGCGGCTTAAAGGTTCCTGCAAAACAAGGAAGGCACGTCGGGGGTTGTTTCCCGATCAGCCCCTCCGACGCTCAAGTCAATCTCTTTTTGGTGAAGGTGAGGTTGCAGTATGCAGAGAAAACTAGGTTATGATTACGTACCTATATTATGGTAGAATTATACCTCATATATGAAGCAATAGCTAGGTTTAGGTCTTTATGTATGCATGGGAGACTCTTACATGCGGATGGGCCAAGGAGATCGTGGATTGGACCTGGGCTTAGCATAGGTACAAGACTGATATTTGAAGAACGGACCGATCGGCCCACGGGTCGTTATGACTAGGTGCGGGCCCAGCACGACCGACCCGACCAGATATAAAAGGAACAAAATAGTTTTCATAGACCACATATAAGATAACAGAATAATCGATTATTACTCAATGGCTTTGAAATTTTAACTTTTAAAACATATTCTTCAATTAAAAGATTTGCTTGAATTATAGTAGTTAATTCATTCTCTAGATATTGTAGAGGAGCCGTATTTTCTTAGTAAACAGTTTTTCAAGTGTCTCATAATTGTTTGATGTCGTTAGATTACGAACATGCTCGATATACTCTTTGTCGATTGATGTTTGTAAAGAAAATAGAGCTTTCCCATATGTTATGTTCCAAGTCCGATGCAGCTCACCATTATTGCCTAGAATCGTCGTATTGTCTCTAGAGATAATATCTCACAATTCCTGCCCTTGTAAATAAGTTTCCATGCATAATTATTACTAATAAGCTTGTCTAAAGATGCTTGGAAAGGAGCACACCTTTCTTTGAGTAATAATATCAAACTGTGCTCCTTATTTTTCTACTAATAAATTCTTTAAAATAGACACAACAAAAACAAATTGTAACACATGGCGGTAAATTGCGCTAATCATTATTCATATACCATCATAATTATGGAGGGGGTTTAAAACAATCGGTAAACTTGCTCTTTTTAAGATCATAAAATTATAAATTCAAGTCGCAAAAACAATATTTTTATAAAAATACAAAGAAAAGATTGTATATATTATAATTATCTCTAAACTCTCGCAAAATGGAGAACTTTGTGCACTAAATTTAGCTTTGACTTTATTCTTCATATATGTTCGTTACTTTTATCATGAATTCGCATTTTTTAATCAACAACATTCACTATCACTTAGTTAAGAATAGTCAAATGTAATTCTTTGCCTCTTAAATTTATGAGCCTCCAACCTCTTATTCTCTTTCCCACCGCCTAAAGTTGCACCTACTAATAAGCACAAGTCAATTTGTTATAATATTATTAGGGTGGTCATTTTATGTAAGCATGTTTGAAATCTGTACTTTCACCAGTCTAAAATTAATTAATTTGGAACCATAAGATGGGAAGAAATATTTTCACTTACTAAGATATTCAAATTTTACATTTATATTTGCTTTAAAATAAATATTTTAACTTTTAAGTAAAAATTAAATTTCATCAATATATTTTTATTTTTATTTTATAAAATTCAAAAACAATAATTTAATAAGAAATTTATGAAAATTTTCATATTAAATTTATTACAAAATTGGCTTCTATTGCGGGTTTTTTTTAATCTCTAATACTTAAAAGGAATTGCAACCTTCTATTATTAAGCATTCTCTGTCTTTTTACCGTTCATCGTAAAAGAGGAATTTCATTGCCATGCCAAAGGCACCAAGAAAGTGAGTGGTAAGAGTGGAGAGGTGGAGTGCAACCTATGCATGGACAAAACTTCAATTTCATATTCCAAACCAAAACTCAACTCATTAATTGACGCCAAATCTTCAGCAATATTGTGTATTATGTTTACACCATTACACTATCTTTTTGGCCAAAAGGACTTGTACTGTATATCATTTGTGCTATTCTTAGAAGGTCGTGCTCTTGTTTCTTCTCCGAAGTAGAAAAAAGAAGAGTAAAGAAGAAATGGGCAAGTGTATGCATCCAATGACTTGTTACTTAAACCAAGAAACGATGTTCACAGGATATGATGATCGACGTCTTGGCAAGGCAACTCCATAACTCTTTCCTTGTGTCACACGCTAACGCATGGATAATGCATTGATTGTGACCTATTCCTTGTACAAGATTTCAATTTATCAAATACGTTTTAGTGTGTATACATAAAACGTTAACTAATTTGGACTACACAACATAAGCAGTTACTTATAATAATTAAAATAATTAAGCTTAATATAATAAATAAAAATCTCCAATTTTCTTAAAATTGTATCTAATTTATTTTAACCTTCACATCACGGCCTCCCTCTTTTTTGTTCACCTCCATCAATTAGTCTTCCTTCTCTTTTGTGTGAGGCCTCTACTCCATCAGCAAAGCTTAAACAAAATCCCCTGAGCAAGTTAATTACAGCCGCGGGTGTAATGGGATCATTGCTTGCGATTGAACTCCAACTAGTGGCCTTAAATACGGTTTTCCCAGCCAATTGCCTCGTTCCACTTCTCGGTTTAGTCCTCCCTATTTTCATTTCAGCTTACACTGTGAGGCTTCTGCAATTTGCTTTTCATTCAAAAGCGAGTACGCCACTTTCTGAGATCTTCAAAGGAAGCAAATTCTTTAGGTCTTATTAAGGATATATATTAAGAGCGAGTTGGGATGGACGACCATATAATCCTTCCCCATCGTCCATTTAATCGAATGACTTATATTTATTTCTTTTGTTTAATTATGTCTTTTTATTTTTATTATTTGGTTTCTGTCTTTCACTCATTTACTCCTCCACTTTCTCTGCTTCTCTCACTCCTCCACTTTCTTTACTTCTCTGCTTCTCCGCCTCACTTATACTGTTTTCATTCATTCACTCATTCACTCTTCGACTTTCTCTGCTTCGAACCTTCGTTCCTTTTCTTCATCTTCATGTTTCATTTCAGTGGTGGTTTTGTATTTGGTTTTTCTGTTTATGTTCTTGTATTTGCACATATTTCATTTCAGTGATGGTTTTGTATTTGGTTTTTTTGTTTGTGTTTTTGTATTTGCTTATTCTGTTTGCAATTTTTTTTCTTCGGCTTTCATCCAACTTTTATTATGTGTACAGATTTAAAGTTTATGTCCAACAAATCCCAGCTGTGGTAAGTCCTGCTTTTTTTCTTCGTCGGGGATTTTATTTTAGTCATGGTTTTGTATTTGCTACAGATTTGGAGTTTCGTTCACAGAGAACCTTCCTTCCTTTTTTTTGTCTTGGACTTTCATCGATCTTTTATTATGTGTACAGATTTGAAGTTTCTATCCAAGAAAGCCTTTGAGGTTTACAACTGTGGTAAGTTCTGTTTTTTTCCTTTCGGGTATTTTATTTTACTCATGGTTTTGTATGTGGTTTTTCTGCATATTTCATTCCAGTGATGGTTTTGTATTTGCTTTTTCTATTTGCGTTTGTTGCTTCGACTTTCATTGATCTTTTATTGTGTGTACAGATTTGAAATTTCTATCCAACAAAGCCTTTCAGTTTTAGACATGTGGTAAGTGGTAAGTTTTGTTTTTTTTTTTCTAATTGACCGTTCTTCTTGTGATCGGTTGCTATTATTTGAACGTTCGTTTTGATTTTATTATAAGAAATGGTGTTGCGTTGAAGAATAACTTGTTGAAATTTCTTGCCTGGTGCGACAATGAAGGGGGCTAGAGGTACGCTCATTTCTCTTTTTTCATTTGATTATTTTTTTCTTAGGGCATTTTAGGTTAGGCTGAAGATGTTGTGTCCACAGATTTCATTCGGTGACCTTGCTGGTAGGATTTTCTCAAAGGTGGAGTAGGGAAGAGGCGCACTGTTGTCCTCGGTAAATGAGATTTAGTTCCTTGATTCTTTTTTTTTCTCCGCATCTTTTCCTACACATCGACATTTGATAATTGCTTGGGATTGTTTTGTGTTGTTTTCTTGGTTGTAAGAATTTTATAAATTTTGCTTTTGCCTAAGTTTATGCTGAATTGTTCGCAGTTTAAATGTCCATGGTCCTCGAATTTAGTTAATACCCTCCACGATGCTAATGGGGACCAACACTCGGATGGTTTGGTTTGCTTCTTTTGCTTCTTGTTTCGATATAATTTGTTTGAAGCTGCTTTGTTCTGTCGGTGTTGTGTAAACAGCGGAGATAAATGAAAGGTCGATTTCACACATTTTTATGTTCTGATGTCTTAAATTTTATTTAATCCAGCCGTATGTCAAAGGTAAAAACTATCATTCCATTATTTTTAAGGGCAACAAAAGATCATCCTACAGTAAAAGATAATCCTTGGAAAACTGCGCTGACTGTAAAAAATAATCCTTGAAAAACAGCGTCATTGATTTAGACATGAGTGCGCAGTTATAAATGAGATCTTCGTGATTTAATATCTGATACAAATATGCAAATATCTTATACAAATCTGCGCTGACGGTAAAGGATAATCCTTCAAAAACGGCGCCATTGATTTAGATATGAGTGCGTAGTTATAAATGAGATCTTCATGATTTAATATCTGATACAATTAAAATTTTTCATTTAATGCCTCGGATCTCTCTTACTTGAGGGACCTCACATAATTTAAAAATCAAGTGATTAATCCTTCTCGGAGGAAACAAAAGGCCCTCACTGTGGTGGTAGCTTTCACTCACTTCACATTAAAATTTATTTATCAATGTAATCTTTCAAAAAATGCGCCAATGCATTCCAAAATTTGCATTTAATTGTTTCTTTTTTTAAGGACCTAACAATATTTAAAAATGAATTGAGTAATCTTTCTTGGAAGAAACGAAATTTTGCATTTAATTGTTTCTTTTTTAAGGACCTAACAATATTTAAAAATGAATTAGATAATCTTTCTTGGAAGAAACGATCGGTTATCCTTTGGTCAAACTTTGGCCGGTTGTATTAAATTTGATTTATGAATTGAGCAATCCTTCCGTAGGAAACGAAGGGTCATTCATTTGTTTGTCCGACTTTTTCTTTTCTGCTAAGCACACTTCTCAATTCATCGAAATGTCATGTTAAGTCTTATCTTCAGAGGTCCCGTCTTTGGTTACCTCGAAAAAATTTTGAATCCTTTTTTGGTTGATTCATTGATAAGTTGAACCAATTAAATTATATTAACATGATTCAAATTAGCTAATTAGTTTATTTATTTCTTAAATTTTAAAGAACAAAAATTTTAATTTTTTCCAATATATTATTATTAATTCTTATTGGTGATTTCTATATTTGTTATTATATCTATCTATGTATACATATATATATTATATACACATATATAATAGGATTGATATATTAACATAAATATATTAATTATTAAAATTAATGATATACATATTTGTCATTATATTTTTATATATAGTAATGATAAGAATGATTATAATAATATTAATGATAATGATAAATGGTTGTACATTAAGTTGAAGTGTTTTTGCATGATCTTAATTTATTAATTATAGCGTAATCAAAAGTTAATAATACAAAATGAAAATATTAACAGTTAAATAAAAAATTTGTGGGTGTTAAATTTATTATTATCGGTACTAATTAGTGATTTATATATTTGTTATTATATATATATATATAATAGGGATAATAATATTTACATTAATATATGAATTAATGCAAATTAGTAATATATATATTTGTCATTATATTTGTATATATAATGGTGGTAATAATTCTTCGAGGATATATTAAATTATCTTTTTTGCCTCTGAATTTCGGAAATCAAAATTAACTTATATTTGATTTAATAAATTAAATTTTATACATTACAACTTCTTTTGATTTCGCTACATATATTACAATTAAACCTAATTAGTGATATATATTTGTTATTATATATATATTAAGTAGTATAGATAAGTAATATTTATATATTTAGTGATAATAATAATAAATCGTTGCAGATTAATAATTTAAATATGTAATGAAAATTTCATTAAAAGCTTTAAATATGTCATATTAAAATAGAAAAGTTAGAATATAATAAGCGAATAAGTTTAATTAATTAATTAAATTTTATGCAGTTCAACTTTTGCTAAATATATTATAATTAAAACTAATTAGTCATTTATATTTGTTATTATATAAATATATAATAACAAATATATTATATAACAAATATATTTAAATTATTCTTATTATCATTATTGTTAATATAAATATTATTAATATTATATAACGCTCGGGAGGGCGAGCCCTCGCGACGTTGTTGTGCTTATTATGATTATTGTTAATATAAATAATATTATTATTATATAACGCTCGTGAGGGTGAGGGCTCGCCCTCGCGAGGCTGACATTTTCGGCTCACCCTCACGACGTTGTTGTGACATATATATATATATATAATAACAAAATAATATTTACATAAATATATAAATATATAAAATAAATTTTAAAATCACGGGTGTTATAAAATGTATCTAAGCGTATATCTGAATTTTGTATATCATAACCAAATAATATGAAAAGATTGTTAAGATAATCAGTAGTTAGTTTCTCTGTTTTAATAAATGAAGTGTTGTCGTTTTAGTTTGTACATACTAGACTTGTACAGTAGCCTAGTTTTGTTGTATATATGGTTTGTAATTCAGTATATTATTATGATTAATAAATGTATTATTTCAAATGAAATTGCTTATTATTATTCATAATATTATTCAATTCATTATTATTATTAACTTTTGTATTTATGAAATTATTTATCTATGCAATAATAATAATAATAATAATAATAATAATAATAATAATAATAATAATAATAATAATAATAATAATAATATATTATATTATATTATATTATATTATATTATATACACATATATAATAGGATTGATATATTAACATAAATATATTAATTATTAAGAATTAATGATATGCATATTTGTCATTATATTTTATATATAGTAATGATAAGAATGATGATAATAATATTAATGATAATGATAAATAGTTGTACATTAAGTTTAGAAGTGTTTTTGCACGATCTTAAATTATTAATTATAGCGTAATCAAAAGTTAATAATACATAAATGAAAATATTAATAGTTAAATAAAAAAATTTGTGGGTGTTAAATTTATTATTATCAGTACTAATTAGTGATTTATATATTTGTTATTATATCTATCTATATATCTATATATTATACATATATATAATAGGGATAATAATATTTACATTAATATATGAATTAATGCAAATTAGTAATATATACATTTGTATATATAATGGTGGTAATTATATAACAAATATATTTAAATTATTCTTATTATGATTATTGTTAATATAAATATTATTATTATTACATAACATTTCATGAGGAGAGTCTTCAGTAGAGCTACGCCTCATGAGGCTGGACATTTTCTATCGCCTAAGCCTCGCATAGCGATGTTGTGCTTATTATGATTATTGTTAATATAAATATTATTATTATTATTATATATTTGTTGTGACTTATATATATATATATATATAAAATAACAAAATTAATATTTACATAAATATATAAATATATAAAATAAATTTTAAAATCACGGGTGTTATAAAATGTATCTAAAGGTATACCTAATTTTGTATATCATAACAAAATAATCTGAAAAGATTGTTAAGATAATTAGTAGTTAGTTTATATTGTTTTAATAAATGAAGTGTTGTCTTTTAGTTTGTACATAGTAGACTTGTACAGTAGCCTAGTTCATTGTATATATGGTTTGTAGTTCAGTATATTATTATGATTAATAAATGTATTATTTCAAATGAAATTGCTTATTATTATTCATAACATTATTCATTTCGTTATTATTATTAACTTTTGTATTTATGATATTATTTATCTATGCAATAATAATAATAATAATAATAATAATAATAATAATAATAATAATAATAATAATAATAATAATAATATAATATTATTATTATTATTATTATTATTATTATTATTATTATTATTATTATTATTATTAAGTATTTATTATTATTAGTATTATTATTATTATTATTATTATTATTTCTATTCTTATTCTTAGTCTTATTATTATTATTATTATTATTATTATTATTATTATTATTATTATTATTATTATTATTATTATTATTATTATGTTGTAAATAACATTATTCTGGTGTGTTATAATTTTGAAATTATATATGGGTTATTATTATTATTAATAATAATATATATTGGATATTATCATTATCATTATTATTCTTATTCTTATTCTTATTCTTATTCTTATTCTTATTCTTATTATTATTATTATTATTATTATTATTATTATTATTATTATTATTATTATTATTATTATTATTATTATTATTATTATTATTATTATTATTATTATTATTATTATTATTATTATTATTATTATTATTATTATTATTATTATTATTATCCTTTTGTATGATGATGATGATGATTATTATTATTATTAGTATTAAATTCCTTTTCGATATATCAATTATGTTGATTATTATTTGTGTAATAATAATTATGATTATTATTACTATGATCTTTATTATTATTAATATTATTTATGTTATTATAATGATGATTATTATTACAATGATCTTTATTATTATTAATATTATTTAAATTAATCTTATTATGATGATTATTATTATTATTTTCAAATTGAACTTATTGACTAAGTCCCAAGTGAATTCATAATGAGGTGCTTCATCAATTGGTGGATATTGAAGATTGCTTACTCCAATTTGAAGAAAGGCAATCCTTGGTGCTTTAATTCTTTGCTTGAATAGCATTTTACGCTTGATTGCTTCAAAATAGGATAGGCTATTTGTAGACCTTGATGTATAATTCGTTCTTTGGCAAATCTATCCTTATATTGCTTGATGGCGTTGACTAACCGGTGGGAAAGTCGCTAGTAATTTCAAATCTTGAAGATAAATGGTATCGCTAATCCACTCGAAATAGTAGATATGTTGTTAAAGGGTCCGCTCCAGGAAGATGGCGCTTTAGGACCATAGCGCCACGATTACGAGGATAATATTGAAGTGTTTCATTTCATCAGTCCAATGATTCAACGCTTGAAAACAATCGATGAACATTTCTGATGTTAATACTTTGGCTTCTTCATGCAATGCTTTAGCTGGAACTGAATGAATCGTTCCATATCAATTGATTTTCCCAAAGTAATCGACTTTGAGGCTGGTGTCTTTGGTGTTTGCAATCTTGTTTTTGTATTGTGGTGAGTGATGGATGCTGAAATTCCTGATAGGATTTTTCAGCTTCTGTATTTGTAGAAAAACTCTTATGTATAACACTGCTTTTTCCTGTAATATGAATAGCTGCTTTATGCCATTGATCATATATGCCTCATTTATCCACAATACAAATATTATTAAAATCTACTTTTCAAGATGGAATAGATACTCCAATAAGAATGGCAATATTAGATGAACGAATGAATAATCTCAATGATCAAGTTTTAGAAATGATGAATGGTAACCTACAATATGGAAAAATTAAATTTAATACAAGATTAAAATTAGGTATTCCCTTAATATCATCTGAATTAGATAAAGCTATTACCATTGCATATAAATTCTATCGAAGCAATCTTATGAGTCAATGACAATATCCTTTTTCTTTAACTTATCAGATTAGTTATGCATTATCCAATTCACATCATAGTATTGATTTTAAACATACAGAACAAATATTTAGATCAATTATTCCAAGAAGTAGCTAAAGTAGGAATTAAAATTCAACCTAAAATACAACCCCTTCCAGCAATACAACAACCTTTTTATTTACCATCTATAATCGAAAGAAGACATTCTTTTTCTGAATCAACATCAAATAATATTCCTCTGCTTAGATCAACCTCAGCACGACATCAAAGACCTATATATATAGAACGACCAATTAGAATAACTGAACCAAATCAAAATTCTAACAGACAGTTAGATGACATTCAAAATCAACTTTCAACATTATCGACCTATTTAATCCAAAAATTATGACAACGTTAACAAATTTAACTCAACAAATAGAGTCATTAGTACAAACACAGGAATTATTAGAACAAAAGATAGAAACGTTATTACATTCACAAATAGAAATTGTCACATTAATACAACAAATAAATCAAAAGATTCAAGATACAAACGATAAAATAGTGGTTAAAGATCCGCGTCCGAAAATGGTCCGAAAATGGTATTAGAGCTGAGGATAACAAAAATACCACGAAAACGAACATAAATGACTAATATATCAATAGAAGATGTTGAAAAAAATATTCAATCTCAATTAGTAGAAGTAACTGAATTAATTAAACAATTACATCTTACTCCATTAGATGATGAAAATCAATTATGTCCAGTATATCCCAATGAACATAAAGACGAAATTATTCTTGGATACGAATCAGATCAAGAATTATATATGGATAAAGATGAAAAACCTGAAAGTAGTAATACTCAAAACTTAAAATTAAAACAAAAATTAACTGGAGATAAACGTAAAAAAGATTTTCAACCAACTAATTATTCATGGTTTTCAGAAAATCAGGATGAATTTCTAAATAAACAAGGTTATTATTATAAAGGATAAAAAATTCGAAAATATCCATCCGAATATAAACCTAAAATTACAAAATTAGGCCCTGACAGTATATTAGATTTAGATTGTACTACGAATAATGAAGAATTATTTCATACATGGTATGACAGATTACAATTAATTATTCAAATAGAAAAACCATTTGGTGATAGACCAGATAATAAAGACTCTCTATGGAATTTTGTATTATATAAAACAACTGGAAATGTTCAAAATTTTCTTATTGAAAATGCTCAAGCATTACAAACTACTCCTCATTATCTTAATAAAACACAAGATGAAGATACCTTTGAAGTCATCGGTGATGAAATTTATAAAGAATTCTTTGGTCAAGATGTGATATTTCACAAAGCAAACAGAGATAAAACCAATAGATTAAAAGCATTAAGACATCTCAACAATATGCAAATATGTGATATTTATTATTTAGATGATTTTATATGTGAATTCCAAAACAATATTATAAATTACCAAGGATTGAACAAGAAATGTATATTCATATATTTATTCAAAAGTTACCTTATCCTTTTAATATAAAAGTACAACAACAATTTCATGAGAAAATAGAACAACAACAAGTAGCTCATAACTTAGGTGGCTTATATTAGTTACAAAAGAATTATTAGTAGATTTTTGTTTAGAATCAAAATTAAAGCGAACATTAAAACATCAACATTTTAATTTATGTTGTGATAAAAATGCAGAAGTACCTCAACAATATGGTTGTAAACAATCTAACCAATCATATTATAAATATAAGAAGAAACATTTTAATCCTAAGTATAAACGTATTAGACGTTATCAATGGAAACGATATAAACCAAGACATAATCAACCTAAAAGATTTCCAAAATACTTTCGAAGATATAAATATCATTCTAGAAATACAAAACAAAAGTACTGTCCTCAAAAGAAAAAGAATTGTAAATGTTGGCTATGTAAAGAAGAAGGACATTATGCTAATGAATGTCCTAAAAGGAAAGAGAAACAATATAATCACAAAGTACAAATCTTAAATTCAGCCTTTCAATATCAATTAGAACCAATTGAATCTGATTATGATACAGATATTTCATTGTATATCTATACATCTGACAATGAATCAAATAGTCAATCCTCTGAATCAAACTCAGAATTTCAATTCAACATTCATTCAAATACTAGTTCCGAAAATTAATATTAAAATTAATGCTTATATAGATACTGGAGCTACTATTTGTATAGCATCAAAACAAATACAATTAAAATGGAAAAATTACAAAACCTTTACAAGTAAAAATCGCCAATGGAAATTTTAATTCCATTTGGTATGTCACTATTATAATACTATCATTATTGAAAATTATACTTTTATAATACCTTCTATATATCAAAAGAATCAGGATTACCTTTTATTATTGGTAATAATTTTCTTAAATTATATCATCCTTTTGTCAATCTCTCCATTTTATTACACTCGAACACTGTTATAAAGAGATTAATCAATAATCAATAATTTTAAGAATTCCTATTTATCACAATTCCTATTATCAAAATTGAAATTAGTTCAAGAAAACTTAACTCTCTCCATTTTATTTACTAAATAATAATTCTCTTCAAATAGAAGTAAGTACCCTTTTAGATCAAGTATGTAGTGAAAACCCATTAGATCCACAAAAGAATCATAATACTGAACTTATCGAAATAAAATTAAAAGATCCTTTCCAAGAAGTTAATATTAAAAACAATATTCCTTACACTTTTTTAGATGTAAAAGAATTTACACAAGAATGTAAAGAATTACTTGAAAAAGGATTAATTATCCCTAGCACTAGTAAACATTCAGCCCCAGCTTTTTATGTCAATAATTCAGCAGAAAAGAAACGAGGAAAAAGAAGAATGGTTATCAATTATCGTAAATTAAATGAAGCAACCATTGGAGATGCTTATAAATTACCTCGAAAAGATTATATTATCAACAAATTAAAAGGACATATCTGGTTTACTACTCTAGACGCTAAATCAGGTTATTGGCAATTAAGATTACATGAAAATACAAAAGCACTAACGGCATTTACTTGTCCCCCTCAAAAACATTATCAATAGAATGTTTTACCTTTTTGATTAAAACAAGCACCTAGTATTTATCAACGATTTATGGATAATAATTTACAAGGATTAGAAGAATTTTCTTTTGTCTATATAGATGATATTATTATTTATTCTAATCAAGATAAATATGATCATCTCAAGAAAGTAAAAATAATATTACAACGTTGTAAAGACAAAGGATTAATTTTAAGTAAACGAAAAGCTAAAATAGCTCAACAAACTATTGAATATTTAGGTATACAATTTAATCATCACGGTTATCTACAATTACAACCTAATATCTTACACAAATTACAAGAATTTCCCGATCAATTTTCTACTAGACAACAAATTCAACAATTTTTAGGATTATTAAATTATATCTCTGATCAAGGATTTCTTAAGGATTTAGCAAAAGAACGAAGACTTTTACAGTGAAAATGCAGCATAAATCAGCAATGGCAATGGACTATTCAGGATACAGAAGCAGTTCAACGATTAAAAACTCTCTGTAAGGATCTTCCTAAACTTTATAATTATAATACAAAAGATGAATTACTAGTCCAATTGGACGCAAGCAATGATACATTGGCAGGATGCCTTTTGGCAAAACCCCCAAAGCACAAAAAGCACTATCTTTGTAATTACATAAATGGAACATTTAATTCTACGGAATTAAATTATCCCATTCATGAAAAAGAAGCACTAGCCTGTCTCAAGACATTGAGAAAATGGCGCATTGATTTACTACCAGTGACATTCACAATTCATACTGATTCTCAGTATTTATGTGGATTCACTAAGTACCAAATTACTACAAGCACTAATTATAATCAAAGACGACTCATCCGTTGGCAGCTTGAATTAGGTCAGTATCAATTTCATATTCATTATATTAAATCGGCTAATAATTTTCTTGCAGATATATTAACTCGAGAATGGAAGGATTAATAGCACAATTAGAAACTACTATTGCATTAAAAGAAGAAGAATTGACGGAGTTACACCTCCAAAGTATAAATATCCAAGTTCAACAAGAAGCAGTCACCAAAGATCTTGAACGACTAAAGCAAACACTCCTTATGTTACAACCAAAGGAGCAAATACCTATTACGAAAGCATCAGGTTCAACTAGTACTATCAAAACCGCAACACCTGAAAAACCATTATGCCACATAAAAGAAACCCAACCAGCAATAAAATCCGATTCTACTCTCTCAAAAGCATCAGTTTCCCTTCCGGTGAAACCTTATAGTCCCTCCTTACCACAAAAGACCGTCGATCATCAAGAATCAAAGCACTATGTTATTTATAATGGTCCTTTTGCAGGCATATATGATCAATGGCATAAAGCAGCTATTCATATTACAGGAAAAAGCAGTGTTATACATAAGAGTTTTTCTACAAAAACAGAAGCTGAAAAATCCTATCAGGAATTTCAGCATCCATCACTTCGCCCACAATACAAAACAGTATTGCAAACACCAGCAGCACCAGTCTCAAAGCTGATTACTTTGGGAAAATCAATTGATATGGAACGTATTCATTCAGTTCCAGCTAAAGCATTGCATGAAGAAGCCAAAGTATTAACATCAGAAATGTTCATCGATTGTTTTCAAGCGTTGAATCATTGGACTGATGAAATGAAACACTTCCAATATTATCCTCAGAATCGTGGCCGCTATGGTCCTAAAGCAGTCATCTTCCCTGGAGCAGACCCTTTAACAACATATCTACTATTTCAGAGTGGATTAGCAGATACCATTTATCTTCAAGATTTGAAATTACTAGCAGACTTTCCCACCGGGTTAGTCAACGCCATCAAGCAATATAAGGATAGATTTGCCAAAGAACGCGAATTATACATCAAGGTCTACAGCAGCTATCCTATTTTTGAAGCAACTGAAGCAGAAAATGCTATTCAAGCAGCAATTAAAGCACCAAGGATTGCCTTTCTTCAAATTGGAGTAAGCAATCTTCAATATCCACCAATTGATGAAGCACCTCATTATGAATTCACTTGGGACTTAGTCAATAAGTTCAATTTGAATTGCCTTGAAGGAGTCTACAATCAGTGTATCAAGATTCATCCCGAATCCACCATCAAGATCAACTATAGAGGAAATTACATCTTATTAACCTCTACATATAAAAATCCCATTTTATCCAACGAATTACCAGTGCTACAAAGATTTCAAGCACCGTTCAATGATCTCTCAGAATGCTTTCACGAGCTCAGCATAGCATGGAAAGAAGCAATCTGCAAACAATTACAAGACTACCCTACTCATAAGTGTAGGCATTGTCCAACATCGTCAAAAGCACAAGAAGCCCACAGTACTACAGATGACGAGCTCATTATTATTGAAGAATAATCCGTCAAAGTCTCGGACAAAGCACTAAAGCATCAATTATGTAGGTCTTTAAGTTTAGACCACCCATCTGTACATACTTTAGTCTTTTCTTTTTCGAATCTTTCTTTATGTCTTGTACGTTGTCAATTTTGGCATCTTACTTTTACTTTTACTTTTTCTTTTACTTTACTTTTACTTTTCTTTATGTTCTGTCATGTCTGTACGTTTTATTCCTTTTCATTCCTATAAATATAAGGCTTGGGTGTCTGTAATAGACACAGCAAGATTTCCATACATTACTCTCTCTGACTTCTCTCTTCGCGTATAAGTCTAAGATTGACGTTCAAGCGAATTTCCAGAAGAATCAGGTTTGTAATTTATGATTTCGTGTTGTCACATTATTATTACAAGCATTATAATTATTATCATACTTCTTTATTTTCTTCTCTAAATATTTCTAGCATTGTTATAATGATTATCTTTGATCAAATTATTATCTTATTCATTTATTTCATTATTGCTATCATTCATACATTAACATGTTATACTATCATTTGCATTCTTAAATTAGTTCAATTTATTATCATTATTTTCAAAATATTTTCAAGACTTACACGATTTTAAACCTTTTCAGTATGGCACAATCATATTTCCAGATTAAAAGAACTCTCAAGCAACAGATTCATGAGTTAGATGCAGAAAAAGAACATTATGAAGAATTGAAAATTAAGGCTATTGCTCGAAATAAGCATGCATATCATATACTTCAAGATTCCAGTCTCAAGAAACCAATCAATCATCCACTTTATGAAGATACACAGAAAATTCTTACTACTGCCAATACTATGCTACAACAATCAACCTCATTTATTCAATTTTTAGATATATGTATTCAGGAAATCATAGACTCTCGACGTATTCTTGTAACCAAATTATCTGTTCTTATTATCTAATCAATGACTTATTTTGAATATAGAAGCTCTCTTAAGCAACGTATTCAATATTATTTAGAAATTGAACAAGAACAAAAGAAATTTATTCAATTATACAAAGATCATATAAAATTAGCCACGAAAATCAATGTTCTCAACTTTTATAAATGCTAAAATTTTACTCGATCAAACATTATATATTTATAATTCAATAAGAGCCGATAGACAAGAATTACAACAGAAATGAAATTACTTATTGATTAAACATCATGACATCATCATTATCTTATTTCTTTCATTATTGCTTAATTACTATTATTGATCACTTACATTTTATGCTTTTATTATATTTCAAGCACATCCTTTATTTTTCTTTATTATTGCAAGTATGTTATTTATTCCCTCGACTTTATTTCTCAATATTTTGCTATTAGTTGTCAATTTATTGATATTACTCTTGATTATTTATGGAGCACTATTTTTCGGTTAAATAGTAATATTGGATATATAGTACGACTAGATGATAGAGATATTATATTTGATTTCTCACCTCATCATGAGGAAGAATCAGATGAAGATATTATTAGAGAAACACAATTAAGACAAGACCTCTATAATATGTATTGTTCAGAATCATTCTCACAATTATTTCCTTCTGACGAAGAACTAGAAGAAGATCAAGTAGAAAACATAGAAGATCACATAGAAAATATAGAACTCACTCGTTCTGACTACGAATGCATAGATGATGACATTAATTATGATTTAGATGACTTTGATTGTATTAATGAACCTTTTTAGATGAATTGTCCTATTTGTATAGATTTAAACGAACAAATTCAAACTACCCATCAAATTATTAATTACTATCAAGATCAAATTCACTATAATGAAAATCAGATAAACTATCTTATTTTCGCTGGAATTAACCGTATTGGTCAAAGACCTTATATAGAACATTTATCTATCATACAAAGATTACATCAATTGTATACAACTCAATTACAAGAACTCGAACAAATTCAATCTGATCATCATTGTTATCATACATTATGACTACAACTACTGTTTCTTCAACAGTATTAGATGTAGATAATTTAGAATTAACAGAATCATTAGGAACTTTTAAAGTTTCAACTTTAATAAATCAAGATAAACAAAAACAAATTACTATGGCTCAACTAGATTTAAAGAAAGGTCAAGATATTCATAAATCAACTCTAAAACAACTCTTTAATCGACAAAATCTTATTTATTTTGGAAAAATTATTCAAGAAACACCTATTAGGATTGATCAATGTCACGGTAATTTACGAATTAGTTTAATTGACCCCGAACAAATTAATAGACAACTACAACTATTACCAGAATCAAAACGTAAGAAAATTGGTTATATTCATATGATCTTTATTATTATTAATATTATTTATGTTATTATAATGATGATTATTATTACAATGATCTTTATTATTATTAATATTATTTAAATTAATCTTATTATATGATGATGATGATGATTATTATTATTATTATTATGATTATTATTATTATTATTATTATTATTATTATTATTATTATTATTATTATTATTATTATTATTATTTTCAAACCTCGATAGGGAGGCGAGTGCTAAGCCCTGAGACTGGACATTTTCAAGCCTCATGAGGCGCTTCGCCTATCGAGGATTTGAATTAGGAGCCATTGTGCGCCTTTAAATATTTTGATAGCACTTTCACGTAGCTAGTTCACGCTTGGAAACTAATGGAAAGAATCTATAACATCATAATATAATTATGTAATACAATATAATCACAAGCATCGAGAATTTTTATTTAATTAATTTTAATTTATATATTATTAATTTCGTACTTACATTATAATTAATAAAGTGACCTAAATATAACATAAATAGATTTTTGACAATGTTATATTTGTATATATTTTTATATTCAAATATTTTTTCGATTAGAATTTAATCAATTGATTTACTGATTAGCTAATTTGTATTTTACTATTAATAATAATCTCATATATTTTCTGTCATTTTGAATTATTTTTAGGCCTATATCGATCAAAGTGGCCGTTCAGTTCAATAACACCAAAACTGAGGATAACATGCTAGAAGCTTCGTCTTAGTTTCTATCGTCTTAGTTTGAATTTTCTATCGTCTTAATTTGACTTACTTTTATTTCGTCTTATTTTTATCGTCTTACTTCTATCGTCTTATTTTCACTTCGTCTTACTTTCACTTCGTCTTACTTTCACTCTCAAAGTCAGAACATGAATTTTACGATCAGCTATCAACGTTCTGCACCTAATTCTCAACTTCATTACAATTTTTTAGACTCTTAAAGACAAAACTGAAACTTGATGTCTTCATAAAAAATGTAGTCATACGTTTATAGTTTAATCCAAATCAAGAATCATCTCGTTTGGATAACTAGAAAAAAAAAGTTATGGCTAAAAAAATTAATTAATTATTATTTAAGCATAACTACAAAAGGATTAATTATTTAATTTAATTGGTTATATTATTATATAATTTTAATGTATAAATCAACATGAAAAATTAAAAATGTGTAATTAAATTATAAAATTACTAATTGGTAATATATAAATTTGTTATTATGCCTATATAATAATAATCATAAATTTTAAAAGTAGTAATAATAATAAAATTATTTAGTATATATATATATAACATTGTTTGCACGAGGGTGACTTCTATATATAATAATTTTAAAGTCAAACATAAATATATATATATGTAAAAGTCTTAGTTTGAATTTCTTAGTTTGATTCTACTTCGTCTTAGTTTCTATCGTCTTAGTTTGACTTTTGCTTCGTCTTAGTTTGACTCTGCTTCGTCTTAGTTTCTATCGTCTTATTTTGACTTTTCTATCGTCTTAGTTTGACTCTGCTTCATCTTAGTTTCTATCGTCTTAGTTTGACTTTTCTATCGTCTTAGTTTGACTTACTTTCACTTCTTCTTATTTTTATCATCTTACTTTCACTTCGTCTTACTTTTATCGTCTTACTTCTATCGTCTTACTTTCACTTCGTCTTACTTTCACTTCGTCTTACTTTTATCGTCTTACTTCTATCATCTTACTTTCACTTCGTCTTATTTTTATCGTCTTACTTTTATCATCTTACTTCTATCGTCTTACTTTCATTTCGTCTTACTTCTATCTCCAGAATATCTCCACTTAAAAAGATCATAACTTTTGACTCCAATGTCCAAATTTTTCATGCTATATACCGTTGGAAAGATAAAAGAAAGATCTAAAACTTTTCAGAAGGCAACTTTGTCAAAATCTATCTATAATAAACTCATATTTTCTCCCAAATTCAGAACACGAATTTTACAACCAGCTATCAGCGTCCTGCACCTAATTCTCAATTTCATTACAATTTTTGAGACCCTTAGAGATAGAACTGAAACTCGATATCTCCATACGTTTCTAGTTTAATCTAAATTAAGAATAATCTCGTTTGGATAACTAGAGAAAAAGTTATGGCTAACAGACCGAAGAACACTCGGTGAACATTTTCCAGATCACTACTAATTTTGTTTCTAAATCTTTCGTTATCACAACCCATACCAAGATCACTCTTTTTACTCCCTCTACTTCTCATTTTCAATAAAGTCACAGCTAACATACTATGCACGAAATAAAAAGGCACATAATAGTTCACATGGTCTTCGCTACATCGAGATGTATGAAACTAGTCGAATGATAAAGATGACCAACGATCTCAAAGAAGTAAACTTTCAGACTAGAAAATTTTATGAAAGACAAATTAAAAAACTTATCGATTAAGGTGTCTTCATACTGTAGATATAAGTAGTAGACATGTAAACTATTTTAAACGTATCTCAAAGAAAGCCATTTCATCTTATTTCTTCTCCCAACTAATGCTTATTGCATTACATTTTGATATTATTTATTATTTAACTATGATGTAAAAATTTCTCCTGCTTATAAATTCATTAGCCATTTTCACTGCGATGTGAACATTTTTCAGATCACTACTAATCTTGTTTCTAAATATTTCCTTATCACAACTCATACCAAGATCACTCTTTCTACTCCTTCTACTTCTCATTTTCAATAAAGTCACATCTAACATACCATGCACGGAATAAAAAGGCACATAATAGTTCACATGGTCTTCTCTCTATCGAGATGTATAAAATTAGTTAAATGATAAAGATGGTCAACGATCTCAAAGAAATAAACTTCCAAATTAGAAAATTTTATCAAAGACAAATTAAAAAACTTATAGATTAAGGTATCTTTATACTGCAAATGTAAAAGTAGACATGTAAACTATTTTAAACGTATCTCAAAGAAAGTCGTTTCATCTTATTTCTTCTCCCAACCAATGCTTATTTAATTACATTTTAATATTATTTATTATTTAACTATGATGTAAAAATTTTCCCGCCTTATAAATTCGCTGGACATTTTCACTGCACATTTGCGCAGACTTAACCTACTAGTGTCATTATAAGACGAAGAAAAAGGAAACGACCGTGTGAAGGTGAAAATATTAAAATTTATTTTAAACATTACAAAATATTAAAAATCATTGAACACTATAAAACATTAAATTTTAATTTATATTGTTGTAAAAAATATTAAACTTAAATTTGTATTTATTATTATTAAAATTTTGGTACAAATATTAAAAATATAAATACATTTTTTCTCGTATTTCAGTTTATAGTTTTCTACAACTAATGAGAGTGACCACTTGTATTGTATAGTACCGATGACGTGCATTGCGTAAAGGCCTAATCATATTTGTTGATGCTTTTAGAATTTTGACGAACAGGCATATAAGAGTAGATTACGCCAGCTTAGGATCAGCCTATTCATTGTATTATGGGCAATGTTCTGAAACTCGGACCGGTCATCAAACCCAGAATCTTATTGTTACGGTTTGACGGTTCGACGATTTAACCACTCATTAAACCATTGTGACGTAATAATTATACAATAATTATATTTAATTATATATAATATTAAAAATATTTAAAAAATTCAAAAAAAAAATTACTGGACCGGTCCGACCGGTCGATTGACCGGTTTTGACCGGTTCACACCGGGTCAATTGAAGACCGGTTTTGGAGCATAAACCGGACCGAACCACCGACCGGTCGGACTGATCCGAGTTTCAAAACCATGATTCTGGGTACAGATCGTGATTTTGACAAACAGGCATATATGAGAGTAGATTATGCCAGCTTAGGAACAGCTTATTCATTGTATTCTGGGTACAGGCTCTTTTGATGGTAGCTTGCACCTTCCAACAACTCCTTATACATGTTCGATGGAAATGGTCAAATGACAGAGCTCCATTCTCAGATCAAATCAATCTGCAGATGCACATATTGATTGCAACCAAGCAATAGCATCCAGTATCAAGGTCAAACTGATCCAGTGTTCCAACCCCTCTCCATCCAACACAGATTCACAATCATATCGAATAAAACGGGGTCAAAGAATGAAGGGAAACTTTGAAATCCTTTTCCGATTGCTTCCACAAGAATGAATCTTGTAACTCTACCTCGAAGCAAAACCCAGGGTCTATACCACAATATAAAGATTGCATCTGCAAACAGAAGAGTGGGCAAGGTTAGATCAAGTAATCTAAGAGGGAAAAAAAAACAAAAACAAATATTTGTTAAAGCCACTACCTGACACACGGCTCCATCTTGTTTTCAAAGATTTGAGTAGAAGTCAAATCTATAGAAGATTCAATCATTTTGAATGGTTGGACTACCCAAGTTGCATATTCTGAACCTCTTCATATATTGAGCAAAAAAGGACAGTAGGAATATATCTCTCACCAAAGCTTGGAAATATAACCTGAAATTTTTGTAAGATCAAGAAAACCAAGTTATATCCAAATGAAGATGAGAAATCCTCTTATGTTTAGTGGAATAATTACAGAGACAAAGAAACATGTACATGGCATAAGGCTCTCTTATAACAAACGAAATTTCTTTTCATTATCTATGGTTTCTTTTTCTTTTTACAAGAATGATCACATAATCTGCAGCAAGAACACATTGCTGTTCTTACCCTTTTAAGAAGCAAAACCTAGTCTGGTGTTTCACATAAGATGGATCAAAAAACTGTAGAACTGAGGGAATTTTCAGTTCCTCCTCACCAAAAATTCCCAGGTGCTGGTATTGATCTTAACCCTCTATCTTTACGAATAGGAGATCCAGCATATCGCCTAGCCTTGTTTATCTTCATTCTAATAGCAGGAACCTTTCTGGAAATTGCTTTCCAGATCATTTGGACAGCATCCCCTTGCTTTGATGGGTATTGAAACTCGAAGAAGTTTTCTAACTCTTTCAATTTTTGCCACATTCTGGTCCATTCATCCTTGCCAATGCTCCTTATGAAATTTATGAGGTACTTCCCTTTGATAGCATCAGATGTGCGAACAAATACGCAGAACTGAGAGTAGTCAAGGACATCCTCGTAAGGGAGCTCAATGTCATCACTGATGATGACTGGGACACAGTGGCTAGCAATGGCATCAAAGAGTCGGTTTGAGGATGGAGTGTCACCTGCTATATTGAGACAGAATTTGGAAGAGTGCATTCCCCTTGAAGCCTTGTTGATTCCATCCTTTTGAACGCTGCCAAATTGAAAATGCACATCTTTTTCGTCTTTAAGAAGATAAAACAACTCTTGGCGAGCAAAACCACCCTAAACAAGACAAACCAATATGTAAGAAATGAACGAAAGGAATATGATTGGTTTGTTACCAGAGTCCACGCCATGGTAAGTGTTGATAGAAGTTCACAAGAAAAATGTGACAAATTGAATTCAGCAATCACTAACTCCCCACAAGCCCAAAACCGCTAAAACCAATCAACAGAGAACAACATACATAAAGCTGGTTGTAACACACAAAAGCATTAGATGTAAGATGTTAAATCTAGAATAGTGGGAAATGCAGATTCAGCAACGAGAGATTAGAGTTTAGCAAAGGCCTTATGAATTTCATACAATTTCAAGTTCAAAAGGCTATTCCAAAAGGAATGGAAATGTTATATTTTTAAGTCCTCGAGAAGATTGTATTTTGTAAAGCTATAATTCTAATCATAAGGCCAGGTTGGTGGATATCCACAAACTAAGTGGGAGGCAAAACTAACCAGGAATAGTAGATGGAAAACATGTGTTTGCTTACATTAATAGAGCTAGGTCACTTAGCATTAATTGCTCGCAATATTGAGTAAAATATCATACATCTTCACAAGTAAATTTGCAAAGATCCCTGTTCTTCACACATTCAATGAACAGCCCAAACAATTTTATGTGAAGGACCGCAAGCAAAAAACATCCGCAGCCTTAGTTATGTTTTGTAATTTCAAAAGAAAATCAAGGTATCTAAAACAAATTTGCTGCAGAATATGAGTAAAGAGAAGGATATACATACATCTTTTCGGTATATGGCACCTTGAAAGTACAGCAAAGTTGGCCGGCTGTCGAAATTGGAAGAGTCATCGGTGTACCTTTTGATTATGTGTTTGTAAGGTGCAATCAAATCTTTGTCAACATTTGCTATAGTTGGAGGATACCTCCCAAAATCGGATAGAATGAACATTGCTGACCATAACTTCATCCTGGCAAATAGCATGCTATTTGGATGGTGAGCCAGAACCACATGATCTCGTCCCCCAGACCTTTTCCACTCCTTCTGTGATATCACAAACTTCACCAGCTTCTCTTGCAACATTCTGTTCTTGCTCTTCTTTTGGTGGGGATTCACTTTAGAGTAGCGGTTATAACTCAATGAAGAGAAGAATGGTACAAAAATAACATCAGCTTCACTAGAATTATGAACTCTTATAGCACTACTAGCTCGAGGAATTTCGGGGACTTCTGAGGCAAGAAGATCCAGTGTAAGCCAATACTCAATACTGTGCTGTAAATTCAACCCACCAGGATAATGAGGTACCCCAGCTCTAAGATCAGGCCAAACACTATTCCCTTTAGCTTTCCAGTCTAACAGCTCAAAATGAAATTCAGGAGGCAAATCATACATGAAAACCTTGAGAGGTTCTTCCCTGTTTTTGTCATTGGCACTACATTTCAAAACTTCAACATCAGCTTTCTTTTGGGATTGCCCTCCATCCTGTATTTCTTCTTCATCTGAGACTACATTGTCCACAATAATTGCTCGATTTGCAGCAGGAGGTGCAACATTATACTGATTAAGAGATTGAATATTTCTGTTGTCAATTGTTGATAGAAGCTTAGGATTAGACAAGGAACTACGGTTTAGGAAGCTGGGACGGCTTGTGGAACGCAACAAAGAGAACCAAGATAATACAAACAAGGCTGTTATAAACGGGAATAAACAAAACACGAATTTCCTAGATACAATTATCCCAACACATGAGACTTGTTTCTCGGCGGCCATTTCAACACCAGTTGAAGAAAACAATCAGAAAGTACTCCCTACAAGCATCTTATCAATATCAGAAAAAGAAAAAAAAAAAAAACTAGAGTAGCAGAAAGAAAGCTTTGGTATAGGTATCAAATTGGAAAGTGTTCCATGTCCAGAGGGCCGTAATAAGAAGGCTCATGAGGTTGGGAAGGCCAGATGAGGCAAATTGGGAAAGTTTAAGACTCGACAAAAAAGCCATTTCTGGTCATTCTGGTTAGAAGATAAGCATCTCATGAACACCTTCCTCTGGCATTCTGGAAATAATCTTCAGCCACACATTAAGATGCAACGAGCTCAGCCGTTGACGTCAAAAAGTTGGAGTTTGAGTTGGATTCCCCTTATCTTCACAATATATATACACGATTCAGGGAAGCAGCCTCTTTCGTCACCATGGGCAGCCCATACGCCGATTGTTCTAACCTCAACAAAAATAATGAAATGTGGTCCACATTAGAAATGGTAATCAAACTCCAGGAACTGCAAATGTTTTGTATCAAAACTCAAAAAGAAAAAATCACAATCGTTCGTACTGAACACAGAACAGAGTGAGAAAATTTGCTTAGAAGACTAGAATTGACGGCAAAAATTCTTCCGCGGAAGCAGAACATACACTCATCTAAAACAGCCAAGCACACGAGGAGTGAACAGCAGAAAAGGAACCCAACAAGTAAAGGAGCAATCTTGACCTTGACGAGTAAAACTCAAAAGGCAGCCGACAATAGGCTTTCCTCCACAAGAAGTTTTATCCGAGAAACCAAACCAAAATAGTGAAGGAAAAGAGAACTTTGAAGTGGGCTGTCTTCTTGTTAATATGCCCATATCGGCTGCGACCATCACAAGCAATTTCCCCCCACCCAAAAAAGGAAAAAACATCCCATGTCCAGAAAGGACCAAACCCAGCTGACACCAAGTTCAATCTCACCAAGCCACCAAACAAAAGACAGACAAACACTACCAAATACCAGAGACCGGAAAAGGGTAAAAAAGAAATTAAAAAAAAAGGAAAATGCGGTAAGTTGCCAAGCACGAGAATGCAAGTTGTGGAATTTCGTACCGTAAAAGGATAAACACAGATACACACCAATCAGTACTTGCATATTGACAATGTGAAAACAGTCTTTATCTTTGGTTCAGGTTAAGGTATTTGCTGTGGAGTTGGCGTGGGAATAGGATCTATCAGGTGAAGCGGGCTCTTTGGAGCTATCCTTATTCTCTGTTTTTGACTATTTAATTTTATGGCTATGTTTATGACACATGCCTTTCCCTATTAATCCTATTCTGTCCCACAACGTTTGACTTTATTTAAACCAGCTCCCTCCCACTCTGTTTTCACCCAAGCCAAGCCGAGCGATGCCTCGTCTTCTCTTTGATTTTTTCCCCCGCCTTTATCTGTGAATACCTTTATCTGTGAATATGCGGTATGTTTTTACTTGGGTTACAAAGAAAATAGACCCGATTCATAAATCCCCGTCCTTTTGTTTTAACTGTTTATGCAAGAGATTGATGACAGGAAGTTGACATATAGAATGCTCTCGATCACTCTTCTTACCCCAAGCCCTTGCCCAGTCCATATCCTCACAGCATCACCTCCTCCAGTTCGCTTCCCGGAGGCGTGACACCATCTTCTGCAAAAGCTTCTACACCCAGGAGATTCTTCCAACTGCTGTTCCAAAGTGAGTCTAGAGATGTTTTTATTCAAGATGACTTTGTTTCTTGTATAGACTGGTCTTCGATCCTTTAGCTCATAGCGTTTTCTTTATTAAAAACACTAGAGAACCATACCCACTTTTAGTTGCTCTTCCAATATGCAGAGTTCAGAAGCATGTCATACGGTCCTTGTGCTTGCAAGATCTTTTAGTTCTAAAATCTTCTTTCAATCGTCCAAATATTTATTACGAAGTTATGGTGTTTATATAAAGAAGCTTTTGCTTTTTCCATGTAAATTTGATCTGTATAGCTGTAGACTTCATCCCTTTCTTTTTGGGGATAATTGTTCTACAAATTTTCACCGATTTATCTGTTTTTCACTTCTTAATTCTGTAGGTTCTTTGGAGGATTGTCTCTCGTTTTTGTTCCAGTACGTTAAAGAAGTGTCAGAGAGGGGTGAGAAATTGGACGAAGTTCTCGTTCCTATTATCCAACATGTATGCTCTCTCATCTTCTTGTAATTTTTGGTAGTTCCTATGTAACTCAAGAGCTTAGTTCGTTGATGAATTTCGTGAATTAATAATTGTCAGTCTCTGAAGAGCAAGGAGTCGAAAAGTTGTGGTCCTGGGTTGTTAGTGATCTATTGGTTGTTCTAATATGAACTTGTCTTCCGGTTTGTTGCGGAGGAGCTAGCTGGTATTATCAGTAGAAAAGAAGACTGTTGTGTGGCTTTTGGTTGGTACATTCTTGTTCGCAGCCTAGTCGAGGATGAGCGTTTCATGGCTCAATTCACTCTAAATGATATTGCACTTTATTATTTATTTATTTTTCTCTCATTTCGCTTTTGCGCATACAACGTTTGATTTACTTCCATTTCTTGAAGGTTTTTGGTTATATGATTTGTTCCAGGAATAAGGGACAATTACAGTGCTTTCCTCAAGATACTTTCCAAGTGTATCCCGCACTTGTCATTCATTGTTTGCAAGGGAAGGTATGACGCTATTAATATTTTGGTATTACATGTGTTCTTTAATTTTTTATATTGTAAAAGTTGTTTTAGTGCACTTAAAAGAAAACTTGTTCTGTTGCTACAACTTGTAATTTATTGTGTATTTTGGCTATTATGCTCCTATATTATGAATCATATGGAGAATAAGAAAGTAAATAGTTCAATGTGCGTCACATCTTTACTGTTGCTTTGTGATCCTTTTTGTTATGAAGTGTGACCTGTGGTGTTGAAGGTCAAATGTGCTAACTGCAGCGCGTTTTCCAGCAAGTTCTTTTGGGGTTAATTATCAGTGATCAATATGAGAAATTAGTTCCATCTGACCAATTTAACTGTAAAATTTCTGTTCTTTTTGTTTTAATGAAATTGATTATGAGATGTTCTCAGGTTTACGGAAAATCCTTTTACTAACTGAAATATGATAGAAAATCAACTACGATAAAGAATTTAAAGGGCCTAAAATTTTACATTTAAATTTAGACCTTTTGTATAATAACATGAGACTCTCCTTTTATATTTCAAACATAGATGCACCAATTTTCACTGGTGTTTGTGCAGCTGAGTGGATTTCACTTGTGTTTGTGCATCTGAATAGACCCTCAGTCTTTCTCAATTATGCAAATCAGTCACTAAATTGATTTTCATACAAATCACTACTGCGACTATCATGTGATGTTTTATTTGTTCTATTTTTTAAGTGATTTGAAACACACTGAGCAGTGGAGATAAAATAATCTTTGTTTTTGTTTTTGGAATTTATAGGCTGGATAGGAGAATGTTAGCAGGTCATACGTCTCTATTTCGTTTATGTCTTCTGCAATTGTTGTAATTTCTCAAAATTGTGTATTTGTACTTGGAAGTGAATTGGAGTTACAGGTTCATAAAATATCTAAAGGTGAAGCTGAAAATTAAAGAAAAAGTTTAGACATGTATGCTTTTTGTCGATTCCTTATAACATTCTTGCCTCCCTTGTTTGCCTTATGTATACTTTTATGCTTTAGTTGAACGGTGAATATATAAGAGAAGTTGATCATCTTGTTTCTAAAGGTAGATAGTTACTTTTCATTTAGTCTACCTGAATTAGCTTAAGTTCAGTTTTTGTTCAATGCCTATAAATGGTTCAAATGTGGTTTATCCTTGATTGATTATGCTTGTTCATGAGTCCTAACTCATGTTTCAAGCTTTTAGCTGCGTAAATATTAAGTTAGCATGCTTGTACATTTGTCACGTCGAGGGAAAATACATTTGACATTACAGTTGCATAACTTCATTGCTTCTCAATCGACAATTACTTTCATGCTAATCTGATTCATTTTTCATTTTCATGACATAAGCTACTTCATTAATATGGTCAGTTGAGAGCTTCTTCTAATTCTATCTAGTTTTTTTAATGATCGACAGGTTTGAGCACCCAATTCAGTTTTCAGTCCCCATGTTGTAGGATAAACAGCTGTGAAGATTACTCATAATTGTTGTGTGCGTTGGCATTTCTTCGATCGTTCGTTCGATCTTTTGTGTGTTTTAGTCGTCAAAAGGAATCAAGCCTTTGACGTTTGGCAGTATTAGATTGTCTTGAAGGTACAATTCATGTCTATATAATGGATTATCTTCGTGGAGTGGGACAAGTGTTCTTTTATGAATAGGCTTGAGGTTCTTGTGACGGGTTTAGATCTTTTGTATCAATTAGTCTACTCCAACTCTGTGGAGCTTGGTAGGAATAAGATGTTGTCCCATGAGCGCAGACATTGTTGCTACAAGCCAAGCCAACTCTGCTACCATTGTCCATTGCTAATGAACATAGTTATATTTCATATAGTTTAATTTAATTTTTGTTCAACTACCAAACCAAAGTACGTGCTTTTTTTTTAACAAATGGACCTTATGTTGTATAATCTAATACTTTAATGAGATGGGTAAGTGTTTCATGTACGTTGTTATGTGTTAGGTGATGTGTCTTCTATATCACATTCAAACTTGATTTCCATACAATAACATTTAATTGATTGTGACGAAAAAAGAAGTTTTTATTTTAATTCTTTAAAAGAAATAGATTGTTTGAATAAATATGGTATTGAACTTTTTCTTTTTTTAGGGATGACATTGTAGGAGAATATTAGCAGGAGTGAAAATGTAAATGAAGCCATAATTTAAATGAAGCTATGAGAAAGTCATGGTGGAATGGATAAAAAGCAACTAGCTTGTATATAAATGTGTATTCATAGGTTACATTCTTGAAAAGAAATCAACACTAGTCAACTTTGAGAATAAATCATAGTCTACAAGTATAATTGTCACAAAAGATCTTTGGATTCATAAGCTAAACAATTATACTACAAATATTGGCCTTAACTCTAGCTTTCCTTCAATATGCACCAAAGAGAGCAAAAGGAAGCAAGAAGTTGAACCAATTGCATATGAAAAAATGACCACCTTCATCATAGAAAGCATAAAAAGTTACATTGAATATTTAATGCAACTCTGCATGATTGCTAAGAATTTTCCACATTCTACAGATTTAATTTTCCAATTAATTTTTCTTAGTAATGCTGTTAGCTTCAGGTCTCGCATTGTGACTCAGCACCGTTGCTTCTAGCTCTATGGGAGTTATTGTTGCAGCTGTAGCCTGATTCTCTGTTTTATTTGGAGCCAACTTTGCCCAATCCATGAATATGATGCATGCCGATGCATAACCCAGAAAATGTCAAATACAAGACCACATAAAGTTACAATGATGAAGAGAACTGAACTTTCTCCAAAAAGAAGCATATCAATTTTCTTCTCTTAACAATTTCTCCATTTCCTGCCAAATATTGAATAGAAATAAAGTCACGCAATGGAAAAAGATGAAAATTGATAATATCATAATCCAAAAACCCAGAAAATCCAAGTGTACTTTGTAATTAAAGTTACAATATAACTATGCATTCACTGAGAAAAACAAGAAAAGAAAATTCAATGAGTGCTGAAAGATGAGGGATAATCACACTGCAGACATGAGTAGAGACTTGAACTTTGCCAATAAATTAATTAGTTTTCTATCTTTTACATTTTCTCTGTACTCAAAAGCTCGACTTTGATTTAGAGATATCTTAGTATGTCAAATTTGATGCTAAGAAACGACATTCAAATCAATATATTTCACAAATTTTCACATATCAAGAATCCAAATTTCCACTAATCAGAGGTGAGGTAAATGGAGAAGGAAATGTTGTCGCTGGAACTCTCTTTTGGATTCCTGATGCTCCAAGCATCAAAGAAACTCTTATGCCATTGTTAGCACAAAATGACTCTAGGGCTCGAGGATGATGTATAATCCTCCCTGAATCTGGGCTATGCAAAGCTTGAACTAGTAGTACATTGTGTGTCCAACCTAAAGAAGGGCCACTTCCATCTAATATCATAACATTAAGAGAGCTTCGTATTCAGTAAAAGGAGTATTAAGAATTATTCTCAGCCTAAACAGTTGATTGAGAGAATATGATGGCAATACCAGCAGGTGACATCTTTGTCTTGAGGAAATGCTGAGATTTCAAATTTTCTGACAGCTTATCATCGAGTTTATAGGGTAAAATTAGTCTTTCACATACATTTTTTCTATGGTGGCATTGTTTCATCTATAATACAAGTTGTAACTCCACCATAAAGAGTAGATTTCTTATGGTATGTATAATAATTGTCCAATTAAATTCCCATCACAAACCATAAAAATATATACAGAACTACAACAGCCCCTGCCAAGCTTTTTCATTTAGATGACATGTTGAAAACTACAAACTGGGTTGATTTTACAAAAAGAACAACATTCAAAATTCTTTCTTTCTTTTTAATAAAAAGTTAAATTTCATCAACAATCTACCACTCCAGTTCTTTCTTTTTCGAATTTCGGATGTATAGTTGAGAGGAAAGCCACTGTGAACATAGACAAAGCAAGTTCCTAAATAGCCAAAGATAGCTACAGCTCAAATTCCAAGAAATTATGAAAATTATTAAGATAAGGAATAAGGGGCTGGAAATTTCTCAATGCACCTTTGTTGGTACAGAACCACAGCCAATGGAGACCAAGTAATCAATTTTTGTATCAGGCCAAAGAAGTTGTGCTTCTCTTATTGCAAAAATGGTAGGATTATTTGCCACAATAGCACCATCTTGACAACGATTTATCCCTATAGAATTATCATAAAGTTAGCACATAAAGCAAAATATTAGTTTTTATTTGTTGAGGAGGAAAACAAACTATGAAAGAGCACAACACCAGTATACCATCCAAGAAATCATCAAGATAATATGGAGCAGCTGATGAAGCTCTTATAGCTTGCCAAACATGATGCTTAAAACTCCCAATAGAAGGACAACGTGTGTGGCCAACTGAAGCTCCAATAGTAGGTGATTCACATGTTCCGGCAGGATATTGCAAATTGAAAGCATAAGGCAAGAAAAACAATGTAAAAACAGGAGGTATAAACATTGCAAACCACCCAAATTGCACTAACAAAAGAGACGTATCCAAGCAGCAGAACTAATGAGTTGAAACTCTGAATAGTAGACTATTATCTGTTAAAAAGTTCTAGGAATTCTCTGACTTAAACCTGATAATTTCGGAACACTTTTGGAACGCTTTTCACTGCTGAATCTATTAGAAGGTCTCCATCCTCATCATAACATATTTCCTTAAACAGTCTCTCAAATTGATCTGCGTTATGTTGCCGGATGGAATGCTGTATTGGTGGTAACCCAAGATTATCGCGATAATAGAAATTGATTCATACATTTTATAGAATTGACAAGCACCAAATTTATCACTATTTCTCTCATCACTAAAGAACAAGAACTGAATAAAGATACCCTCTGCTCTTCACATCGTCAAGTTTTTGCGCATTCTACAACATGCAGTCATGCCTATGTAGACACGTAATTCAAATACATAGAATATATAAAATAAATTGTTAATGAAAGCAATTAAGCCGAGAAATAAAAGCAATAAACCTTAACTTAGATCCACACACTACTACTCTAAAACTCTGTGATGAACTCTGTAGAGGAACAAAACCAGAAACAGAGAATGAACTGATGGATATTTAAGACGGACACAGGACCCCCAACACGTTCAAATCATTTCTTAAAAGAGTGGGTTTAACAAGGCTTGAAACAGAACTGAAGCTCTAAAATTGCCTAAAGCCAATCGAAGTCACAGAAATACAAAAAAATGAGAAATTTCATACAAACTCTTTCCTCCGAGCTATCCGTTTCCAATCAACCAAAACCCAGAAGACCAGATCCTCAAAAGTGGTCAAAGCACCTGTTTTCTTAAACTCAGAATACCAAATCATAGAGTACGTGAGTTGGTGGAGAGAAAGAGTGCCTTTGTGTGAAAGAAGAGGGGCGGTTGTAATAGAACAAGGAGAGAAGACGGATCGAAGAGCAAGATCGAAGAAATAAAGCGGGAAGCAAAATCAAAAAGAGGAGGAGACGTTGGCTTGGATTAGGCAGAGAAAACGTTCGGCTTGGCTTGGTGAATACAAAGTGGAAGCTGGTTGATATAAAACGAAAACGCAGACGTTTTGTTATGGTACAATGCAGGGCCTGAGTTAGTGGGACAGACGATCTGCTCCCTCACACCAAGGCCACCAAGAAAGTAACAGATGACTCTGATGAGAGAGGGCTAGAGTTAGTGGGACAGACGATCTGCTCCCTCACACCAAGGCCACCAAGAAAGTAACAGATGACTCTGATGAGAGGAGGCTAGAATAGGACTAAGAGAAGGGGCCAGAGGATCTGGCTCCGGTCAGAAGGAAGGAGACCCACCTGAGTAGATGACTTAAATGAGAGAGGGCCAAAATAGGGCCAGGGAAGGAGGACAGAAGATCTGGCCCGTGGTAAGAGTGGAGTGCAACCTATGCATGTACAAAACATCAATTTCATATTCCAACAATAAACTCAACTCATTAATTGACGACAAATCTTCAGCGATATTGTGTATTATTTTTACAGATCCCTCCATTACACCATCTTTTTGGCCAAAAGGACTTGTACCGTATATCGTATGTGCTATTCTTAGAAGGTCGTGCTCTTGTTTCTTCTCCGAAATAGAAAAAAGAAGAGTAAGGAAATGGGCAAGTGTATGTATCCAATGACTTGTTACTCGACCCAAGAAACGTTCACAGGATATGATGATTTGGCATAATGCATATGGCAAGGCAACTCCATAACTCTTTCCACGCCAGCGCATGGGTAATGTATTGATTATGACCTATTCCTTGTGCAAGATTTCAATTTAGCAAATATGTTTTAGTGTGTATACATAAAACGTTTAACTAATTTGGACTACACAACATAAGCAGTTACTTATAATAATAAAAATAATTAAGCTTAATATAATAAATAAGAATCTCCAATTTACTTAAAATTATATCTAATTTAACTAATTTTGTATTTAGTTTTTCTATTTGTGTTTTTGTGTTTGCTTATTCTGTTTACGTTTTTTTCTTCGGCTTTCATCCAACTTTTATTATGTGTACATATTTGAAATTTCTGTCCAACAAAGCCCAGCTGTGGTAAGTTCTGTTTTTTTTTCTTCGGGAATTTTATTTTAGTCATGGTTTTGTATTTGCTATAGATTTGGAGTTTCATTCACTCTTCGACTTTCTCTGCTTCTCAACAGAGAACCTTCCTTTCTTTTCTTTTCCTTCGACTTTCATCGATCTTTTATTTGATATATATATACTATTAACCATGCAAATGTAATGGTTATTTTCATTGAACAATTATTTAATTGTATTCGATTGGAGATTTGCATAATATGAATATGTGTTAGTACATTTTGTATGTATCTAACTGGACCAAGTTGAGAATGGTTGTTTTATACTGACTAATAAAACATATTTTTGAGGACATTAGAAATTAGATTTATGTTCTTAATCTTGATTTAGTTAGTATGAGCAAATATACATTGTTTTGTGCTTTAATTCATTAAAGAGTGAGTTTCAATTATTGGGACAATAATACTCAGTGAATTGGGCAAAGACAATTTGTATTTGTGAAATATTAATTAATGATGGAATCCATGTCTCTGTATAGGGAATGATGATGCACTTTAAGTAAGCTTATAAGGTTTCATTGTGTAAACCCCACAGGTGGATTTTTAATCCGACACATGAAATAAGTTGGGCGACAATCTTAAAGATTAAAATTGTTATTTAAATAAATTGTCGATAGTTTATTTTATTTGACAAGCATCTCGTAATCTTAACATGGAGAACATAATTTATTATGTCAGTGGAAAGTTAAAATTAATAAGAAGTTCAATCATAAATTTTTAGTGGAATAATTTATGATTAATTATAATAAAGAATATACTGGTCCTGTATAGATTCTTATTATAATTTTAGTCTTATTAATTTTTTTCTTGCGGTCCCTGTCGTGCCTTAATTGTTTGGACCATACTTGTGTTATTTGTAATTTAAATAAGCAACATATTATTTTAAATTAAATAGAAAATCTGTTGATTTAAATTACAAACCGCATGATAGATAAACAATGTAATCTTAGTGGTTACTTCTTATGCGGAAAGGAGAGTCCTCTATATATATGTGCCTTTCTTCCCATCAAAGAGGGATCTATTAGAAACATAAGAGAGAAAACATAAACTCTCTTGAAAACTCTCTGAAAAACACAAGATAGATTCTTTCTGCCCACCAAGAAATAAGGGTTTCAGAAACAATCAAGGTCACACGACAGAAGATTGTAAGGAGAAGAGGATTTGCGGAAAGAAGATCAGTTAGCGATTTCGTTCTTCAACAGGTTTGTCTTTTTTCGATTCTTCTGATTGGTTTGCCTATATCTATATTTCTGATTCTGGATTGCTTCCGCTGTGAATACTATTGATTCCATCATTATTATTAGACCTGACAAACGGGTGGGTGGTCTGGGTATGGGTACGGGTCTCACGGGTACGGGTCACACGGGTACGGGTTCGCGGGTAAATTTATAGAAACGGGTAATGATTTTGAAAATCCATACCCTGCCCAGCGGGTATGGGTAGACCCGCGGGTTACCCGCTATATATTTTTTTATTTTTCATTTTTTAAATTTCAATTAATAAACTTATTCAACAAGTTTAAATTTTCATTAAATGCCTAAATGGGCGTATTTTGCGTGTTTAAAATACCACCGAATTGATCTATTTAGCGACCCAAATTTAATTAAGTTAATTAATACAAATGAAACTAATATATTAGTTTCATTTGTATTAATTAACTTGACTAAGTCAACAACATAATATAAATTTGTCTGTAATCTCGATTAGTTTAAAGTTGGACATAACTAAGTTGACCAGCTATCGTTTGATAGAAACTTTTCCTTGTTTGTTTGTACATCTACTTGTTTTTATTTCAGGTTATTTATAGATATTTTTATAAATTAATAGTCGGTACGTTTATAACTTTTATTATGTTATTTACTCACAACGTTTATTGGTTGGCTCCATCATTCTTTCAGAAGTAGTAAATCTTGCAAGTGTCTTGGCACATGTAAAAGATATCAGCAACTATAAGTTACGAATCATAGTACAATACACGTACCAATTACAGCCCATTGAAATTTAATTAGGAAAGTAAACTGCATTAGCATGATAAGTCAATTTCTATTAAAAATAAATATATTTATTTATTTATTTATTTTTAAATAATTTTATGGGTACCCACGGTACCGCGGTTTAGATCTGACCCACCATGAAAATCAACGGGTGGGTTTGCACGGTAAATATAAACGGGTAAAAACATACCAACCCATACCCGGATGGTAGGGTAGTGCAGCGGAAAAGCAGGTGACCCGCCCGTTTTGCCAGGTCTAATTATTATGTGTACAGGTTTGAAGTTTCTGTCCAAGAAAGCTTTTGAGGTTTACAACTGTGGTAAGTTCTGGTTTTTTTGCCTTCGAGGATTTTATTTTACTCATAGTTTTGTATGTGGTTTTTCTGCATATTCCATTCCAGTGATGGTTTTTTATTTGCCTTTTCTATTTGCGTTTTTTGCTTCGACTTTCATTGATCTTTTATTGTGTGTACAGATTTCAAGTTTATGTCCAACAAAGCCTTTCAGGTTCATAGCTGTGATAAGTTCTGTTTTTTTTTTCGGGGAGTTTTTTAGTCATGGTTTTGTATCTGGTTTTTCTGTTTGTGTTTTTTCCTTCGACTTTCATGGATCTCTTTGTTGCAGTCTTTTGATTTTCCATGTTTTTAACTGCTACTCAATCTAATTGACCGTTCTTCTTGTGATCGGTTGCTATTATTTGAACGTTGGTTTTGATTTTATTATGCCGAGAGGAGTCCGAGGGCAAGGTCAAGGGCATTTTAGGTTAGAATGAAGATGTTGTGTCCACAGATTTCATTCGTGATAAGAGGTAAAGGAAGAAATTTGCAAATGTCCATAGGTAATCTGATTTATAAGAAATGGTATTGCGTTGAAGGATAACTTGATGAAATTTCTTACCTGGTGCAACAATGAAGGGGGAGGTACACTCGTTTCTCTTCTTTCGTTTGATTACTTTTTCTCACTTTAAGCTATACGGTGACGTTGTTGGTGGACGACCACGCACAACTGCGTGTTATTGACTTGGTTTGTCTACTTGCTTTTTGATCAGTTGGTATAAAATTATCAAAGGTGGAGCAGGGAAGAGGCGCACTGTTGTCCTCGGTAAATGAGATTTAGTTCCTTGATTTTTTTTCTGCACATCTTTTCCTACACATCGACATTTGATAATTGCTTGGGATAGTTTTGTGTTGTTTTTTGCCTGTAAGAATTTTTTAAATTTTGCTTTTGCTTAAGTTTACACTGAATTGTTCGCAGTTTAAATGTCCATGGTCCTCGAATTTAGTTAATTGCCCTCCACGATGCTAATGGGGACCAACTCTCGGATGGTTTGGTTTGCTTCTTTTGCTTCTTGTTTCGATGTAATTTGTTTGAAGCTGCTTTGTTCTGTCGGTGTTCTGTAAACAGCGAAGATAAATAAAAGGTCGATTTCACACATTTTTATCTTCTGATGTCTTAAATTTTATTAATCCTTCCGTATGTCAAAGGCTGTAAATCGTGCGTGCCCACCTTTAACGACTAATAAAAACTATCATCCCATTATTTTCACGGGCAACAAAAGATTATCCTTGAAAAACTACGCTGACAGTAAAAGATAATCCTTGAAAAACTGCGCTGACGGTAAAAAATAATCCTTGAAAAACTGCGTCATTGATTTAGATATGCGTGCGCAGTTATAAATGAGATCTTCATGATTTAATCTGATACAAAACTGCGCTGACGGTAAAAGATAATCCTTGAAAAACTGCGTCATTGATTTAGACATGCGTGCGTAGTTATAATTGAGATCTTCATGATTTAATATCTGATATAATTAAAATTTTGCATTTAATGCCTTGGATCTCTCTTACTTGATGGACTTCACATAATTTAAAAATCAAGTGATTACTCGTTCTTGGAGGAAACAAAAGGTCGGTGGCAGCTCTCAATCACTTTGCATTAAAATTTATTTATCAATGTAATCTTTCAAAAACTGCGTCGATGCATTTCAAATTTTGCATTTAATTGTTTCTTTTTTTAAGGATCTAGAAATATTTAAAAATGAATTGAGTAATCTTTCTTGGAAGAAATGAACGGTTATCCTTTGGTCAAACTTTGGCCGATTGTATTAAATTTGATTTATGAATTAAGCAATCCTTCTCGTAGGAAACGAAGGGCCATTCATTTGTTTGCCCGACTTTTTCCTTTCCGCTAAGCACACTTCTCAATTCATTGAAATGTCATGTTAAGTCTTATCTTCAGAGGTCCTGTCTTTGGTTACCCCAAAAAAAATTTAAAGCCTTTTTTGATTGATTCACTGATAAGTTGAACCAGTTAAAATTATATTAGCATGATTCAAATTAGCTAATTAGTTTATTTATTTCTTAAATTTTAAAGAGCAAAAATTTTAAATTTTTTTTCCAATACATTATTATTAATTCTTATTGGTGATTTTTATATTTGTTATTATATCTATCTATGTAAACATATATAATAGGATTGATATATTAACATAAATATATTAATTATTAAGAATTAATGATATACATATTTGTCATTATATTTTTATATATAGTAATGATAAGAATGATGATAATAATATTAATGATAATGATAAATTGTTGTACATTAAGTTCAGAAGTGTTTTTGCACGAGTTAGATATTGCCATCGTGCATTTCGTGTAAATGCGCTGCAACGAGTTTTCCTTCACAACTTGTTTTCGCTATCGTGCAAGTACACGATAGCGATATCGCCGATTGAAAAGCAACATGCCTCTCGTGCAAATGCGCCGCAGCGAGTTACCATAAACACATTTAATGTTGCGGTTATGATCTAAGTATGGGTGATAAGAATAACAATTTGACTGAGTCCTAATTTATCCTTATCTGATCTAGTCCAGCTCTATCCTTTTGTTGTAACCATATTCTGTTATGATCTTATCTATATTTTGTAACTCATCTTCTGTTATGATCTTGTACATATATATTTCTGTAACTCATTCAATCGATGAGATCATTCATTCGATCAAGAACATTCAATCTCTTTATGGTATCAGAGCCATAGCCTAACAGCCACCTTTTTTTTTCCAGCCTCCTTCAACATTAGCCGTTCACCATGACCAACTCAAACTCCTCATCCACCTCCACGACCATAGCTGCAGACACAATCACAGACAACAATCTCATCATCCTCAACACTGGTATTCAAGTTGGTTCCAAACTCGATGGTTCCAACTACCCGGCGTGGAAGGTTCTTATTGAATCATTACTTGTTGGCTATAATCTTATGGGATATGTTGATGGAACATTCCTCATCCGCCGAGAATTCACCAAATCACAGCCTATGGATCAGACAAGATCGGTTCATTCTTCATGCCATTTTGACCTCTGTGTCTCAATCAATTCTGATCTTGCTTGGATTGGCCACTACATCTCAGAAAGCTTGGAATCTCCTCTCACGTATGTATGTCGGCAGGTCACGTTCCAGGTTGATGTCATTGAAGGAGAGAATGCTACTCTACTGTGAGTGAATACATGAACAGAATTAAATCCATCGCAGATGAAATTGCGGTGATTAGCACACCTGTTGACGATACTGATTTGGTTATCCAGACCTTAAATGGCTTAGATGGCGAATTCAAGGAGTTATGTGCAGTTGTCCGTGCCCGTGAAACTCCAATTTCCTTCCCTGACCTTTATGAGATGCTTCTGCACCAGGAAGCTTTTCTCCTTCGGTAATCCAAACAGCTTCAAGGGCCGCCTCATGGCTCTGTCTCCACTGCCTATCAGGCCTCTAAAGCTCCAGCTGCAGGTTCCCCACGTAGCCATCAACATCAACTCCCAAGCAAGACAGCAACCCAACGCCCTAACACCTATGCGCCCACTAACAATGTGGTGGACATCTTTCGTCATCGCCGCCACAATACTGACCATTGTGGTGTGCCAATTCGTGAGAAAATTGGTCATACTGACCAAAACATCTTTGGGACCTACATGGAAAACCGGCTCGTCTCCGCAATCGACCTACCGCAAATTACTCCAATATGGATTCCTCATCACCTAATGATTGGATTCTTGACTCTGGAGCTTCTCATCATGTCACCAACAATCTCCACAATTTATCAATAAGTGCACCATACTCTGGATCCGATCAGCTACAAGTTGGAGATGGATATAGTGTGCCGATCTCCCATACGGGTAGTTTTACTCTCCCTACAAAACCTAAACCCATTCTTTTTGACAATGTTTTACATGTTCCGTCGATTAATAAAAACCTTATCTCTGTTAAACGTCTCTGCAAAAAAAATAATGTATCAGTTGAATTATTTCTGGATTGTTTTCAGGTGAAGGATTTGCAGACGAGGTCGGTGCTTCTAACAGGATCCAGTCATAGTGATCTCTACAACCTCGGTTCTCTGATAACGAACCCGGTCACCTATCACACCAAAATCCTTCACTCGGCCATTCTTCACCATATCTTAGGACATCCCTCCAATAAAGTTCAGTCGTTTCTACAGTCCCATAATAAAATTGTGTCTAGGACAGCATTGCCAAAAGTTTTTGTTTCATGTCAATGTTCCAAGAGTCATAAACTCCCTTTTTCAAGTCAACGTTTAACTAGTACTAGGCCTTTATAAATAATTTTTTCCAATGTTTGGGGTCCAGCTCCGATAAGTTCCATTGACGGTTTTCAATATTATGTTATTTTTGTTGATCACTTTTCTCGTTATGTGTGGTTATATCCGCTAAAACTTAAGTCGGAGGTTCTTCCATCTTTTGTACATTTCAAAACGTTGGTCGAAAAATATTTTAACACCACCATTAACATGTTATACACCGATAATGGTGGGGAGTTCGTCAAATTAAAAAAAAAATTGTCCACCCATGAAATCTCTCACATGATCACTCCAACACACATTCCTGAACTCAATGGTATGTTTGAACGACGCCATCGCCACATTCTTGAAACTGCTAGAGCCTTACTTCATCATAGTCGTCTACCATCAACAGATGAAGTTGTTTCATTTTTCTGTTTTGGAAAAAGGAAAACGTTTCGTCTGTGGAGAATAGAGAAAATCCGTTTTTTTTTCATTAAATTTGAAACTCATGTAAATCGTTTATAATACAAACGTTTTCTGGTTTTAACGTAAAAGTTTTTTTTTAAAAAAAACTTGTTAAATCGTTTTTCATGAAAACGTAAACAAAAATTAATCTGTGCATGAGGCTGTTTTCTGTTTTACAAGATTAAGGTTGTTCTCTGTTTTCAAGCAACACGGCGTTTCCTGTCAGAAAACGATATAGATGAGTTGGACATTTTTTTGTTAAATCCTTTTCTGTTTCCACACATTTATGTTAATATGAAAGATGGAAATCTTGTAAAATCGTTTTCTGCAACATTTGTATGAAAAAGTATCTTCCTTCTGTGAGAGATACGAATCGATTGCATGAAAGTTGGACTGATTTTCCACGGGTATAAAAATCGTTTACATGAAAACTGAAAACGATTTTTGTATTAAAAACAAAAGGATTTGTTGATTAACGTGAAAGATGAACATCTTTTAAAGTGGTATAATTGAGAAAATCGGAAAAACTCTTTTAATGCATTTCACAGAGTTTGTGTTTTCGGACAAACTCATCTAATGCATCATTTAAAAGGAGCAAATGTTGTGTTTTAATAGCTTTTGACAGGAGATGGTTTCACAGAACAAAAGAATCATCATTTGCATCGTTTTTTTCCCTCAAAACGTTTTTGTGAGAAATTTTTTGTATGATAAGCATCGTTTTCTGTTTTCATTTAACAGTGAAAATGGTTTTGTTGCTCACCGTAACAGTGAAAACGTTTCTTGCATGAAAACGTACGAGAAAACGGTTTTTTGTATGGTTTAGTTGCTTGACGTGGAAGTAGAAATCTTGTAAATAGTTTGCATGAAATTTGTTTTTGTTAAAAAAAAAAGAAATAAACCTGCAACTGAGTTGTCTTCATCGTGAGGTAGACGATGAAGTAGAACTTTTATGGATGCTAAAGTTGAAAAATTAAACAAAAAGGCTGCTGGGAGTTGAACCCAGGACGCTGGATTCAAAATCCATAGTGATAACCACTACACCGTAGAACCCACTTAATTGTTGTTATTGTTGCAAAATGAAAATATTTCTTAATTTTGAAAAATGGTTAGAAATATTTATGTTGCATATTATATGCTTTGTGAATTATTTTATAAATTCTTCTGGAAATTTGCTGTTTATTAAATAATGCAGTCAAATAGAATTTATTTTTAATTATATAAAAAAAATTATTATATTTTTCCATTACTTGCTGGTTGTGACTACTTGCATATTCTTTCCCATCGAAAGATGATATGTATTTGTGTATCACTGGATCTAGTCTAGTTTTGTCTGTATTATTTTAATTCTCTATCTGAATAATTTAATTAGGGGCATAGACTAGATGTAATGGTTTTTCCAATTATAATAGTTATTTTTGGCATGTTTCTCCCATCGAGTAGTGCATGTCAGTTATTTTACTATTTATGCATGACATATGATTAGTTTAATTCTCCCATCGAGGTTATTGGTCATGAATGTCAGAAATGCATAAGTGAATTTTAAGGTCATATTTGTTTTATTCAATTATGTGTTAAAAATTCAGAAATTTTATTTTGTTATTATGTTTAATCTCAGTTCAATATGACATCATTCAATCCCCTAGCCAACATCCTAACCCAAAACAAGCTTGAGGGTCCTAACTATGTGGACTGGAAAAGGAATTTGGACATTTTGCTTACTACTGAAGAGTACAAGTTTGTGCTCAGTGAGGTGTGTCCTGAAAAACTCGGTGAGGGTGCCTCTGAAGAGGTTACCAAGGCTTACCAGAAATGGGTTAAAGCTGATGAGATGATGCGATGTTACATTTTGGCATCTATGTCAAATATTTTGCAACATCAGCATCAAATTATGGACACAGCTTACGATGTCTTAGAGAATCTCAAGGAGATGTTTGGAGACCAAACTAGTGCAGGCAAGCAGAATGCACTTAGGGAGATTCTTACTTCTAAAATAGAGAAAGGAACTCCTATTAGACCCCATGTCTTGAAGATGATAAGTCTTCTGAATGACATGGAGATTCTTGGTGCTGAAGTTGACAAGGCTACTCAGATTGAGATGGTCTTGAACACTATGTCGACTAGTTTTTAGCAATTTCGTTTGAATTATAACATGAATAAGATGGATTTTACTCTATCTAAGTTGCTGAATGAGCTAGTAGCTGCTGAGACTATTATTAAGCAAGGGGTTGCACCTGTTGTGCTTAATGTTGAGCGAGGTTCATCATCTGCCCAGAAAAGGGGTAAGAAGAAAAAGGCTCACAAGCCTAAGCCTAAAAAGAATGGTGCAACTAATAGTGCAAAGGGTGCTATGAAAAAGCCAAAAGGCAAGTGCTTTCACTGTAAGCAACCAGGTCACTGGAAGCAGCAATGTCCAACCTGGATAGCCAAGAAAAAGCAAGGTACATCTCTTTTTTATTTACTGGTTGTTGAAACTTGTTTAGCGGTATTGACTACACTCCAATGGTGTGTAGACTCAGGAGCCACTAATCATGTCTGCAATTCGTTGCAGGGGTTTCAGGTAACACGCCAGTTAAGTGAAGGAGAAATGAGCATTTTTCTGGGAGATTGCACCGAAGTTGCAGTTTTAGCTTTAGGGAATGTTATTTTAAAGTTTAAGAATAATAGAACATTATTGTTAAGGGATGTTTTGTATATTCCTTCAATTAGAAGGAATTTAATTTCTGTTTCTAGTTTGAGTAAGAACGGATATTCAGTTTGTTTTAATGAATTTCATGATGATTATGTCGTTATTAAATTTAGAAAACAAATCATTTGTTCTGGCTCATTAGTCGATGATCTATTTATTCTTAAAGTTACACCTGAACTGCAACTTAATTCTGAAGTAAATAACTTTGATGTCGTTGTACCATTAAAAAGAAAACGTCCTATTGAATTCAATCATACTTATCTTTGGCATTTAAGGCTTGGTCATATTAACTTAGATAGAATTTCTAGGTTGGTCAAAGATGGACCTTTGAGTTCATTGAAAATGGAGGCACTACCAACCTGTGAATCCTGTCTGGAAGGTAAAATGACTAAGAGACCTTTTCCTTTAAAAGGTAATAAGGCCAATGATATTTTAGAACTAATTCATTCTGATTTGTGTGGCCCTATGAGTGTCCAAGCTAGAGGTGGTTTTGAGTATTTTGTAACATTCACAGATGATTACTCAAGGTATGGATATATTTACCTATTGCTTCGTAAGTCTGAATGCTTTGAAAAATTCAAAGTATTTAAGGCAGAAACGGAGAAGCGCCATGGAAAATATATCAAGTCACTATGATCTGATCGTGGTGGCGAATACCTCTCTAGGGAATTCATTGCTTATTTATCAAAATAAGGAATTACTTCACAATTGTCTGCACCTGGCATGCCACAACAAAATGGTGTAGCAGAAAGGAGAAATAGGACGCTTATGGAAATGATTAGATCAATGATGAGTTATTCAGATTTGCCACTTTCTTTCTAGGGATATGTAGTTGAAACAGCAACATACATTCTGAATTTAGTTCCTTCTAAGTCAGTACCTCTAACTCCTACAGAACTGTGGACTGGGCGTAAGCCTAGTCTAAGACATGTTCGGATGTGGGGTTGCCCAACCCATGTGCTGAAAGGGAAAGCAGATAAGTTGGAATCCAAATCAAATTATGTTTCTTTATTAGCTATCCTAGAGGAACGAAAGGTGGTTTATTTTATCGTCCGAAGGATAAGAAGATCATTGTTAGCACAAATGCACATTACCTTGAGGAAGACTATATTGTAAACCATATTCCCAAAAGCAAATTAGCCTTGCGTGAGTTGAGAGGAGAAAACATACCTACTAGAACATTTCCAACAGAACCTGAACCTGAACCATTCTTGGTAGGAGCTGACATTTCATTGCCTCGTCAAAGTAGGAGAAATGTCAGTGGACCAGAAAATCAACATCTGTCTCAACAGTCAGTTCCTAACATTTCACTACAGCCCGAAAGTAGTGGGAGTTATGTTGGCACAACTATTGATCCAAATATACAAGCACAAGAAATAGAAGCCTCTGACATTTCATTGCCTATTGTTAATGAAGGACAAGTTGAGGTTCTAGACCATGACTAAGATGTGGTCCCACCAGTCATCGACTTGTCGGCCTTACAGCCACAGCAAGATGAAGGTGTGGCTGAACAGCCTGTAGTACTTCGTCGTAGTGGGAGAATAATACGACCACCGGTTCGATATACACTTTTGGGAGAAGCAATTGACAGAATCCCTGAAGAAGTGAATACCGAACCAGTATGTTACAATGATGCACTACAAGATAAAGATGCTGATAAATGGCTTATAGCTATGAAATCTGAGATGGAGTCTATGTACTCTAATCAAGTCTGGGAACTTGTAGAACCACCTGAAGGGGGTTAAACCCATAGGATGTAAGTGGCTCTATAAGAAAAAGAGGGGTGTAGACGGTAAAGTACAAACTTATAAGGCAAGGCTTGTTGCAAAGGGGTATACTCAGAAAGAAGGGATCAATTATGAGGAAACTTTTTTGCCGGTAGCCATGCTTAAGTCTATTAGAACTCTTCTATCCATTGCAGCTCATTTGAATTATGAAATTTGGCAAATGGATGTCAAGACAGCTTTCCTAAATGACAGTTTTGATGAATGCATCTATATGAAGCAACCAGAGGGTTTCATTGCTAATGGCCAAGAACATTTGCTATGCAAATTGAATAGGTCCATTTATGGACTTAAACAGGCATCTAGGTCTTGGAATACTTGTTTTGACCAGTCGATCAAAACTTTTGGTTTTGATCAGTGTCATGATGAGTCTTGTGTGTATAAGAAGTGGAATGGTAAGAAGGTAGTGTTTCTGGTATTATATGTGGATGATATTCTGCTTATAGGAAATTGTGTAGTTATGTTGACTTCTGTCAAGGATTGGTTGTCTAAGCGTTTTGATATGAAGGACTTGGGAGAAGCTGCTCATGTTCTTGGGATTAAGCTTATGCGAGATCGCAAGAAAAGGATGATTGGCTTATCACAGGCACTTTATATTGATACTATTCTTGCCCGTTTCAACATGCATGATTCCAAGAAGGGTTTTCTTCCCTTCAGACATGGAATACTCTATCTAAAGATCAATGTCCTAAGACATCTGAAGAGATAGAGAATGAAGGCGCCTTATGCATCCGCAGAGGAAGCCTCATGTATGCAATGTTGTGAACTAGACTCGATATCTGCTTTCTTTGTTGGCATGGTTAGCAGATTTCAGTCTAACCCTGGGCAAGAACATTGGACTGCAGTCAAACATATAATCAAGTACTTAAAAAGAACTAGAGATTATATGTTAGTTTACCAGTCAGAAGATCTTGTACCCATAGGTTATACAGATTCAGACTTTCAGTCTGACAAGGACTCTCGGAAATTTACCTCAGGAAATGTTTTTGTCCTGGGAGGTGGAGCCATAAGTTGGAGGAGTATTAAGCAAACTTGTGTTGCAGACTCCACCATGGAAGCTGAATATGTGGTGGCCTCTGAGGCAGCCAAGGAAGCAGTATGGCTTAGGAACTTCCTAATGGATCTGGGTGTGGTTCCAGCAGTTCAATCGCCTATTACACTTTATTGTGACAATAGTGGGGCGGTTGCAAACTCAAAGGAGCCACGGAGCCATAAAAGGGCAAAACACATTGAGCGGAAGTATCACCTGATACGAGACATAGTTCAAAGGGGTGATGTGATGGTGATGAAGATTACATCAGAAAACAACCTGACTGATCCTTTTACAAAGAGCTTACCAACAAAGACTTTTGATAGTCACGTGGAAGGAATGAGAGTTAAAATCATAGATGCATGGTTATGAGTCTAAGTGGGAGATTGATAGATATATACTATTAACTATGCAAATGTAATGGTTATTTTCATTGAACAATTATTTAATTGTATTCGATTGGAGATTTGCATAATATGAATATGTGTTAGTACATTTTGTATGTATCTAACTGGACCAAGTTTAGAATGGTTGTTTTATACTGACTAATAAAACATATTTTTGAGGACATTAGAAATTAGATTTATGTTCTTAATCTTGATTTAGTTAGTATGAGCAAATATACATTGTTTTGTGCTTTAATTCATTAAAGAGTGAGTTTCAATTATTGGGACAATAATACTCAGTGAATTGGGCAAAGGTAATTTGTATTTGTGAAATATTAATTAATGATGGAATCCATGTCTCTGTATAGAGAATGATGATGCACTTTAAGTAAGCTTATAAGGTTTCATGTGTAAACCCCGCAGTAGATTTTAATCAAACACATGAAATAAGTTGGCGACAATCTTAAAGATTAAAATTGTTATTTAAATAAATTGTCAGTAGTTTATTTTATTTGACAAGCATCTGTAATCTTAACATGGAGAACATAATTTATTATGTCGTGGAAAGTTAAAATTAATAAGAAGTTCAATCATAAATTTTAGTGGAATAATTTATGATTAATTATAATAAATAATATACTGGTCCTGTATAGATTCTTATTATAATTTTAGTCTTATTAATTTTTTTCCTGTGGTCCCTGTTAGGCTCCGAATTTTTTTTTTTAATGTCATTAAGCATGGATTGTGATAATTATGTGTTTATGGCTTAGTTTGATTAATTTGAGAATATTAGTGGATAATTGCAGTTTATTTGAGTTTAATGTGGTATAAATGGATATTATAGGGTAAAAGTTTATGAGGGCATTTTGGTCTTGGAACGTAAGATTTTAAGACTTAAGGTTTAAATGAAAGGGCAAAATGGGCATTGCACAATTAAGTAGGATTAAAAAGAAAGAGAAGGAAAATAGAAGAAGAGAAAAGAAGAGAAAAGAGAAGAAGAAGAAGAGGAAAGCCGTTGGTGGAGAAAAGAAGAGAGGAGAAGAGGGATTTCGTTCTTTGAGGATTTCCGACAGTTTGAAGCTATTGCCAGGTAAGTTTTGCTTTGTTTAATCTTGTTTTGGTTGGATTAAACTTAAAGATAGGTTGGTTATAGCAGAATCGATGGTTTTAGGGTTTGAAAGTGGGAAATGGCTAGATTTCGTGGGATTAGGCGTTTGTGTCTGATTTTGAGTTGCTAATGGGTTAGAAATGTAGTATAAGACATGATTTAAGGCTTATGTGTGTTGTATTTGAGTTTGGGAAAGGATTGAAGTTGGAAAATGCCGAAAATCAGGTTTAGGAGTCGAGCTCTAGACCCGCACGCCGCGACGTGCGTATGAACACGTCGCGACGTGGAGTTCGTCGCGACGTATAATAATTAAATTTGTCGCGACGAGCGGGGAAGCGTTCGCCGCGACGTGCGAATGGGGTGACGTCGCGACGAGCAGCCCTTTCGCCCGGACAGCGGGCTTCGCCCTGCGGTGAGCCCTGGCTTCAACAAAAGAGAAATTTGGATATTTTTGGGCATATCTTTTGATGTAGGTGTCCAAATGAGGTGATTTTAGACTCGTTGTGAGCTAGAAATAAAGGTTCTGAAGAAAAGAAGTTTTATTTCAGTCTTTAAGATTCTCAAATTTAGGTCGGGAGTTGAGAATAGATTCTTGTGTCAACATAAGAATAGTCTCAATATGTTTTGTGGTATAACTTTCGGGTTTTGAACCTAATTGAATGATTTTGAGGTCAATAGAAACGTAAGGCAATGGGGACTTTTATGGAAAAAGTGACCCGAAGGTGGGGACTTTTAGCAAGGTTTGAGTTTGTTTAGAATTTATCTTAGTGATTATGCAATAATTGGATCCTTAATTTGTATTCCTATTTGAATAGGAATTTGGCATGTGACAAAGGGAATCAAGGAAAGCAAGAGGATAAAAGGAGAGACATCTGATAATCAATGGAATTCAGGTGGGTTTCATATTTATAATTTAGTAATGAGCCACTAAATTTTACTCCCAAAACAAGAATGATTTCAATTACTTCATAAATATCGTTGTTTCTATTGAATGATTTGCAAAATTTCTACATATTTCAGCATATGAACTTTTCTGATGAATTTCAAAATAAAGATTGAAATGCATTGAAATGATTTATGTTATGCCTTGAAAAATTCAGTAGCATTTTGTATATTCTAAAAGAAAGAAAGAGCATGAAAAGCATGAAAGCTTTGAAAACAAGAACATGCTTTGAGCATGGAACGATTAGATTATGTGCTTTGTTTGGGTAAGAGAGTTACGGATGGAGTCACGTGCACGCCGACGTATAGCCTTCTCCCCTGCCCGCTTGAGGCCACGAGATCCTTGAGAAATCGGACTCGCTTTTGTTTACTGGATTAAACTTGGTTTATTCGGATCGTTACTACTAACTCTCGAGCCATTTGGTTGTGCATTGCATCGATGAATTGTCAAGTATATGCATAAATTGAGCATTTGTATTGATAATTGAATGAACATATTGTGTTGATGTGATAACATTTTCACTATGAAATGACACTTTTCAAATATGAGTTTGAACTCAAGATTTGGATTTGACCGAGAATTTGGGAGCAAAGTGTTTTATGAATTGATTATGACTTTTGTATAACAAACAAACTTTTCAACGATTTTGCTTGTTCTTTGCTATAAACCTGTTACCCATTTAGTTATAAGCTCACCCCTTCATTCCCATCCACAGTGATGAGAAGAAGATCGGGTGAAGGGAAGTGAAGGTTTTCGATTTGTATATGTATCTATGTTGTATTGTTTAAGTTAGATTGGTATTGAGAATTTTGGGAACTGTATATTTTTGTATATTCGGATTTTGATAGTAATATCGTATTGTGGCTTGGAATGCCATAGAGCTTGATCAGATTGAGTGGAAATGTGGTATTCTGGAGAAAGTTATGGATTGGATATGAATATGTTTGATTGTGATTTATTGTTGATTTTATTTTATGGAAAAAGAGAACATCGAATGGTAGGAGACTTTAAGCTTCACGATTTCTTTGGATTGCGCCACGCTTATGGTTCAATGGTTGGACTTTGAGAGCGGGGCTCATCATGTATGGTAGCAGAGCAAGAAAGGATTTCAAGGAACCGCGCTTCAGTATGATGATATGTGTGCCAAGTTGGATCGCATTTGCAGTATCAAAGCAAGAAGATGAATCAGGAAACTTCGTCGAAGTACGATATCGTCATAAGGTAATCGTTATAGAGTTGGGCTCCGGAATCGGGGTCTAACATTTGTGGTATTAGAGCCCAGCATTATGATCTTGCATGGGCGCTTATGTTTGTAAAGTGTCTGAATGGCTGGTGAGAATGTGATTTTGCTGTGGAGGAATTTTCATGAATTACGTGAGGAACCAAGGTGCTTGTTTGATTTAGATTGACAAGAATGTTGATTCATTTGAGGAATGTGTTACGAAATTTGAGATTTGAATTTCGTGATGAATTGGGGTAAGTTGATGTTGAATCTCCATGCGTGAGATAAAAGTTTGAACGATGGGATGAAGAATGTGGAAGATCAATAGGTTGAGTTTGAAATGATGATTGGTCCATATGGGATTCCTTACGAAATGGGATCATTAGCTAGTGAACTGTGTTAAGGAATCTTGAGTGGTGGATATGATTTGTGGTGGATGGGTAAACGGGACTGATAATGATTCAAGGCAATTGTTCTGGAGGATGTAGTATGGAACATGACGGCAATATTGTACTGTGGTGTTATGTTTTCGAAAGTGATATAGATATGGATTGTTTGAGACATATAGGGATATGAGTATACACGATGAGATTAGAGTGTTCGAGTAGAGTGCAATGGAAGCATAACTTTGTTATGATCTTAAGACGAGGAAATTGGAAACTGAAATGGCTGTTTGATAAGAAGACAAGAGTGATGATCCGCAGTACGAGGACATTGGTGGAATTGAGGTCAGAAGTCCATGATGATTATGCATCGACAATTTTGAATTTATTGAGGATCTACATGTGGAAGATGAAACGAATAGAGGGAAATGAAGTAGACATAAATGACCTTATATGAGACGAATGAAATGATGGGTAGTAATGGGACAATCGCAAATGTGTATAAGTTCATGTATGAATGAGATTGAGGAAAAAGAATAAAGAACTCCACTTCGTAGAAGGACGCGAGGAGTTCTGAAAGGATTAGTTGCATCCGACTCTCTGACAAGAGAGGAGAGTACTGATGAATCGGTAGCCCGAGGAAAGAATGAAGCTTTTGTAGGGCAAAGAAGCGAGCCTTATGCACTCAATATGGTAATGGATCCATGATGAAATGATATAGTATAAGAAAAAGTGAATTTTGGAAAAAACTAGCATAAAATCTGTGTTAGTATGTTCGATAAGGAGCGAACTGTTGTCAAGGTCAAGGTATTAATTGTGTAAGATAAATGGCATGACTTTGACGATGCCCAGCCAAGCATATGTGATAGTTAGTATGTTCGTTACTCCTTTGAGTTTTGAGTGACTTGGACATTATCACCGTATGAGGATGAGAAAAGTTGGTATTCTCAAGGGATTAAAGGTAACTGATGATGTGATGATGATAGTAAGTGATTGATAAAGATTAGTTTGAATAGAATGGGTGGTATATATGATAGTAGCAAGAAATTCTCGTTTGAAGAAGAACTTCACTAAGTTCGATTAAGCAGATCAGATAGTTTATATGGAGAATGATCAATGAAAGAACTGATCAGAAAGGAATATGTAATGATTTGAAAGTGAGTATTGGAATTCTATTCCAGCGGAGACTCAAGTAAAAGATACTACTGAGAAGGTATGTATTTTTTTGATTTGATATAAAGGATCCGACTATGAGGGTGGATTCCTAAAAGTGAGGAGGCATTAATTGCCAATATGAGGAGTATATAAGTTCACGTTATGTTTTGGGTAAGTATGTTCGGGAATTGCAAGTTTATCCGATGAAGGCGTGATAAGCTCAGGAAGCTCAGATAACAAGTAAACTGGAGTGTATGGAGGAACGAGCATAAATGAGTAGACGTTAGAATACATCAATGTGAATTATGAGGAAATCTAAAGAATGGAGAAAATCAGTCAAGAAAGGTAAGACAATTGGGAATTGGAAAATAACAAGAGGTGATATTATCTCATGGAGGAATCAGTTAATTGAGAAATTGTTAGAACCAATAGTGGACATATGGAGTTTTGACAATATTTGCTCAAGTTAGTATTGAAGATTGAAGTGATCCAAGTGAAGTTTCATGATATGTTAAGTGTATTCGAAGAGTTGAGAAGAATAGCTTGATTACTTGTGGCGAAATGAGTAAATCGTATGTGGGACGAAGGTAAAGAAAATTTTGAGGAATTATATTACCGATATTCTTTATATCATCTGGACTTGGAAATTCAGTTGTATGGTATATTAGGATGGTTGCATAAGAGATTAGAATAAGATTCAAAGCAGTAAAGTGAAGTGAATTCGTGTGCATGGAGACTATTGAAACCTCATAAGTTGAGTGTTGATACATGAATTGAACAGTGTTGCTATAGTGATTGCTTGAAAGCTGGAGACATTATATGTACAGAAATATTTTGATTGTATGTAAAGTATACAAATTGTGAACTGCCAGACTGAGAAAATGGGTCATGCTGAGCAAATGAGAGCAAAAATGATAAAGCTAATGTTGTAATCAGATGTATTGCATAGAGAATTCAGTAGCCGTGAAGTATGAATTCAGATATAGAGGTTATCCGATGTAGTGCAATAAAGAGTGCTGAATGGAATCGAATTCAGGGAAAAAGGATGTGCCATTAGTCACGGAAAATGTAAGATCAGTTTTACATTAACAAAGTGCAAATTGAGGATTCAGGAATTGTGAACCTTATCAAGAAATTGAAAACGAATGTACATTTTGAGCTCGAGTAAGAAAAAGGATACCGGGTGATTGACATAAGTAGTATGTGTCCCGGCAGGGATGATTGAGCAAAGAGGCTGTCAGAAAAGTATAAGTGGTGATTTAAGCTATACGTCCTAGAATGTCAAGTGACGGAAAGTTTGAATTGTCGACGATTTTAACTATCAGAGATATGCTTCAAGTTTATAGTTTGGAGTTCATATGGACATGAGACCAAGGTATGATTCTATTTGACCTTAAGCATCACAATCGTTGTCATCGTGATTGTAATCGAACTTCGTATGAGGAGTTTGATGATAGAAAGAGTCATCGCTTTCGTATTATGTTGAGTAAAGCCATTGAAGACTAGAATTAGAGATGCTATGGACAGAAAATATACAGTGATTCAAGAAAGATGGATGAATTAGGTGGATCCGTGCTAAGGATATGGAAAACAGTGAGATAATCGTAAGGGTTAAGGGTACTGATACTAAGTGATGTGAATTAGCAAGTGATGATTTGTCTCTGAGGGTATCACCTTTCAGGGTGTGCTCATGGGGTACAAGGTGTGTTCAAGTTATGACAAAGGATTTGCTAAGCCCAATATGATTGGACTGCATGAAATGATTATGAGTTAGTGCTTCTGACAAGAGATGTCTTGGATTCGAAATGTGATATTCGTGAGTATGTTAAGGAAATATTGATATGATATGGTATTGGTTTTATCGACATAGAAAGTGGAAAAAGTGTAAGTGATCTGAAGAATATTGAGGAACGAGTTAAGACGGTAAATGGTCAAATAAGGGGTTGAAAGACCGAGTGAGTCTGTTGACCACGGTCAGTTGGAAGAAAGTATTAGAGTAATGAAGATTGATGAGAACTGCGGGAACATCCTGCACTCCTGTTCGATCAAATAAGAATTTCGAGGACAAAATTTCTTTTAAGAGGGGGAGAAATGTTAGGCTCCAAATTTTTTATTTATTTATGTCATTAAGCATGGATTGTGATAATTATGTGTTTATGGCTTAGTTTGATTAATTTGAGAATATTAGTGGATAATTGCGGTTTATTTGAGTTTAATGTGGTATAAATGGATATTATAGGGTAAAAGTTTATGAGGGCATTTTGGTCTTGGCACGTAAGATTTTAAGACTTAAGGTTTAAATGAAAGGGCAAAATGGGCATTGCACAATTAAGTAGGATTAAAAAGAAAGAGAAGGAAAATAGAAGAAGAGAAAAGAAGAGAAAAGAGAAGAAGAAGAAGAGGAAAGCCGTCGGTGGAGAAAAGAAGAAAGGAGAAGAGGGATTTCGTTCTTTGAGGATTTCCGACAGTTTGAAGCTATTGCCAGGTAAGTTTTGCTTTGTTTAATCTTGTTTTGGTTGGATTAAACTTAAAGATAGGTTGGTTATAGCAGAATCGATGGTTTTAGGGTTTGAAAGTGGGAAATGGCTAGATTTCGTGGGATTAGGCGTTTGTGTTTGATTTTGAGTTGCTAATGGGTTAGAAATGTAGTATAAGACATGATTTAAGGCTTATATGTGTTGTATTTGAGTTTGGGAAAGGATTGAAGTTGGAAAATGTCGAAAATCAGGTTTAGGAGTCGAGTTCGCACCTTGACGCCGCGACGTGCGTATGAACACGTCGCGACGTGGAGTTCGTCGCGACGTATAATAATTAAATTCGTCGCGACGAGCGGGGAAGTGTTCGCCGCGACGTGCGAATGGGGTGACGTCGCGACAAGCGACCTTTTCGCCATTTAGCGGGGCTTCGCATGCATGGCGAGCCCTCGCTTCAAAGAAAGAGAAATTTGGATATTTTGGGCATATCTTTTGATGTAGGTGTCCAAATGAGGTGGTTTTGGACTCGCAGAGCTAGAAATAAAGGTTATGAAGAAAAGAAGTTTTATTTCAGTCTTTAAGATTCTCAAATTTAGGTCGGGAGTTGAGAATAGATTCTTGTGTCAACATAAGAATAGTCTCAATATATTTTGTGGTATAACTTTCAGGTTTTGAACCTAATTGAATGATTTTGAGGTCAATAGAAACGTAAGGCAATGGGGACTTTTATGGAAAAAGTGACCTGAAGGTGGGGACTTTTGGCAAGGTTTGAGTTTGTTTAGAATTTATCTTAGTGATTATGCAATAATTGGATCCTTAATTTGTATTCCTATTTGAATAGGAATTTGGCATGTGACAAAGGGAATCAAGGAAAGCAAGAGGATAAAAGGAGAGACATCTGATAAGCAATGGAATTCAGGTGGGTTTCATGTTTATAATTTAGTAATGAGCTACTAAAGTTTACTCCCAAAACAAGAATGATTTCAATTACTTCATAAATATCGTTTTGTTTTATTGAATGATTTGCAAAATTTCTACATATTTCAAAGATATGAACTTTTCGATGAATTTCAAAATAAAGATTGAAATGCATTGAAATGCTTTATGTTATGCCTTGAAAAATTAAGTAGCATTTTGTATATTAGGAAAAGAAAGAAAGAGCATGAAAAGCATGAAAGCTTTGAAAACAAGAACATGCTTTGAGCATGGAACGATTAGTTATGTGCTTTGTTTGGGTAAGAGAGTTACGGATGGAGTCACGCACGCCGACGATAGCCTTCTCCGGCTGCCGCATTGAGGCCACGAGATCCTTGAGAAATCGGACTCGTTTTGTTTACGGATTAAACTTCGGTTTGTCCGGATCGTTACTACGGAACTCTCGAGCCATTTGGTTGTGCATTGCATCAATGAATTGTCAAGTATGTGCATAAATTGAGCATTTGTATTGATAATTGAATGAACATATTGTGTTGATGTGATAACATTTTTCACTATGAAATGACAATTTTCAAATATTTGAACTCAAGATTTCGGATTTGACCGAGAATTTGGGAGCAAAGTGTTTTATGAATTGATTATGACTTTTGTATAACAAACAAACTTTTCAACGGTTTTGCTTGTTCTTTGCTATAAACCTGTTACCCACGAGCTATAAGCTCACCCCCCTTCATTCCCATCCACAGGTGATGAGAAGAAGATCGGGTGAAGGGAAGTGAAGGTTTTCGATTTGTATATGTATCTATGTTGTATTGTTTAAGTTAGATTGGTATTGAGAATTTTGGGAACTCTGTATATTTTGTATATTCGGATTTTGATAGTAATATCGTATTGTGGCTTGGAATGCCATAGAGCTTGATCGATTGAGTGGAAATGTGGTATTCGAGAAAGTTATGGATTGGATATGAATATGTTTGATTGTGATTTATTGTTGATTTTATTTTATGGAAAAAGAGAACATCGAATGGTAGGAGACTTTAAGCTTCACGATTTCTTTGGATTGCGCCACGCTTATGGTTCAACGGTTGGACTTCGAGAGCGGGGCTCATCATGTATGGTAGCAGAGCAAGAAAGGATTTCAAGGAACCGCGCTTCAGTATGATGATATGTGTGCCAAGTTGGATCGCATTTGCAGTATCAAAGCAAGAAGATGAATCAGGAAACTTCGTCGAAGTACGATATCGTCATAAGGTAATCGTTATAGAGTTGGGCTCCGGAATCGGGGTCCAACAGTCCCTGTCGTGCCTTAATTGTTTGGACCATACGTGTGTTATTTTTAATTTAAATAAGCAACATATTATTTTAAATTAAATAGAAAATCTGTTGATTTAAATTACAAACCGCATGATAGATAAACAGTGTAATCTTAATGGTTCCTTCTTATGCGGAAAGGAGAGTCCTCTATATATATGTGCCTTTCTTCCCATCGAAGAGGGATCTATTAGAAACATAAGAGAGAAAACATAAACTCTCTTGAAAACTCTCTGAAAAACACAAGATAGATTCTTTCTGCCCACCAAGAAATAAGGGTTTCAGAAACAATCAAGGTCACACGACAGAAGATTGTAAGGAGAAGAGGATTTGCGGAAAGAAGATCAGTTAGTGATTTCGTTCTTCAACAGGTTTGTCTTGTTTCGATTCTTCTGATTGGTTTGCCTATATCTATATTTCTGATTCTGGATTATTTCCGCTGTGGATACTATTGATTCCATCATTATTATGTGTACAGGTTTGAAGTTTCTGTCCAAGAAAGCTTTTGAGGTTTACAACTGTGGTAAGTTCTTGTAATTTTGCCTTCGGGGATTTTATTTTACTCATATTTTTGTATGTGGTTTTTCTGCATATTCCATTCCAGTGATGGTTTTTTATTTGCATTTTTTGCTTCGACTTTCGTTGATCTTTTATTGTGTGTACAGATTTCAAGTTTATGTCCAACAAAGCCTTTCAGGTTTACAGCTGTGATAAGTTCTGTTTTTTTTTTCGGGGATTTTTTTTAGTCATGGTTTTGTATCTGGTTTTTCTGTTTGTGTTTTTTCCTTCGACTTTCATGGATCTCTTTGTTGCAGTCTTTTGATTTTCCATGTTTTTAACTGCTACTCAATCTAATTGACCGTTCTTCTTGTGATCTGTTGCTATTATTTGAACGTTGATTTTGATTTTATTATGCTGAGAAGAGTCCGAGGGCAAGGTCAAGGGCATTTTAGGTTAGAATGAAGATGTTGTGTCCACAGATTTCATTCGTGATAACAGGTAAAGGAAGAAATTTGCAAATGTCCATAGGTAATCTGATTTATAAGAAATGGTATTGCGTTGAAGGATAACTTGATGAAATTTCTTGCCTGGTGCGACAATGAAGGGGGAGGTACACTCATTTCTCTTCTTTCGTTTGATTACTTTTTCTCACTTTATGCTATACGTTGACGTTGTTGGTGGACGACCACGCACAACTGCGTGTTATTGACTTGGTTTGTCTACTTGCTTTTTGATCGGTTGGTATAAAATTATCAAAGGTGGAGCGGGGAAGAGGCGATCGTTGTCCTCGGTAAATGAGATTTAGTTCCTTGATTTTTTTCGCACATCTTTCCTACACATCGACATTTGATAATTGCTTGGGATAGTTTTGTGTTGTTTTCTTGCTGTAAGAATTTTTTAAATTTTGCTTTTGCTTAAGTTTACCTTTGAATTGTTCGCAGCTTAAATGTCCATGGTCCTCGAATTTAGTTAATTGCCCTCCACGATGCTAATGGGGACCAACTCTCGGATGGTTTGGTTTGCTTCTTTTGCTTCTTGTTTCGATGTAATTTGTTTGAAGCTGCTTTGTTCTATCGGTGTTCTGTAAACAGCGAAGATAAATAAAAGGTCGATTTCACACATTTTTATCTTCTGATGTCTTAAATTTTATTAATCCTTCCGTATGTCAAAGGCTGTAAATCGTGCGTGCCCACCTTTAACGACTAATAAAAACTATCATCCCATTATTTTCACGGGCAACAAAAGATTATCCTTGAAAAACTGCGCTGACAGTAAAAGATAATCCTTGAAAAACTGCGCTGACGGTAAAAAATAATCCTTGAAAAACTGCATCATTGATTTAGATATGCGTGCGCAGTTATAAATGAGATCTTCATGATTTAATCTGATACAAAACTGCGCTGACGGTAAAAGATAATCCTTGAAAAACTGCGCCATTGATTTAGACATGCGTGCGTAGTTATAATTGAGATCTTCATGATTTAATATCTGATACAATTAAAATTTTGCATTTAATGCCTTGGATCTCTCTTACTTGATGGACTTCACATAATTTAAAAATCAAGTGATTAATCCTTCTTGGAGGAAACAAAAGGTCGGTGGCAGCTCTCAATCACTTTGCATTAAAATTTATTTATCAATGTAATCTTTCAAAAACTGCGTCGATGCATTTCAAAGTTTGCATTTAATTGTTTCTTTTTTTAAGGATCTAGCAATATTTAAAAATGAATTAAGTAATCTTTCTTGGAAGAAATGAACGGTTATCCTTCTGTCAAACTTTGGCCGATTGTATTAAATTTGATTTATGAATTGAGCAATCCTTCTCGAAGGAAACGAAGGGCCATTCATTTGTTTGCCCGACTTTTTCCTTTCCGCTAAGCACACTTCTCAATTCATCGAAATGTCATGTTAAGTCTTATCTTCAGAGGTCCTGTCTTTGGTTACCCCAAAAAAATTTTAAAGCCTTTTTTGGTTGATTCACTGATAAGTTGAACCAGTTAAAATTATATTAGCATGATTCAAATTAGCTAATTAGTTTATTTATTTCTTAAAATTTAAAGAGCAAAAATTTTTAAATTTTTTTTCCAATACATTATTATTAATTTTATTGGTGATTTTTATATTTGTTATTATATCTATCTATGTAAACATATATAATAGGATTGATATATTAACATAAATATATTAATTATTAAGAATTAATGATATACATATTTGTCATTATATTTTATATATAGTAATGATAAGAATGATGATAATAATATTAATGATAATGATAAATGGTTGTACATTAAGTTCGAAGTGTTTTTGCACGAGTTAGATATTGCCATCGTGCATTTCGTAAATGCTACCGCAACGAAGTTTTCCTTCATTAACTTGTTTTCGCTATCGCAAGTACACGATAGCGATATCGCCGATTGAAAAGCAACATGCCTCTCGTGCAAATGCGCCGCAGCGAGTTACCATAAACACATTTAATGTTGCGGTTATGATCTAAGTATGGGTGATAAGAATAACAATTTGACTGAGTCCTAATTTATCCTTATCTGATCTAGTCCAGCTCTATCCTTTTGTTGTAACCATATTCTGTTATGATCTTATCTATATTTTGTAACTCATCTTCTGTTATGATCTTGTACATATATATTTCTGTAACTCATTCAATCGATGAGATCATTCATTCGATCAAGAACATTCAATCTCTTTATGGTATCAGAGCCATAGCCTAACAGCCACCTTTTTTTTTCCAGCCTCCTTCAACATTAGCCGTTCACCATGACCAACTCAAACTCCTCATCCACCTCCACGACCATAGCTGCAGACACAATCACAGACAACAATCTCATCATCCTCAACACTGGTATTCAAGTTGGTTCCAAACTCGATGGTTCCAACTACCCGGCGTGGAAGGTTCTTATTGAATCATTACTTGTTGGCTATAATCTTATGGGATATGTTGATGGAACATTCCCCTGTCCTGCCGAGAATTCACCAAATCACAGCCTATGGATCAGACAAGATCGGTTCATTCTTCTTGCCATTTTGACCTCTGTGTCTCAATCAATTCTGATCTTGCTTGGATTGGCCACTACATCTCAGAAAGCTTGGAATCTCCTCTCACGTATGTATGTCGGCAGGTCACGTTCCAGGTTGATGTCATTGAAGGAGAGAATGCTACTCTACTGTGAGTGAATACATGAACAGAATTAAATCCATCGCAGATGAAATTGCGGTGATTAGCACACCTGTTGACGATACTGATTTGGTTATCCAGACCTTAAATGGCTTAGATGGCGAATTCAAGGAGTTATGTGCAGTTGTCCGTGCCCGTGAAACTCCAATTTCCTTCCCCGACCTTTATGAGATGCTTCGCACTCAGAAGCTTTTCTCCTTCGGTAATCCAAACAGCTTCAAGGGCCGCCTCATGGCTCTGTCTCCACTGCCTATCAGGCCTCTAAAGCTCCAGCTGCAGGTTCCCCACGTAGCCATCAACATCAACTCCCAAGCAAGACAGCAACCCAACGCCCTAACACCTATGCGCCCACTAACAACGAGGGTGGACATCGTCATCATCGGCCGCCACAATCTGCCCATCGTGGTGTGCCAATTCTGTGAGAAAATTGGTCATACAGCCAAAACATGCTGGGACCTACATGGAAAACCGGCTCGTCTCCGCAATCGACCTACCGCAAATTACTCCAATATGGATTCCTCATCACCTAATGATTGGATTCTTGACTCTGGAGCTTCTCATCATGTCACCAACAATCTCCACAATTTATCAATAAGTGCACCATACTCTGGATCCGATCAGCTACAAGTTGGAGATGGATATAGTGTGCCGATCTCCCATACGGGTAGTTTTACTCTCCCTACAAAACCTAAACCCATTCTTTTTGACAATGTTTTACATGTTCCGTCGATTAATAAAAACCTTATCTCTGTTAAACGTCTCTGCAAAAAAAATAATGTATCAGTTGAATTGTTTCTGGATTGTTTTCAGGTGAAGGATTTGCAGACGAGGTCGGTGCTTCTAACAGGATCCAGTCATAGTGATCTCTACAACCTCGGTTCTCTGATAACGAACCCGGTCACCTATCACACCAAAATCCTTCACTCGGCCATTCTTCACCATATCTTAGGACATCCCTCCAATAAAGTTCAGTCGTTTCTACAGTCCCATAATAAAATTGTGTCTAGGACAGCATTGCCAAAAGTTTTTGTTTCATGTCAATGTTCCAAGAGTCATAAACTCCCTTTTTCAAGTCAACGTTTAACTAGTACTAGGCCTTTATAAATAATTTTTTCCGATGTTTGGGGTCCAGCTCCGATAAGTTCCATTGACGGTTTTCAATATTATGTTATTTTTGTTGATCACTTTTCTCGTTATGTGTGATTATATCCGCTAAAACTTAAGTCGGAGGTTCTTCCATCTTTTGTACATTTCAAAACGTTGGTCGAAAAATATTTTAACACCACCATTAACATGTTATACATCGATAATGGTGGGGAGTTCGTCAAATTAAAAAAAAAGTGTCCGCCCATGAAATCTCTCACATGACCACTCCACCACACACTCCTGAACTCAATGGTATGTCTGAACGACGCCATCGCCACATTCTTGAAACTGCTAGAGCCTTACTTCATCATAGTCGTCTACCATCTACATTTTGGTCCTATGCCTTTCTCACGGTCGTTTATTTGATAAATCGCCTACCTACGCCACTTTTAGACATGAAAACGCCGTATGAGGTTCTTTTTCGACAACCCGTGTCATATACTAACCTGCACTCCTTCGGCTGTCTATGTTTCCCATGGTTACCACCATATTCTTCCGACAAACTCCAGACTCGTTCGAAGCCCTGTGTGTTCTTAGGATATTCGTTGTCGCAATTTGCCTACCATTGCCTTGATCCAAAGACTAATAGAGTCTATACATCTCGTCATGTAGTCTTCATTGAAGATCAGTTTCCTTATCCATACTTAGTTGGGTCAGTTACAACCTCTAGTCATTTGTTGCTTGAGTCCCTCCCACCTTTATCAAATCAAATTCTTCCTGTTGATTCTGTGACTATGGCACCTCGAAGAGCACCGACCTCACTTGTTACGTCCTCGCCACGCCTCTCAGTACAACTCCATGAGCCTTCAACCACGTCCATCACACCAGATACTCACCCTGCTGCACCCCCTCCACCCCTACCTGCCATGCCATTACCCGACCCTCAACCATCATCTCAACCTCTAAACACACATCCGATGACAACCCGTGCTAAGAATAATATTTTCAAACCCAAACTTTATACAGCAACTAAACACCCCCTACCTGATACCGATGAACCCAGGACCATTACCCAAGCCCTAAAACTACCCCATTGGTGAGATTCAGCCAAATCGGAATTTGATGCTCTTATTACTAATGACACATGGACCCTTGTTTCGGCCTCTGAAGCAAAAAATGTTGTTGGGTGCATGTGGATTTTTCGGACCAAAAGGAATCCAGATGGATCAATCTCCAAATACAAGTCCCGATTGGTTGCAAAGGGTTTTTCTCAATGCCCGGAATTGATTACAAGGAGACATTTTCTCCGGTTGTTAAGCCACAAACAATCAAAATTGTCTTGTTGCTGGCACTTTCTCAGTCATGGCCACTGCATCACCTGGATGTTAATAATGCTTTCCTACAGGGGCATCTTGGCGAAACGGTATACATGCGACAACCTCCTGGTTTTTTTGATCCAACTCATCCAACCCATGTCTGCAAATTAAAGAAAGCTATTTATAGTCTTAAACAAGCGCCTCGGGCATGGTACCATGAACTACGGCTCTTTTTGTTGATGTATGGCTTCGTAACCAGCAAAAGTGACACATCTCTATTTATTTTTTCTCGTGGCAGTACTATATTGTATTTCTTGGTCTATGTTGATGACCTTCTACTCACGGGTAATTCAGAGTGTCAACTACGTGATTTTATCTTGGCAATCTCGGCAAAATTCTCCCAAAAAAATTTGGGTTATCCATCATATTTCCTGGGTATGGAACTAATACCGACAACTCAAGGCATTTTTCTGTCTCAACGTCGCTACATTCATGATCTCCTCATTAAATTTCAGATGGCTGACTGCACTCCGTGTTCTACTTCTTTTGCGTTCCTCTGCTTCTCTTCAATTGATTGATGGCTCAGCCTCGACGGACGGAACTTTATATAGACGCATTCTTGAGGCACTTCAGTATGTCACTCATACTCGACCAGATCTATGTTTTGCTATCAACAAGCTATCTCAGTATATGCATCGACCAACTAAGATTCATTTTTAACAGTTGAAGCGAACTCTTCGGTACTTGAAGAATACTCATGACTATGGCTTACAATTGTTTAAACCTAATCATTTACGTCTCGAAGCATATAGTGATGCTGACTGGGGTGGTGATTCTGATACGAGAACGTCGACTTCAGCTTATGTCATTTACTTTGGTGGTTTTCCTATCTCCTGGTGCTCCAAACGCCAACGCACCGTTGCTCGGTCCTCCACAGAAGCAGAATATCGAGCGATTGCCTCTACTACGTCCGAAATCATGTGGCTTCAGAATCTTCTACTTGAGCTGCGTGCTTCTCCGAAGCCTCCTCCTGTTGTTCACTGTGACAACTTAGGTGCTACATATGTTTGCTCCAATCCCATGTTTCACTCTCGGATGAAGCATCTCTCACTTGACTATCATTTCGTTAGGGAGTAAGTTCAGCGCAATTGTCTACAAGTTTTACATATCGCGACCAATAATCAGATTGCAGACGCACTAACAAAGCCACTATCCAAAGTGAAGTTTGAAAAGTTTCGAGACAAGATGAACGTCTTCAGCAGTGACTTCATCTTGCGGGGGCATGATAAGAATAACAATTTGACTGAGTCCTAATCTATCCTTATCTGATCTAGTCTGGCTCTATCCTTTTGTTGTAACCATATTCTGTTATGATCTTATCTATATTTTGTAACTCATCTTCTGTTATGATCTTGTACATATATATTTCTGTAACTCATTCAATCGATGAGATCATTCATTCGATCAAGAACATTCAATCTCTTTAATGGGGATATTGAATTTTTCCAAGAAAACATTAATCGTATATAATAAAATAGATATATGTAACATATTGTCGAAAAATTTTGGTTTTATATTGATCTTAATTTATTAATTATAGCGTAATCAAAAGTTAATAATACATAAATGAAAATATTAATAGTTAAATAAAAAAATTGTGGGTGTTAAATTTATTATTATCAAGTACTAATTAGTGTTTTACATATTTGTTATTATATATATATATATAGATATATATATTATACATATATATAATAGGGATAATAATATTTACATTAATATATGAATTAATGCAAATTAGTAATATATATATTGGTCATTATATTTGTATATATAATGGTGGTAATAATTCTTTGATCATATATTAAATTACCTTTTTTGCCTCTGAATTTATGGAAATCAAAATTAACTTATATTTTATTTAATAAATTAAATTTTATACATTACAACTACTTTTGATTTCGCTACATATATTACAATTAAACCTAATTAGCGATATATATATGTTATTATATATATACTAATTAGTATAGATAAGTAATATTTATATATTTAGTGATAATAATAATAAATCATTGCAGATTAATAATTTAAATATGTAATGAAAATTTCATTAAAAGCTTTAAATATGTCATATTAAAATATAAAAGTTAGAATATAATAAATGAATAAGTTTAATTAATTAATTAAATTTAATGCAGTTCAACTTTTGCTAAATATATTATAATTAAAACTAATTAGTCATTTATATTTGTATATATATATATATATTATTTAGTAGAGATCAGTAATATTTATATATTTAATGATAATAATAAATACTACCCTCATGAGGTGGATTAAATAACCACTATAATTTTTAATAATAATATAATGGTGAACAATAATAAGGAATATAAAATTAGCACAACTTATAATAATTCGACAATAATTTCTAAAATAACAAATTAGAAGAAAATCACAATTATCATATTTCAAAACAATTAAATTAATAAGAATGATTAAAGAAACATAACGTTTTTTAATTTTTATTATATAATTTATAATAACTATTATTTAAATTATTCTTATTATTAATATAAATATTATTATTATTATTATTATTATAAATCCATAGATAATTAATTACATTAAATAAAGTTAATAATAACGCTCGCCCTCGCCCTCGCTCTCGCGACGCTGACAGAAATCCCTTGCGAGGCTGGACATTTTCTTCCAGCCTCGCGAGGGGGAGAGCTCGCTCTCTTGAGATTGGACATTTTTTGCTAGCCTCGTGAGGGCGAGCCCTCGCCCTCGCAAAGCTTGACATTTTCTGAGCTCGCCCTCGCAAGGTCAAGTGGACATTCTGCCCGACCTGAGGGCGATCCCTCACCCTCATGACGCTGGCCAAAAATTTATTCGTCTTTTTTATTATTATTAGAATTAAAATTATATATGGGTTGTTATTATTATTATTATTATTATTATTATTATTATTATTATTATTATTATTATTATTATTATTATTATTATTATTATTATTATTATTATTATTATTATCCTTTTGTATGATTATTATTATTATTATTATTAAATTCCTTTTCGATATTTCAATTATGTTGATTATTATTTGTGTAATAATAATTATGATTATTATTACTATGATCTTTATTATTATTAATATTATTTAAATTATTCTTATTATGATAATGATTATTATTATTAATAAAATGGTTAATAATAATAAGCAATATAAAATGAGCACAACTTATAAAAATTCAGCAATCATTTCTAAAATAACAAATTATAAGGAAATTACACTTATCATATTTGAAAATAATTAAAATAATAAGAATAATTAAAGAAACATAACGTTTTATTATTTATTATAATATAATTGATAATAATAATTCTTCAAGTAATTTATAAATTAAAACTAATTATAAGGAATTAGCATAAATAAGCATATGATTTTTCCTTATTATTATCTAGAATAAAATTAATAATAATATGGGATTTAATCATATTATTTAATATCTTTAATAAATTTATTAATAATAAGAATAATAGTAAGTAGACAATTAATAACTAAAGTCCATTTTAAAGCAGTTAAATTAATAAGGATAATTAAATAATCACTATAATTTTAATAATAATATAATGGTGAATAATAATAAGGAATATAAAATTAGCACAACTTATAATAATTTCGACAATAATTTCTAAAATAAAAATTATAAGGAAATTACAATTATCATATTTCAAAACAATTAAATTAATAAGAATGATTAAAGAAACATAACATTATTATTATTATTTATTATATAATTTATAATAACTATTATTTAAATTATTCTTATTATGATTATTATTAATATAAATATTATTATTATAAATCCATAGATAAATAATTGCATTAAATAAAGTTAATAATAACGCTCTCGAGGGCGAGGCTGAACATTTTCTTCCAGCCTCGGTGAGACTGGACATTTTCATGAGCTTTTGAGGGCCTCGCCTCATGACGGTGGACATTTTTCGCCTCGCTCATGAGGTGGACATTTTCTTCTAGCCTCACGAGATCGACATTTCATCGGTCTAGCCCTCATGACAATGACCAAAAATTTATTTATCTTTTTTATTATTATTAGAATTAAAATTATATATGGGTTATTATTATTATTATTATTATTATTATTATTATTATTATTATTATTATTATTATTATTATTATTATATATTGGATATTATCATTATCATTATTATTCTTATTATTCTTATTCTTATTCTTATTCTTCTTATTATTATTATTATCCTTTTGTATGATGATGATGACTATTATTATTATTATTAAATTCCTTTTCGATATTTCAATTATGTTGATTATTATTTGTGTAATAATTATTATGATTATTATTACTATGATCTTTATTATTATTAATATTATTAATATTATTATAATGATGATTATTATTACTACGATCTTTATTATCATTAATATTATTTAAATTATGATGATGATTATTATTATTATTATTATTATTATTATTATTATTATTATTTTCAAACCTTCGCAAGGGCGAGACTTAGTTATCTTCCACAACCTCACCAACTCCTCATTTCATATCTTTAAATTCATTTTCACAAATTCATATGTGAATAGTACACGACCATATATTCACGCATATATAGTATATATATATATATATATATATATATATATATATATATATATATTCATAAATATATATAATAAAATTCAAAATTAAGGATGTGTCAAAAATATAAATAAAATAATATTTACATAAATATATAAAATAAATTTTAAAATCACGGTGTTATAAAATGTATCTAAAGGTATACGAAATTTTGTATATCATAACAAAATAATATGAAAAGATTGTTAAGATAATTAATAGTTCACATGGACTTTGCTACATCGAGATGTATGAAACTAATCGAATGATAAAGATGGTCAACGATATCAAAGAAGTAAACTTTTAAAAAACTTATAAATTAAGGTATCTTTATACTGCAAATGTATCTCAAATAAAGTCATTTCATCTTATTTCTTCTCCCAACCAATACTTATTTCATTACATTTTGATATTATTTATTATTTAACTATGATGTAAAAATTTGTCCTGCGTATAAATTCATTGGACATTTTCACTGCACATTTGCGCAGACTTAACCTACTAGTGTCATTATAAGACGAAGAGAAGCGAAACAACCGTGTGAAGGAAAAAATATTAAAATTTATTTTAAACATTACAAAATATTAAAAATCATTGAATACTATAAAACATTAAATTTTAATTTATATTGTTGTAAAAATATTAAACTTAAAATTTTCTTTATTATTATTTAAATTTTGGTACAAATATTAAAAATAAATAAACATTTTTTCTCGTATTTCAGTTTATAGTTTTCTACAAATAAAGAGAGTGACCACTTGTATCCTCTGTTTTCAAACCCGGACCGGTCAGTCCGGTCCGACCGCTGACCGATCGATGGTCCGATCCGATTTATCCCTCAAAACCAGTAATGAATTGACCCAGTCTGAACCGGTCAAAACCGGTCAATTGATCGATCCGACTATTTTTTTTTTATTTTTTTATTTTTTTAAATTTTTTAATATTATATATAATTAAATATAATTATCGCATAATTATTACATCACACCGGTTTGACTGGTGGTTGAACCGGTCAAACCGGTCAAACTGGTAACCAGTAAAGCCACCGGTTCGATGATCGGTTCGGATTTCAGAACATTGCTTGTATCGTATAGTACCGATGACGTCCATTGCGTAAAGGCCTAATCATATTAGTCGATGCTTTTAGAGTCATCATTACATTGCAATCAGCGTGATTTTGACGAACAGGCATATGTGAGAGTAGATTACACCAGCTTAGGAACAGCCTATTCATTGTATTCTGGGTACAGGCTCTTTTGATGGTAACTTGCACCTTCCCACAAGACCTTATATGATATCAATGTTCGATGCATATGGTCAAATGACAGAGCTCCATTCTCAGACCAAATCAATCTGCAGATGCACATATTGATTGCAGCCAAGCAATAGCATCCAGTATCAAGGTCAAACTGATCCAGTGTTCCAACCCCTCTCCATCCAACACAGATTCACAATCATATCGAATAAAACAGGGTCAAAGAATGAAGGGAAACTTTGAAATCCTTTTTCGATTGCTTCCACAAGAATGAATCTTGTAACTTACCTCGAAGCAAAACCCAGGGTCTATACCACAATATGCAGATTGCATCTACAAACAGAAGCGTAGGCAAGGTAAGATCAAGTAATCTAAGAGGGACAACAAAAAAAAAACAAAAAACTTGTTAAAGCCACTACCTGACAGTGGTGTACAAAGGCTCCATCTTGTTTTCAAAGAATGAGTAGAAGTCAAATCTATAGAAGATTCAATCATTTTGAATGGTTGGACTACCCAAGTTGCATATTCTGAACCTCTTCATATATTGAGCGAAAAAGGACAGTAGGAATATATCTCTCACCAAAGCTTGGAAATATAACCTGAAATTTTTGTAAGATCAACGAACACCAAGTTATATCCAAATGAAGATTAGAAATCCTCTTATTATTCGTAGAATAATTACAGAGCCAAAGAACACATCACGTTTCCAAAGGATGACACATTAGAATGTACAGAGAACTACTTTTCTTTAGGCACATGAAAATGTACAATCCTTGAAGGAGAGGGGTACTTTGACTCAGATGACTTTTATCTAGCATTGGCAAGTAAAAGGAAATTCCAACTCACTGCAATAAGTTTCCCGGCATTCTCAGGCCTTCTTCCCAAACAAATAGCTGCAGCTGCAGCAGCGCCCGATGAAATCCCGACCTACAAAAGGCACGTAGTCAATATATTTATCAAGTACAAAGTATGCAAACACACTGAGGTCCTTGTATGCATTAAAAGCATAGGTTTGAATTTTTTCCTTGACAAGAGCAAAGGGCCTTTAAGATCATGCTAGTTAAAACCGCTCTACTTAAAAAGAAAGGTTTATTTTTGTCCTTGAAAAAGGATATGAATATGAAAGCTCAACAATTTTTCAATATCAAGACCAACTTGAGAAAGTCCCAGGAAATAACATAGTAATTTGGTAAAAGGTGATGTTATTAGCAAAGTAATGAAGCAAAACCACTAGAAAGGTATGCATTTATGTCAATATTTGCAATTTACCAGCAGCCCTTCTTCCAACGCTAGCTTCCTCGCCATTTCAACGGCTTCATCATTTGTGACCTTCAATTTTTGTGCCAAAACATTGTATTGAATAATCCATCACAACAAATTAGCCAGGAACAATACTGTTACTGCGTGCACAGAGAAACTGAAGTGCTTTCTTAAAACCAAATGGGGCGATCAAAGTTGAGTGTGTATACATTATTATAGAAATCAACTATATTTCTCAAGAGCCTGAATTCCTAAAGGTGGTTCCTTTATGGATATTTTACATTAAACCTGAAATGTAGAAAATTGAAAAATGAAAAAATGAAAAATGAGAGATAAATTGAATAGCATCCCTTTCACAGTCCGAACTTTAACATTCAATAGTTAAGAAGAGTACAAGCCTGGCTATATACTAAGGACATCAAGAATTAGCATCAAACCACAAATGGATGCTCCAATAACATAATAAACATAGGAATGATAGTTCAAATATGATAAACTACAATTTATATTCAGAATGTTGGTATTTCATTTTATAAAGAAAATAATAGGATGATGACAAAAGAGAAATTGACTTCTGCTAGGAAGAATGCATTATCCTCTCCTGAAAAGTATCCATATTGCTTGCGCTATCTATGAACTGATCTTGATTTTCCTTATCTAACAAAAGAAGCAAATAAACAAGATACTTTCAGGTAACAAGTATGTTCTGGAATCAGGGAGGTGGAGCTAGACTTGGGATTCAGTGGGGGGAAATTTTATCAATCTTTGTTAAGCTCCAACTTTTTTCACAAGATTTGTATTTATTTTTTACCATCAATCTTTTTCTTCTGGGCCACAATTGGAGCAGGGCGAACCTGGCTCCTTCCCTGTCTGAAATACAAATTTCTATTATACTAGACCACCGGCATCCTCTTACCTTGACAACTTCATCAAGCAATTTAACATCCAAGATACTTGGTATATAGCCTGCACCACATTCTACACCCCATTAACACTACCATGCCACAAATTTCTCTTCTAGATCTTATACTAGAAGAAAAAAGAAAAAATGCCAAAATAAAATATAAACACAAAAATTTACCTAAGTTCTCTCCAGAGATTATACTCCTTTCAGCGGGTTCCACACCAATGACCTAAGTAAACGAAGATCCAATAACTTTAACCAGATATTATACACAAAGATGAAAATTTACACGAGAAGAATGATGCAGCAACACGTATGTGAATGACTTGTCATTCTGAAGAAAGAAGTCAGCACTTATTTAAAAAAAAAAGGACCCGAACCTTGACTCTGTTATTCATCATTTTCAAGAAACGCCCAGCCCCTGTTACGGTACCACCAGTTCCAATTCCAGCAACAAGTATGTCAACATTACCCAAAGTATCTTCCCATATTTCAGGTCCTGTAGTTTCAAAGTGAATCTGTGATACATAAAGAACAACTGTTTTTCAATAACATGCACCCATACAGATTAATCACTTTTATGCTAAAAAATTAGAAAGTAATGTGAGATTAACCACATCTAACCTTTGAATTAGCCACATTCTCAAATTGTTGAAATAAGTATGCATTTGGTGTATTGAGAACAACTTCTTCAGCTTTATCAACAGCCCCTTTCAGACCTCTCTCTGGATCAGTTAAAACAATCTCAGCCCCAAATGCACGCAAAAGCACTCTTCTTTCAAGGCCAATGGACGCAGGCATAGTCACAATTAGCTTGTACCCCTTACATGCTGCAGCGAAAGCAATACCAAGCCCTGTATTTCCAGTTGTTGGTTCAACCAGTATAGTCTGCAGAGAAACAAGAAATGTATTCAACTGTCTAATCATTACTATGGCTTTCTACTGCCAATTTATATATCTGAGATTAAAAGTGAAGACTAACTTTCCCAGGAGATATTGCTCCACTTTCTTCCGCTTCACATATCATACTATAGCCAATTCTGAAATCTCAACCATAAAAAGTTGATAACACTCGGTTAACTCTAAACACATATATTAAATGCTTGCATGAAAAGCTATAGAGAACCTACACTAACATAACATATTGGATTGCGTCCAAGACCTTCAATGACTGGAAAACAGAAAATCACCAACGCTACTGTCTATAAATTTTACACTTCAGGTAATAAAGAATATTACCTATCCTTGACACTCCGACAAGGTTCCAATGATTCAAGCTTTGCAGCAATGTTCGCCACACAGCCCTGAGTAACTTTGTTAAGATATACCATCGGCGTTCTCCCAATCAACTACATGAATATGCTCGGTTCATTATAAATTCCAAAAAAACGAAGGAAAATTCCAAATCAACTAGCTCTATTATGCACCAAATATGATTAAATTCATGCTCATTTTCCTTATAAATTTTCCTTATAAGTGTAAAAAACAAGGAGTAGATGAACGAACCCACTTCAGCGACCTTATCCAAAACTAATGAAATAGAGAAACAAACAACACATTACCGTACGTTTTGTGAAGAAATTAAAAAAAAAAAGACCTGGGTGACATCCTCTGCTATGTTGACCTCTTCATATTCTTCTAGCTGTTTAGCAGAGGTGGGTGTGGGATAAAGAGAAGGGGGGGATTTGGCTTTAGCATGCACAAGAAGAGAATAATTCGGGGTCTGTGAGGTAATTGAGACGTTAAAAAACCTTTTGAGGGGTTCAAAGTAACGGTGGTGTTGAGGAGGAGGACTGCAGATGACTGTGGAGGGACGATGATGAAGGAGAGAAGAAGAGTGCGCCATTGATTTTGGGTAACGAAGAAAGAAAGCAAATGTGGTTTTGGAGAGGTTTAAGATGGGCTTGTGAAATCTGTGGCCTACTTTTCCTTTCTAGTATTGGGCTTTTGAAATCTCCATGGAAAGTCTATAAAAAAAATAAGCATATCATTTTAATATTATACATTATTTATAATTCATTATATAATAAAATTTAACAATATTCATTTAATTCTAAATTATAAAATATATTTTATTTGTATTTTTTCAAAATTTATTAAAATCTATTCAATTACACAACTTTAAATTAAAATTTTAAGTATTAAATTTTTTAAAAGATAATAATTTCATTAAAATTCAATTTTATTAATAATTAAGATACATTTTCATATTTTCAAACACTAATAATCGTAAAACTAATTTTTACATGATATTTTTTGCAATTTTATGTATTGAATTATACAAAATTTTAGACTTTAAATTTTTTGAAAAGGTAATAATCTTTTTTGGTAAATAAAAAGGTAATAATCTTATTACAAATTAAAATAAAATTTAATATATAGACGTATAAATATATCAATATCTTTATTTTGCTTCCTACTCTATGATAAGAAAATCATGGATGGATCTATGATTCCAATGATCTGTATTTAGTTTGTCAACTTTTTTTGTTTACAAGAGAAAATTATGACACTAAATTAACGCTCTGGGGTACATTGTGTCCTGCGCATCTCTATGGAGAAGCTCCTGGATGCCTAAAGGGGGCTCCTGTAGGATATGAAGGTCCGAACTTAAAATGCCAACGAGACGAGCGAAGCTATCTACACACTGGTTCCTTTCTCGGAAAACATGTTGAAATTGGATCGTCCACTCTCAGTACAACAGCTGTTGGATGCCTATCACCAAAAAAGAAGCCTCATTCAGTATTACGGGTGGATCAGAAAGAAGATTAATAACCTCGAAGGAGTCTATTTCGACCACCACTCGTTGAAAACCCCGGTCCCATGCTAGTGTAAGGCCTGAGAGCACCCCCCAAAGCTCGGCCACTAAAGGCAATCCCCTCCCAAGGTGTTGTTGGAATCCCCCTTGCCAATCCCCATTCCAATCACGAATAAGCCCCCAGAGGAAATCGTTGTGGAGCCTTGATTCACTGCTCCATCAGAATTGACCTTCATCCATCCTGGTGCAGGCTTCGCCCATCCCACGAAGGATCCCACTAGTAGGCCCTACGTGGGAAACACATAATTTTCCATCACCCTAGGACGTGCGATCCACCTCACGTAATCCATGATGAGTTGATGTCCCTCGTCCGGCCAAATGAAGCCCGGCTCAAATAGGCTACTGTTCTGCCGTTTCCAAAGGAACCAGCAAGTGACTACAAAGACCGTGGTCCACGCTTTCTGCTGCACCTGAGTTTGCTTCATAAGGTTTGAGGTTAGCCACGTCTCCTCATCCTGCTGGAAGAAAACCGGACTGGTCACGCCCTGAGGAATTTTGTTTCATAGAGCTTGCACTCGCTAACAGTCCCACATCACGTGGACGATAGTCTCTTCCTGCCCACAAACCTGGCAACAACTGTCTAGGGCAATATGTCGAGCCACGCGTTGTTGATTGGTTACTAGTTTCCGTTTAGCTACAAGCCATAGAAAAGACCTGATGCGCTGTGGGCCCGCCTATTTCCAGATGATCCCCCACAGCTAATGTCTGTTGCCCGTGGGTCGACCCTCAATTAATTCGTAAGCAGATGTCACAGTGAACCCGCCGTGTGGTGTAGGTTCCCACCGCATGCTGATTGCTTCCATATTCTTGACAACAAGGCCAAATTGCGCAAGGGCCAGGCAAACTATGGCCGACAGGTTCTATTGGATCTCCTGCCAGCGCCAGCTGTCACTATCCGTTATGAGGTCTGCTATTGTAGCCAACCGTAAATGATCTGGTACTGACAAGGATGCCATATGAATAAGAGGTCTCCAATCGGCCAATTAGTTATCCAGCCAAAATAACACTAGCTTTTCGTTGCCCAATGTCCATGTGATCCTTTGACGGAGCCAATCCCAGGAAGCCGAAATCCCCTTCCAGACTATCGAAGCCCCTGACCTGGCGATTGTGAGGGGTGATGCGTGGTCTTGAGACTATACTTAGCTCGAAGAATTTAAACCCAAAGGGCTGTGGGTTTCGTGAGCAGGCCCCAGCCCAATTTAGCCAATAAAACGTCATTCATCGACCAAATGTCTTTGAGCCCCAGCCCCCCTTCCACTTTTGGCTTACACACTGACTCCCAGTTGACCAGATGCATCTTGCGGTGATCAGGCGAGGAGTCCCATATAAAATCTTGCATGATTTTTCCATGTCATCGCACAACTATCGTGGGAGGCACACGTTTGCATAGTATAAAGTGGTAACGTCAAGAGGACAACTCGGGTTAAAGTAACCCTGCCCGCTAAGGATAGCATCCTGATGCTCCACCCCGTAAGTTTCTTCTGAGCATTATCCAGGATATGCTGATAGGTGTGCCTGGTAGTTCGCTCCTGGATCAATGGGACTCCCAGATACCTTCTCACATCATCTGTGCGTGTAACCTGAAGCCCGTGGCTTAGGCGTCGCAAAGTTTCTCGAGAAACATTCTTAGAGAAGAAAATATGAGTTTTAGCTGTACTAACTTGCTGGTCGGAAGCTCTGCAGAATGTCTCCAGAGTTTGACCGATAACCTGCACCTGATGATCTTCAACTTCGGCAAAAAGCACGAGGTCATCTACAAAGCATAGGTGGGATATGAGGGGTTCGTGCGACCGAGCTTGATTGGTTTCCAGACCCCCTTTCCCACTTCCATTGAAATGAGATGGCCCAGTCTTTCTATGCAGAAGACAAAAAGATAAGGCAAGAGGGGGTCGCCTTGCCGGATACCTCGCAACGGCCAGAAAGGCTCAACGGTCGTGCCTTGCCAGACAACTTGTAAGGTCGTGGTCATAACACACTTCATAATGACCCAAATTAACGATTATGGCAATCCAATATCCACTAGGGTCTCATAAACAAATTGCCAGCTGAGACAGTCATAAGCTTTTTCGAGGTCCATTTTTATGGCCAAGTACCCGATTTTACCGGTCTTCTTCCTCATTGAGTGGATCACCTCCTAGGCTATAATGATATTATCTGTAATATGTCTGCCTGGGATGAAGCTGAATTGGTTCGCTGCTGCTAAATGGTCCATGTGCACTTTCAAGCGATTAACAATGACTTTGGAAACAATCTTATATAGCATGTTGCACAGGCTAATTGGCCAAAATTGAGAAACCTGAGTCGGGGACAAGGTTTTGGGGATCAGAACCAGGAGCGTGTGATTTAAGTCTTGATCCCAATGTTCTATTCGGAAAATTTTCTGAGTGAAGGTCACCACCGCCGGCCTTACCTTCCCCCATTGGTTCTGGTAAAAGACAGCATTAAACCCATCGACACTAGGGGCTTTGTAAGGATTCATATCGAAAATAGCCCTTCTGATTTCGTTTGCCTGAACAGGCAAATTAAGCTCCTAAACTTGCGCCTCTAAGAGAGGCAGGAAGACTTCTGAGATCGGGAATTGCGAGGTAGGTCCTAGGTCACGAGTGTAAAGTTGGAGAAAATAATTGGTGACTAGTCTACGCATCTATTCCGGATTCAAAATTTGGTTCCCATTAGGATAAGTGAGCCTCTTTATTCACAGTTTCTTTCGTTTGGTAAGGGTGATCGTGTGGTAGTACTTAGTGTTATAATCGGCCTTGGAGAGCCATTCACACCGGGCTTTCTAATTCCAAAAAATCTCTTCCTCACATAGGACCTGTAGTAATTCGCCGTTGAGCTTGTCGTCTAAAGCCAACAAAGAGTCCTTAGTAGCAACCATCTGAGCACGCTAAATCCCTTCGAGATGGGCCACTAACTTCTTTTTTCGGTGGAAAATGTTATCGAACACTTGCTTATTCCATCTGCTTAGGTGAGCGGAGAATTGGTGTAGGGAGCGACTCATCATCATCTCATTCGGGTTCAAAAACTCCTCGACTACTACCTGGAACCTTGAATGGGTTAGCCAGGCATTCTGGAAACAAAAAGGCAGTGCTTTGGGATCGCACGACGGAGGGGGTAGAAGTGACACAGTATAGGCCTATGATCTGAGCCAAAAGAGGGAAGATGCTGATTCACTGTATTGGGAAACTGTTGTACCCATTCAAAAGATCTGAACACACGATCGAGACATGCTTGTACCGTCCCACTTCTCCACATAAATTTAGAACCTAAAAAATCTAAGTCATGGAGGCCACACCGATACACTCAATCCTTAAAACGTCTACTAACTACCTATGTCGAGTGCGCTCCTCCCCTTTTATCCGACTGCTCCATCTTAGCGGTAAAATGTCCCCCCCCAATCCAAGGCTTGGTAGTATAATCGCCAATCCAAGATAGCGCGGTCTAGAGACTATGTTGCGAAGGCACTTGTGGACTGGCGTACACGACAATAAGATCGAAAGATTGAGACCGATACTGAACGGTAGAATAAATAAATTGCCGATGAGCTATAACTATAGAGATATCAAAAGCCTCATTTCAAAGGAGCTAGATACCTCCCAAAAATCCCTCCACCTCAACGTGAAAAGAAAAATCATGCCCTAGGGAAAGAATAACATCCTTTGCTCGAGCTCCACTAATCCGGGGTTCCAACAAAGCTAGCACTCCCGGTTGGTAACTACGAATGTAGTTACGCAGGAGGGTCTGAAACTTAGCCGCTCCTACCCTTTGACAAGTACAAAATAATAGCGACATAAAAAGGAGAGTGGAAAGTGGTACCCTACATCGGAGCATCCATTGGGCTCACGTCATGTGCCCCCTTGGTTGCCCTGTGGAAGGGGCCTGCGATCCATCCTCAAGTGGGCATGGGCCCAGTATCTCCTCTTGACCAGCTGAATCCATAGCGATATCGGGAGGATCCGCTGGGGGGATGTCTGTTAGAGAGGAGCGTTCCTCGATTTCCTACACCCCTTCCATATGCTACGGCCTCACCTCAGTCCCCTGGGACTGGGCCATTAAGATCTGGCTATCACAGATCATTTCAAGATGTGTCAAGATTTCTACTGCTAGGTTCCTCTCAGAGATTGGGGGTTTCAGTTGGATGTTGTTAGTCATGATAGAGTCCGATTCCTGACGTCGGCTAGCCTAATCCTGGTCCGTTCAAGATTGGTGACTAGTAATAAAAGCTTTGCCTTTGGAGCCTGATCTAGATCCTCGTGCATGTCCATCGGGCCTTGCCGCCCCTAACTGATTTTTATGTTGTCCAGTTCCCTCAAAACTGAATACATTAAGCCTCTGTCCAAAACCAACCGGGTTCATGTGGGTAGTCATGTCCATTGGGGTATCTGTCGCATCCTCGACTGTATCAGGCGTAAATAATGCAAAGAAACGTGATCCTCCCCTAGATCTGGCCTGACTCGTTACATTGTCCCCCGCGTGAACCTGTCCTTTCCCAGCTCGTGGCCGTCTCCTCTGAACATTTGTCCACAGCTCGTATCCGTTGCTTGCCACGTCCACCTGCTGGCCCCAAGGCTCCTCCAACAGTCCTCCGCTCGCCGTCTCACTTGATCCAAAGTTTTCCACTAGCGAAGAAGCTGCATTCTGGGCCTGAGGGTTCCTGGAAAATGCTCTAGGATTGTGGCCAACCATTCCACACGTGAAACATACTTGGGGGAGTCTTTCGTAAGTGATCATCATGGTTTCTTCATCAAGGTCGACGTTGGGTGGCAGAGGTCGAGTTAGGTCGATATCTACCGCTATCCTCGCAAATCGCCCATGGTTCGCTTACAGCGTGTCGTCATCTATCCGGACAGTGTGCCGACTAGGTTCCGCAGCTCGGTGAGAATTTTCAGATAGTATCTCACAATCGGAAGGTTTGGGATCCTAACCCATACCACAGCTCAGGTGATCGCTGCTTGGGAGGGGCGGAAAGAAGGGCTCCAACGTTGAATGGCTATCACCTGTTCGAAGATCCCCCATGGCCCCTTGGTGAGAACTCGAAATAGTCTCCTTCCTCCTTGAATTTCACTAAGTAAAAGTCGTTATCGAGATCCACCATTTTCATTTGTCCTCGCAACTTCCACAGGGTCCGCATCCGAGTGTTGAGTACTGTGAATCCCACTCGACGTCCTAGCACCTTCATGATCACCTCCTGGCTCCACTGCTGGTCAAACTTTGTTTTTAGAGTTTGAGAGAGCATGAGGATGCCCCCCAGCTCCCCAACTATCGGCACGATGTCACCCTTGTCAATGTCCACAGGATCGTCCTTCGGCCAACCATGCGTCGCAGCATCTCCCTCCGTCACATTCCTTCGGTGACTGCTGCGATATAGGAAGGCTTAGGTTGGGGAGGATCCTCATCCCTTTTCCGAGTACGTCCCTTCTTAGCCAGAGGACCCTTAGGGTCGGAAAAAGCTATAATCCTATGGTGCTTCGGCCTGGCCCTCTCCAAAGTGAGACAAGATCTTCTGTCCAGTATTACTTTGTCTTATTCTGTCCTATGAAATTTCAACCATTTATTTTGTAAGACCCACGCGTAATTTATGCAGGACTCATATAAATAAACGACCGGTATTCATTAGACGTATAGACACCATAATATCGATGCGAGATCCTGACTCTCTAAAGTTCACCCCTAGTCGTAGTTCTGGTCGAAGAAAAATCCGTCACCTTTTATCTCACTAGAAACTTTCTCTCACTAAACGTCTTATATTGAAAATTTCCCTGTCTCATTGTTTGTCAACTTTTTTTAACAATATGTTTTGACATGAACAAGGTCCTTGATGCAAGATATAAGGATATAAGGACATTTTCTTTGACATAGGCTCCTCCTTTATTCCTATGATACAACTAAAGCCATACAGGTTATTATTAACCGTGGCCGGGTCGGTCGTGCAGGGCTCGGATCCAGTCAAGACGACCCATGGGTCGGTCGGTCCATTCTTCAATTGTCAATCTCCTACCTAATCGTCATGTCAGGCCCAAGCCCGATCAACGCCTTCCACAACCTATTAGCATGAGAAAACCTACCATGCAGAGGTAAAAGTCTACGTAAAAACCTAAACCTAGCTACAAAACCATATATAAGGTATAGTTTTCCCATAATTGAGGTACGGAATCAGAACCTAGTTGTTTTCTCTGCATTGATCAACCTCACCTTCACAAAAAGACTTACTTGATCGTCGGAGGGGCTAATCGGGACACAACCCCCGACGTGCCTTCCTTGTTTTGCAGGTATCTTCACATCGAACTCATCACGAAAAGCGGCAGGATCATAGAGCAAAACGGCAACATACAGTTCAGCCAAAATCTAGCAGAACCAAATGGCGCCCACCGTGGAGCCCGACTTCCGGACACCACGTCTAGAAATACACAGATCAGTCAGGCGGCGACGATGAACCCTGATATAGCCGTTGTTGCAGCTCTGGCGATGCAACGCATGGGTTTGACTACACCGTAACTCGCCTGCAACACATGTTTCCTCAAGACGGAATCCTCAGATCCTAACGATCAACCACAACCTCAGGATTTGGAACAAGAAGAACAGAGTGTCGCTTTAGAAGATAACGCTGCACTCAATATGCACCCGAATCTTCGACACCGATCGGATGCAGATCCTGTTCCGCCTGTGCACACCTCCCTCACCAGGAAACAGATTGAGGAAGCGGCTGATCTATTGATCCGCCAGATTTTGCAATCTCGACAAGACCTGACAGCGTATCATCGCGCGACAGTCACATGCTTGTGACAAAGATGACGACCGATCGTCACCAGACAGAAAACCTAGAAAAAATCGTGGATGATCGGATTAACGCAGCTATGAGCTTCCAGCCAGATCGCCCGACATCACAGTATAGCTCTCCCTTCACTCCGAAAATTTTGGATCGCCTCTCGGCACCCGGAACCAAAATACCAACGCCAGAAAAATACACTGGCAAGACCGACCTCCTGGATTACTTACAACACTTCCAGTCGATGATGAATTTGCACTGCGTGCCGGATGCCATCCAATGTAAGGCTTTCTGCACGGCCTTTCAAGAAGGAGCCCGACGTTGGTTCAATAGTCTACCTACGGGTTGTATCACTTGCTTTGAGGATTTCAGACTACTTTTTCTCAACCAGTTCGCTACCAGTAAACGGCCACAGAAGACAGCTTTGGAGGTGATGCAACTCACCCAAGGAAGGAATGAAAGTCTGCGAGAGTTCATCACTCGGTTCAATAACGAAGCGGTCGAGGTCCCCGACCTCACTTGCTCGTCTATGCTGGCCGCGCTTATGAGCAATACGATGGACGAGGAGTTTAAGAAGTCGCTAGCCCTCGATCAACCCAGATCTATTCAGGAGATCAGACATCGGGCGGACAAGTACATTCAACTCGAAGAAGTATTAAAGAATACAAAACGCCGGGCAGATGATCGCGGGCCGAGTGGTAGGGCAGATGAGTCTCACAAAAGACATAGGATCACGACCGAGAAAGCCGATCGGTCGGCAGTGGCATCAACAAGACTTCACCCCGCTTAACAAACGATATGCGGAGGTACTGGCGACCATGAGAGCGGATGGAGAGACTATCCGAGAGCCCAATAAAATGAAGACCCCTTACAAAGATAGGAACCCGGATCTATATTGCCGCTTTCACAAAGAGGTCGGTCATGATACTAAGATTGCTCGCGATTGAAAAAGAAATCGAATCCTCATACAAAGTGGAAGGTTAGCCGATTCGTGAAGATTTAACGAAACGCCGATCGGGATAATCACAGATGTGTCGGTCGAGATAATGGCGACCTCCCCTGAGGCGAAATGACAGAATGACGGAGGAGGCGTAGAATCTAATACGTATAATCGACGAGAAGAGAGAGGGCGATCAAGGGAAAGAAACGATGGGAACGCCGGGCAACAAGACGACTGACCAACTGGAGTCATTAACATGATATTCGGTGAAAATGTAGCTGGCGGATCCACCACTAAAGGGAGAAAGAGATATGCCAAATAGGTCGGCAGAGACTCATCCACTAAAAAGCCGAGGGAGACCGACAGGATGATATCATTCGATGAGTCCGACCTCGATGGAATAAGTTGCCCCCATGACGACGCACTCGTGGTAAATCTGAATATGGACGGTTACGAGGTGAAGCGGGTGATGATTGACACGGGAAACTCGGTCGATTTGTTGTATTACGAGGCCTTCAAGCAGATGAAGGTACCCGAAGACCGACTACTACCTACAGACGGTCCCATTAAAGGAGTAACTGGGGCGTCAGCCTACCCGTTCGCCCGGGTGAATTTGAAAGTGAAGTTCGGGCAGAAGCCATATCAGGTGGAAAGGGACGTTGAGTTCCTAGTCGTCAAGTTTCAAGGGGCATACAACGCAATAATCAGGCGGGCTACTCAAAATGCCCTCAAATCGGTCGTCTCCACCTACTACCAGATTATGAAGTTCCCGACACCCCACGGAGTTGGTATTGTCAGGGGTCAGCAGAGAATTGCCAGAGAATGTTACTTAGCAGAAACGAAGACATTAGATGGGGCGGTAGTACTGACGAGCTCTCTTGATGTGAGAATCGACGAGGATATGGATAGGATGAACCCAGTAGAAGAAACATAGCGGGTCGGACTGGACGAAGTCGACCCTTCTAAATTCACAAACCTAGGTTCCGAGCTGCAGAGCGACCTGGTTAAAGAGATCACAGCCTGTCTGGTAAAAAATAGATCGGTCTTCGCTTGGGTGTCGAGCGACATGCCTGGAATTTCCCGATCAGTTGCGTCGTACTCCCTCGGTATACGGCATGACTACAAACCGATCAGACAGAAGAAGCGATGGCATAGCAAGGAGCGACAGGGGGTGATCGAGAAAGAAGTAGAAAAATTACTCGAGGCCGGGTTCATCTGAGAAGTCAAGTACCCTGAATGGCTCGCCAATGTGGTTTTAGTGAAAAAGAAGAACGGGAAGTGGAGAATGTGCATAGATTTCACCGATTTGAATAAAGCATGTCCAAAGGACAGTTTCCCCTTGCCCAAGATCGACCAGCTAGTAGACTCCACCTCAGGACATGAACTTCTCAATTTCCTGGATGCCTTCTCGCTACCATCAAATCCAGATGAGCCTCAAGACGAGGAAAAGACCGCCTTCATCACCCACTGTGGCACGATTGTTACCAAGTGATGCCGTTTGGTCTAAAGAATGCTGGGGCTACTTATCAACGACTCGTCATGGAGGTCTTCAAAACACGATAGGTCGATGCCGTCAAGCTTACGAGATGATATGGTGGTTAAAAGTAAGACTACCGCCGAGCATGTGGATGATTTAAAGAAGTCTTCCGGACACTTGATAAATTTTAGATGAAGTGAACCCTGAAAATGCGTCTTTGGTGTGGCATCGGAAAATTCCTTGGGTTCATGATTACTCAACGGATTGAGGCTAATCCAGAGAAGATTGAAGCCATCGTCCAAATGCCTTCACCAAGGTCCTTGAAAGAAGTACAGATACTGACTGGTCGAATAGTCTCCCTGAGTAGATTTGTGTCCAGATTGGGGGACAAGTGCCTCCCATTTTTCAAGATCTTGAGGAAAGCGAACGTGGCTCAGTTCCAATGGCCAGATGAGTGTGAGAAAGCTTTTCAACACTTAAAGCAATACCTATCTAGTCCGCCTATCCTGTAAAGCCCGGTAGAGGGAGAGAACCTGATTATATACTTGGCGGTTACGGAGGGGTCGGTCAGCGCGGTACTTATTCGATCGGAGAGAAACGACCAACACCCTATCTATTACGTTAGCAAAGTATTAACCGGACCGAAAACGCGATACACACCAATAGAGAAACTAGCCCTCTCCCTGATAATGGCGGCTCGGAAGCTAAGGCCTTACTTCTAAAGTCATACAATTGAGGTATGGACCGACCAACCCCTAAGACAATACCTTCAAAAGCCCGAAACTTCGGACCGACTAATAAAGTGAGCGGTAGAGCTGGGAGAGTTCGACATACAATACAGACCTCGCACGACCATTAAAGCGCAGGTGTTGGCAGACTTCATCGCGGAGATGAGCCAACCTAACTCGAAGGACGAGCAGCTCCCTGCCTGGAGCTTGTTTGTTGACGGGTCGTCCAATGCCGAGGGATGTGGAGCGGGAGTAGTGCTGATCAACCCGCATAATGAAGAAAAGGTGGAATACGCCCTTCGACTTGAGTTCAAAGCCTCCAATAACGAAGCAGAATACGAGGCCCTGATAACCGGTCTCCAACTGGCTAAGGAAATGGAGATCAGGCATCTAAAAATATATAGCGATAGCCAAGTGGTGGTCGGTCAAGTCACCGGGTAGTATGACGCCAAGGGGAACAACATGATCAAGTACCTGGAGCTGGTAAAGTAGGAGTTGAGCAATTTCAAACAGTACTCGATCAACAGAATAGAACGAGCTCAAAACGCTAAAGCAGACGCGCTCTCCAAAATGGCTTCCGACCGTGACGCCATGAACAATGTCCTGGTCGAACGACTAGACCGGCCTAGCATTCAAAAAGCTAAGGAAGCTCTCGACGTAAGTACCAGTCGATCGAGTTGGATGGAACCGATCATACAATACCTTTTGGAGGGAAAACAACCGGAAGACACGTCGGAGGCCAAGAAACTGAGAATAAAGGCAGCCGAGTACACGGTCGTTAACGACACTCTATATAAGCGATCTTACGACTGGCCACTGCTTCGATGCTTGAATGAAGAAGAAGCCGAGCAGGCAATGGCCGAAGTCCATGAAGCGATGTATGGAAACCATGTAGGAGGCAGAATGTTGGCTCACAGACTGATCAGACAAGGGTACTACTGGCCGATAATGAGAAGAGACTACCAGGAGAAAGTCGACCGATGCGATGCCTGCTAGAGAAACAGCAGCCTGTCTCACCAGCCGACTGAAAGGATGAAAATTGTGAGCCATCCTATCCCGTTCGCTCAATGGGGAATAGATATACTGGGGCCTTTCCCTCTCGGTCCCAGGCAGAAGAAATTTTTGATAGTGGCGGTGGAATACTTCACCAAATGGGCAGAAGCGGAAGCGGTCGCTACAATTTCCGAGCAGAAGGTAGAGAACTTTGTAACGAAGAACATACTTACCCGCTTCGGGATGCCCATGGTATTGGTTACGAATAACGGTCGGCAGTTCGACAACGACAAGTTCAGAGATTTCTGCGACCGACTAAAGATCAAGCTACAGATGACTTCGGTAGCTCATCCCCAAAGCAACAGACTCGCGGAGAACACCAATAAAAAGATAATGAACGCTCTCAAGAAGCGCTAGATGGCCGAAAGACACAGGTGGAAGAACTAGACGAAGTGTTGTGGGCATCTGTAACCACACCGAACGGAGCCATGGGGAAACACTTGTCGTAATGACCTTGAGGCGAAGCTTTAGTTCCAAAGAGAGGCATTATCGATCAAAGGTGTCGGGCTATGAAGAAGAGCGGAATGATGAAGCCGCAGAGCGTAACTCGCTCTCCTCGGTGAGGATAGAGAAAGGGCACATTCGTTCGAAGCTATCAGCAAAAGGCAACCAAATTCTACAACATAAAGGTTAAGCCGAGCGATGTAAAGGTAGGTGGTTACGCCCCACTTAAAAGCCCAAAGCGGTGGAAGCGCCCCGAAAGCTTCGGACAGGCGTAGGAAGGACCTTATTGAGTGATTAAGCAAGTCGGGCATAGTTCTTACATCCTCAGCGATGCGAAAGGAAAGGTTCTACTAAGGCCTTGGAACTCACAGAACTTGAAGGCGTTTTACCAGTAGATAAGTTTTATTCTAATTAATCTTTCCTTATTATCATTTTTGTATACTTGTGGGTACCTTTTCCTGTCCCTACCAGGCAGGTTTTTTAACGGCCCACGCCCTCGTTATCATTAATAAAGGGGTTTCAGATTTCTTGGCAATAAAGAGTTACATTACATGTGGCAAAGAGTAGAAAATCCAATCAGCCACCGCCAGGCATCTCCATAGACCGACTACGGTCGGTCGGGTAGCCAAGACAAGATCCTTGGGACCTCATTCGCCATCACTCGGCATCTCTATAGATCGACTACGGTCGGTCGGGTCGCCAAGACAAGATCCTTGGGACCTCATTCGCCATCACTCGGTCCTTGGGACCTCATTCGCCATCACTCGGCATCTCCATAGACTGACTACGGTCAGTCGGGTCGCCAAGACAAGATCCTTGGGACCTCATTCGCCATCACTCAGCATCTCCATAGACCGACTACGGTCGGTCGGGTCGCCAAGACAAGATCCTTGGGACCTCGTTCGAAATCTCCATAGATCGACTACAATCGGTCGGGTCGCCAAGACAAGATCCTTGGGACCTCGCCGCCATCTCCATAGATCGACTATACGGTCAGTCGCCAAGACAAGTTTCTTGGGACCGCGCGCGGCATCGACACAAATCGATTGCGATCGATCGGTCGCTAAGATGAGATTCTTGGCACCTCGATTCGACTCTACTATAAGTCGACCTCGGCCGGCCGACTACGAGCAACTTCATCAAAACTCAACATACATCGAAGTAAATAGCATAAATACTGGAAAAAGACATCGAAAAAATGACGAAAGGTAAAATTTCATTAGTATCAATTTGCCCCGCCACAAGCCCCACCAGTGAGCCTTAAAAGTCTCTGAAGGGAAGTGGGAGGATGTCCAGAGAACCCTGAGCGGACGAAAAGCCGGGCCGGAGCAGGTCCAATTGAGCTGATCGGAGAAGTATCCTCACGAGGAAGCTTCGTCCTCCTCAGCGAGCTAAGATCCAGCTCCTCATTCGGATGGGCCCCGGTCCTCCATGGCTCTCTCTGTTACTTCCTCCAGAGAAAGGCCAAGCGCGGTAGGAAGCAACGGCTCGGCAAATCTCTCAAACGAAGGACCGTCCGACCCCTCAGGAACGCAGGCGTTATAACAATTCTTCAAGATCATGAGGGTCAGGTCACAGGAGTACTCCAAGCACTCCTCCTGTTAGAACCGCCTCTGCCATCGCAGGATCGCCTCAATCCTTTGTTCCTTCACGGAGGCTTGCATCCTCCTCAACGTATCCTCAGTTTGAGCATGGTCTCGGAGGGATTTCTCCTTGAGCACCCTCTCCGACTCAAGAAGCCCTCGCAACGCCGCATATTCCTCGGATAGCTTGTTCCTAGCTACCATTGCCCTTACCCTTTCGGCCTCCTCCCCGGTGAGCCGAGCCTTCAAGGAGCTCCTCTCCTCCTCTCCGGCAATTTGGGCTCTCGGGACATCGCGCTCCTCCTCCCAGAGTTTCTCGTCCTCCTCCAAGGAAGAAAGTTGAGCCCGGGAGAAGTCTCTTTCCTCTCTGACCTTCGAGAGCTCTATCTACAAACCGTCCACCTGCTCCAGGAGGGAATTGATCTCCCGATTCAACAGATCGATTCGCTGATGCGTGAACAAAGTGAGAGCCACATCTCTCATTGAATTGCGGATGGCGCGGCTCATCATCTCCTCAAGACTTAACTCATCAAAGCGCTCCTCGTCTGAAGGAGGAATAACCTTCTCAGCGAGATGACGAGCCACTTCGGCATCAGCGATCGAGGCAGTCTTCTCGAGGCTAATCGCCACCTCCCACTTGTCTGCGCTCCTTGCCGGCTTCTTCCCTTTTCCCTGGGCAGACGGGGCAGCACAATCTCCCACTTTCCCTTTCCCCTTGCTTCGGTCCAAGGGGCAAGGAGGTCGGTCGACCACTTGAGAAGGTCGGTCGACCATTTGAGAAGGTCAGTCGACTACTTGGGGAGGTTGGTCGACTACCCGAGCCCCCCTTCTCCTCTTCAGAGGTCGTTCAACCTCCTCCTCCTCCTCCTCGATCACAATCACGTACTCACCAGGCGGGACGACCACAGAAGGGGCCACGGGCGGCTCGAAGACGGTCGGAGGAACACTCCGTTGCCCGGAAGCAATTGGCCGAACAACCATCGAACCGGCCTCCCCCTATCTCCCTGACCTCTAACTCCTGAAGGCCCCGCGACCTGACGCTTACCCTTAGCGGACTTAGGAGGGCCGGGGAAAGTATTAACCTTGACCATGGCTGCACAAACAAAGAAAGCAAGTTAGAAATCGAACCAAAACTTACATGTAAGAAAAACAAATCAACCACGAGGGGTCAACCAGGCGGGGTAGTTCCCTCTCCTAGCTCGCCAACTTGAGGCGGGGGGTCAATCAGAAGAGAGCCGGTCGATGCCCTCCCGCCGTATCCCGAAATAAGCCGAGTGAAGTTATACTGGTCGAGCTCCTTTTTATACGGCTGACTACTCTCGCTCCTCCCTAGACAGGAATAGACTTGACGAGTCATTCCATCGCTCGGCTAGGGGATACCTCCACGGCTGGGAATCGGAAGAAGACCCCGGAGGCTTCACGAAGAAATACTTCGTTCGCCAACCGGTAATTTTACCAGACGTCTCGGCTGGACGATACCGGGCATCCTTATACATCAGGGAAGGGATCCCACCCCCAGAACTCGGACTCTGGCTCATTCTTAAGAAGTGGCGCAAGATGTTAACCGAGGGCGGACAGCCGAATTGGTGGCACAGCAGCACAAGCCCATTAATGAACCTCCACCCATTCGGAGGAATCTGACTCGGCCTTAACTGATAGTCAGCACACACTTCATCCACGATCGGCACGTACGGTAGTCTCAAGCCCCCGACCGAGAAGAAATACTCAGAGACGACAATCCACCCACCTCTGCTGCTGTCAATCCTTTCATCCCCCGAAGACAGCCTAGGCCCCCAAGACCGAGGGATGTCGTTCCTAACAATCGACCTATTCAACTCCGCCACAGACATCTTCAATTTGCCTTTGGGCAATTCTTTTACCACCAGCCCATCTTTCCGTTCCCTTGTCGTAATCTCTTCAACATCCCCCAACCTTGACACCGCCGTCACTTCGGCCATAACTTCCGACGATCTCTCGTCAACACAATCCTCGAGAAACCCCACTCGAGAACCCAGAGACTACATGCTCACTAAGAGGAAATTTAGAAGAGGAAAATAAGGGAAAGGGACGTACCTATTTAGTGGTAAGAGTTCGGAAATTTGAGCAACGCCGAGAAAACCTCTGGGAACTGAGAATAAGAAAAAGCAGAGGAAAGCAAGAGAACAAAGAAGAACGAAATGAGCGTGAAGAAAAGCAAACCGTCCGTCGACTTTAAACATTTATAGGAAAACGTCAATTGCGATCCATCCAAAACTCGACGCTGCGGAGAAAATCCGAGCCGCTTCGGACGCGCGCGATCCGAACGGAGACAAATTAGGTTAATCAAAATCCGTAGAAGCGCGAGCAGTTGAAAGGGCGACGGACGGTATGCAGCGATTCTGAAAGACGATACGTTTCAGATTTCGAAGTCGTCGACAAAGACGCGCCGTCTACAATAAATGCTTCGCACGCTCGCCAATGATAACCACCCGATCTGTTTACGCGTGAGCTATCGCGCAATAAATGCCGAGGCAGATCGGTTGGGCACTCAATAATCGATCGACATCCGGCGATTCGCATAATCGGTCGGCATCCGAGTAGTTACGTACAATCGGTCGACATCTGAGTAATTACGCACAATCGGTCGGTATCTGAGCGGTCACGTATAATCGATCGGCATCTAATCGATCGGGGCTACCCGAGCTGTCTCATACCGACCATAACGCCGCGTGCCGATCGATCGATCACCTGACGAGCTATTTCACAGACGAGCTACATAAACTCCTACATACTCCTACAACCCTTCTCTTCGCTCAGACTCGAGGAGTAGGGGGCTTATGGTCGGGTCGGCCGTGCAGGGCCTGGACCCAGTCAAGACGACCCATGGGCCGGTCGGTCCATTCTTCAATTGTCAATCTCCTACCTAATCGCCATGCCAGGCCCAAGCCCGATCCACGCCTTCCACAGCCCATTAGCATGAGAAAACCTACCATGCAGAGGTAGAAGTATACGTAAAAACCTAAACCTAGCTACAAAACCATATATAAGGTATAGTTTTCCCATAATTGAGGTACGAAATAAGAACCTAGTTGTTTTCTCTGCATTGATCAACCTCACCTTCACAAAAAGACTTACTTGATCGTCGGAGGGGCTAATCGGGACACAACCCCCGACGTGCCTTCCTTGTTTTGCAGGTATCTTCATATCGAACTCATCACAGAAAGTGGCAGGATCATGGAGCAGAACGGCAACGTACAGTTCAGCCAAAATATGGCAGAACCAGACCGAAAGGTACCATATCGGTCATAAAGTTATACAAAATTATTATATTCAATATTGATTAATATCAGATCCAATATCAACCAAAACTGACTAATATTTCAAATACCAAAAAAATACCATTGATACCGTAAAATTTTAAATCCACAATGACTAAATTGCACACAAAAAACAAAAAAAAAACAACCCATATAGATAGCAAACCACTACCCACTTTCATCTCTCTCTCTCCTCTCTACCCGTTTTCAACTTTTCATTATTCTTTCTCCCTGCCTCCAATGTTCATTGTCACTAGCTACCTATTGTCATAATGCCACCGCTTGTCGCCATTGCCATCCACCACGCCACACTGCACTATCAAATCTGCTCAACATTGCACGCTGCGTGTTGCCCTCCAAATCTGGTTGGACCGTCTACCTAAGCTTGGTCTTTCCACCTATCTGCAACTGTCTACACCAGTCCACCATCACCATTCACCAATTCTCCAGTCCACCATCGCCCCGCTACTCACTTAGAAACTAAAAGGATTGCAAAAATCAAGGTTTCCATTTTCTAGACCTAAACACTGAACCCAAATTGTAATTTTTGATTTTTTGGTGTTTTTAAAGTTTCTTATTTCTTGCCTAGAATTACAATTATATTGTATTTTGGTTGTGTAATGTGTATTTCCTAAATGGTTTATAAAATATACATCACAAATTTTGGTTCGAAAGTTGGAATTATTTGTGAAAGTTGGTTCAATTTCAATAACATTTAGCATTGTGAATTTCTGAAGAAATAAGATCAAAATAATATCATATATGAATTATGGAAGAATATTTAAGTATTTAGAATTTGTGATTTGTTTATAATTCAAGAATACATTAAATTATTTTTATTTTAATAATCATAAAATGAGATCCAAATTAATGCATTAAGTTTTTAATTTGTTAATTGATTTATGTGAAACATACAATTTACTTATTATTGTTTATATATAAAAAGTATTTAATGTATGATTAATTATTTAAAATAATATTTAATATAAAATAATCATTTAATATATGTAATTAAGTTTAGGAAATTGAATGCTTACATTTTATATTGTTTATTATTATCAGGAAATAAAATTGAAAATATTAATCTTATCTTACGAGTAGCAAATACATATTTATCATCTTATTTTATGAGTAATTAAATACATAGTAAAAAATGTGAATCTGTTAATTTAATTTTGACAAATGTCTTCATTTATTTTTACGATATATGGAAAGAAGTTCAAATATTTCAGATAATTTAACCATTTCAAAAAGATTCAATGATCTAGCTCGGGCTCATGTTGAATTGGTTCCCATAATAAAAAATCATATCATTTGTTTATTTTGTAACAAGCATTTGAAATAAGAAAAAAAAAATTACCAGATTAAAGAAGCATTTAACTAGAGTCAAAGATCATGTGAAGTTTCTTAAAAATGTGAATCATTATATGAAATGACAAATGAAGACTTTGTTTAAAGAGTATCAGTGCAAGAAAGATAGAAGGTAAAGACTAAGTTATGAAATTAACAGTGGAAGTTCATTTGTTGGTGTTCAAGGTGATAATAGGAATATTGAAGGTGACAGTATTCTTCCTCAACAAGAAGATAATGTTGCATATATGTTAGGAAAAGAAGAAGACCTGTGTCTAATTTTTTCGAACCATAAACAATTGCTGGAGCTAAGCCTTCAATTCATAGTGTCTTGTAATCTACAAAAGTGACTTATAATATGGATATGACTGTAACACCCCGCTCCCGTATGACCCGAACCCGACATCGATGCTGATATCCGAGTTTGTGCCCTGCGAGGGTGGCGTGCTACATCACTTAGTTCGTCAAAAACTCAGTATAAAACTTTTTTTTTGTTTCAAGCGTACGTGAAAATCAATAATCGCAAATTTGAGCCCACTTTTATTCAGAAACATTTTCATTTATAGTTGTTGCCAATTTTGTTTTTCACATACCAAAAGTTCGATTAACCCATTCCAAAAACAAAACGTATTACACTTTGATCAATTTCTTTTGCAAAACCTTTTTTTTCGATCGGAAAGTTATACACAAATAATATACGCAAATACACAAAATACAATGATTTGCGAAAAATACAATTCAGTGCAAAAATAAAGAGACACAATACAGACGCGAACTGATCCCAACCTCTGCTTTCTCTCATATGCATTAGATATACTCCCGTTGCCTAACGGGGTATTCTTCTGAGTCTTGAAAAATAATTACAAATTTTGGGTGAGTTTTGCGAACTCAGTGAGTGACCATCATCGATGGCTCACCCAGTCACACAACACATAATTTACAACTCAATCTATTTTACAATTCACATTATTTCACATATTTCACATTTCACATTATTTCACATTCGATACACTTAATCAGTCATATTATGCATATGCAATGCACATGAGACTCACTTTTCATTTTTTATTTTGTTGTGACCGAGTGCCTAAACTGTCCCATATAGGGCTCATTAATAATTGTCCCTTATCCATTTGGAGGATACACGGCTCATTAAACGTTGAGCCTGAGGCTCTGAATCACTTTTGAACTCGAAGCTCATTTTCACTCGTTGAGCTTTAAGCTCTGATCAGTGGCTCCTCTAGTCACAACGGTCATTATATTTCATACACTTATGCAATGAAATGCATCAATCACATTAGCATGTTCCCATTCACTCACTTTCACATGTGATCGGACCGTAGTCCGACATTCAACAGTAGAGTTGAGAAGCACACTCTCTTACATATGCAGATGCACATTCAAAACACATTTATCATCGGACCGTGGTCCGACACTTATCAATCATATAATGCACATTCAGAACACATTTATCAATCACGTCGAGTACACATAGTTCATCCAATTCACATTCAAATAGCACTTCAATATCCAAATCAGTATCACAATCATCGGACCTCCTGTCCGGAACCTAATACAATCAATCACATTCAGCAATCAATTTATACAAAATGAAACAAAACAGAACAAAGAAAGAAATGAGACCATCCCGGTCTACTCACAGTACGCTCCATATTAACATTTGCTTCCCGTTTTTGGAAACGCCTAAATGCGACCATTTAGCCTACTTAAGCTTCCAAATCTTCCAATCTTCCAAATTTATCACAAAGTCTCTACTTCCTACCAACATATACGATCATCATCTTGAGGGGGTAGAAAGCTTAGGTTTGTTTTTGTGAACAAAAGAAGAGAAAGCAAGTAAAATATGAGAGCTTTTGTATGGTGGAGATTGGTAACAAAGTGATCTAGGTAGAAAACCAACGAAGAAGGAGGAGAAGAGAGAGGCTACGTACATGATGGAGCAACTTAATAAAAACCACCAATGATCTTTTTAAAAGAAGAAGTATCGAGAATGACCCAAAAGAAAGGATGGGTTTTTTAATAAAAGAGGGGCATGTTAGGCAAGTGACAAGTGTCACTTGCCACATGTCACACTCTTAAGCCCTCACTTAGTTTCTTTCCAATTAAATCCCCATTTCTACTCCATTTTCTCCCCAAATTTCCAATGGATCAAATTAATAAATCCTTAAAGTCATTTATCTAAATTTCCAGTGCCATTGGACAGTAATTTCTCCTACCGGTAAACCATTATTCTGCCACTTGGCATTTTTCTTAGTCCAAAAATTACCCCAAAATTTTCAGAAAATTTTCTAAAATTTACTAAAAATTCTCAAACCTCAATGACCCTCTCTAACTCAAATTTCAAGCACACAAATCACATTTTTCATAACAATGACATTTATTAAAAATTATATCAAAAAATGTCATGAATGTATGTACAGTCATTTTCATGTGCAAAATTCACTATTCACAGGTATGTGTATGCATGAACATATCAAGCCAATTCTAAGCACTCATAAACCATTTCAAATTACTATTCTACCCTTCCCATCGGTGATGAGATGTTACAACTCTCCCCTCCTTAAAGAAATTTCGTCTTCAAAATTAATTTTTGATTAAGGAATAAGGCAGGGGTACTATTATCTCATATACTTCTCCGTTTCCTATCTCACTTCACCACTCGAATACTTTCTTTCAAAAGACCATAGTTGATAGATTCAATAGGCCTGTCAATCCCTTGTTTAGATATCACACTTTCTCAATGAGTTTCAGATCACTGATTGATATCTTTGATGAGTTTCAGATTACTCAAATTTTCACTTCCAGTCTCAACAATACATATATCGGATCATAATAATACTAGCCATATCTATATAACACTGTGTGAATCTGATAACCATAAAACAACTCACAATCCATAGTCCTATTATTGCCATAGTTTCAGGTGGACCACTTTATGTCAAACTTGGTTTCCCCCTATTTACACATTTATCTCCATCTAAGTGCACCTTGGCCAAGGTGATACTCTCAAAGACAAGTCATCTTTTTCACTTCTCATCAGTGTTAATACACTTAACTCTTATATTTAACCCACGATATTCCATAACCTCAATGGTGATCCACTTAACTCAATTGTTATTATCTTGAATCACTTAGCTCCTATTACAATTCATTTTACTCATCTATATTGTTCCAAATCAATTTTGGCCTTCAACCATTTTTTTCATACCCTCTTCATTTCAATGTAGGGGCAATCGACTCCCTTTTTATCATATGACCCCTTATACACTATTGTAATGGTATCGTCAAGATAACGATTGATATGCTTGCAGTCAATTTGAACTATACATTAATCTCATATTCTGATGAACTCCAGAAATATAAGCTTTACATTTGTCTCCAATAGTAAGGACTAATGGCAACTCAAACGTGTAATCACTTAGTTCTACATTCTTCTCCATCAATTGCTCTTTCGATGTACTCTTACTATAACATATAGCTTCAATTATCTCTTGTGTTTTCTCTAACAGTGCTTAATCCAATCATAAATATCATTTACCCGAAAGTTGGATCTATTTTCAATTCCTCGATAAGGGTCACAAGTTCTAATTTCTTGGTTTAGACTTTGTCAATTCTTTTATACACAACTGATTTTAAATTCGATAACTAATAATACTTTCTTTTTGCCCCTTTTTAGCTCGACATTCTACACTCATTAATACACTCAATTTGATAATCTTAACATCTAAATTTGAGATACTCTGCTATTGAATTTCCTATTCAATGCATCAATTTACAATACTAGCTTAATTGGGAAATACTCATTTGCACAATCCCTTTCAATTCTTGCAAACTCATTAAGTGCCTCAATCTTTGCTAATGTATATAATGTTTATGTACAATTGATGTCTCCAAGCTTTTAAAGTAATTTCTATTATAGCACATTTCAAGTCATATATTCAAAATTCAGTTCATGAAGCGATAATTGTCCCTAGGTACACAAAATCACTTTATACTATTGCAACAGATTGCATCTTAATCTCTAATGGAAAACTTCGATATATACTGCAATTTCTCCAACTCGAAGCGGTATAATTAACACTGGGGTTAGAAATGGGTTAGAAATTATGCACAAATTCCCCCTCCCCTTTTTTTTTCCTTCATCACTGATACGACTTATATTATTATTCCGCAAATATTCAAAATTTCATCTTACTTTTTCAAACATATTCAAAATACTGTCTACGATCAAATCACTTGTTGATATCATGTTGCTCGAATCATTTTAACCTTCAGTATCATAATACTGTCGGGGAAATTGTTAACTCCAACAAATATGCCTAAGACTCGTTATGCCCATAATAATTTTTTTTGTAATTCTTTAAGTAACTAATTCCTCAGTGCAGTAGTATTAGCATATGATATTCTCAATTTCCCAATTAATTCCCTTTTTCTCGAATGATTTCCTCAGTTCATTCGATTTCCTGTGATTTCACATTTCTGTTCATTCATACCAGTTTCTCCACACATTTCAATTTATTTGCAAACATAACTTCCTACGTTGGTAACACATTTATCAGATATAATGTGTGTTTCCCAAACATATTTACACAGACTATAATGTGGACCTAAATTCCCCTTACATTAGTGAAGTGTCCCCTTTAATTCACAAATCCACTTACATAGTTGGTACTCTACATCAGCAACATGTATACACTCTCAGTAGCATTTTCTAATTTTTATGCTTGAGTCTTCACTAGGGACGTAACTCCAACATTCACTTTTGATTAATTATTTATTCATTTCAGATTTGTTCCTTCATTGATCATTCTTAAATTGAATTAATCGACTTATTGACCATATCTCAGTGATTTCTTGGTACTAACCTCGATAGTGTTCATAAAATCCTTTTCAATAAACTATTTTCCATGATTACTTATCAGTCATTCTTCGAACCTCAAGAAAAATCAATGTTAACATTTCATAATATAAGATCAATTCGTATCATAACTTATATGATCCGAACATCCTTATAATAAGGCAAAATCATTACATCTTATCTAGAGATGTGTTTATGTCAATTAACCAATTAATAACATTTTCTGTTGATACTTGAAGTCCAATTGAGTACAGACAACTCTTCTATCTTTGTTCCTACCGACAATTTGGGTACCTCGCCACAATCGTGACATAAACCTATTTTCTTGTAGGCCACTATCGTGCCCTGCACTTTCTTCCTCACATTCACACACTTATTAATATCAATTCTACTCTAATTTTTCCAAAATTTAACTCTTCGAATGCTAAATCATTCCATAATAATTGAACTATCATTTTGAGTGTAGTCACTCTTCTCATTTGATTCATCAACTTTTCCTTAATCGTGTTCATACATAAAATCCCAACTTATGCGCATTTCTAACTTCTATATACTACACATCATTCATTGCTTGTCAAGTCATTTATAACTATGTTATTTCCTCTCTCTTTTTTTAGTCCCATTTCCTTATTATCCTTTATTTCACCGTCCATATGTATATGCTCAATCCATTCAGAATTATAAATGCAGAATCATCAAGAAATTTAATCTCAGTATCACAGACATATTATTACGCTAAATCATAACTTTTATCACATTTATTCGACATTCACTTTAAATCCAAGTCTACCCTTTCACGGTTATAAAAATTTATTTCTTGTAACCGGGCTTGTACACTTTAGTCTCATCATTTCCACATATATTCTTATTTTCCTCAAAATTAATTGATTTGTACATTTCCGAAATGTCTTGGTATATCTAATGTCTCCAAATTCTCAAAGTAATTACTATAATAACAATTCTAAACCATGTATCAAAATCAGCCAATGAGACTTTAATACAAAACCACTTTATATTGTTAGAATAGAGTGTATCTTGATCTCCAAGGTGAAACTTCATTATATACTGCATAATCTCCAAATCCAAATAGCATAATTAACCTTGGGGTTATAGTTTCCTCAATTTCCTTTTTGTTTCACATTCATCATTCCTACGGTTTACACATTTTTCTTCAAACAATCCGCAATAATGCATTCACATTAAGTTTACATTCGAGGATATATCCTCAAAGTTCAATATTAACATCGTATCCCATAATACATTCACCAACTAATCACATATAATTTCTCATTTCTACATATCCACAACCTCCCTTTTGTCACATTATGACATACCATCACCTTTCTTACTATTTATATCAGCTTAAACATTTAACATATGCTTATGCGTGTGACTCATGCTTATGCGACTCAGACTAGGGATCAGTTGCCACTGTCTGCTATGATATGACTTAAATGCATGTAACTTGACCCCTATTTTAGAAACGACCCATATAAGATAGTACTTCTGGGCTCTGATACCATATAAATGTAACTCCCCACTCCCGCATGGCCCAAACCCAACATCGATGGTGATATCCGAGTCCGTGCCCCACGAGGGTGGCGTGCTACATCACTTAGTTCGTCAAAAACTCAGTAAAAAACTATTTTTTGTTTCAAGCGTACGTGAAAATCAATAATCATAAATTTGGGCCCACTTTTATTCAGAAACATTTCCATTTATAGTTGTTGCCAATTTTTTTTTTCACATACCAGAAGTTCGATTAGCCCGTTCCAAAAAAAATATTACACTTTGATCAATTTCTTTTGCAAAACCTTTTTTTTTCGATCGGAAAGTTATACACAAATAATATACTCAAACATACAAAATACAATGATTTGCGAAAATACAATTCAGTGCGAAAATAAAGAGAGACAACGCAGACGCGAACTGATCCCAACCTCTTCTTTCTCTCACATGCAATAGATATACTCTCATTGCCTAACGGGGTATTCTTCTGAGTCCTAAAAATAATTACAAATTTTGGGTGAGTTTTGCGAACTCAGTGAGTGACCATCATCGATGGCTCACCCAGTCACACAACACATAATTTACAACTCACTCTACTTCACATTTCACATTATTTAACATTCACATTATTTCACATATTTCACATTTCACATTATTTCACATTCGATACACTTAATCAGTCATATTATGCATATGCAATGCACATGAGACTCACTTTTTATTTGTTATTTGTTGTGACCAAGTGCCTAAACTGTCCCATATAGGGCTCATTAATAACTGTCCCTTATCCATTTGGAGGATACAGGGCTCATTAAACGTTGAGCCTGTTAGGACCCGATTCGGGAACCGGATCCCAACCGAAAAGTAGAAACGGATACGAAGAACGAGGCGAATTCAAATTGGATAAATTGAATTCGATAACGACAAACAAAGAGAAAGCGGAAGCAAATCGAATACAGAATCGAAAGAAGCGAATCGGAACGGTTACAATCAAAGGCGAAACAGATATGATGCGAAATCGGAAATACAAAAGTACCGAAGCAAAACGGTTAAGCGGAATCGAAACTTAACAAACGGAGCCGATCTTACAATCAAAGTAATTGAGCTGAATCATATTCGACATCCGAGAACAATTATCGAAGAAAAACAAAGAAACAGAGCCGACATCCGAAAACAAAGAACAGAGAAACACAATTGCGTTGGAAACCTAGACGAAACATCCGAAATTCGGTATAAATTTTTTTTCTTTTTTCTCATTTCTTACTCCTTTAGTCAATCTCATTCAAATCACACAACCAATTTCCACTTTCGGAAAATCATTCTCATGCAAATCTCTAAATCTGATCATATTCTTATTTATCCATACAAATCTTAAATTATATTTTTATTCTCTTTATTCAAACTCAGTCAAAACATAACCAATCCATACAATTTCCTTTTTGGAAACTCATCCTCGCACAAATTTCAATTCACTTAAATCTCAAACAACATTTCGATTCATATTATTTTTCTTAACCAATCACACAAATCCCAAAAATTTCATCTTCTTAACTAAAAACTCATCTTTAACAAACTTCTTATTCTTATTCTTATCTTAACCCGATTTTTACCGAAAATCGGCAAAGATAACGATCAGATTTTGACATTTCAAAATTTCTGCAAAGGCAAAAATACACTTCTAAAACACATATCCAACTATACAACCATCAACGGACCTCCCGTCTGGAATTCCCAGCAGAAACAAACGCAACCCTACAACTAAGCACTTCAGTAATTCTCACAATCATACTTATAAATCAAGCCCCATTCATATCCAAAAATCTATGATCATACATAAATCCAATTCCATAACTTAACTCAAATACATAAGCTCAGAATTTTCAATACATTCTCAAAATGAAATACACAACACACTTTAATGGCATAGCAAGCCATTTACACTATAAAAATCTCAATTTGCACAAAAATACGAACGATGTAAAAATCAAACTTGGCATTCTTTCATTCGATCTCCCGCTCGAATACCTGGAGATTGGGGATGAAAGGGGGGTAAGCACAAAGCTCGTGGATAATATATTTATAAACTGAACGATAAGAGGAAACATTTTTGCAAAACTTTTTGCCATTTATTTCTAAAAATTTCACAGTCAAAAAATCTGACAAATTTCTTATTTCTCAAACATTGTTAAAATCGATTCATTCAATTCTCGGCTGAAAATCCATAATAATAGATTTCTCAAACTTTTCACATCTTTCAAGATTTCATGAAGAATTTCCAAATTTCTTAAACTTTCTCAAAACATGCAATGCATAAAACAGTACAAAATAAAAATACAAACACATCACATGGTTTGGTTCGGTCCAAAACAGGACGTACTGCACAGTCCCGCATAGCGGTCCTGTGCAGCCATGAACGGGACGTACTACACTTTCCCGCTTAGCGGTCCAGTGTAGCCGTGAAGGGAGTCCGTAATCGGAGCTCCATTGCCTCTTCTGGGCAGCCGAGAGAAGGCTTTAAACAAGTAGAGGCAAAGGTAATCGACTCACAAAGGACTGACCAAACCCACATAACACATAAGTTTAAAACGAAATTCAGTTGCCGTAGGCACTTTTCAAAATCTTGATTTTCTTTAAACTTTCCATATTTCCATACAATGTCAAACTTGACACACTCACATACATAAATCACATCAAATCATGTTGGAATGCACATTCGATTTACATTCACCAATTAATCACATATCAATGCACAACAATAAATGCAATTTCTTTCTTTCAAACATATATCGGAACACATTGCTCAAACTTTTCATATAATTCAAAAACATGAATTTCATAAATCTTGCATTTTCTTATAAACCTTCCAAAAGCATTAACTTCAATCATTCGAAAATTTTATTTTTCAAAACATTTATCTAAACATTAACTTTTCAACAATTGCTTCTTGAATTTTTCAAAATTTGCTTATTGAAATTTTCAAATAAACATGCTTAGCTTAAAATTCAATAAATAAATATACTACCCACCTCGAAATAAAGCTAGGAACTCGTCCCGATCATTAATTCGATCAAAGCGTCAGTTGTTCTTCTTCGCTAAAATTACCTAAACATATCCATCCAAAATTCAATATCATAAACCACATGATTCCTCAAATTGGGCTTAGAAAACATCAATACCCCACATCTTTAAGTTATCTAAATTACAAATTCCTAAAAACCCCAAATTCCACAATTTGCCTAAACCAATTTATCACAATTCAATATCATAAATCACAATTTCTTCAAAATTGATTTCATATTTCATCAATCCATCATATTTGCCATGATTTTAAGCTATTAATTCACAAAATTCCCAAACACAAAATTAAGCCTAAACCTTAATTAATTTCCATCTGAAATTAAACATAACCTAAAACATATACATCAAAATTGACTTAAGAAATCTCAAATTCATCATTAATCCAAGCTATCTAAAGCAACAATTCCAAAAATCCCCAAACTTCAAACTTTGACATAAACCCCAAATTTATAAAATCAACATAATCATAGCCTAATCTCTTCAATAAACCTTAGAAAACTTAAATTCATAACAATCTAAAGCTAAACCAACCAACATCTCTCAAGAAAATTCAAAACTCAAAGCTTTCTCTCTCTTACCATTTTCTCCACCATTTTCGACATTTTCAAGCTTTAAAGTAACTATCTTCTTCTTGCTTCCTTCCCCTTTGAAAAGCAACGAAAATCTCTTAGAAAACCCCCCAAAAATCGGCTTGGTTCATCCTTCTTCTTTCCTTCCATGGCCGACCCTTTCTCCTTCTTCTTCGATCTTCTCTCTTCTTCATCTTTTCTTTCCTTTCTTTTTTTCCTTGTTTTCATGGGTTTCAGATCAACCCCATGTGTTCTCTTCCATGTCATTTTAAATGAGGGGTAAAAGACCAAAATGCCCCTCCTTTTCAGCCTATTTCCAAGTTTGTCCCTGCACTTTATTTGAAAAATCTGATACCTTGCGTCCAGAATTTGAGTAGCAAAACGAAATAATTTGGACAAACTTTACTCTTTAAAATTGTTCCTCTCAATCATACGAATCCAACGCCACCGACCGCGCTCAATTCGGATCAGAAACGAAGAAGTTATAGCCGAAATACTATCGGACCTGCGAAAAATCCGAGACTGAACATTACGCTAATTTAATTCCAGAAATTAACAATCTTAGGGATGAAATTAAATTTCTATCCCTTCACAAGAGTTGTAGCCCTATATCTTAATTTTATTTGGCCTCAAGAATCAACTCAACCGGAGTTGTACAGCTCCCGAATTTCGCAAAATACTGAACCATGTTCAGAAAATTATCCAACTTATAACCTATAACCAAATCTCTTACTTTGGTTCAATCAATCTCTTTCCATTTAATCTCCTAAAATCATAATTCTTCATAAAAATGAAATTAATTTTCTTAGGAATCCAATGCTTCGAGAATCAAATCAATCGGATGTCGGACGAAGGAATTATAAGCAAAAGATTACAAAAGGGATCGGATTAAAAACAAAGTAACGGAACTTCAAAACTGAACTTTTCAAAAATTATATCTCTCGATCCCGAACTCGGAATTTGACAAATTTGGTGTCAATAAAAATATCAAAGGAAGCTCTACAACTTACCTGAAGTACTCAAAATCAAATTAGGTCTCAAAAGAGGTCAAAAACTCAATCAAAGATTCTGTCCAAAACAACTTTTCCTAAACGACTTCCAACTTTTAATCGCTCATAACTCCTAGCCCCGATATCGAAAAATTGCAAACTTTATATCAATGGAAAGATAAAAACATCATCTAAAACTTTCATGAAGACCACTTACTCCAATTCAGACTAAATCCATACGACAAGTGGCCTCGAAGCATAGAACACACAAATCTATACTTAATAGCATTTTCAAAACAAAGCATATCTTCGGAAAATCATATCTCTCAATCCCGACATCGAAAAATAGAAAACTTTATGGCCAAAGAAAACTCTTAACATAATCTACAAGTTTCATGTAGATCATTTTCTCAAATTTTGCCTAAATCAAAAGTCAACCCTCAAAGGCCAAAAAGTCAAACTTTTCACAAATTTTCATTTTTTTTACACTTTCTCTCTTTACTTCTTGATTTTCAACTCAATTTCAACAAACTCATCCAATTTTGAATATTTCTTATTTTTACTCAAAAGTCAGGGTCTAACAGAGCCTGAGGCTCTGAATCACTTTTGAGCTCGAAGCTTATTTTCACTTGTTGAGCTTTAAGCTCTGATCGGTGGCTCCTCTGGTCACAACAGCCATTATATTTCATACACTTATGCAATGAAATGCATCAATCACATTAGCATGTTCCCATTCACTCACTTTCACATGTCATTGGACCGTAGTCCGGCATTCAACAATAGAGTTGAGAAGCACACTCTCTTACATATGCAGATGCACATTCAAAACACATTTATCATCGGACTGTGGTCCGGCACTTATCAATCATATAATGCACATTCAGAACACATTTATCAATCACATTCAAGTAGCACTTCAATATCCAAATTAGTATCACAATCATCGGACCTCCTGTCCATAACCTAATACAATCAATCACATTCAGCAATCAATTTATACAAAATGAAACAAAACAGAACAAAGAAAGAAATGAGACCATCTCGGTCTACTCACAGTACGCTCCAGATTAACATTTTCTTCCCGTTTCTAGAAACGCCTAAATGCGGCCATTTAGCCTACTTAAGCTTCCAAATCTTCCAATCTTCCAAATTTATCACAAACTCTCTACTTCCTACCAACATACACGATCATCATCTTGAGGGGGTAGAAAGCTTAGGTTTGTTTTTGTGAACAAAAGAAGAGAAAGCAAGTAAAATATGAGAGCTTTTGTATGGTGGAGATTGGTAACAAAGTAACCTAGGAAGAAAACCAACGAAGAAGGAGGAGAAAAGAGAGGCCACGTACATGATGGAGCAACTTAATAAAAACCACCAATGATCTTTTTAAAATAAGTATCGAGAATGACCCAAAAGAAAGGATGGGTTTTTAATAAAAGAGGGGCATGTTAGGCAAGTGACAAGTGTCACTTGCCACATGTCACACTCTTAAGCCCTCACTTAGTTTCTTTCCAATTAAATCCCCATTTCTACTCCATTTTCTCCCCAAATTTCTAATGGCTCAAATTAATAAATCCTTAAAATCATTTATCTAAATTTTCAGTGCCATTGGACAGTAATTTCTCCTACCAGTAAACCATTATTATGCCACTTGACATTTTTTCTAATCCAAAAATTACCCCGAAATTTCTAGAAAAATTTCTAAAATTCACTAAAAATTCTCAAACCTTAATGACCCTCTCTAACTCAATTTTTAAGCATACAAATCACATTTTTTTCATAACAATCACATTTATTAACAAATATAATGAGAAATGTTATGAATGCATATACAGTCATTTTCATGTGCAAAATTTACTATTAACGGGTATGTGTATGCATGAACATATCAAGGCGATTCTAAGCACTCATAAACTATTCTAAATTAGTATTCTACCCTTCCCATCGGTGATGAGATGTTACAACTCTCCCCTCCTTAAAGAAATTTCGTCCTCGAAATTAATTTCTGATTAAGGAATAAGGCAGGGGTACTATTATCCCATATACTTCTCCGCTTCATATCTCATTTCACCACTCGAGAAATTTGTGCAGAATTTCTATCATCAGTGTTAATTATACCGCTTCTAGTTGGAGAAATTGCAGTATACATCGAAGTTTTCCATTAGAGATTAAGATACAATATGTTGCAATAGTATAAAGTGATTTTGTGTACCTAGGGACAATTATCGCTTCATGAACTGAATTTTGAATATATGACTTGAAATGTGCTATAATAGAAATTACTTTAAAAGCTTGGAGACATCAATTGTACAGAAACATTATATAGATCAGCAAAGATTGAGGCACTTAATGAGTTTGCAAGAATTGAAAGGGATTGTGCAAATGAGTATTTCTCAATTAAGCTAGTATTGTAAATTGATGCATTGAATAGGAAATTCAATAGCAGAGTATCTCAAATTTAGATGTTAAGATTATCAAATTGAGTGTATTAATGAGTGTAGAATGTCGAGCTAAAAAGGGGCAAAAAGAAAGTATTATTAGTTATCGAATTTAAAATCAGTTGTGTATAAACGAACTGACAAAGTCTAAACCGAGAAATTAGAACTTGTGACCCTTATCGGGGAATTGAAAACAGATCCAACTTTCGAGTAAATGATATTTATGATTGGATTAAGCACTGTTATAGAAAACACAAGAGATAATCGAAGCTATATGTTCTAGTAAGAGTACATCGAAAGAGCAATTGATGGCGAAGAATGTAGAACTGAGTGATTACACGTTTGAGTTGCCAATAGTCCTCACTATTGGAGACAAGTGTAAAGCTTATATTTCTGGAGTTCATAAGAATATGAGATTAATGTATAGTTCAAATTGACTGCAGGCATATCAATCTTTATCTTGACGATACCATTACAATAGTGTATAAGAGGTCATATGACAAAAAAGGAGTCGATCGCCCCTAAATTGAAATGAAGAGGGTATGAAAAAAATGGTTGAAGGCCAAAATTGATTTGGGACAATATAGATGAGTAAAATGAATCTGTAATAGGAGTTAAGTGATTCAAGATAATAACGATTGAGTTAACTGGATCAACATTGAGGTTATGGAATATCGTGGGTTAAATATAAGAGTTAAGTGTATTAACACTGATGAGAAGTGAAAAAGATGACTTGTCTTTGAGAGTATCACCTTGGCCAAGGTGCACTTAGATGGAGATAAAGGTGTAAATAGGGGGAAACTAAGTTTGACATAAAGTGGTTCATATGAAACTATGACGATAACAGGACTATGGATTGTGAGTTGTTTTATAGTTATCGGATTCACACAGTGTTATATAGATATGACTAATATTATTATGATCCGATATATGTGTTGTTGAGACTGGAAGTGAAAATTTGAGTAATCTGAAACTCATCAAAGATATTAATGAGTAATCTGAAACTCATTAAGAAAGTGTGATATCTAAACAAGGGATTGAGAGGCCTATTGAATCTATCAACTGTGGTCTTTTGAAAGAAAGTATTCAAGTGGTGAAGTGAGATAAGAAACGGAGAAGTATATGAGATAATAGTACCCCTGCCTTATTCCTTAATCATAAATTAATTTCGAGGACGAAATTTCTTTAAGGAGGGGAGAGTTGTAACATCCCATCACCGATGGGAAGGGTAGAATAGTAATTTGAAATGGTTTATGAGTGCTTAGAATCGCCTTGATATGTTCATGCATACACATACCCGTTAATAGTAAATTTTGCACATGAAAATGACTGTATATGCATTCATAACATTTCTCATTATATTTGTTAATAAATGTGATTGTTATGAAAAAATGTGATTTGTATGCTTAAAAGTTGAGTTAGAGAGGGTCATTGAGGTTTGAGAATTTTTAGTGAATTTTAGAAATTTTTCTAGAAATTTCGGGGTAATTTTTGGATTAGAAAAAATGTCAAGTGGCATAATAATGGTTTACTGGTAGGAGAAATTACTGTCCAATGGCATTGGAAATTTAGATAAATGATTTTAAGGATTTATTAATTTGAGCCATTGGAAATTTGGGGAGAAATTGGAGTAGAAATGGAGATTTAATTGGAAAGAAACTAAGTGAGGGCTTAAGAGTGTGACATGTGGCAAGTGACACTTGTCACTTGCCTAACATGCCCCTCTTTTATTAAAAACCCATCATTTCTTTTGGGTCATTCTTGATACTTCTTCTTTTAAAAAGATCATTGGTGGTTTTTATTAAGTTGCTCCATCATGTACGTTGCCTCTCTCTTCTCATCCTTCTTCGTTGGTTTTCTTCCTAGGTTACTTTGTTACCAATCTCCACCATAGAAAAGCTCTCATATTTTACTTGCTTTCTCTTATTTTATTCACAAAAAACAAACCTAAGCTTTCTACCCCCTCAAGATGATGATCGTGTATGTTGGTAGGAAGTAGAGAGTTTGTGATAAATTTGGAAGATTGGAAGATTTGGAAGCTTAAGTAGGCTAAATGGCCGCATTTAGGCGTTTTCAAAAACGGGAAGCAAATGCTAATCTGGAGCGTACTGTGAGTAGACCGAGATGGTCTCATTTATTTCTTTGTTCTATTTTGTTTCATTTTGTATAAATTGATTGCTGAATGTGATTGATTGTATTGGGTTCCGGACAGGAGGTCCGACGATTGTGATACTGATTTGGATATTGAAGTGCTACTTTAATGTGAATTGGATGAACTATGTGTACTCAACGTGAATGATAAATGTGTTCTGAATGTGCATTATATGATTGATAAGTGCCGGACCACGGTCTGATGACAAATGTGTTTTGAATGTGCATCTGCATATGTAAGAGAGTGTGCTTCTCAACTCTACTGTTGAATGCCAGATTATGGTTCGATGATATGTGAAAGTGAGTGAATGGGAACATGCTAATGTGATTGATGCATTTCATTGTATAAGTGTATGAAATATAATGGTTATTGTGACCAAAGGAGCCACCGATTAGAGTTTAAAGCTTAACGAGTGAAAATGAGCTTCGAGCTCAAAAGTGATTCAGAGCCTTAGGCTCAACGTTTAATGAGCCCTGTATCCTCCAAATGGATAAGGGACAGTTATTAATGAGCCCTATATGGGACAGTTTAGGCACTCGGTCACAACAAAATAACAAATAAAAAATGAGTCTCATGTGCATTGCATGTGCATAATATGACTGATTAAGCGTATCGAATGTGAAATAATGTGAATGTGAAATAATGTGAAATAGAATGAGTTGTAAATTATGTGTTGTGTGACTAGGTGAGCCATCGATGATGGTCACTCACTGAGTTCGCAAAACTCACCCAAAATTTGTAATTATTTTTCAGGACTCAGAAGAATACCCCGTTAGGCAACGGGAGTATATCTATTGCATGTGAGAGAAAGAAGAGGTTGGGATCAGTTCGCGTATGCATTGTGTCTCATTATTTTCGCACTGAATTGTATTTTCTGCAAATCATTGTATTTTGTGTATTTGCGTATATTATTTGTGTATAACTTTTCGATAAAAAAAAGGTTTTGCAAAAGAAATTGATCAAAGTGTAATATGTTTTTTTTGGAATGGGCTAATCGAACTTCTGGTATATGAAAAACAAAATTGGCAACAACTATAAATGAAAATGTTTCTGAATAAAAGTGGGCCCAAATTTACGATTATTGATTTTCACGTACTCTTGAAACAAAAAAAATTTTATACTGAGTTTTTGACGAACTAAGTGATGTAGCACGCCACCCTCGTGGGGCACGGACTCAGATATCACCATCGATGTTGGTTTTCGGTCATGCAGGAGTGGGGTGTTATAATGAAAATGGCTAGATGGTAATGTAATTCAAGTATAACATTCAATGCTTTCCAATCTTATTATTATCAGCCTATGGTAGATGTTACTACCTTTTATAGTCTAGGATATAAAGCTGCTTTAATTGATGACTATAACAGTAAACTTCTGAATATCTCTGTTTTTGAAATTAAAAGTTAATTGGAAGAAAGAAGAATGACCATGACTACTTTTGGGTATTCAATCATGTGTAATGGTTAGATAAACAAAAGACACGAGGCTAATATTAAATTTTCAATTTATTATGCAAAAGGGGCACAATACTTTTTAAGTGTATTGATACATCTAGACTTGTTATGAATGTTGATACTCTATTTGAAATATTTGATGAAGTTGTGAATAAATTTGAGTCAAAAAATATTATTCAGTTTATTAATGACAATGACTTCGCTTATAAAGCGACTGGAAGAAGATTATAAAGAAAGCATAATTCTTTTTATTAGATTCCTTGCTCTGCACATTGCACTGACTTGATATTAAAAAATATAGGAGATGTTAGGTATTTTCCTATTATTGATGAGACTGTGTAGAAAGAGAAAAAAATGACTAAGTTCATCTACAATCGTGCATGAATCTTGAATTTAATAAGAAAATATTTTCCTAATAGTAAAAATTTATGTTTTCCTCATATTACAAGATTTGCAAAAAATTTGCTATCACTTATGTGTTTTATTATGATGAAAAAGAGTTGAGACAACTATCTACAAGTGATAAGTGGGCTACATCTTAATATGCTAGGTCTAATGTGGTTTGGAGGTTTCTAGAATTATACTTGAAGATAATGAATTTTGATCATAATGTCAATTTGCCATTTGAGTTTATGAGCCTTTGATGAGGGCACTTCTTCTGATTGATAGTAATAAGAAGGTAACAATGTTTTCTTTATGATGTCATTAGGAGGGCAAAAGAAGCAATTAAGGCTAATTGAAAAATAAGTCTTCTTTGTACACATGTTATCTTGCAATCATCGATGAAAAATGAGAAAGACAACTTTATTCTCTATTATTTATAGATAGGGCATTTTTTAATTATAGTGTTTATTTTAGACCAATTTTTACAAAGAAGAATAAAGTTAATAGGATAATGTTATTATTGTTGCTTATGAGATGATGCAAGATCTCATAAGCTCACAAATGAAGATTTATAAGGATACTTTTAGTGATTTTAGAATGTCAATTCTATTCACCAAATAGACAAACTTAATCCAAGTATTTTTTTTTCTCTTTTGTTACTTGCTGAAAATTAATCATTACTTTACTTTATTTATAATGCTACTTTTGTTATCTTACAGTTGCTTGGTGGAGCCAATTCGAAACTAGTGTTCCAGAATTGTAAAAGTTTGTAATTCAAATTTTAAGTTAATATGTGAGTACAACAAGAAGTGAAAAGAATTGAAACACATTTGAATTCATCAATTCTAGGAAAAGGAATAAATTAGAACACAAAAGATTAAATGACTTGGTCTAAGGTATGTTAATATTATTATTAAGTTAGATATAAAATAATTTAATTTTATTGTTCACTAGGACGCTTAATATAACAGGTAGCTCTATAGATCTGATTTGTATTGATAATATCGATCTTTTGATGAATTGAGTTTATGAGAAACTGAGTTTAATAGATGAGAGTGACTTAGAAGATACTTGGATAGGAAAATATTGGTATATCATTTGATGCAATAAATTTGAATGATGGTGATGATAAATCTCATTTCAATGATGAAGATTTTGTACTAAATAAAATTGAAGTTAATGAAATTTAAGTAGGTATTTGATTTAATGAAGTTTCAAAATTTTGTTTCTTCTCTTCTTTAATTTTATTTATATTTGAAATATACATTAAATTCTATATATGTAATTTAATTGTAAATATTTTATTTTAGATCTCGCTTCTAGTTAGTAAATACGAACTTTTGTTGTAAATTGTAATTGGTAGAGAGTTATGGAGATTTATCATTCTTTTATTTGATATAATTATTATTTATTATATAATAAAATTGTAATATTTTGAATACTTTATTTTGTTCTTAATTTTATATTTGTATGATAATTAAATGATTTTCAAAAAATTAATTTGATTATTATTTATATGTGAAAAATAATGCTAATAAAAAGACATAAATTGTTGTTATTTTAAATTTCTATTATTATATTTTTGGAGACAAAATTGATGTAAAATTACAAATAATACAATAAACTATATTGAAATACTATTTTGCAATTTTTAAAAAAATCTAAGAACGGTACCTAGTATTGACCGGTACTGGTATAGTATGATACCATAAACAAATCTAGTATGGTATAACTACTAGTGTGAACTTCCGTGAGTCAGCATACTATTCAAAGTAACATTGAATTAACCGGCATTAGAGGCGATAATACTATCAGTTGTTTGCTAAAATCTGAAATATGAAATCTGGAAAAAAAAGGACTAACCTTAGAAGCACTTGGAAATGGGAACAACATTGTCGAATTCAAAAACATGTACATGGCATAAGGCTCTCTTATAACAAACGTGTTATAAAAGATAGAAATAATATTGTGTACCACTAATTGTAGATGCACCATTTAATAGTTAGTGTACATATGGATTGGTTTGGTTTTACCTAACACAAGAATGAAGTAGGTGGTTATTGGTTAGGTTTTACCTAACACAAGAATAAGGTAGATGGTTATTGGTTAGGTTTTACCTAACACAAGAATGAGGTAGATGGTTATTGGTTAGGTTTTACCTAACACAATAACATATATGGAGTAGGTGGTCACATGTGTATTAGGTGGTTAAAATGTACTATAAATAGAAGGGTTAACTTGATGTAAGATATACCATTTTTTCATAAGAAGAATTCTCCTCTCCCAAATATTCTTACATTTTAGTTTCGGTTTTATAACACGTTATCAAAGACGAGGCTCTCATTTCTAAAATTCGCTTATCAACATCAAGCAATCGTAAGGTTCTTCCGCTACTTACATCGCATAAACGTTATTAGGTTTACGTACATCAAACAAACGTAAGTTCTTCCGCTTATTTATCCTAGTTACGATGTTGTTAAAAAGTTCTTTTATCTACATTAATTCTACTTATGATATGATTAAAACAAATTATAGATTTACTCATTTTTTTACCTTCTTTAAATAATGAAAAGTTATTACCACCTCTAAATACGTAATTTATTGTATAGTATACATCATCGATGTTTAAAAAATGTATAACGACTATATATATAACGGTAATATATATATATATATAACGTAAATTTATAACGGCTAGGTAACGGTAATTTTTTTTCTATAAATAGATACCACTCCTTCATAATCTACTTCATCCCTATAAACTATTTCTTACCTCAAATTTCTTACAATTTTTTTTTTCAAATGTTGTCCGGTATTTTATTTTTTTGTATCATTATCATCATTATATATCTTTGTTTCATTCTTAGTGTAGAGCTAAATAATTCAGTTCGCATATATTTTCTCTTAGTAATACCATGTATTATGATCCCTATGTTGCTTCTTGGCATAGCATTTGAGCAAGGCATGTAATTTATTTAATGTAATATCGATTTGAATACATGTATTAATTATTTCTCTCTATATAGTTGCCAACATGTCCAATCTTGCCAAAATTGAGTTCGTTGCTCTTGATGTTGCGGGCCATAATTATTTGCCGTGGATGATTGATGTTGAAATGCATCTTGAATCAATGGATCTTTTAGATACCATTAAAGAAAATAATACAACATCAAAACAAAATAAAGCCAAAGCGATGATCTTCATTCGTCGTCATCTTGATGAGGGATTAAAAAGATAATACCTCACAATTAAAGATCCAAGTCATTTGTGGAAAAATTTACAAGAAAGATATGACCATCAAAAGGAAGTTTTACTTCCGGCTTCTCGTGATGAATGGAGCGCTTTACGCTTTCAAGATTTTAAAAAGGTCAATGAGTATAACTCAGCTATGTTTAGAATTGTCTCACAACTAAAATTTTGTGGGCAAACAATCACTGAGGAAGATATGTTAGAAAAAACATACTCCACCTTCCACGCATCGAATGTAACCTTGCAACAACAATATCGAAAGCGGATTTAAAAATACTCGACTGATTTCATGCCTTCTTGAAATGAGAAGAATAATGAACTTTTGATGAAAAATCATCAATCCCGCCCTACTGGCGCGACAACATTTCCAGAAGCAAATATTGCAATTCGAAATGAAAGAAAAAATCATCATGGGCCTAGTCGTGGTCGCGGTCGTGGCCGTGGTCGTAGCCATGGTCGTAACTACATTCGTGGCCGTGGTCGTGGACGTGGCCGAGGAAGTTATCCATATAACTCTCTTCAAAGAAATACGAGCCACCACAATAACAAGCACCATATTAATGATGTTCATGGAAGTTCTTATCGGACTTCAGGAGATTCTTGCCTTAGATGTGGTACAAAAGGACATTGGGCTAAAGTTTGTCGAGTTCCTAAACATCTATGTCAGTTATACAAAGAATCCTTAAAAGGGAAAGAAAAGGAAGTGAATTTTACTGAACAACACCCTTTAGGTGATTCAACTGACCTTGGTACTTTTGATTTTGATTTCATTGAGAATCATAATCCTTCAGATGACTCTACATATATGAATGCTTCGGATTTTACTGATGATTTTGTGGATCAGGGCATTGTTGGTGGCAGTAGCAATGGAAATTAAAATTATGTACTTATGTTTGTGTTAAGTATTATTATGCTTATTATGTCACTCAGTTTCAATTACTTGTTATGTTACTAGTTTCAATTTGATGATTGCAATATTTTTTAAGTTAACATAACATCTCTTTCTCTTTATTCTTGCGCAATTTTCTCATTAGATTATTTATTTTATGCGAAGTTTTGATATGGATCGCTACGTAAGAGGAGCGGCAAATAATGATAATTTATGCATACCGGATCGTGGCACAACGCACACTATCCCGAAGATAAGAGGTTCTTTCGTAATTAAAACCAACAAAACAATTGTGAACACAATATCAGGTCCTATAGACTTGATTCAAGGAATTGCAAGGCAAATTTCACATTACCAAATGGCACAAAGTTCTCAATACATGATGCCTTATTTCGCCTAAAGTCTAAAAAGAAATTTGTTGAGTTTTAATGATATATATTCTCATAATATGATACTCGATGCAATCGAGGGAAATATGAAATATATGTATCTTACAACCGTCAATCGGGAAAGATAAACATATTGGAAAAACTACCAATGCTCCCTCATTGGATTACATTATACATATATAAATGTGATTGAATCTAATATGGTAGTTAAAGCAAAACACATTGATCCTTCAATAATCTCTATTTGGCATGATCGTCAGGTCATCCAGATCAACAATGATGCGAAAATAATTGAGAATATACATGGACATCCATTGAGTAACAAAATGATTACTCAAATAAATAAGAGTCCATGTACATCTTGTTCTCTTGGAAAGCGATCATAAGGCCATCACCGGCTAAAATAAAATTTGAATCACCGCTTTCTCTTGCGTATTCAAGGTGATATATGTGGACCCATTCATCCACCATGTGGACCATTTCGATATTTTATGGTATTGATAGATGCCTCCAGCAGATGGTCTCACGTTTGTCTACTATCAACTCGTAATATGGCATTTTCAAGATTTCTTGCACAAATTATTAAATTATAAGCACAATTTCCTGACTATACAATAAAGAAAGTCAGATTCGATAATGCTGGTGAATTCACATCCCAAACTTTCAATGACTATTGTATGTCAACTGGGATTATGGTCGAGCATCCTGTTGCTCATGTGCATACTCAAAATGGTTTAGCTGAATCTTTAATTAAACGCCTTCAGCTTATTGCTAGACCATTGATGATGAGAACAAAGCTTCCAATTTCCGTATGGGGTCATGCAATTTTACATGCTGAGGCATTAATTCGCATCCGACCAAGTGCATATCATACATACTCCCTACTACAACTTGCATTTGGTCAAGAGCCAAATATCTCCCATTTGAGAATTTTTGGTTGTGTAGTATATGTGCCTATTGCACCACCACAACGTAGTAAAGTGGGACTTCAAAGAAGATTGGGGATATATGTCGGCTATGAAAGTAAATCTATTATTAGATATCTTGAACCTCAAACGGGTGATATGTTTACAGACGCTTTCTTGATTGCCATTTTGATGAAAATACTTTCCGACATTGGGGAGATAATAAACAGCTGATGAAAGAAATTACATGGTGCGAACCATCATTATTGTATCTTGATCAACGCACAAAACAATGCGAAACATAAGTGCAAAGAATTGTGCATTTGCAAAGAAATGCAAATCAATTACCAGATGCTTTCACATATACAAAAAGAGTGACTAAATCATTTATACCAGCTGTAAATGCTCCTGCTCGGATTGAAATCCCAAAAGGACAATCTGAGAATATGGTCACTCATGAATCTAAGACACGCATGAAGCGTGGTAGACCAATCGGTTCCAAAGATAAAAATCCTCGAAAAAGAAAAGGAGCAAATGTGATTAATGACCCCAAGATAGATAAAAGTGTTCCTCTAGAAACACAAGATGAGGATGGTGTCCCAGAAGAGACACAAACTGACATTAATCAAGAAATCGCAATTAATTATATTCACACAAAAGAATTATGGAACCGGAATGATATGAAAGAGATTGATGAAATATTTTCTTATGCTATAGCATGTGATATCCTCAATGAAAATGAAGATCCCGAACCAAGATCTATCATTGAATGTCAAAATAGACATGATTGGGTTCAATGGAAGATGCTATTGAAGTGAATTAAATTCTCTTAACAAGCGTAATGTGTTTGGACCTATTGTCCTTACACCCCAAAGTGTAAAGCACATGAGGTTACAAATGGGTTTTGTTCGAAAACGAAATGAGAAAAATGAGATTGTGAGATCAAAGCTCGACTTGTTGCACAAGGTTTTCTCAAAGGCCCTAATTGACTATGAACAAACATACTCCTGTTATGGACACAATTACGTTTAGATATTTAATCGACTAACAGTTCTTGTAAACCGGAAATGCGTCTTATGGATGTTATTCTGACTTACTGCACGGATCACTTGATAGTGATATTTACATGAAAATCCTGAAGGATTCAAATGCTGCAAAGATTAAAATCACAACCAAAGGAAATGTATTCGATCAAATTGCAAAGATCCTTATATGGACTAAAGCAACGGACGACGTGGTACAATCGTCAAGCGAGTATCTATTAAAGAAAGGATATGCAAATAGTCCTATTTGCCTTGCTTTTATAAAGAAAACAACATCCGGATATGTGATTATCGCCGCCTATGTTGACGATTTGAATATCATTGGTACCGCTAAAGAAATCCAAGAAACAATGGTGTACTTAAAGAAGGAATTTGAAATGAAAGATCTTAGAAAAACTAAATATTGTCTTGGTCTGCAAATTGAACATAGACCAAGCGGAATCTTTAATGCATCAATCGACATATCTGTAAAAGGTATTGAGGCGTTTTAATATGGATAAAGCAACTCCATTAAGTACACCAATGGTTGGTAGATCGCTTAATGTCGAGAAGGATCCATTTACCTACTGCGAAGAAAACGAAGAAGTTCTTAATTCAAACGCCATATCTAAGTGCGATAGAGCTCTCATGTATCTTGCTAATTGTCTAGACACGATATAGCTTTTTTGTTAATCTACTAGCAAGATTTAGTTCATCTCCTACGAAAAACCTTTGGAATGGAATTAAACATCTATTTCGTTATCTTCGAGGTACAATTGATTTGGGATTATTTTACACTAAAATGTAAAACAAGTTTTGGTTGGTTATGCAGATCTGAGTTACTTATCGATCCACATAAAGCCGGATCCCAAACTGGTTATGTATTTACGTATGGAGGCACCGCAATTTCTTGGCGCTCACGTAAACAAACACTTGTTGCTACTTCTTCAAATCATTTGAAATCATTGCACTTCATGAAGCAAGCCGAGAATGTGTATGGTTAAGGTCAATGACGCACCACATTTTAACAACTTGTGGCTTATCGACCAACAAAGAACCAACAATCATATTTGAAGACAATGCGGCATGTATCGCTTAAATAAAGGAGGTTATATCAAAAGTGATAGAACCAAACATATCCTCCTAAATTTTCCAATTCACCCAAGATCTCGACAAGAGCAAAGAAATCAACATCCAAGATATTCAATCAAGCAACAATGTCGGATCTTTTCACAAAGGCACTTCCTACTATACCTTTCAGGAAGCATGTCCATGAGATTGGAATGCGACATCTAAGAAATTTATGAGGAAGAGCTCATTGTGTTAAATGAGGGAGAGCTTACGCAGTTGCATTCTTTTTCCCTTATCATGGTTTTTATCCCACTGGGTTTTTCCTGATAAGATTTTTAACGAGGCAACACCAAATGCGTTTAAAGGCCAAAGAAGAGACAATTATATGGCACACCAAGGGGGAGTGTTATAAAAGATAGAAATAATATGGTGTACCACTAATTGTAGATGCACCATTTAATAGTTAGTGTACATATGGATTGGTTTGGTTTTACCTAACACAAGAATGAAGTAGGTGGTTATTGGTTATGCTTTACCTAACACAAGAATAAGGTAGATGGTTATTGGTTAGGTTTTACCTAACATAAGAATGAGGTAGATGGTTATTAGTTAGGTTTTACCTAACACAATAACATATATGGAGTAGGTGGTCACATGTGTATTAGGTGGTTAAAATGTACTATAAATAGAAGGGTTAACTTGATGTAAGATATACCATTTTTTCATAAGAAGAATTCTCCTCTCCCAAATATTCTTACATTTTAGTTTCGGTTTTATAACAAAACGAAATTTCTTTTCATTATCTATGGTTTCTTTTTCTTTTTACAAGAATGTACACATAATCTGCAGCAAGAACACATTGCAGTTCTTACCCTTTTAAGAAGCAAAACCTAGTCTGGCGTTTGACATAAAATGGATCTAAAATCAGAGAATCGAGGGAATTTTCGTTCCTCCTCACAAAAATTCCTGTGTGTTGGTATTGATCTTAACCTCTATCATCACGGATAGGAGATCGAGCATATCGCCTAGCCTTGTTTATCTTCATTCTAATAGCAGGAACTTTTCTGGAAATTGCTTTCCAAATCATTTGGATAGCATCCCCTTGCTTTGATGGGTATTGAAACTCGAAGAAGTTTTCTACCTCTTTCAATTTTTACCACATTCTGGTCCATTCATCCTTTCCAATGCTCCTTATGAAATTTATGAGGTACTTCCTTTGATAGCATCGATGTGCGAACAAATACGCAGAATCGAGAGTAGTCAAGGACATCCTCGTAAGGGAGCTCAATGTCATCGCCGATGATGATCGGGACACGATGGCTAGCAATGGCATCAAAGAGTCGGTTTGAGGATGGTGTGTCACCTGCTATATTGAGACAGAATTTGGAAGAGTGCATTCCCCTTGAAGCCTTGTTGATTCCATCCTTTTGAACGCTGCCAAATTGAAAATGCACATCTTTTTCGTCTTTAAGAAGATAAAACAACTCTTGGCGAGCAAAACCACCCTGAACAAGACAAACCAATATGTAAGAAATGAACGAAAGGAATATGATTGGTTTGTTACCAGAGTCCACACAATGGTAAGTGTTGATAGAAGTTCACAAGAAAAATGTGACAAATTGAATTTAGCAAACACTAACACGCCCACAAGCCAAAACCGCTAAAACCAATCAACAGAGAACAACATACATAAAGGCTGGTTGTAACACACAAAAGCATTAGATGTAAGATGTTAAATCTAGAATAGTGGGAGATGCATATTCAGGAAGGAGAGATTAGCAAAGAAGGCCTTATGAATTTCAAACAATTTCAAGTTCAAAAGGCTATTCCAAAAGGAATGGAAATGTCATATTTTGAAGTCCTCGAGAAGATTGTATTTTGTAAAGCTATAATTCTAATCATAAGGCCAGGTTGGTGGATATCCACGAACTAAGTGGGAGGCAAAACTAACCAGGAATAGTAGATGGAAAAGATGTGTTTGCTTACATTAATAGAGCTAGGTCACTTAGCATTAATTGCTCGCAATATTGAGTAAAATATCATACATCTTCCAAAGTAATTTTGCAAAGATCCCTGTTCTTCACACATTCAATGAACAGCCCAAACAATTTTATGTGAAGGACCGCAAGCAAAAAACATCCGCAGCCTTAGTTATGTTTTGTAATTTCAAAAGAAAATCAAGATATCTAAAACAAATTTGCTGCAGAATATGAGTAAAGAGAAGGATATACATACATCTTTTCGGTATATAGCACCTTGAAAGTACAGCAAAGTTGGACGGCTGTTGAAATTGGAGGAGTCATCGGTGTACCTTTTGATTATATGTTTGTAAGGTGCAATCACATCTTTGTCAACATTTGCTATAGTTGGAGGATACCTCCCAAAGTCCGATAGAATGAACATTGCTGACCATAACTTCATCCTGGCAAATAGCATGCTATTTGGGTGGTGAGCCAGAACCACATGATCTCGTCCCCCAGACCTTTTCCACTCCTTCTGTGATATCACAAACTTCACCAGCTTCTCTTGCAACATTCTGTTCTTGCTCTTCTTTTGGTGGGGATTCACTTTAGAGTAGCGGTTATAACTCAATGAAGAGAAGAATGGTACAAAAATGACATCAGCTTCACTAGAATTATGAACTCTTATAGCACTACTAGCTCGAGGAATTTCGGGGACTTCTGAGGCAAGAAGATCCAGTGTAAGCCAATACTCAATACTGTGCTGTAAATTCAACCCACCAGGATAATGAGGCACCCCAGCTGTAAGATCAGGCCAAACACTATTCCCTTTAGCTTTCCAGTCTAACAGCTCAAAATGAAATTCAGGAGGCAAATCATACATGAAAACCTTGAGAAGTTCTTCCCTGTTCCTGTCATTGGCGCTACATTTCAAAACTTCAACATCAGCTTTCTTTTGGGATTGCCCTCCATCCTGTATTTCTTCTTCAACAGAGACTACATTGTCCACAATAATTGCTCTATTTGCAACAGGAGGTGCAACATTATAATGATTAAGAGATTGAATATTTCAGTTGTCAATTGTTGATAGAAGCTTAGGATTAGACAAGGAGCTACGGTTTAGGAAACTGGGACGGCTTGTGGAACGCAACAAAGAGAACCAAGATAATACAAACAAGGCCGTTATAAACGGGAATAAACAAAACACGAATTTCCTAGATACAATTATCCCAACAGATGAGACTTGTTTCTCAGCCATTTCAACACCAGTTGAAGAAAACAATCAAAAAGTACTCCCTACAAGCATCTTATCAATATCAGAAAAAGAAAAAGAAAAGACTAGAGTAGCAGAAAGAAACCTTTGAAATAGCTATCAAATTGGAAAGTGTTCCTCACATGGAGCTCAATATCGTACAAAACGTTCACCTCTTAATAAACTGACGTTACCTCCAAACCGAAAACAGACCGAAATGGATTACTCAACCCATATATCAAAACCACCAATTCTACCATCGGCTTCCATTGAAGCTCTCTTTACATAGCCTAGAAATTCAGAAATAAGCTAAGCAGCAACCATCCCATGTAATTTCCCCCCACCAAAAAAAAAAATCCCATGTCCCGAAAGGACCCAACCCAGCTGACACCAAGTTCAATCTCACCAAACCACCAAACAAAAGACAGACAGACACTACCAAATACCTCAACAAAAACCAGAGACCGGAAAAGGGTAAACAAGAAGTTTTTAAAAAAAGGAAAATGGGGTAGGTTGTGAAGAACGAGAACGCAAGCTGTGGAATTTCGTACCGTAAAAGGGTAAACACAGACACACACCAATCAGTACTTGCATTGACAATGTGAAAACAGTCTCTATCTGTCTTTTTCTCGGGTTCAGGTTAAGATGCTGGAGAACCTTTTTTTATTTGCTGTGGAGTGAAAAAGATGGAGTTGGCGGGGGAATAGGATCTATCAGGTGAAGCGGGCTCTTTGGAGTTTGGAGCAATCCTTTTTCTTTGTTTTTGACTATTTATGGTTACATTTATGACACACGCCTTCCCCTATTTAATATCTGATATTAAAACATGGATTCTGTTTCTTTTGGTTTATCTACTAAACTTAATGCATCTAGAAAAATACCTTTAATTGATAATCACCGCCACTGGTCGAGAACTAAAAAACCATCTAAAAGAATAGTCTCTATCCTTCGACTTCAAATTACACCATTATAGTATTTCTTTCTTTTGTACTCTCTCTGATTCATAATAAGAGTCGTTTTAAAAAAATACACACTTATTAAGAAAGCTAATAAAATTATAGATATACTCTTATTAATACTCTCATAAAATTACGCCAGAATCAACATCTTAAATGAAATCATGAGAGAAATCATTGAAATTACGATTTGATAATTAAGATGAGAGAGAAACGAAAGGTTAATTTTGGAATAAAAGTTATAAACATGCATATAAAGTCAAGAATGACACTTGTTTTAAATAACTAAAATATATCTAAAACGACTCTTATTATGAATCGGAGGAAGTATTAAACAAACTTTTGATACGAAGAGTACGACAAATGTAAAAATAAGGTTGTGCCCAATTAACAAGAGCTTGTGCACTGGAGTTTGGCTTGATCAGGTACAGGTGGGGAAGGTGAAAGGTGGACTCCCTAATTCTGTCCTCATTTGACCATAAGATTAATATAAAGAACCTTGTACTCTGTGCAGTTGTTGACCACTTCTTGCAAGAGCAGGAAATTGGGATCCTGTAGTCCCTACATTTTCCTCATAACCTGGGACTGCTCATATCTCCATGTTTTACTTGCATAGTTCATAACTTTAATCTTACGGATATTTGAATTTTGGTATTTAAAATCACTTGTCGGGCATCCAACTACTTGCCAATTTGTTGAAACCCTATTCATAACTCAAAAAAAATTGAAAGCAGAACGAGAGAGAAGTAGACGATGACTATTCTGTGGTTTCCCGTTACATTGTTTTAACTAACTCATCCACTTATTGAATTAAACTTACCATTCTTTTCCGAACTCACTAATATCAGCTATGTCGTTTTGTTCTTCAGCTATCTTTACTCCTCTACCATGTCGTTGCTCATCCTTCGTAAGTTCTTCCTATTCATCATCGGCATAAAATACCGGATCTCTGTCATTCACCACGCTAACAGGCATCCCATGCAATTTGTATACATGATCAGCATAAAGTTGTGCCACCTTCGCCGCTGAATATGGACGAACCAAAGGAATCAAATGCTTGTATTTACTTAATCTGTCCACCACTATTTGGATGACTGTAAACCCATCCGACTTAGGAAGACCACCTACAAATCCAAACTGACATCCGTCCACAACTCCTCTGGAACTTGTAAAGGATGTAAAAGACCAGGTTGAGCGATAGTTCCATATTTATTACTGTTATGATTTATTAGGATCTATTTTTAATATATCCTATTTTCACTTATTTTTGGCATTTAAAATTGGATATGGGAATTCTCATACTACTTGAAATTTGGTTGTCTAACGTAATTCCACTTTGAAAAGGATTCTTGGTTGTCTAGTACAATTCTATTTGTATAAGGATTCTTCCATGGCAATCTAGTGTAGGTTGCGTGAATAACTGTTGTGGGGTAAATATATTAGTTCTTGGCTGACGTGGAACAGGTGAAGTGGGCTTCTTTTCATCTGCAGATTTTTGCTAGGTTTCAGTGGTGTGTGGTGATAACGTGCGTTGGTTGTGTGATGTATTCAGCTGCTGAGTTTTCTTTCTTCCATCGTGGGTTTTGAGTTGTCTGGGTGAAACGTTCTCTGTGTAGCTGATTGCAATCATCCATTTATGATTTACGTGACTGCAGTTCTCAGCCAATGGAAGACTCTGGTATAGATCAGTATAATTATTGTTGATACAACTACTTGGTAGATTGGCGACGAAGTTCAGATTTAAATTTGTCATATTCTTGATTTTACTTGTCTTTGTTTCTGAAGTAGAAATAGTTACAAAATCCTCTGACGAGGTTAACACAAATTGGTCGTGTTATTGGGCGTGAAGATCTTTCACGGGTAGTTAGATTTTGGCTTAGTTACATAGATTGGGTATTACGGAGTTGATCAATCTTTGTAATTTTTGTGAACTACGGTGAAAGAGATTAATTTGGGTGAGGGCCCCGCAGACGTAGACAAGTTTGCCGAACTGCGTTAAACGTCGGTGTGTTATTTGGTGTTTCACTCTTGCGATTGCTAAATTATTCGTGCTAAAAATTTATCTTGGATAGTCTGCGAACTTATTGACAATTTAATTCTATCAATTGGTATCAAAGCAGGTCACCAGTTCAGAACTTGGTAGCAAGTTGGTGCAGATCAGAAATTCGCAGATATGGCTACGAGAGAAGGTGCATCAATCACCAGACCTCCGTTATTGGATGGATCAAATTATCCATCATGGAAATCCCGGATGAAATTTTTTATTCAAGCTCAGAGTACGAGAGCCTGGCATTCAGTAGTACATGGTTGGACGCATCCTATGTTCATTGATGATAAAGGAGAGGAAGTTCAGAAGGATCCGTCTGAATGGACTAGAGTGGAAGAAGAAAGTGTGAGGGAATTCTGGCGATGCATGCGATATTCAGTGCAGTTGATGAAGGGCGCTTCTCCATGATTTCGGCGTGTGAAACAGCAAAAGAAGCATGGGATGTTTTGCAAACCATCCATGAAGGATCAAAATATGTGATATCTTCAAAACTACAAATGTTAGCTGTGTGATTTGAAGAATTGAAGATGGAAGAGCATGAGACAATTGGTGAATTCCGTGAAAAACTGAGAGATATTACAAATCAAGCTCATCAATTGGGAAAGAAGTACTCCAATGTGAAACTGGTGAAGAAGACACTGAGATCATTGCCACCGAGATTCATTCCAAAATTTGCAGCAATAGAGGAGGCTCATGATATTGATAATTTGTTATTGGAGAAAGTTATCGGGATTCTTACAAATTTTGAGATGAATCTTTTGAGGGGAAAACAAGAAAGAAGCAAAGGATTGGCATTACAGGTAGAAGCCTGAAAGAATGTGAGTAATGTTGAAGATGAGTCCGATGTGAATGAAGATATGATTTTGCTCACTCGAAATTTCGGTAAATGGCTGAAAAGAATGAAGAACGACAGATCTAATTCTAGACAATTTGGTGGGAGTTCATCCAATAACAATCCAAGACAACAAGTCAGAGCACAAAAAGGTGACATAAAAGCAAGAAGGATTCAGTGTCATGAGTGTCAGGGGTTTGGTCATATTCAATCCGAGTGTGCCAACACATTGAAGAAACAAAGGAGAAAGTCCTTCACCACAACCTGGAGTGAAAATGATTCTACGAGTGATTTTGTGAGTGAGGAAGAAATAACAAATAATGCAGCACTGGTTGCATTACACAGCAAAAATCCAGTTACTTGTCTAGCAGTAACTGAGAAGGAAGTAACTGACAGCAAAACAGAGAGAAGACTCGAAAATTTCAGAATCAGTTCAGCCCAGAATTCAATTTCAGACTATGACAGTGATAGAAGTAGCTATGATGATGAAGTTGGGAATATACAGGAAAACTACAAAGCCTTGTATGAGAAATGGTTGAAAATACAGAAAAAGAATGAGTGCTTAAAAGAAGAGAACCTTAGTTTAAAGAATACTATACGAGAATTGGAAAAGAAGCTTGAAATGACCTCAGATGAGCTTGGAGACGCAAGAATGAAACTAGTCAGCACTGAGAAGGGACTAAGAATGTTGAATGGAGGCACGAAAGGCTGAAAAGTCGATTGAAACTGGTAAGGCTAAAGGGGATTTTGAAGGTATTGGATACAAAGGAGAGTCTTCGAAAGTTAACCAAGAAAACATTGTCATGTTCAGATCAGCTCAACAGATGGAAGGATCGAAAAAGGGGCAGAAGATTCATACCCACATGTCATTTTTGTGGGATGGTTGGACACATAAGACCAAGATGCTATCAGCTGTTACAAATGTTGTTTGAAAGAAAGCAAGGAAGAAAAAGTATGCACAACTCACAGTCATTTCAACATAAACCCTCAGCGTCCAGATATTCATGGGTAAAAAGAAGTTAATTGCAAGCCTTAGTAGCATGTACATCGATGAAGGCATTATTACAACATGGCTGGTATTTTGATAGTGAATGTTCACGTCATATGACTGGGGAAAAGGCATACTTGACTGATTATCAATCCTGTATGGATGGTCATGTGACTTTCGGAGATGGAAAGAGAGCATCCGTAATAGGCAAAGGAACTTTGTGTGTTGATGGCCTGCCTCCTCTCAAGAATGTGCTTCATGTTGATGGGCTGAAAGCAAATCTGGTTAGTATAAGCCAATTATGTGGTGATGGATTGCTAGTTAAATTCACAAGTGATGAATGTAGGGTACTTACTGAACAAGGTGAATGCATTGTGAGCGGCAAGCGATCAGCTGACAATTGTTACATATTGCAAGTCACAAGTACATGCAAGTCAGCAGCTCATGAAAATAATCTTCAGTTGTGGCATCAACGGCTTGGACATGTGAACTTTGATCTCATAAGTAAGTTGACAAAAATGGAGGCTGTGAGAGGATTAGCTAAAATGAACAAAGAAGGGACAGCAGTGTGTAGTGCATGTCAAATGGGAAAACAACACCGAGCATCACATAGAAAGGTCAGATATGTCACTTCATCTCGTATACTTGAGTTACTTCATTTAGATCTTGTGAGTCCAACACAATATGAGAGCATTGGTGGAATGAAATACTTCTTGACTTGTGTGGATGACTATTCAAGATACACATGGGTGGCATTTTTGAAAGAAAAATCAGATGCGTTTAAGGCCTTTCGAAGTTTATGTGTGCAGGTTATGAATCAGAAAAATCTGACCATATTGAGAGTTCGATCGGATCACGGAAGAGAATTTGAAAATGCTAGCCTCAGTGAGTTTTGCAGTGAACTTGGCATCTTACAAGAATTTTCAGCACCTAAAACTCCACAACAAAATGGAGTTGCGGAAAGAAAAAATAGAACACTTCAAGAAATGGCTAGATCCATGTTGAATGGGAGCAAAATGTCCTTGAGATTTTGGGCTGAAGCGGTAAACACAGCTTGCTACATATGCAATAGAGTGTATCTTCGAAATTATCTAAACAAAACATCATATGAGCTTTGGAGAGGAAAGAGATCAGATGTGAGCTATTTGCATATCTTTGGAAGTAAGTGTTATATTCTTCGAGACCCTGAACAACTTGGGAAGTTTGAAAGCAAAAGTGATGAAGGAGTGTTCATTGGATACTCAACTCATAGTAAAGCCTATAGAGTGTACAACCAAAGAACAAAAAAGGTGCAAGAATCCATCAATGTTGTGATAGATGATGAATCTTTGATGAGTGATCATGTGGCTGATGATGAGAAAATTCCAGATTTGAAGTTGATTGATGCAGAAAATATGACAGAAAAAGATGAGGTGCAGCAAGTTGCTGCAAAAGAGACAGCTGCAGAAAGTGACTTCCAGTTAGTTACTGTTAAGGAAGTAACTGCAAAATTAGGAGAAATTTCAGTTACTTCAGATGATGATACAACCAAATCTCTAGAAGACAATCTAAATCGGGGCTCTTCATCTCAAACCCGAAGAAATCAATCAGAAGAAAATGTTGTAGATGATTTGAGTGAAAGAAGAAGTACAAGAGAGAGAAAAAGGGTAAATTATAGAGAGCTTGCAGGGTACATATGCTACACTTCCTCATTTGAACCAAGAAATGTAAAAGAAGCATTACAAGATGAGTACTGGACAGCAGCTATGCAAGAAGAGTTGATGCAATTTGTTCGGAATGATGTTTGGGAACTTGTGCTAAGACCACCAGCTACTAATGTGATTGGTACAAAATGGGTGTTTCGGAATAAAACAGACGAAAAAGGGAATGTCACCAGGAACAAAGCACGACTGGTAGCTCAAGGGTACTCTCAGGTGGAAGGAATAGAATTTGATGAAACATTTGCACCTGTGGCACGACTTGAATCGATCAGATTATTATTGGGCATAGCTTGTATCAAAGGGTTTAAACTGTATCAGATGGATGTTAAGAGCGCGTTTTTGAACGGACTTATACAAGAAGAAGTCTTTGTGGAGCAACCAAAAGGTTTTATTGACTCAACTCATTCCGACTATGTTTATAAGCTGAAGAAAGCTCTCTATGGTCTCAAACAAGCACCGAGGGCATGGTATGACAGACTCACTCAGTATCTTGTTAAGCAAGGGTACAAACGAGGTAATGTCGACAAAACTCTGTTTATTAAAAGATGCAAATCAGATTTAATGATAGCACAGATTTATGTCGATGATATTGTGTTTGGTGCTACATGTTCAAAAATGGTCGAAGAATTTGTTAAACTGATGACGTCTGAATTCGAAATGAGTATGGTTGGTGAGTTGAGCTTTTTTTTAGGTTTGCAAGTAAAGCAGATGAAGGATGGTATCTTCATATCGCAAACAAAATATGTTCGCAACATGATCAAAAAGTTTGGTCTTGAGAACGCTCGACATGCACGAACACCAATGAGTAGCTCAATAAAGTTGAATAAAGATGAGAATGGGAAAATGTCGATGAAAGTTTATATAAGAGTATGATTGGCAGCTTGTTGTATCTGACTGCAAGTAGGCCAATATCAGTTACAGTGTTGGAGTATGTTCTCGATATCAATCCAATCCAAAGGAAACACATATAACAGCTGTTAAAAGAATTTTCAGGTATGTGAGTGGAACATCAAATTTTGGGATTTGGTATACTTCTGATTCTACTTCTTATTTAGTCGGATATAGCGATGCAGATTGGGCTGGAAACTTAGATGATCGCAAAAGTACTTCAGGAGGCTGTTTCTTTTTGGGAAACAATATGATTTCATGGTACAGTAAGAAACATAATTTCATTTCCCTCTCTACTGCTGAAGCTGAATATATAGCTGCAGGTAGTTGTTGCTCACAGTTACTTTGGATGAAGCAAATGTTAGAAGATTATGGGATTGATCAGAAAGAATTAACAATTTTATGTGATAATAAGAGCGCAATAGATATTTCAAAGAACCCGGTTCAGCACTCGCGCACGAAGCATATTGATCTTCGCCATCATTTTATTCGGGAACTAGTTGAGAGCAAAATGGTGATTCTATCACATGTATCTACCGAGAAGCAATTGGCGGATATTTTCACAAAACCTTTGGATACGACGAGATTTGAGCAGCTTCGAGAAGCATTGGGACTATGTGTCCTCCCTCATTAAGTTCTGTTTTCTTTATTTTTTAAAAAAGGGGGTTAGTTGCTGCGTCCACTGTTGGGATTTTTAATCCCTAATTCCCAATTTTTAGTCACTTGCTTATTTCTTTATTCTCACTGCTGGCGTTGCTCTCTCACGTTACTGCTCCTCTCTTCACCCATCCAACTTTTCCTCTTGCTGGTATCATCAACGTCCCTTCTTGCTTCATCCCTCCATCTTCGAGTGGCTCTCTACCGCAAGCTTCCTTCATCCTCTCCTTGGTCTCTCTATCGCAAGCTTCCTCCATCCAGTCTTTGGTGGGCTGTAGTCGTAAGCCTCTCTCATCCGACGTCCTTGTGCTGTGCGAATTTGGTGGTTGTGACAGTTTCCTCTCCTTGGTTTCTCCATGTACACGGTGATGACGTTTGACTGGTAAAAGTTTCGTCTTTCATTCCTCTTTTTTGATGGATTCTCTGTGAGGTTGAAAGGTGATAATCGTAACCCTTAAATGCTTTTGGGTTTATAATCTCTGGTGGATTTTCCTTCTGATTGTGTCAACTATCTCTGTATTGAAGTAGTCTGAGTTGAATCTGGGTAACAGTTTTTGTAAGGAATCTGATTTTGTGGATAATTGCTCTTGTTATTTGAAGACTGCGTGACTTGTGTCATTTTCTAAAGCTATGGTTTTTTTGCTGAAATTTGTACTGAGTAGGGAAATTTTTGGGCACTAGAATTTCGGCTAGATTGTTTCTGATTGTTGACTGCATTGGTATGGGAAAGAAGAAAGAACAGGTGATCTATTCAGCTTCGGAGAAAAAGGGCGCAGATCCTATGCGACGCTCTAGTCGCTTACAGTTTCTTTCCGGTTCAGGTAGGAGTTTTACAGGAGCCGGATCTTCATCAACTGTTCCTATTGATATTCCCGATGTACCAGATCAACATGATTCCGATGTTGATCGAGTAATTGAGAATTTGGTTGAGGAGTCCTCCTCAGATTCGGATGCTCCTCTGTCACCACATTCGGTTCCTCCTCCAGCTTCTAGAAAGCGATACAAGATGATGTGTACCAAATCAGTCCGTCCACCTAGAAGTCATCCAGGTGTTCGATTTCCTGTTGATAAAGCCATTTCCTTTAAGTTTTATACTTCCCCTGCAGAGGATAAATGGCGATCTTTGTCAGATTCCAGTGTTCTCATGGATCATCCTATTAGCTTGGATGATTTTCGAGATCAGGGTCTACATTCTCTTCTTAGAGAGCGATCATTGCTTCATGCCTCCTTGTTGCCTCAACATTATGACTTCGATCTAGTAAAGGAGTTTTACTCTAACTTGTCTGGTGACATTTTGAATGCACATGCAGCTATGTTTGGTGTTGTATATGTGAGGGGGAGAATTGTTGGTTTCGATGCTCGATGTTTGAATATGTTTCTGAAATTTGACACAACGATTGACCGTTCCTTTTATGATGATGATTGGGAAATTACCACGGATCAACTTGCCTTTGCCTTAACTGGTGGTAAGCTCACTGCTTGGCCGACTACTTCCGTGTTTCGTTCCTCTATGCTCACTCAGAAATACTTTGTCTTGTTTAAATTGGTGATCACTAACTGGATGCCTAGCACTCATGCAGTCACTATCTATCAGTCTCAAGCCAAGCTTCTTTATGCTATTGGCACAGGCATCCCATTTAATCTTGGTTGATTTATTGTGGACTCCATGTTATGTATTGGCGGTAAGCCTCATTCTCTTTTATCATTTTCGTGTTTAATTTCACAATATTTGTATGCAAATGGAGTGCCTAGGCTCGAGTCGAGCATCTTGGAGTCTGTTCCTATGATGAATATTTCACCGCGGATCTTTAAACAACCGCATGTGGTAGAATTGCCTTATGTTGCTTCGGGACCTTCGGATGCTTCGGGTCCCTCTTCCGTTAATCCAAATGCTGCATTTGTTTCTGAGTTGCAACGCATTGAAGGTGGTCTCCTGGCCCTCACCGAGGTTGTCCGCAAATTGAAGCACCGCTTCCTTCATTCTTAATTTTTTTTGTCATGTATTGTCTCAAAGGGGGAGAACACATTGTAGTGCTGTTGTCTTTGTGTTGCTGGTGTTTTGCTGTTTTCATTTCTTGTTGCTGATTCAGATGGTATTGGTTTCGGATTTGTGACTTCAGGGTGAGCATATGTTGTTGTTCTATCCATGTCCAATTGCTGGCTTTGTGTTGAGACAAGAATGCCAAAAAAGGGGGAGATTGTTATGATTTATTAGGATCTATTTTTAATATATCCTATTTTCATTTTTATTTTTGGCATTTAAAATTGGACATGGGAATTCTCATACTACTTGAAGTTTGGTTGTCTAACGTAATTCCTCTTTGAAAAGGATTCTTGGTTGTCTAGTGCAATTCTATTTGTATAAGGATTCTTCCATGGCAATCTAGTGTAGGTTGCGTGAATAACTGTTGTGGGGTAAATATATTGGTTCTTGGCTGACGTGGAACAGGTGAAGTGGGCTTCTTTTCATCTGCAGATTTTTGCTAGGTTTTAGTGGTGTGTGGTGATAACGTGCGTTGGTTGTGTGATGTATTCAGCTGCTGAGTTTTCTTTCTTCCATCGTGGGTTTTGAGTTATCTGGGTGGAACGTTCTCTGTGTAGCTGATTGCAATCATCCATTTATGATTTACGGATCGCAGCTTCTCACCAATGGAAGACTCTGGTATAGATCAGTATAATTATTGTTGATACAACTACTTGGCAGATTGGCGACGAAGTTCAGATTTGAATTTGTCATATTCTTGATTTTACTTGTCTTTGTTTCTGAAGTAGAAATAGTTAGAAAATCCTCTGACGAGGTTAACACGAGTTGGTCGTGTTATTGAGCGTGAAGATCTTTCACGGGTAGTTAGGTTTTGGCTTAGTTACATAGATTGGGTATTACGGAATTGATCAATCTTTGTAATTTTTGTGAACTACGGTGAAAGAGATTAATCTGGGTGAGGGCCCTGCAGACGTAGGCAAGTTTGCCGAACTGCGTTATCAAACGTCGGTGTGTTATTTGGTGTTTCACTTTTGCCATTGCTAAATTATTCGTGCTAAAAATTTATCTTGGATAGTCTGCGAACTTATTGACAATTTAATTCTATCAATTACGTTGGCAAATCTCACATCTCCTAACATAATCACCAGTATCTTTCTACATTCGCCTACAATAGAAACATAATTGAACTCTTTTAGAGGTCCCCAACACTCCCGAATGACCACCGTCAGTTGAGTCATGAAACAAGGAAATGATATCCTGTCGTAACTCCAAATCTGGTCCAACCACTAAACGCCCTTTCCACTGCGGACTGTTATTGTTCCAGCTATTTGATGGAGCTGAGGAATTGTATCTTGTAGAAACCTATCACACTGCCAACTCACTCTAACCCTATCTAAAAGCTCAGTATGACTATCAGCCACAATCAGATAACAAAATTCGATACTAAGCCAGAGAGGTTGTCTGCTACTTTGTTATCGCTCCCCTTTTTATATTTAATTTCAAAATCAAATCCTAAGAGCTTTGGCAACCACATTTGTTGAAAGGGAGTAGTAATCCTTAGATTACACCCCAACCTCAGTGATCATTTTAAATGGTAAATTTCCGACCGGTAACGTAATGAGACCAATTTTTTATCGCTAATACTAGTGTTTCTAATTCCGTCTCGTATGCTAATAAGTAGATGTATCTTTGGGACAATGCTTTGTTGAAATATATCAAGGAGTGACCCTCCTACATCAGTACCGCTCCTACCCTTTCTCCTGAAGCATCAACTTCTAAACCTTGTCAAAATTAGGAATGGCCTGCATGAATTAGTGCCTCCTGGAGTTGCTTGAAAGTTGTTGTACCTTCCTTTGTTCAATGAAAAACATTTTCATGCAACAACTGGTTTAAAGATTTAGCAATTTGGCCATAAATCTACAATAATACCATGCTAATCCCGAGAAAGTTCTTGGTTGTTTGTTGAGTATTTGCTTTAGCTTCTGCAATTTTGTGATACCACGTTAGATTTGAAGAAGGCAACTTGTCAGTGCCAAGATTTTAGGAATTTGTTTTGTTATAGCTATCAGTTAGGATTTATTGTTAATCATATCTTTTATTTAGCAAGTTTTTATGCTTTCCACGTACTATGCTCTTGTATTTAAGCATAGTTGTTTTCAATGAAATTATTGATTGCTTTAGTATAACACGTTTTGTATATTATTTATTTATTTATTTTTTTTGGATTCGAGGAAACCCCGTAGGCCGCGCAAGCAATGACACCTCTCTGAGGCCTAATCAAGACCACCCATAAAGTGGTCAATGGCGCACCTCATTATCGAGGCCCAACTAGTTCTTCATCTACAGTAAAACCCCTACGCCCTGTGCTCTTACAAAAGGGTCTAGCATGGAATCGAACCTGGGACCTAACCAAAGTCAAGCCCCGCTCTCAACCATCAAGCCACGCCCCTTAAGGGCGTTTTGTATATTCTACTATAGCCTTTGTTTTACAATTCTCACAAATTAGTATCAGAGTTTTCTATCTTAAGGAATCTGCGAGGTTGAGTCATACAAACACAACTTTTCAAAAATGGAAACGGTTACACAAACATCCTTTAGTCATCTTCCTCTACCTGTTTTTGATGGACAAAATTAGCAAGCATGGGCCATTAGGCTGATCTTTGGGAGGTTGTAGAAGAAGACTATGATGTTATACCGCTGCCAACAAATCCAACTATGGCACAAATGAAAAATCATAAGGAAGGTTGTAGAAGAAGACTATGATGTTATACCGCTGCCAACAAATCCAACTATGGCACAAATGAAAAATCATAAGGAGAGAAAGACAAGAAAATCAAAGGCCAAAGCATGTCTTTTCTTTTCTGTTATAAGCACCATATTTACTAGGATTATGAACATAAAATTAGCCAAAGATATATGGGACTACCTCAAAAAGGAGTACGAAGACAATGAAAGAACCTAAAATATGCAGGTGCTCAACTTAATGGGAGAGTTCGAAATGATGAAGATGAAGGATTCAGAAACAATCTAATAAGTTTTTGGCCATTGCTAATAAAGAAAAGTTGCTTGGTAAGGATTTTTTTGATAAAAGAATTATTCAAAAAATTCTGGTAACTTTACCAAAAAAATATGAATCCAAAATTTCTTCTTTGGAGGAGTCAAAAAATATGTCAGATATTTCTTTGGCAGAGATTTTAAATGCGTTGCAGGCACAGGAGCAAAGAAGACTTATGAAGTAAGAAGAAACTATGGAAGGTGCTTTCCAAGAAAAAAAAGAATAATGAGAGTGGAAAATACAAGAAAAGGAACCAAAAACTCAACAAAGTAGAAAATACACGAAACAACAACAAAGATGAATGTTTTCCACCTTGTCCTCATTGTAAAAAAACAAATCATCCATAAAGAAGATGATGATGGAGACCTAATGTTAGGTGTAGAAAGTACAGTTGGCCCACATGGAAAAAATATGTAAAGGACAGATGCAACAAATAGAAGAAAAAGCACATGTTATTGAACATCAACAAGAGGAGCAGCTCGTTATAGCTACCTATTTTGCTAGTTGCCATTTTAGTAAAAATTGGCTTGTCGACAGTGGTTACACAAATCATATGACGTACGATTAAGGTCTTTCCAAATATCTTGACAGGTCAAAATTTTCCAAAGTTAAGATTGGAAATGATGATTTCAATTCAGTCAAAGGAAGAAGGACAATAGCTATTGAGAGCTCCTCATGTACAAAATTTATTTCTGATGTATTATATGTACCTGATATTCACCAAAACCTGTTGAAAGTTAGACAGTTAGTGGAGAAAGGATTTTCAATTATTTTCAAAAACAACAGTTGCACGATAAAGATATAGAAGGAATGGAAGTAATCACTGAAAAAATGAAAGACAAAAGCTTCTTTATTGATTTGATGGAGGATAAGCAGGCGACTTATATGTGCATTCAATATCAAACTAAGCTTTGGCATAGGAGAATGAGACACTTCTATCATGCTGCTCTTTTTCATATGCAAAAGAATAAATTAGCACGAGGAATGTCAACGATCAAACATAAAATTTCAAATTGCATTATTTCCCAATATGGAAAGCTAACAAAGCTTCTTTTTTCTGAAAGAGGAGCATGGAGAGCAACTAATAAACTTCAGTTGATTCACACTGATGTTGGAGGACCAATGAGAACAGAATCTCTCAACAAGAGCAGATATTACATTGTCTTTATTGATGATATGGGCAAGATGTGTGGGATTTATTTTATGAGGTTTAAATCTGATGTTGGTAATATCTTTTGGAAGAATAAGAATTGGGTAGAAAATCAAAGTGGATACAAAATTCAGGTGCTCAAGTCAGATAATAGAACTGAATACAACTCTGACAGATTTAACAAGTTTTGTGAAGATGTAGAAATAGAGCACCAACTGACTGTGAGTACACTCCTCAACAAAATGGAGTAGGTGAGAGGAAAAATATGACGATCATGGAAATGACTAGATGTTTGTTGCTTGAGAAAGAGTTGCCAAAGCAATTCTGGGCAGAGGCAGTGAATACATCAATATTTTTGTTAAACAGGCTGCCCTAAAGCATTTGGTAATAAAACACCCTATGAGGCTTGGTATGATTGAAAACCTTCCTTAGAGAATATTAAAGTATTTGGATGCCTGTGTTTCACTTTGGTGCCTCAGATGAACAGAGATAAACTTGATAAGAAGGCTAAAGTAGGCATATTTGTCGGGTATAGCTCTACGACAAAAGGCTATAGAGTTTATCAACCACACACTGGAAAGATAATCATCAGTAGGGATATAAAGTTCATGGAAAATGAAAGTTGGAACTGGGAAGAAACCAAAAATGAAAAAAACGTGGAGATTGTGCAAAATCATGATGATACAATTATTGAAAATTATGATGGTACAGTTGATGAAAATTATGCTAACATAGTTGACGAACCTTTAGTTTGAGGTACAAGATTACTTTCTGATTTTTTTGGAAGACGTAATGTTGCAATTTTTAGCCTGCAGGATTTAAATAGATATAAAATGGGTGAATGCAATGAAAGAGGAGAAAGGTTATGCTCAGACATTTAGTGTTGATTTTTCAGAAACCCCCAATAGCATAACTTGATACAATCAAAATGTTGCTGCCAGCTGCTGCACAATACAAATTGAAGATATTTCAACTAAATGTAAAGTCAGCCTTTTTAAATGGGATTTACAAGAAGAAATTTTTGTTGAACAACCAGAGGGCTTTGTAGTAAAAGAGTATGAAGATAAGGTGTATCTGCTAAAAAAGCTCTATATGGAATAAAGCAAGCTCCAAGAGCTTGATATAGTAGGATAGATGAACATTTACTTGGTCTTAGATTCACAAAGAGTTTTAAGTGAATCAACTCTTTATATCAGAAAACTCAAATTTGATCTAATTGTTGTTTTTATTTATGTTGGTGATTTAGTTATAACAAGTAACAATGAAGATATGGTGTGCAGTTTCAAGACCGAAATGATGAATATGTTTGAGATGACAGGTCTTAGAGAAATGTCATTTTTTATTGGCATGGAGATACAACAAAGTAAACAAGGAATTTCGTTGGACAGTACAAATGTGCCAAAGAGATTTTTAAAAAATTCAGAATGGATGATTACAAACCCGTATCTGCACCAATGAATCAAAAGGAAAAATTATGCAAAGAATATGGACCTCAAAAAGTTGAAGAAGGAATCTACAGAAGCCTTATTTGTTATCTAATGTATCTAACATCAATAAGATTTGATATCATGCATTATGTAAGTATACTTTCAAGATTCATGCACTTTGCTAGTGAGATTCACTTTAAAGTGACGAAAAGGATAGTTAGATACATCAAAGGCATTCGTTTAGATAATCACTTTAAAGATTTGATTATGGAATTTGTTTTTCATAGGCTGACAATTTTAATTTGTATGGATATGCTGATAGCGATTAGGCCAGTTCACTTGATAATATGAAAAGTACTTCAGGGTATTGCTTTAGTTTTTGTTTTTTGGTTAAGGTATATTCTTTTGGCATTTAAAGAAGCAAGAAATAGTGGCGCAATCAACTGATGAAGCCGAATTCATTGCAGCAACAGCAGTTGCAAATCAAGCTCTATGGCTGAGAAAGCTTCTTATAGACTTACAAATGAAACAATCAGAAGCAATTGAAATTTATGTAGACAATCAGGCCGCTATTGCAATCTCAAATAATTCATCTTTCATGGAAAAATGAAGAATTTTAAGATTAGGTATTATTACCTCAGACAAGTACATAATGAAGGTGAAGTTCGTTCAGTTTATTGCAAGATAGAGGTTCAACTTGTTGATGTTATGACCAAGGCTCTACCAAAAGCTAGGTTTGAATATTTGAGACAGAAACTTGGAATTTTCAGCAAGCAATGCAAGGAGAAGTGTTGAATATTTGCTTTAGCGTATGCAATTTTGCGATACCACATTAGATTTGAAGAATTCAAGTTGTCAGTCCAAGATTTTAGGAATTTGTTTTGTTATGGCTATTAGTTAGGATTTATTGTTAATCATGTTTTTTATTTAGCAGATTTTTATGCTTTCCACGTACTATGCTCTAGTATTGAAGTAGAGTTGTTTTCAATGAAATTATTGATTGCTTTAGTATAACATGTTTTGTGCATTCTACTATAGCCTCTATTTTACAATTCTCACACTGTTTCAGTATTCTTGGTTCAGGCCAATCCTTTATAGCCCATATTTTTTTTGTATCTATAGCGATCCCCACAGCACTAATCACTTTGCCAAGGTACTCCACTTTAGTAGCTGCAACAGAGAATTTTGATCTTTTAACATATAAATGGGATGTCCTTAACTGCTACAACACCTCTTTCAAATGGATCAAGCATTGTGTCTAGTCTTTACTGTATACTAATATATCATCAAAGAAAACCAACACTGATCTACTTGAATAATTCTTAAAAATTGCATTCATCAAATTTTGAAAAGTTGCTGAAGCATTTGTCAATCCAAATAACATCAACAAGAATTTGTAATATCCTTATTGCATTTTAAATGTTGCTTTGTAGACATTTTTGGGATTCATCCTAATCTGATAGTACCCAACTCTTAAATTCAATTTTATAAAGTATTTAACTCCAAAAAACAAATTCTTGAAAGGTTAAATTGAATGCTCTCAACTGCTACAGTATCCAACTTAGCAATCTCTACTACTACACTTTTTTCGTTCTTTCTGCATGCTACCTTTTTCCTCATCCATCCTTCTGGATATTGCACGAGGTCCTTATAGTTTCACCCCGGCTCTCGCCACCTCATTACAGACCCGAGGCCTTCATAGTTTACCCTATGGAACCCCTACCCACGAGGGGCATTTAGCGAAGAGGGGACGTACGTGGAAGCGCGACGAGGAGGCCTCCAATCTCCCCCCGCTATCCTACAATGTTGTGTTGCAAGGGGCTCCCACCTTTGCTCCGTCTCCAGGCGGTAGTGACTGGATTGAAGATGATGACATCGAAGTTGAAGAGGGAGATGTTCAGGTGTCTGAGGAGGAAGGTGGAGGCATCACCCTTTCTCAACGACTTCGGAATCAGCTAGATGACTAGTGGGCGAAGGCAGTCGTTGTTAAACTGCTCGGCCGCCGTATAGGGTACCGCATCCTCTGCTCTTGTCTCCCGGCATTGTGGCAACCGAAGGGCCAAATGAAGGTTGTCGACCTGGATAACGACTATTTCCTCATAAAATTCAAAGAAGACGATGACTACTTCAAGGCTTTGACCCAAGGCCTGTGGGTGATATTCGGCCAGGTCCTCTCGATCCAGCGCTGGGAGCCAACTTTCCGACCTTCCCAAGGGCAGGTTCCTTGCGCCGTGGTCTGGGTACGCATCCCAGATTTATTTATCGCCAGATACCACCCGACGATCTTAACAGCTTTAGGCAACCTGGTTGGTAAGACGGTCCACATATAAATGTTATTGATAAGACGGTCCGTCATTATCTGGAATTATCCGGAGAAGATTCCCGGACCGGCAAAATCGCCGGTAAATGGCCTAAATGTGTTTTTGTAGTGGAAAAGGTGGTTTTCGTGTTTGAAAAATTATTGGGAGTGGACTGTCTTATGTTTTACAATTTTGGGCAATTTAGGTAATTTAAAAAAAAAATGATTCGGGAAAATTTCCAGAAATTTCCGGACCGGATAAATCGCCAATTGACGAACCGGTTGATTTTCGATAGCGAAAATTTCTGTCCAATGGCATTGAAATATTGGGTACATTAAATTGGGACTGCAATTAGAGCCATTGGCATTGGATAAATTAAAATTTTCAATTTTTTGTTACAACCTTATTAATTTCAATTTCCTTCTTTCTTATTAATGTCAAGTGTCATGACACTCTTTAGCCCTTTAAATGAGTCTCGATTCTTCCATTTGGGGAGAACAAAAGTAAAAAAAAAACTTGGCTTGCTTCATTTCACCGTAGCTTTCCTCTCTTCTCCTTCAATAGTTTCTCCTTCTTGGCTTGTTGGAGTTGCTACTCTCTTTGTTCTTCCTTGCATGCTTATAAGCTTAAACCTTCTCCCTCCTTACTAAGATGATAACCATGCATGGGGTGAGAAGTGAGGAAGTAGAGTGTTCTTGGTGTCTTATTAAAGAAAAGAATTGAAGAGTGAAGGATTGATTAGTGGAAGCTTGAATAGGTAAGTGTATGGTTTAAGTTTTCCTTATGCTTTGAGTATGCATTAAATGAATCATAGTAGTTAGTTGCATTGATGGGAAGTTATTATTCATTATATATGATGTATAATGCATGGAGGTTATGAAACCTATGGTTTAAATTGTTGGGTTTAAGACTAAGTTTAAGTATGACTTGAAAGTTGTATGATTGAAGTGTTTTTTTAGCTTGATTTTGGATTGTGTATTGATGACTAAACTAGCATGAAATGTAAGAGGTAAGTGCTGTCAAATTATGGTGGTTATTCCTAGTGAATGTAGGCATGATATAGGGACTGATTTTGTGTCCAATTGAGATGCTTATGGATGTAGGAAGGGTGTTGGAATGAAAGGAAGTGAATAGAGAAGTAAAGCTGGAAAATTGATATTTGACCTATTGTAATGTTTTGTTCCTAACTAATTGTATAGGTGAGCAAATGAGGTGAGGTTTGTGCCCAAGTAAACTTTGGGATGTTGGCTTCAATTTTGTGTGAAATAGGTGTTGGTAAATTGTAATGCTAGAAGGGCGAAATTTTGCATGGAAAGTTACTGTTTTATTGCCTGTGAACAGTATCCGCAGTTATGACCTGATTACTTTGTTGAATTTTCTAAATTAATTGGTAAGGAACTAGGAAAAATGGTCTTTATGAAAGTTGAGGCATATTGAGTTAGCTTTCCATTGCCACTGATCTTGTTAATTTTCGAGTTGTATATTGGGAGATATGAACTGATTACTATTGATTGGTTTTATGCTTTTTGGAGAAACCTAGTCAAAGTGTTGATTTTGAGAGCTTTCTGATTGGGAGCAATTTTAGCAATTTTTGTGGACTGAATTGGTGTGAGTGATCTTCTGTAAAGTTGTAGAGGAAGACATTATCTTGAAAATGATTTATGGTGTGTAATTTTTAGAGGTCAGAGTTGGGAGTTATGATTTTGCAAAAACTGACCCTGCATTAGGTTGTGAATTGCTGATAATGGTAGTAACTAGCATGATAGTTTTGAAATTGTTAGAAATTAAATTGGAAATTGAGTTCTTCATGAAAATTGAAGTTTGAGGATTTATCTTTTCAGGGATATAAAGTTCTGATTTTTCTGAATTGTTTACAGGGAGTTATGCTTGTTATAAGTTTACTGCTCAAATTGAATGATTTCAGGGACAGCAACATTGAGTGAATTAATTGACTTGTTTAGCAATGGAATTTGATTTTGGGTTGTTCATGAAAGTTGTAGATGACATTGTGAACTTATTGAACCTATTTATGTGGTAATTTTTGGCTGAAGAATCAGAGAGTTAAGGAATTTGTAATGTACTGTTCTGTTTTAATGGGATTTGAGTAGGCAGTAGCTTTGAAGGGATTTTTGACACCCTTAAGGGTGAAATTGATTTTTATGATCTTCTTGAGAATTGTAGAGGGTTTCATGATCTTTTCAACGAGATATAGTGGGTAATTTTCTGAATTGTGTACAATGAATTATTGGTGTTGAAAATTGGATTGAGAATCAGAAAAAAAAAATAGAAATGGAATCACGCTTGGGTCATTAGGCGACGCCGCCGCCTAGTGACGAGGCGTAAAGGTCGCGTCGCTAGGGCTTACGCCGCCTAGCGACGAGGCCGATTAAGTCAGCCCCGCTGGGGCGAGACGTCGCCCCCGGCGAGGCTGATTCTTTTATTATTATTATTATTATTTTATTATTTTTATTTGTTAATTGATAATTTGTGATTTCATGCTTCTTTTGTCAATTTATTTTCCGTCCGACGTCCGATTGACCTGATTCTTGAGGCATCGGATTCGTAGAACATTGAATTTCATTTTGTGAGAAATTGAGAATTTTTGGACGGAAAATTGACGTGACCCCGGGTAACGGAGCCTTTAATCACTGTTTTGTTTAATTGGGGACCTATAGAGGTTCGAATTGCATGCACCGTCGGCGTCAATAGGTTTCTAATTTTAGACGGATTTTGTTATGGGAAATTTGGATTTAGGGCGGAAAATTCATGAACATGCATATTTCACCTACATGTGCACAAATTGCATCTGTAGTGACTCGCTCTTTCTCATTTCTTTATAGAGGCCCAAGTGAGCGTCGTCCGACCGACGGGCGGAAACTTCCGGCATTAGCTTCGAAGTAATAGGTGAGTAACCTAGTTGGTTTCTCAACCTTATGTGTTTATTAATTATATGCATTGATTGCCATGAGGAAGCAAGGATGGATATATGTGATTGATTGATTTGATTGATTTGGACCATGGGTGTTGAAATATTAGATTGTGATATCAAGTGTAAATGAGAATAAGTGCGTGAGACCGCATTCGTAAATTGGATTGTAAATGTGGTAGTGAAACGAAAGGTAAATGCATGGAATGAAATCTGGACTAAAAGTCCGAGGACATTAGAAAATGATCGAAATAGTAATTAATTGGAATTGGAAATAGAAATACGATAATTGGAAATTGAAAATGACATGTGCATTCATGCATAGTAAATGATCGATAATGGTAGCCAGTGACCGTGTCGCCACCGATTTCGAGCTTTAAGCTCAACGCACGAGGCCTCGTGTCTAACGTATTCGAGCCTCGGCTCGATGATCGTGGATACGCCTAACGCTTCGGGCTTTAAGCCCAATATTTCAGAGCCAATGGCTCAACGTATATGAACTCAGGCGCACGGTCACAACAACGAAAGAAAATGGAAGAGTCATATGCACACTGCATAAATGAATGTTTAATGTGAATTGTGTGAAAGGTTTATTGCCTTATCAAATGTGAAATTGAGTGCCTGTGATTTCTTGTTTATGATATATATACAATATTGTGTGATTGTGTGGATATGCATGAGTTGGGTGAACCATCGATGAGGGTTTCTCACTGAGTTCGCAAACTCACCCAACATTGCATCTATTTTTCAGGAAATGGAGAGTACCCCGTTGGACACACGGGAGTACGTCTACTGCTAGCAAGACAAAGTATCGGTCGGGATCAAGGTCGTCCAGATTCCGCATTAGTGTATTCATTTGGTATTTAGTAGGCCCAATTGTTTACATGTAATTGTATAGAGTGACTGAGCACTAATGAGTGCTAATAATGATTGAAATTATTTTATCGCTGAAATGGTTTTATATTTGAAAATGTTTTGTTATAATGGGCCAAGTCAATGATTGTTTCAAGACTCTAATGTTTTTGAAAGAAAAAATGTCATACGATTTTCATTACTAAGGTAATGAATGTTCTAGACGCCACCCCGCGGGTCACGGGCCCTCGGATATCAACATGGATATCGGGTTCGGTCTCGTCGGAGTGGGGAGCTACATTGTGGTATCGAGCCCGTAAGTACAATCTTATATGGGCTTTCGAAAAAAAAAGTGTGCAAGTTATGTGCATTTAAGTTGTGTCACTACAGACAAGGACAATCGATCCCCGAAGTAGTATATGAGTCGATGCATAAATATGTCTCGATCGTTTAAGCGGTTAAAAAAGTGAGAAAAGGATAATGTGTTAGAATGTGATAAAAGGAAGTAATTGATATCGCAAAATAGAAAAAAAAGTGTATGGTTCACCGCATGCATTTAATATTCGTCGTCGGTATTGACGGGTATATTGTGAAGCACAATATTGGAGTTAGATTGGGTATATCCTTGAATATGAATTTGAATAAAGATTATAGTTAGGAATGAATAGAAAAAAAAAAGAGTTGTGATAATGGGAAGATTTCCAGTGTATATAAGGTAAATGAAAATAAAGTGTTCTATGATATAGAAAAGTTACAATTGGGATTGATTACCGTGATAAGAGTTATAAATAAGGATTGGTGATTTGGAGTCAAAAGATATTAAGTGCAAAATCAAGAATGATTTCACATCTGTGATCTTGATTTGAGTGTGGAATGAAAAGATTGAAATGTAAGACAATGAAATTGATAGATGAAAAAGTTGTTCGGGTTTAATTGATCTGCCTAAGTAAATGCACACCTGCTTATGGGAGCCCTATGGTAAGTGAAAATGTTCAGGTTGCAATTGCCGAGTTAATGGATAATTGCTAGCCGTAATTTTGTAAAATAATAATAATAATTTTTTATGAGTTAGAATAAGAAACGAAAGTGCTTATCTCGATCAACAGATAGGAATAGAGATTGTATATGATCCTCACGAGCGAGGACGTGTAAACAGAAGGTCATTGAGTTCGTAATATATATTGTCACCGTAAGTGTATATCGATAGTGGGATTACTATCACGGTGAAATGATTAAGCATAAATGAATAATTTGCGTGATTATGATATAGGAAGAAATCGGTGGCCTATTACATAAGCTCCGATTATAATGCCGGTAGCTCAAGTTCAAAATGAGTGAGAGTAAGACATGAGAATGCTCAGAATGATCAATTGAGAAAGAAGTGATACAGTTAAAGATGTTAGCATCGGTAATGAGCTTGAGAAAATAAAATAAGGGACATGAATAGAGTAAGGTCCCCATGATCGAGAATTGGTACCAAAAAGAGAATGGTTATCGAGAATTAAATGCAATTAAGGTATTCTTAGTAGTATGATCTATTAATGGGCAAATTGATGGGACTATAGAGATATATTGTCTGATAGGATGTGATGATTATGGTGATGTATGGCGAGATAGTAGAGGAAAAGAAATTGTTTAAGTGCTCTTCAGAGATTTATCTTCGTGATGTATCAAGAGTAACTGATTTGTATTACATATGGCAGAGACTTTAGCGTAAGAGCTAAACTATGCTACAAAAAAAAAAGTGTACATTATGTTAATGAGATGGTTCTGATTATGTAAGAGAAGTACTGCATATTAAGGAAATATTAATTGCGAATTTGATGGGATTAAAGGTTCGTGTATATTTTGTGTAATTATGTTTTGAAAGCACGAGATCGATAGAACGATTGTTTATTCAAGTCAGTGAGTGATCTATCGTGAATAAATTAAGTTATGTGTGGAGAAATGAAGGTAAGGAACATGTGCAGAATATGTTATGATGAGACAAACTATACGAAAATTGTTCCTCATTGGAGACGTTCGATAATTAAAAAGTTTCATGAATCAACTATGGGTACGGAAAGAGAACATGTCTCAATTGTGTTGCAGTGGATAATGGATATAAGCATAAGAAATAGATACATTGGTATAGGTGAGGAGATTGGTTATCATGCAAGTTTCATAAGAGTGAAATAAGGGATGAATTAGGATGCGAACATGGGATATTGGGAGAATTAATTAAGATATAGGTATTGATAAAATGCGAAAGTTCAAAGGATATGTGTAGGCGGAATTTGGAATTAATGAGAACGAATGGAATGCTGGATGCGTTCATAAATTGTCAAAGATTTTCTGGTTTTAGCAAATCGACAAGAATAATTGAGGAAAACATGTGAATGTTATGACTAATGATCATAAAGGAGACATTTGAAGAATTTACTATCTATATTGAAGTGTTCCAAAGAAGGTTACGATGTGATCTAGTGAACTGGATAAAGTGATTTTATGCACCTTGGGACAAATATGATTCCACGGGCGGTATTATGATTGATGATTTGAAATTTGTTATATTGAGTGTGGCCTAAAAGCTTGGAGACATAAATCGCATGTAAATAGTTTGAAATGTCTATGATTATGCAAATCGATAACGATTGAGTTATTTCATGCATCCGAATGATTTGAACAGATTCAGTGGTGATTACTCCAAACTAAGCTAATGGTGAAATTCAAAAAAAAAAAAAAGGGCAAAAGAAAGTATTATTAGCTATGGGAATTTTAAAGTAGGTGTGCATCAAAACGGATTGGCAAAACCCGAAGTGAGGATGTAGAAATTGTAAACCGTATCGAAGAACTGAAATTAACTCCAATTGTTAAGGAAAATGATAGGTATGGTTCAAATTAAGAAATATGGATGATACTCATTACGGGAACTGTTAGTGAAAACGTAAGGAATGATCGAAGCTTTATGTTATAGTATGAGCGTATTGGAAGAGTAATTGAAAGGTTAGAATGGGAAAACGAATGATCATAAGTAAATGGTTCGAGAAAGCATAAGAAACAATCGAAGCGTTATGTTCTAGTAAAAGTATTGTAGAAAAGCAATTGATGGTATAGTCTGTCAAAGTGAACGATGACATGTGTGATTAACCAACAGGTATTTTTGGATTGATGTATAGTGCAAAGGGATTATGGCATGACAATCATTATATTTGTGTCACCATTCGAAAGGCGTATAAGGGGTCTTACTGCCAAAAAGGAGTCACTATCCCTATATTATGTGGTCAGGGCAATAAAGGGATAGGTTAAGTAATTTAAGATGGTGACATTGAGTTGAATTGATTCACACCGAGGTTATAAATCTCATGAGATTTGTGTTTTGATAATAACGGAATCTGATAAGCGATAAAGGAAATATTTTGAAAGGTATGGCCTCGGCTAAAATGTACTTAGATAGAAATAAAGGTGGAATTAAGAGAAATTGAATTCGTGAGGAGTGGCCTCCATACGATTTTGGTGTGAATAGAATTATGGGTTGGCAAGTTAGGCTAAAACTTAAAAGATGATTCGGATTCACAAAGTGTTTCATAGATATTGTTCGGATCCGATATATATGTTATTGATATTGAAAGTGACGAATTGCGCGTGATCATGAGAAAGCAATAAAATCATGTAAAGTTGAGAAAGGAATAGAGTCATTGATTGTTTTGATTTCCGTTCATGGACAGAATTTGGTCGTGTAGTGAAATCAGTGAAAAACAGAGGGTATTAATCAAAAAGACTCCCCTGCCTTCCTGATAAATCGTATATGAAATTTCGAGGACGAAATTTTTATTAGGAGGGGAGAATTGTAATATCTCATCTCCGATGGGAAGGGTATTTTAGTAAATTGGGACGGGTTAGGAGTATTAAATTATATCTCGGCATGAACATATGTCATGCAGCCTCTATAAATGGTGAGTTTTGCACAGGCACATAGTCATACATGCATTCATGACATTTCCCGGCATAAGTGTCTAATTGTGATCTTTTGTAAAATTGGTGTGATAATGGGATTTGAAAAATTATTTGGAGTGCTCCATAGAGTGTTTTACATTTTTAGGGATTTATGAGAATTTTTTTGGAATTATCCGGAGAAGATTCCCGGACCGACAAAATCGCCGGTAAATGGCCTAAATGTGTTTTTGTAGTGGAAAAGGTGGTTTTCGTGTTTGAAAAATTATTGGGAGTGGACTGTCTTATGTTTTACAATTTTGGGCAATTTAGGTAATTTTTTTAAAAAAATGATTTCAGGAAAATTTCCAGAAATTTCCGGACCGGATAAATCGCCAATTGACGAACCGGTTGATTTTCGGTAGCGAAAATTTCTGTCCAATGGCATTGAAATATTGGGTACATTAAATTGGGACTGCAATTAGAGCCATTGGCATTGGATAAATTAAAATTTTCAATTTTTTTGTTACAACCTTATTAATTTCAATTTCCTTCTTTCTTATTAATGCCAAGTGTCATGACACTCTTTAGCCCTTTAAATGAGTCTCGATTCTTCCATTTGGGGAGAACAAAAGTAAAAAAAAACTTGGCTTGCTTCATTTCACCGTAGCTTTCCTCTCTTCTCCTTCAATAGTTTCTCCTTCGCTTGTTGGAGTTGCTACTCTCTTTGTTCTTCCTTGCATGCTTATAAGCTTAAACCTTCTCCCTCCTTACTAAGATGATAACCATGCATGGGGTTGAGAAGTGAGGAAGTAGAGTGGTCTTGGTGTCTTATTAAAGAAAAGAATTGAAGAGTGAAGGATTGATTAGTGGAAGCTTGAATAGGTAAGTGTATGGTTTAAGTTTTCCTTATGCTTTGAGTATGCATTAAATGAATCATAGTAGTTAGTTGCATTGATGGGAAGTTATTATTCATTATATATGATGTATAATGCATGGAGGTTATGAAACCTATGGTTTAAATTGTTGGGTTTAAGACTAAGTTTAAGTATGACTTGAAAGTTGTATGATTGAAGTGTTTTTTTAGCTTGATTTTGGATTGTGTATTGATGACTAAACTAGCATGAAATGTAAGAGGTAAGTGCTGTCAAATTATGGTGGTTATTCCTAGTGAATGTAGGCATGATATAGGGACTGATTTTGTGTCCAATTGAGATGCTTATGGATGTAGGAAGGGTGTTGGAATGAAAGGAAGTGAATAGAGAAGTAAAGGTGGAAAATTTATATTTGACCTATTGTAATGTTTTGTTCCTAACTAATTGTATAGGTGAGCAAATGAGGTGAGGTTTGTGCCCAAGTAAACTTTGGGATGTTGGCTTCAATTTTGTGTGAAATAGGTGCTGGTAAATTGTAATGCTAGAAGGGCAAAATTTTGCATGGAAAGTTACTGTTTTATTGCCTGTGAACAGTACCCGCAGTTATGACCTGATTACTTTGTTGAATTTTCTAAATTAATTGGTAAGGAACTAGGAAAAATGGTCTTTATGAAAGTTGAGGCATATTGAGTTAGCTTTCCATTGCCACTGATCTTGTTAATTTTCGAGTTGTATATTGGGAGATATGAACTGATTACTATTGATTGGTTTTATGCTTTTTGGAGAAACCTAGTCAAAGTGTTGATTTTGAGAGCTTTCTGATTGGGAGCAATTTTAGCAATTTTTGTGGACTGAATTGGTGTGAGTGATCTTCTGTAAAGTTGTAGAGGAAGACATTATCTTGAAAATGATTTATGGTGTGTAATTTTTAGAGGTCAGAGTTGGGAGTTATGATTTTGCAAAAACTGACCCTGCATTAGGTTGTGAATTGCTGATAATGGCAGTAACTAGCATGATAGTTTTGAAATTGTTAGAAATTAAATTGGAAATTGAGTTCTTCATGAAAATTGAAGTTTGAGGATTTATCTTTTCAGGGATATAAAGTTCTGATTTTTCTGAATTGTGTACAGGGAGTTATGCTTGTTATAAGTTTACTGCTCAAATTGAATGATTTCAGGGACAGCAACATTGAGTGAATTAATTGACTTGTTTAGCAATGGAATTTGATTTTGGGTTGTTCATGAAAGTTGTAGATGACATTGTGAACTTATTGAACCTATTTATGTGGTAATTTTTGGCTGAAGAATCAGAGAGTTAAGGAATTTGTAAATGTACTGTTCTGTTTTAATGGGATTTGAGTAGGCAGTAGCTTTGAAGGGATTTTTGACACCCTTAAGGGTGAAATTGATTTTTATGATCTTCTTGAGAATTGTAGAGGGTTTCATGATCTTTCCAACGAGATATAGTGGGTAATTTTCTGAATTGTGTGCAATAAATTATTAGTGTTGAAAATTAGATTGGGAATTAGAAAAAAAAAATAGAAATGGAATCACGCCCGGTCACTAGGGCGACGCCTCGCCCTAGTGACGAGGCGAAGGTCGCTGTCGCTAGGCTTACGCCTCGCCTAGCGACGAGGTCGATTAAGTCAGCCCGCTGGGCGAGACGTCGCCTCAGCGAGGCTGATTCTTTTTTATTATTATTATTATTTTATTATTTTTATTTGTTAATTGGTAATTTGTGATTTCATGCTTCTTTTGTCAATTTCTTTTCCGTCCGACGTCCGATTGACCTGATTCTTGAGGCATCGGATTCGTAGAACATTGAATTTCATTTTGTGAGAAATTGGGAAATTTTGGACGGAAAATTGACGTGACCCCGGGTAACGGAGCCTTTAATCACTGTTTTTTTTAATTGGGGACCTATAGAGGTTCGAATTGCGCACCGTCAGCGCCAATAGGTTTCTAATTTTTAGACGGATTTTGTTATGGGGAAATTTAGATTTAGGGCAGGAAAATTCATGAACATGCATATTTCACCTACATGTGCACAAATTGCATCTGTAGTGACTCGTTCTTTCTCTGTTTCTTATAGAGGCCCAAGTGGAGCATCGTCCGACCGACGGAAGGAAACTTTCCAAGATTAGCTCGAAGTAATAGGTGAGTAACCTAGTTGGTTTCTCAACCTTATGTGTTTATTAATTATATGCATTGATTGCCATGAGGAAGCAAGGATGGATATATGTGATTGATTGATTTGATTGATTTGGACCATGGGTGTTGAAATATTGATTGTGATATGAAGTGCAAATGAGAATAAGTGCATGAGACCGCATTCATAAATTAGATTGTAAATGTGGTAGTGAAACAAAAGGTAAATGCATGGAATGAAATCGGACTAAAAGTCCGAGGACATTGGAAAATGATCGAAAATAGTAATTAATTGGAATTGGAAATAGAAATACGATAATTGGAAATTGAAAATGACATGCATTCATGCATAGTAAATGATCGATAATGGTAAGCAGGACCGGTGTCGCCACCGATTTCAGAGCTTTAAGCTCAACGCACAGGCCTCGTGTCTAACGTATTCGAGCCTCGGCTCGATGATCGTGGCTACGCCTAACGCTTCGGGCTTTAAGCCTAATGTTTCAGAGCCAATGGCTCAACGATATAAGCTCAAAGCACGGTCACAACAACGAAAGAAAATGGAAGAGTCACATGCACACCGCATAAATGAATGTTTAATGTGAATTGTGTGAAAGGTTTATTGCCTTATCAAATGTGAAATTGAGTGCTGTGATTTCTTGTTTATGATATATATACAATATTGTGTGATTGTGTGGATATGCATGAGTTGGGTGAACCATCGATGAGGGTTTCTCACTGAGTTAGCAAACTCACCCAACATTGCATCTATTTTTCAGAAATGGAGAGTACCCGTTGGACACACGGAGTACGCCTCATCGCTAGCGTGACAAAGTATCGGCCGGGATCATGTCGTCTCAGATTCGCATTAGTGTATTCATTTGGTATTTAGTAGGCCCAATTGTTTACATGTAATTGTATAGAGTGACTGAGCACTAATGAGTGCTAATAATGATTGAAATTATTTTATCAGTGAAATGGTTTTATATTTGAAAATGTTTTGTTATAATTGGGCCAAGTCAATGATTGTTTGCGCACTCTAATGTTTTTGAAAGAAAAAGAAAATGTCATACGATTTTCGTTACTAAGGTAATGAATGTTCTAGTACGCCACCCTCGCGGGTCACGAGCTCGGATATCAACATGGATATCGGGTTCGGGTCTCGTCGGGAGTGGGGAGCTACAGCTTTACTCAGTGACGATCACCCCCATTCCTGATAGTGCCCTCAGGGCCTCAGTAGCGGATTACACGTCCCCTGATGGTACCTGGCAGTGGCATCAATTTTAACATTACCTTCCGACTACTGTTTGTCTAGCTATATCCGGCTTCTGCCCGCCTCAAGCCTACAATGTGGAAGATTCTCTTACTTGGGCCCCAACCTCTAATGGACGTTTCTCCACTGCTTCTGCGTACGAGCTTGTTGACGGCCCCTTCCCTATCGGGGCTCGCCACCACTAGGACCTTCTCTGGCAATGGACGGGCCCGCAGCGTATTCGGGTATTCTTCTGGCTTATGGTGCATCAAAAGCTTCAGGCCAACCATCAACGGTTGGTCCGTCATCTCACATTGGACAGTGGTTGCCATTTATGTGGGTTGGAAGAAACCATAGTCCACGCTCTTCGAGATTGTCAGAAAGTGCAGCTCTTTTGGCGCAGATTTCCCATTACGATGATCGACACGGAGTTCTTTTTACAAGATATGGACACGCGGTTGCTTCATAACCTTACCCATATAGCTCCAGTGAGGAACCTCCAATGGAACATCCTCTTCGATGTTGCTTGCTGGTTCTTGTGGCGCTGGTGTAACCAAAGCATTTTTGACACTGACTTTTTGTGGCCAGTGGATCGGACACGGGAGGTTTTGGATTATGCCAAGTGGATAGTCAAGGCCCACCTGGTAGAGCATTGTGTGGTTTTCGACCAGGGTCTTCCGTTCGGTCATAGGATGGGCTGGATAAAACCGACCGAGGGGTGGGTCAAATTGAATATAGATGGGACGGCCCATCCTACGAAATGTTATGAATACCGTACCAGGTTCGGTACCGGATTGAGCTCTGGAACGGAACTGTACCGATACCGGTTGGTACCAGATACCGTTTCTGAAAATTTTTTAAATTTATGAAATAGCAATGTTCTGCATTTTGTACCGTTCCGGCTGGAAACCGGTACCGAAACGATGTAAATGGTTTCGGGTTTGAATTCTGGACGGTACCGGCCGATACCGCAATACCGGTACATTTCGGGACCAATCCGTAAACTTAAAATATTTGAGGGACTAAATTGAAAATATAAAAAAATTTACCTAATTTTATCTACCCCTTCCCCGAGCCCCGAATTTTCCAGATCTAAATCTGGTTTCTCTTCTCTCCTTCGGTCTCTCCTTCCTCCTCCTCACATCGCCGCTGCCGTCCTCCCTCCTCTCGTCGCCGTGTCTTCGTTGTCGCCTCCCCTCAGGTCAGCCAGCTCCTCCTCGTCGGCGCTTCTGGGTTCTTCTTTGGTCTCCTCTCCTCTCTCCCACGCCGCACGCCTCCTCTCTTCTCCGGTGTCTCGCCTTGCCGCCGCTCGCCTGCCCTCGCCGCCTCCTCCTCACTGTCTCCTCCTCGCCTCCTCGTCGCCGTCAACCTCACCAAGACCCATTGTGTTTGGCTTTTGGGTGTATGTTTTTTATTTTGTTTTTCATGTTTCATGGAATTTTGAAGTTGATTGTGCCTGTGATTGTGTTGTTGAGTTGTTGGATGATGGAAAATCGTAGAGGTTGCTTGGGTTTACTGGAATGAGGAAAATTTTGAATTTGTTTGAATGTTGAGCAGTTGAAGGCTTCAAGGAGTTGAAGTCGATTTCGGTTGTTCAAGACTGAAGGGAAGGTTTGATTGAAGTTGAAGTTGAACTTGAAGTGTTGAACCGATGATATTGAAATTGAAAATAAATTGTGGCTTTTGTGATTTTGTCATTTTGCCTTGTGGAAGTTGAACTTGAACCGATTGTGTTAAATTGAAATTGATTGGTGATTGATTATTATTGGTCTGATTGAAAATTAAGTTTAGAATGGTGAATTTGGTGATTGTGATTTAGTATTTTAGTAGATTTATGAAATTAAAATTGAATTGTTGAATTATGTGAATGAGATTGAATTTGACTATTTGAGTTTGTGCAATTGAAATTGAGTTTGATAATTAAAATCAAAACAACATTTAAATCAAATTGTAAAATTGACAATCAATTGATCAAATGTGAAATTAATAATTAAATGTAAAATTGTTAAATTGATAATTAAAATTGACAATCATTAATTGACACATTTTAATATTTGTTAAATGGTCATTAATTTTTAATATTTGGGTATTGAATATTGATAAATAATTAGTTAAGTATAAAATTATGGAATTAGAAATTAATAATAATTTGATTGTAGTTAATAATGATAGTATTTGTTTATTCGAGTATTAGTTTTAGCTAGGTAAATAATTAATTGTTCCTAAAAAGTTAAAAGATGTTGACTTTAATGGAATGGCAATATATATGTGTGGGAATTATAAAATTTTAAATTGGTAATGTTATGAAATTGTGATTTGTGAATATGATGTATACTTGTAGATTCCAATTTATACTTATAATGTCGATTAAGAATTATAAAAGCATCATATATATTTAAGAATGAAATATAAAATGGTGTATATAATATTATGGTGTGTTAGAAATAGAATTATGAATGTTTTGTGTTAATTAGGATCGGAAATTGTTGGATATTGAATGGAATTATGATTGTTTTGTAATTGTTAGGATTGAGAATTGTTATAAATGGAATGAATGGAAATTGAATTGTGATTGTTTTGTAATTGTTAGGATTGAGAATTGTTAGAAATGGAATGAATAGAAATTGAATTGTGATTGTTTTGTAATTGTTAGGATTGGGAATTGTTGGAAATGGAAAGAATGGAAATTGAATTGTGATTGTTTTGTAATTGTTAGGATTGGAAATTGTTGGGAATTGGATTGAATTGGATTGGATTGAATTGGATTGGATTGCATTGAATTGTATTGAATTGGATTGGATTGAATTGAATTGGATTGAATTGGATTTGATTGAATTGGATTGAATTAGAATTGAATTGGAATTGGAATTGAATTGAATTGAATTGAATTGGAATTAGAATTGATTGAATTGGAATTGGATTGAATTGAATTGGATTGAATTGAGTTGGATTGAATTGAATTGGATTGAATTGGATTGGATTGGATTGAACTGAATTGAATTGAATTGAATTCGATTGGATTGGATTGGATTGGATTGAATTGTAATGAATTGGATTGAATTGGATTGGATTGGATTGAATTGAATTAAATTGGATTGAATTGGATTAGATTGAATTGGATTGGATTGGATTGGATTGGATTGGAATGGAATTGAATTGAATTGAATTGAATTGGATTGGATTGGAATTGAATTGAATTGGAATGTAATGAATGGGATTAGATTGGATTGAATTGAATTTAATTGGATTGAATTGGATTGGATTGGAATTGAATTGAATTGAATGTAATGAATGGAATTGGGTTGGATTGAATTGGATTGGATTGGAATTGGAATTGATTGAATTGTATTGGATTGAATTGGACTGGATTGAATTGGATTGGATTGGATTGAATTGAATTAGATTGGATTGGATTGGATTGGATTGGATTGAATTGGATTGGATTGGATTAGATTGAATTGAATTGGATTGGATTGGAATTGAATTGAATTGGAATGGAATGAATGGAATTGAATTAGATTGGATTGGATTGGATTGAATTGAATTGAATTAGAATTAGAATTGAATTTGAATTAAATTGGAATTGAAATTGGATTGGATTGGATTGGATTGAATTGAATTAGATTGGATTGGAATTGAATTGAATTGGAATGGAATGAATGGAATTGAATTGGATTGGATTGGATTGGATTAGATTGGATTGAATTGAATTGAATTATAATTGAATTTGAATTGAATTGGAATTGGAATTGGATTGAATTGAAATGGAATTGGAATTGATTGAATTGTATTGGATTGAATTGGATCGATTGAATTGAATTGATTGGATTTGATTGAATTGAATTTGATCGATTGAATTGAATTGGATTGAATTGAATTGAATCGTTATATATGTTGAATGTTTTGAATTGTTAGCTTTGTGCATATTGTCATTGTGTACTGAAATTATGTGTTATTTATTTTTCTGTACAGATAAATGGAAGGAAGTTCAAATACTCACTATCAACCTAGTTCAGGAAGATACAGTGATCCAGCTTGAGCTCATGCTGGTGTGGTTCCTGGTCAAAAGAATCATACCATTTGCTTGTTTTGTAACAAGCATTTGAAAGGTGGAGGAATCACCCGATTGAAAAGACATTTAGCTGGGGTTAAAGGAGATGTGGAAGCGTGTAAAAAAGTAAGTCATGATGTGAAGTGACAGATGAAGACATTGCTTGATGAACATCAATTTGAGAAAGATAGAAGGGAAAGATTGAATCTTGAAATTGGTAGTGGAAGTTCATTTCCCGATTTCCGTAGTGATTATGGAGATGTTCAATGTGGAAGTGGTAGTGGTAGTGGTAGTGGTAGTGGTAGTGGTAGTGGTACTGGTAGTGTTCCATCTCAGTTTCAGGATCCTGTACAATCTGAAGTGAGGAAGAGAAGAAGGCAATGCACGGTTTTTTGCACCACGAACAACTCCTGGAGCCCAACCTTCAATTCGTAGTGCAATGCAGACAAGAGATGCGGCTCACAATATGGATATGGCAGTAGCTAGATGGTGGTATGATATAGGTTCGCCATTTAATGCTTCTCAATCATAGGTAATCATATTATTATCAACCTATGATAGATGCCATAGCCTCTTATGGTCCAGGATACAAAAGGCCATCGGTTGATGACTTAAGAGGTAAACTTTTGAGTTGTGCTGTGTCTGAAATGAGAGCTTATTTGGCTGAAAGAAGAGTGAATTGGAGTATTAATGGATGCTCAATTATGTGTGATGGTTGGACCAATAGGAGACAAGAGCCTATCATAAATTTTTTGGTTTATTGTTTTAATGGCTCTATGTTTTTAAAATCGATTGATGCATCTGGCCTGATTAGAAATGCTGATACTTTGTTTGGGATATTTGATCAAGTTGTGAATGAAGTAGGGGTGGAAAACATTGTTCAGTTTATTACTGATAATGATTCCTCTTATAAAGCGGCAGGACAAAGGTTGCAGAGAACCTATAATTCATTTTGGACTCAGTGTTGCACATTGCATTGACTTAATATCGAGGATATAGGAAATCCTAGGTATTTTCCTGTTTTTGATGAGACCATGCAGAAGGCAAAGAAGGTGACAAAATTTATTTATAATCGTGCATGGGTTTTAAATTTGATGAGAAGGGAATTTACCAATGGTAGGAATTTGTGTCGCCCTGCTGTGACAAGATTTGCAACAAATTTCTTATCACTTCAGTCTTTTCGTTTGTTGTGGAAGGAGTTAAGGCAAATGTTTACAAGTGATAAGTGGGTAACCTTTCAGCATGCTAGGTCTAATGCTGGAATGGAGGTTTGTAGTATCATACTGGAAGATAGGAAATTTTGGTCGGCATGTCAATTCGTTATCCGGGTTTGTGAGCCTTTGGTGAGGGTGCTTCTTGGTTATCGATAGTGAAGAAAAGCCAACAATGGGTTATATTTTGGTGCTATAGAGAGCAACTAAGCAATCAAGGTGAATCTGAAACATAAGCCTTCTTTATACGAGTCATATATCTCAATCATTAATGAGAGAAGGAGAAGACAACTTTCTTCTCCATTGTTTGTAGCTGGGGCATTTTTGAATTCCAGTGTGTATTTTAGACTAGATGTTGAAAAGCAAGCTGAAGTTAGTAGAGGGATGCTTATGACAATTACAACAATTGTTCCTCATGACTCAATGCAAATTGCTTTAACCACACAAATGGAGGCTTATAAGTACTCTTATGGAGATTTTGGAATGTCGGTCGCTATTCAACAAAGAGGACTTCTTTCTCCAGGTATTACTTATTTCCTATTTCTTATTTGTTGAAATTTATTTATCACTTTTTTTTGTTTATAACACTACTTTTGTTTTCTTATAACTTGCAGTTGCTTGGTGGGATCTTTTCGGATGTAGTGTTCCAGATTTGAGAAAGTTTGCAATTCGAATTTTAAGTCAATGTGTGAGTGCAACTGGGTGTGAACGAAACTGGAGCACATTTGAATTTATCCATTCCAATAAAAGGAATAGATTGGAGCATAAGAGGTTGAATGACTTGGTTTTTGTTCGTTACAATTTAAAGCTTCGGGAAAGGTATGTTATTTTCATTATTTTCATTATTAATTTTTATATAATTTCTTATAATTTTCTAATAATTAAATGTAATTGTTTACTAGGACTCTTAGTAGCACAAGTTGTTCAAATGATCCAATTGCGATTGATAATATTGATATTTTGGCGGATTGGGTTTTTGAAGAACCCAATTTGGTTGATGTAAGTGATTTGAATGTGGAAGATGATCTTGGATGGGAAAGCATTGACATGTCATTTGGTGCATTAAATTTGAATGATGATGATGAAGCTCCTCTCAATGATGAGGATTTTGTACCAAATGATCGATTGGGGTCAATGCATTCAAGCTGTATCCACCTATTGATTGATTGAACTTCGTGTTTTTATTTTCCTCTTCTTTAATTTTACTTGTATTTGATCATTGATGTTTATGTTAAATTATATGTATGTAATGTAAATGTAATATTTTGTTTCAGTTCAACTTCTACTTGATTGCTTATTCGTCATCAACCTTTTGTAATATTTATATTTTTTTATCTGATGTTTTGAATCTTTTGATGTAAATATGTAATATTATTTATTATAATGATGAAATTGTATGATTATAATATTTTAAATGCTTTGTATTATTCTTAGTTTTATAATTGTATGATGATGATTATCTTTATTTATATTAATTGTGGTTATTATTTATATGTAAAATATTTAAAATTATTGTTATTTCAAATTATATGTCATTATTATTTATTATTAAGATTTTTAAAGTATGGTTGATATAAATAAATAAACTAGTAAAGTATACAAAGATGCAGTTGTATAATATATCAATATGGACTATTTTGTAATTTTAAAAATTTAGGACTATTTTATAAATTTAAAATATCCCTAAAAGCAGTATTCGCTATCTAATCGATACCTGTGCAGCCTGTTCAGAGCTCAATCCGCATCGAGTCCCAGACAGTATTCATAACATTGTGAAATAGTCCCTAAAATTTTTAAAAATTGCAAAATAGTTCATATTGGTATATTATACAGTTGTAGTGTATAATATCAACCATGTTTTCAAAAATCTTAATAATAAATAATAATGACAATTAATATGAAATAACAATAATTTTAAATATTTTACATATAAATAATAACCACAATTAATATAAATAAAGACAATTATCATCATACAATTATAAAATTAAGAATAATACAAAGTATTTAAAATATTACAATAATACAAAATATTTTGTAACTTTATAAAATTGTCCCTGAATTTTTTAAAATTACAAAATAGTCCATTGTCATATTGTAAAGTTGTAGATTATTTAATTTAGTTTTTTGTTTATAACTTATTCATTTTAGTTTATATATATCTTTATTTTATTTTAATTATTTCTTTATATAATAATTATCTATATATAATATATATCAATATATAATAATTATCTAAATATAATAATTAATTGTAAATAATGAAAATAATTCAAAATTTTGAATTATTAATTATTTTCTATTTTATAAAAATTTTGAATTATTTTTAAAATTGTTGTTTTTCACATTCTATTTCATTTTACATTTAATTAGACATAATTACAATTTCATTTAATATATGAAATTAATTTAATAATTATTAATATATATAATTAATTTTAAAATATATAAATTTTGATTTAATAATTGAAAATATAAAAATAAATATTAGTTTATAAATAATAATTTTAAAATTATTTATTTTGAAAATAAAATATTTTTATTAATACTTTATTAATAAATATTATATAAAATATTAAAATAAATTTAAATAAAATAATTTATTAGTAATTAAAATTAAAATATTTTATTTTTAAGTTTTATTTAATTTATAATTATTATTAGTAATAAAATATTTATTATTATTTTAAAAGTTTGAAAAAAGGAGGGAAGGAGAGGAGGAAGAGATTTTGAAAATTTTAAAATTTTGCAAAAAATCCCCAAGTTTTTAAAATTTTCAGATCGACCTAAGATTTGACCAAGATTTTGAATACCGGCCTATTGACAAATTAAATCACCAAGATTTAAATCTGGTATCAAAATTTGAAATCCGGTACTAAATTTGGGCCAAAACGGTACGTATCGGGCTGTACGGTATGAAATCTTATACATTGATCCTATGATCGGCATCACTGCTGCAGGCAGCCTTATCAGGGATTGTCATGGGAATTGGTGCGGGATTTTCCTTCAAAAACTTGACCAAGCATCCCCGCTCACAGCTGAACTCTGGGACATCCACTCCGAGCTCCAGTTGACCTGGGAGCAGGGTTATCGACGAATGATTGTCGAAGTCGATTCATTATAGATGATCAATATCCTCTCCTCTTCATTTATTCCTCACACTGACTATGTTTTTTTGGTGACAGACATTCATCATTATCTACACCGAGCGTGGGAGGTACAGCTCCAGCACGTGTATCAAGAAGAGAATTAGTGTTCCAATAGTCTGGCTTCCTTAGCAGCTAACTCCCCAGCAGGCCTTCAGATTCTTCAGGAGCCTCTGCCTCTCCTCCAGCTTCCTCTGGCTCGGGACCAGCAAGGATTTTTGTATCGCAGATCTCTGCGTCAGTTAGGCTAGCTTTCGTGTTTTTTCCTTGTAACAAAAAAAAAGGTATTTAACTCCACCCAGTTCATCAAAAAAATCTTTAATCAAAGGTATTGGAAACTTGTCTTTAAATGTACATTTATTCAATGCTCTATTATCAACATAAAATCTCCATGTACTATCCTTTTACTTAAACAAAATGATCTATTATCAACATAGAATCTCCATGTACTATCCTTTTACTTAAACAAAATCATGGAGGAAGCTAAAGAACTTACAATTTTTTTTAATAATTCCCTGCTTTAGCATCTCTTCCACTAACTCTTATATAGCTTGCTTTTACACACCAACATATATGTAAGGTTTTAAGTTTACTACTTCTGCTCCTTGTTTCAATTGAATTATGTGATCATTTTCTCTGATGGTGGTATCTAGTAGGTTCTTATAATCACTTTCTCAGTTGGTGGTAATCTAGTAGGTTTTTATAAGCACATCATCATATTCCAATAACACTTAATTGCAACTCCTCTTCATGTTGTTCTGATAATTAATATAGATTGAATTACGGGCATTGAATTAAACATAGGTTATGGATCTGCGTCCCATTTGTTTCCTGCATTTTGTGGTAATAATAGGAATTGGTCTATCACTTCCTTTCCTTCCGTGCCCTTCTTCACATTTTCCCCTTTCACTTTCGTAATTTCGCATGTACTCCACTCTTTAACTCCACTAATTTGTGTTTCCAATTAAACCTCGTCACCTCCGTTTTGTAATTGCATTCTATATCATTAAGAGTAGATAACCCAATACCATGTTGCTACCTCCAATGTTAATAACCAACATGTCTATAGTGAACTTTTGTCTACTCATTATCCAGGTAAACTCTTTGCATCTTTTATGACTTCGAAGCTTTAATCCTCCTCCCACCACAACTAGCAATGGATCAAACTCAGCATCCACCAATTTTTTTTCAATGAAATTATGCATATTACCCCCATCCACCAATATATGAATGTTGCTTCCTTTATATCTTCCTACTACCTGCATCTGTTGGAAGCTGGAGGAAGTTGTACCAGCCATCGCCTGTAGAGAAATTGTTGGTTGCCTTCTTCTACATCATCCACTATACATATTTCCATTCTCTTCTTACATTTGTTGCCTCGACTATAGTTTACTTCACACCAAAAATCTTACCCTTCGCTCACCTTTCCTCTCTCTTTAATATTAGTAGTCTTCGTAAATCTCTTTTCACTACTTTTGATTAGGATCCTTCGTATAGGTTGCAGTAAGATTCTTGCTCTAGATTTTTGGCCAAGCTGTTGACCACTTTCACTCCCCAGTTTCTTAATCCACTTTTATCAAATTTATAACATCTATGGGCGACTAATTCATCTCTTTTAGCTAGATCATATGCCTGCTGCAAACTTTTAAGTGCCCAAAATTTCACTGGCTATTCAATCTCAAGTCTAAGACCTTTTAAAAATAGGCCTACAATTAGATAAAAAGGGTACGGCATAAACAATATAACAACAATCTAGAAAAAAGTCTCGCTAATGCAAACTTTTAAGTGCCCAAAATTTCACTGGCTATTCAATCTCAAGTCTAAGACCTTTTAAAAATAGGCTTACAATTAGATAAAAAGGGTACGGCATAAACAATATAACAACAATCTAGAAAAAAGTCTCGCTAATAAACGGGATCTTAAGAGGATCAGTAATACACGATCTTACTTATAACTTATGACTATACACCTATTTGATAGTCGACACTCTATCCTATGAAATATGATCAATCTAATCGCTAAACAATATAATTTACTTTTAAGCTTGAGCAGTATCTTATTATCACATAAAACTTCTGATACATTTCTCTATTTAAGTCACCCTGATCTGATACGGTAAATTTATCTTTATCAATTTCTCAATTATTTTAGTTGATAGATCTTAAATATTTTTAAAAAGCTCCTTTTTGGGTATAACTTTGGAACCAATATCTATCGCCACCTCTGTAGCTACCCCATGACCTGAAAAGTTACACTCAACGTACTCAATCTTAGTCCTGCTTAATTTAAAATCTTTCTATTCTAAGTATCCCTCCAAACTTCTAGCTTAATGTTAACACATTATTTTGTCTTATTCATTAAAACAATGTCATTAATAATCAATATAGACCAAGATACATATCCATTTGAATATCCTAATATCCTATAACCAATTTATGGTATGTTAGGTCAAATTTAAAACAGTAATCCTTAACTCTCACTTCTTGCCTCGACTCTTTTACTTATTCAATTGGATCTCAAACACATTATCTTTAAATCTGTACTCCAAGGCTGAATATTCCCCTTAACTTGGTTCTTCAATTGTTAATCTATTCCTCATGTACAACTGATGTCATGCCTTAGTTACCACTCTAACCTTCATTTTCGGCGGTTTTTTTCTCTAGATAGAAAAATTGCTCATATTTATATACCCAATTCCTTAAGCCTTCACCTTTGAACCATGGAAAATCTATCTTTGCAGACCCGATAGGCATAGAATACTGAAAACCTTCGTAAGCTCCTCCAGCTCTAACTTATGGCGCTCTTTTATCCCTTCCATCATCCCCCATATCCTTCTGGTTACTATTCTTCATCATGCGCATCATCCAATCTTTTATTTCTTGTAATCCTTTCTCATACCGTAACTCCATTTCTTGCAACTGTAACTTCATATGTTCCTGCATCTGTGTCAAATCATGGGAGCGTGTGCCTTCTGCCATCTTCGATGATTCTTGAGCTTTGATACCAATTTAATACATGATTTATAGAAACCCTATTTGTAACTCAATAAGAACTGAAAGCAAAAAGAGAGACAATATGTGGAGAGAGAAAATAGTTTTTGTCATTCGTTGAAAAATCTGTTGTTTACCGGTACAATGTTGGTTAATTAAAAGAAATCTAATTTTTGCACAATTTTTTAATTATGACCGGAATTTTAAAAAGTGGTATTAAATACTCAATTTTTCAATTTTAGTTGGATGTTAGTGTCTTTATTACATTTACTATTGTACTATTTTGTCATATGTTTATGAAATCTTAACTAATAATACACATCAGTCAAAATTAATGCAAGTAATGAAAATTAATGAAATAACGTTATTGTTAAAAATAGAATCCTTAAATTAGTTTACGCAGTCCTTCGTTTTGGGTTTGCTCTCCTGACACCTTCAACCCTTAATTTTTTGTTTGTTTTCCTGATGCTCCAAGCTGCTCTCGCATCATAGTGCACCAACAAACTAAAAACGAAGAGTGAGGACATTAGAAGAACAAATTGAAAATGAAGGATGAGGACATCTAGAGAACAAACTGAAAAGAAGGGTAAGAGTGTCGGGAGAACAAATCGAATATTAAGGGAACAAACTAAAAATGAAGGGCTTGTCGGAGATACGTAAATTGATTTAGGGATTAGACTGTGTTAATTGATTTAGGGATTAGACTGTGTTATTTTTTAACAACAATATCGTTTTAATTATGTGATTAAATAATGTCGTTTTATTAATATTCATTAGTTGTGTTAATTTTAGTTAACATTTATTATTAGTTAGGGCTTTTGAAACATATAACAAATCACGTCAACAAACTTAACGAATCCACTAACGTCGGACTATAATTGAAAATTGAAAGTTTAAATATTTAATTATCACTTTTTGGAATTCGAACTATAATTATAAATTTGAACAATGTTTGAGATTTTTTTTAACTAATCCATTATTGTTTTAACTATATTCCCACTCATTAAATTCATCCGCTTATTGAATTACGCGTATCATCCTTTTCTAAAATCACTAATATCAGCTTCGTCGTTTTATCCCACAACTATCTTTACTCCTCTACGATGTCGTTGCTAATCCTTCGTAAGTCCTTCATGTTCATCATCTTCTTCCTGCCCTTATTCTCCCATAACATCTTGATTACATCAATTCGTTATTGTTGAGAATAATGAGATAACTATCAGTTAAAAATTCAGTGAAACATATTAATTTCTTCAAAACTAGATGGAATGCTTGATTCTGTCATCAATGGATGATCTCTATATCAGCTCAAAATTATACCTGGAACAATCCAAGCAGACATGTGACTATTAATACTCTCTGTTCTCTAAAACTAATGTCGCTAAGTGTTAACAATCTACCCTCTCCCCAGCCCATACCAACTAAGCCCATAAGTAGAAATAAATTAGGAAAAAGGGCAGTGACTGTCATGTAGGCAAGTTGGTTAGAGGGTAGTTATGGAGAGAGAATGAGGGAGGGGAATACAACTGTCTAATGAGAATAGACTAATAACGATTACTATCATCATTTTTAGGAAAAGTTGGCCTGGTTTATCCAGGAAGGGGAGCTTGCTCCAGTTGTTATAATACTATCAATATACTATCAGCAATACAATCTGGTCGGGTCGGCTAAATTGGGCCAGAACCCAGTCTTCATGATTCATGGGCCGATCGGTCCAGTCACCAAAGATCGGTCTTATACTTAATAGCTATATCAAGCCCAAGCCCAAGCCCAATCTAAGTTCTCTTCAGCCCGAGCCCGTCCGCCTGTGAGAAGCTCCCATGCACACGTAAAGTCCTAAACCTAACTGTAAAACCATATATAAGGCATAATTCTCCCATGATTGAGGTACATACAATCATAACCTAGCTTTCTTAGCTTTTACAGCGATCCTACCTTCACCAAAGACTGACTTGAGCGTCGGAGGGGCTAATCGGGACACAACTCCTGGCGTGCCTTCCTTTGTTTTGCAGGTACCTTCACGTTGAAGTCATCCTAGAAGACGGCCAGATCATGGATCCAAACGGTAACATTCCGTTCTGTCAAAATCCGGCAGAACCAATTGGCGCCTACCGTGGGGCCCGACTTCAGGGCACCACGTCCAGAAACACACAGATCAGCCATGCGGCGGCGACCAACCCTGATATAGCCGCTGTCACGGCTCTGGCGATGCAGCGCATGAGTTTGCAATTACCCACAACCCTGCCGCCTGCGCCTCATGTTTCCCATACAGAATCTTCAGACCCGAACGATCAACCGTAACCTCAAGCCTTGGAGCAAGAAGAACAGAGCGTGGCTGTGGAGGATAGCGCTGCAGGCAATACGCGTCCGAATCTCCAAAACTGATCGGATGCGGATCCTCTTCGCTACACACTCCTCCTCACCGAAAGTAGATTGAGGAGGCGGCTGATCTGTTGATTAGCCAGACCTTGCAGTCCCAGCCACCACAACAGCAGTCACCTATACGGTAAGCCGCACGATAGACCATGGCGACCGACCGAAATGTCGGGTAACAAGATGACCGACCGGCTGAGGTCGTTAACATGATATTTGGTGGAAAGGTAGCGGGGGGATCCACTGCTAAAGGGAGAAAAAGATATGCCAAACAGGTCGACAATGCCTCATCCACCAAAAGGCCGAGGGAGAACGATGGGGTGATATCATTCAACGAGTCTGACCTTGATGTTGTAAGCTGTCCTCACGATGACGCCCTCATTGTAAATTTGAACATGGACGGCTACGAGGTGAAGCGGGTGATGATAGATACGGGCAGCTCGGTCGACTTACTGTATTATGAGGCCTTCAAGCAGATGGAGGTACCCGAGGATCGACTACTGCCCACAGACGGACCTATCAAATGGGTAACTGGAGCATCAGCCTGCCCACTCGCTCGAGTCTATCTAAAAGTGAAGTTCGGGCAAAAGCCATGCCAAATAGAAAGGGACATTGAATTCCTAGTCGTGAAGTTTCAAGAGGCGTACAATGCAATAATCAGACGACCTACACAGAACGCCCTTAGAGCGGTCGTCTCCACCTACTACCAAGCCATGAAGTTCCCGACACCCCATAGAATTGGTATTGTCAAAGGGCATCAGAGAATCGCCAAGGAATGTTACCTAGCGGAGACAAAAATATTAGACGGGGCGGTAGTCCTGACGAGCTCTCTTGATGTGAGAGCCGACGAGGAAATGGATAGGATGAACCCAGTGGAAGAAACTCAGCCGGTAGTATTGGACGAGGACGAGGCCGACCCCTCTAAATTCACAAACCTAGGTTCCGAGCTGCAGAAGGACCTAGTTATGGAGATCACAGACTGTCTGCTGGAAAATAAATCGGTCTTCTCTTGGGTGCCGAGCGATATGCCTGAAATTTTCCGATCGGTCGCCTCGCACTCACTCGGTATTCGATAAGGTTACAAGCTAGTCAGGCAAAAGAAGCGACCACACTGTAAGGAGCGACAGGGAGTGATAAAGAAAGAAATAGAGAAACTACTCGAAGTCGGGTTCATTCGAGAAGTTAAATACCCTGAATGGCTCGCCAATGTGGTTTTAGTGAAAAAGAAGAACGGGAAGTGGAGAATGTGCATCGATTTCACTGACCTGAACAAAACGTGTCCAAAGGACAGTTTTCCTCTACCCAAGATCAATCAGCTAGTAGACTCTACCTCTGGACATGAACTTCTCAGCTTCTTAGATGCTTTCTCGTGCTACCATCAAATTCAGATAAGCCTCGAAGACGAGGAGAAGACCGCCTTCATAACTGACTAGGACACGTATTGTTACCAAGTAATGTCGTTCGGTCTGAAGAATGTGGGGGCCACTTATCAACGGCTCATCATGGAGGTCTTCAAAAAACAGATAGGTCGATCTGTCGAAGCTTACGTAGATGATATGGTGGTTAAAAGTAAGACGGTTGCCGAGCACGTGGGAGATCTAAAAGAAGTCTTCCAGACCCTTGATAAGTTTCAGATGAAGCTGAACCCAGAAAAATGCATCTTTGGTGTGTCATCCGGAAAATTCCTGGAGTTTATGATCACCCAACGTGGGATTGAAGCTAATCCAGAGAAGATCGAAGCCATCGTCCAAATGCCTTCGCCACGATGCTTGAAAGAAGTTCAGATATTGACTGGTCGGATAGTCTCCCTGAGCAGATTCGTCTCCAGATTGGGGGACAGGTGCCTTCCATTTTTCAAAATTCTAAGGAAAGCAAATGTAACCCAGTTTCGGTGGCCGGAGGAATGCGAAAGAGCTTTCCAGCACTTAAAACAGTATCTAACAAGCCCGCCTGTTCTGCAAAGTCCCGTTGAGGGAGAAACACTGATTATCTATCTGGCAGTCACAGAGGGAGCAGTCAGCGTGGTTCTGATCCGATCGAATGGAAAGGAGCAATTTTCGATCTACTACGTCAGCAAGGTATTGAGTGGGCCAGAAACACGGTACACGCCCATAGAAAAGTTGGCTCTTTCCTTGATAATCGCGGCGCGAAAACTAAGACCGTATTTTCAAAGCCACACCATTGAGGTGTGGACCGACCAGCCTCTCAGGCAATGCCTTCAAAAACCTGAGACCTCCGGAAGGTTAATAAAATGGGCGGTAGAGATGGGAGAGTTCGACATACAATATAAGCCCCGAACGACGATTAAGGCACAGGTATTGGCAGACTTCATCGCAGAGATGAGCCAACCCAGCTCGCAAGGTGAGCAGTTCCCTGCCTGGAGTTTGTTTGTTGACGGATCGTCCAACTCTGAAGGATGCGGGGCAGGAGTGGTACTGATCAACCCACATATGGAAGTAAAGGTGGAGTATGCCCTTCGGCTAGAATTCAAAGCCTCCAATAATGAGGCAGAATATGAGGCTCTGATAGCCGGTCTCCAACTAGCTAAGAAAATGGAGATAAAGCATCTGAAGATATACAGCGATAGCCAAGTGGTGGTCGGCCAAGTCTCTGGGTAGTATGAAGCTAAGGGGAATAGCATGATCGAATATCTGGAGTTAGTGAAGCAGGAGTTAAATAATTTTGAGCAATAATCGATCAGCAGGATAGAACGAGCTCAGAACGCCAAAGCGGACGCGCTCTCCAAAATGGCCTCTGATCGAGATGCCAAAAATAACGTTCTAGTCAAACAACTGGATTGTCCCAGTATTTAGAAAGCCAAGGAAGTCCTTGATGTAAACAGCGGCTGATCGGGTTGGATGGAACCGATTAGACGGTACTTCATGGAGGGAACGCAACCACAGGGGACCTCAGAGGCCAAGAAGCTGAGAATAAAGGCAGCTGAGTACGCGATCATAAATAACGCTTTGTACAAGCGATCTTATGACTAGTCGCTACTACGATGCTTAAATGAAGAAGAGGCAGAACAAGCAATGGCCGAAGTACACGAAGGAATGTGTGGCAACCACGTAGGAGGCAGAATGTTAGCCCACCGGCTGATCAGACAGGGGTATTACTGGCCGACGATGAGGAGAGAGTGCCAGGAGAAAGTCGACCGATGCGAGGCCTGCCAGAGAAACAGCAGCCTCTCTCACCAGCCGACCGAGAGGATGAAAATTGTGAGTCATCCTATCCCTTTTGCTCAATGGGGAATGGACATACTGGGGCCTTTCCCCCTCGATTCTGGACAGAAGAAGTTCCTGATAGTGGCAGTAGAATACTTCACCAAATGGGTAGAAGCGGAAGCGGTCTCCACAATTACCGAGCAGAGGGTGGTAATGCCTATGGTGCTGGTAGCAGACAACGGTCGACAGTTCGATAACGAAAAGTTCAGAAATTTCTGCGACCGACTAAAAATGAGGTTACAATTGACTTCTGTAGCTCACCCCCAAAGCAACGGTCTTGCGGAAAACACAAACAAAAAGATAATGAGTGCTCTTAAGAAGCGCCTTGACGGACGAAAAACGTGGGTGGAAGAAATTGACGAAGTATTATGGGCCTACAGAACCACACCAAATGGAGTCACAGGGGAAACATCGTTTAGGATGACCTTTGGGGCGGAAGCTTTAGTTCCCGTAGAAGTGGTATTGCATAATCAGAGGGTGTCGAGCTATGAAGAAGAGCGGAATAACGAAGCCCGTCGAGTCGAGCTGGTACTTCTCAGTGAGGACAGGGATAGGGCTGCCGCTCGTTCGGAAGCCGTCAGGCAGAAGGCAACGAGGTTCTAATCCAGAAGAGTAAAGCCGAGCGACGTAAAGGTCGGGGGATATGTCCTACGAAAAGTCGAGGCGGCTGGAAAACATCCTGGAAAGCTCGAACAAGCATGGGAAGGACCCTATCAGGTCGTCAAGCAAGTCGGACATGGCTCTTACATTCTGCGTGATGCAAAGGGGAAAATTCTACCAAGGCTATGGAACTCTCGAAACTTAAAAGCGTTCTACCAGTAGATAAGTTTCATTTTGATTAATGTTTATTCAATATCGTTCTTATACCGAACTTGTGGGTACCTTTTTTCTGTCCCTGTCAGACAGGTTTTTTAACGGCCCACGCCCTCATTATCATCAATAAAGAGATTTTCAGATTTCTTGGCAATGAAAAGCTCCGTCATATGTGGCAAAGAGTAAAAAATCCAACCAGCCACCGCTCGGCATCTCCATTAGATCGACTACGGTTGGTCGGGTCGCCAAGACAAGATCCTTGGGACCCTCGTTTTCCATTGTTCGCCATCTCCATTAGATCGACTACGGTCGGTCGGGTCGCCAAGACAAGATTCTTGGGACCCTCGTTCGCCATCTCCATAGATCGACTACGGTCAGTCGGGTCGCCAAGACAAGATCCTTGGGACCCTCGTTCTCCATCTCCATAAATCTACTACGGTCGGTCGGGTCGCCAAGACAAGATCCTTGGGACCCTCGTTCGCCATCTCCATAGATCGACTACGGTCGGTCGGGTCGCCAAGACAAGATCCTTGGGACCCTTATTCGCCATCGCTCGGTATCTCCATGGATTGACCACGGTCGGTCGGGTCACCAAGACAAGATCCTTGGGACCCATGTTCGCCATCGCTCGGCATCTCAATAGATCGACCATGGTCGGTCGGGTCGCCAAGATAAGATCCTTGGGACCTTGGCTCAGACTCGACTACAAGTCGACCTCGATACCGGTCGACCATGAACAACTTCGTCTAATCCTACCATACATCCAAAACAAAAAACATAAACATGGAAAACATGAAGGGCAAAAATAGAGATCTTCATTCATTCAAATTTGCCCTAGCCACAAGCCCGACCAGGTGGGATTCAGAATTCGGCAGAGGGAGAAGCATCGGGAGACGGGGGACGCACAGGGGTGGCCTCGAAAGAGGGTGGTAAAATTGAAAAAGGAACACGGTCCAAGGGATCGGCCGGAGAAGTACCCTCCGAAGGAAGCTCATCCCCCTCAGTCGAGCTAAGGTCCAGCTCCTCATCCGGGACTGACCCTCGGTCCTCCATGGCCCTCTCCCTTACCTCCTCCAGAGAAAGGCCAAGGATGGCAGGAAGCATCGGCTCGGCGAATTCCTCAAACGAAGGACCGTCCGAACCTTCAGGAACTCTAAAGCCATAGCAATTCTTTAGGATCATGAGGGCCAGGTCGCACTAATACTCCAAGCACTCCTCCTGCAAAAACCGCCTCTGCCATCGCCTGATTGCATTGATCCTCTGCTCTCTTATGGAGGCTCGTTCCCTCCTTAGCTCATCCTCGGCTCTCGATTGCCCCCTCACCGCTGCATGGCAATCTTCGAGGAATTTTGCCTTCAGCTCCCTCTCCGACTCCAACTTCCTCTGCAACCCCGCACATTCCTCAGACAGCTTGTTCCTAGCCGCCATAGCCTTTACCCTCTCCACCTCCTCCGTAGTGAGTCGGGTCTTCAAGGCGCTCCTTTCCTCCTCTCTCGAAGCGAGCTGAGCCCTCAGAGTGTCGCGCTCCTCCTCCCACAGTTTCTTCTCCTCCTTCCAGGAAGAGAGTTGAGCCCGGGCAAGGTCTCTTCCCTCTTGGGCCTCCGAGAGCTCGTTCTTCAATTTATCCCCCTGCTCAAGGAGGGAATTAACCTGTCGGTCCAAAGCCTCCAGACGCTGCACCACCGCGAAGGACATGGCTGAGCTCCGTATACAACTACGAAGGAGTTGAGACCCCATCTCCTGATTACTTTTCTGAGCCAATCTCTGCCCATCCGTGGGAGGAGTAATCTTTCCAACAATGTGATGGGACACGTCGAGGTCCCCAATTGAGGAGTCTATGGGGAGCTTGATCAAAGACTCCCACTGCTCGGCCTCAGACACTTGTCTCCTCTCTGCACCATCAGCTGACGGGGTAGCCCGATCGCCCACTTTCTCCTTCCCCTTGCTAGGACCTGAAAGATGAGGAGATCGGTCGGTCACTAGAGGACGAGGAGACTAGTCAATGACTCTGACGGCCCTTCTCCTCTTAAGAGGTTGCTCCGGCTCCTTCTCCTCCTCAATGATCACCAGGGCCTCACCAGGCGAGGCGACTATAGTAGGAGCCGCAGATGGCTCGAAAACGGCGGCAGGGACACTCTGCCCTCAGAAGCAATGGGCCGAACAACAATTGAGCTGGCCTCTCCCCTACCCTCCTGTCTCCTAGCTTCCGAAGGCCCGGTAACCTTGCGTTTACCCCTGGCAGACTTGGGTGGGCCGGGGAAAGTATGAACTTTGACCATGGCTGCACAAACAACGAAAGCAGGTTAGAAATCGGACCAAAACCTACAAGTATGGAAAATAATTCAAACATGAGAGGTCAACCAGGCGGGGCGGTCCCCTCTCCTAGCCCGCTAACTTGCGGCGGGGGATCAATCAAAGAGTTGGCTGACGCCCCCCCACGGTAACCCGAAATAAGCCGAGCGAAGTTATATCGATCGAGCTCTTTTATACGGGCGATCACCACCCGCTCCTCTCTGGAAAGAAATAAACTCGACGAGTCATTCCATCGCTCGGCTAAAGGATATCTCCATGGGTGGGGCTCGGAAGAAAATCCCGGAGGCTTCACGAAGAAAAATTTTGTTCGCCAGCCGCAAATATTTGACGCCGTCTCGGCTGGGCGATATCGGGCATCCTTATACATCAGAGAAGGAACCCCACCCCTGGAGCTCGAGCTCTGGCTCATTCTCAGAAAGTGGCGAAGGATATTGACCGACGGTGGATAGCCAAACTGATGGCACAACAAAGCCAGGCCATTGATGAACCTCCACCGGTTCAGAGGGATCTGACTCGGCCTCAACTGATAGTTGGCACACACTTCATCAATTATTGGGATGTAGGGGAGTCTCAAGCCCCCGACTGAGAAGAAACTCTCTGAGACAGCAAAACACTCGTCGGTGTTGCTATGTATCCCTTCGTTACCGGCGACCAACCTAGGCTCCCAGGACCGAGGGATATCATTCCTAAGAATGGACCGACTCAACTCTGCTGCGGTCATCCTTGATTTACCTTTGGGCAATTCCCTTACAACTAGCCCATCTCTTCGCTCTCTCGTCGAGATCTCTTCGACATCCTCCAACCTCGACATCGCCGTCGTCTCTGCAGCAATCTCAGAAACCCTTTCGACGAAATCACCACTCGGAGAAACCCCACTTCGAGAACCAGTAGACGACAAGCTCATCAAGAAAGACTTAGGGGAGGAAATAAGAAAAGAAGACGTACCTATTTAGTGGTAAAGGGTCAAAAATTTGTGCCTGAGTGGAAAAGGAGCTCCGGAAACTGTGAGCAGGGCAAAGCAAACGAAAGCAGAGTGAGAGTAAAAAAGCACGTACGTGAAGAAAACCTGACAGTTGGTTGATTTTGAGCTTTTACAAGGAAACGCTCGAGCAAGCAATCCACTCGAAGTGCGACGCGTGGCGAAAATCCAAGCTACCCTCAGACACGCGGCATGATCCGAGCCAAGAAGAATTAGGGCCATTCAAAGTCCGGAGCGGCGCGAACAGTTGAAAGGACGCGCATGATAGCTATACGACGGTCATAGGGGCGATACGTTTCAGATTCTGAAAGCTGTCAGACATCACGCGCCGTCAACAATAAATGCCTCGCACGCTCACCAACGATAACCACCCGATCTACTTCAGTGCGAGCTGTCGCACAATAAGCGCCGAGATCGATCGGTTCAGGCATTCAACCGATTGATCCCAATACGAGCAGTCACGCACGACCAGCCGTCATCCGATCGATCAAAATTACCTTAGCAGTTTCATGACCGAGCTACCGCGACACTTCCCGACCGATCGACTACTACATAAGCTGACCCACGGACGAGCTGCATCCCAATGACCGACCGATCGCCCCAATTACGAGTCGTCTTATGTACAAGCAACAAAATCCTCACATACTCCTTTGACCCCTTCTCTTCGCTCGGACTCGAGGAGTAGGGGAGGGCTTATGGTCAGGTCGGCTAAATTGGGCTAGAACCCAGTCTTCATGATTCATGGGCCGATCGGTCCAGTCACCAAAGATCAGTCTCATACTTAATAGCTATATCAAGCCCAAGCCCAAGCCCAAGCCCAATCTAAGTTCTCTTCAGCCCGAGCCCGTCCGCCTGTGAGAAGCTCCCATGCACACGTAAAGACCTAAACCTAACTGCAAAACCATATATAAGGCATAATTCTCCCATGATTGAGGTACGCACAATCATAACCTAACTTTCTCAGCTTTTACAGCGATCCTACCTTCACCAAAGACTGACTTGAGCGTCGGAGGGGCTAATCGGGACACAACCCCCGGCGTGCCTTCCTTTGTTTTGCAGGTACCTCCACGTTGAAGTCATCCTAGAAGATGGCCAGATCATGGATCTAAACGGTAACGTTCCGTTCTGTCAAAATCCGGCAGAACCACAATCTCTATTGAGGTTCCTAGCAATTGGTGCTTTCATTAAGAGACCAAGGGATAGAGATTGTATGCAAACTAGAATGAAAGCTAGAGTATCAATAGTAGAGGCGTCTCTCTCGAGGTAGAAATCATCCCTTTCAACTCAAGAGGGCATGGTTAAATCGCATGACACCACTTTGAAGGATCTTCGATCGCAGCTGGACTCTTTGATGGCCAAATCGCAAAATCTGCTACAGTCGAAGATGAGGGATGGGTTTCAATCCTTGATGGCCAGAAACACGCAGAAATAGAAGATGGGCGAAGAAGGAGAACCATCGGCATTTACTTAACATGCGTCCTCTTCAGGTGGTGGTGATAGACCCGTGCACCTCTCTTCAGTTACCGCCGTCAACTACAGAACCGCCAGTGGATTGCAAGGAACTAGGCACCACGCTAGTGGTCCGCAAGGTTCTGAGCAACATCGACAAGGTGACCACATGTCATCGGCTGCGACAACACATACATGGGAGGAATATCGGAACACAGCTGGTAGGGTTGACCTCCTAACTTTCCACGGGGACGACCCATTCACATGGGTCGCGAGAGCTGAATCCTACTTTATGATTTATAAAATCCCTTATGAGCTTCGTCTACCCATGGTTCAGATTTGTATGGAGGGTTCGATGTTATATTGGTTCATGACTTTACGTGAGTTGGAACCGTATATGACTTGGGAAAGATTCAAGCGATCGTTGTTCGATTGTTTTGGGGGTAAGGACGAGGGTGATCCAATAGAACAGTTGAAGTCGATCTCCCAGCAAGGTTCGGTGAATGAATATATTGATGAATTTTAGAGAGTTGGGTCGTAGATTGGTCATTTTCCAAAAGAATAGTATATGAATTGTTTTTTGGGTGGCTTACGTGAAGAAGTGAAGAACAGAGTTAGAACCCATAACCCCCTTACTAGAGTTCGACTAATTTCTATAGCAAGGAAGGTGGAGAGAGAATTAGTGGGTGAAGGTGCGATATGGCCAGGAGAAGGAAAAATAAGACCCGAAAGCTTTCATTCAAATTTTGGGTCTCGACTAGGTAATAATATCACTCACTGTCCAGCTCAGCTATTCCATGCTACTAGTAATACCAAGAATGAAGCAAAAGAGTTACCCGACAAAAACCGACACACCACTACTGAAGGCCACCGACCAGGGAACTACAAATAGAGGGGAATGAGGAACTTGACCTACGAACAACTGATGGAGAGAAGGGCTAAGGGATTGTGTTTTAAGTGTGGGCAGACTTTCGACCCACTCCATCAATGTCCAGATAAAGAGTACAAGCTGCTTGTTTGGGAGGGAAATGTAGAAGATGAAACAGTAGGTGACTTTGCAGCAATGAAGGCAGAGAAGCCTCAGGAGGATTGGGAGTTAGTTTGTAATTTGATGGAGTACAGAGAAATAGGAAGGAAAAAATCCTCACCGATGAAATCCATGATTATGATGGGTAAGCTTAAGGCAATGCCTATTTTAATTATGGTAGATGGTGGAGCTAGTCATAATTTTGTATCGAGTAAGTTAGTTAAGGCCATAAAAATTCCTACTACTCATACTCAAACCTTTGGAGTTAGACTAGGTGATAGACACCGATCTTTCTCACAAGGTGTTTGTAATGAAATGCAGCTAGAAAGTGAATGGAACATAATTTAGTATGGACGCTTATATGTTCAACACTACTGGACCTGATCTAATATTAGGTGTTGCATGGCTAAAGACGCTAGGGGTGGTCAGGGTAGATTGAAGAAAATGTTTATGTCCTTTGACCATATGAGTACATAAATTACTCTGCAAGGAATTAATATGAAGGACCCTATTCCATACGCTCTATAACAAATTATCAAATGTGAGAAAGCTACCTAGGAGGATAAAGACTTCATCAAGAGACAATTCATTTCTTTTTCTCTTGAGAACAAGGGGCCTATTGAGGAGGAGAAAATTGTTAACAATCCACCCCCTCCCCAGCCCATACCAACTAGGCCCATCAAAACTTGTAGAAACAAATTAGGAAATGAGGGAGTGACCGTCGTATAAGTAAGTTGGTTAGAGGGTAATTATGGAGAGAGAATGAGGGAGGAAAATATAGCTATCTAGTGAGAATAGACTAATAACACTTATTATCTATCATTATTAGGAAAAGTTGGCCTGATTTATCCAAGAGGGGGAGCTTGGTTTATCCAAGAGGGGGAGCTTGCTCCAATTGTTACTATCTACAATACTATCAATATGCTATCAACAATACAATCTCTATTGAGATTCCTAACACTAAGCAGGTAAAGTGTTTTGAGTGGATCGAGTTGTCTTATTTAACCAGTTCACCAGTACCGACAGCCTCAGGAATGTTCATAATTAAAAATCAACCGTCTTGACACTGTTGTTCTCAAAGGCCCCAAATTTAGAAAGTTAAAACGGTAATACATTTGCCTTCAAGGTTCTGAGTTTTCGTTAAAGAATAGGAGACAGAACTGAGTATATGAATCCTTTATTGAAGTGGTAAACACTAGTCTGCACTCCATATGTGAAAGTCAAGAACTTGCAGAGGATCAGAATTGGAATTGCATTTCCGGTGCATAGCCAAGAGCTTCAAGGTGACCAGCCATGGCCTTGTTCATAGGTGGTGGTCCACATCTGAGAATCTGCAGAATAGATAATCGAAACTATAAGTAGTTCCTTTCTTTGGCTTTTCATCTTTTTCACTTATTATTGGTTTTTCTCTAACATGATCCTTATTGGCTCTTAAGCAGACCAAAAGTTCAGAGAATTGGCGAATTCGTTTGAGGTTCAGGTTCAACATTAACAACATATCTATACCTGAACATCAGAAGCAGGTGAAGGGCAATGCGTTGCAATCATTTCCTTCGAAACAAAGCCAACACCACCATCCCAAACTTCAGGAGGCTGAAAAAGAAAACAACATTCAAATCTAAAGACTATATAGAGTAATATTTAATAACAGTACCAAAAGTTCCAGATATAAGGAAATTATTTATGCATCAAAAGCAGTAGTAAAGGAATTACGTATAGAATATAGGCATATTATGGTTTCCGGCCTAAAATGTGCAGTTATGTATTTGTACTAATAAAAACAAATTTACCAAATCTCCCTAAATCTCGCGTGTGTTAGCGGGATTTCTACTGGGTATTATTGTTATTGTTGTTGTTGTTTTTAAAGACCAGAAAATGAGACAACATATATTAGTTCACCTTCAAATAAACTCCCGTAGATGCAATCTTAAATTTGGCTCCTCTACTTGAACAAGATTTTAGTGTCTCAAACTTTATATGTTGCCATTGGGTTTCCCTTTCCACCCTCATTTTCTTCGTTTCTGTAGATAAATTAGTATTATTCATGGCTGTTTACAGGTTAGTAAGGAGTCGATATGACTTTGGAATCCTAGCATCACAAACAGAGAAATAAACTAATCATTCATATTTCTTCTAAGCTAGTCTTCTTGAAATGAGTGATATCCAGCATCCAAAGAAGGATGGTATAAAACAAGTGGAAGGAATTTGCAAGAATAATAGGATGATGAAATTAAAAATTAAAATAGGTAAAGAAGTCAATGCTGGTGAAAGGCAATTTTACCTGATTCAAGACATAGTAAACTTTGAAGCGATCTGGGTACTTAGCTGCAAGACTATCCAACTCTTCCTGTGAGTTGACAGGAACTAACTTTCAATTATTTGCACAATTCGAAGAATAAGAAGACATGTATTATTTAAATAAAGAAAGAAAATAAATTAAAAGCATGGGTCAGAGAATTATACAGAATTATTCAAATTTTCATCTAAACATTCATGTTAGACCTATCTAACTGACAATTCTCCAAGTTCATTTTCGAGTTTCTATGGTTCTTACCAATTAAAACATTCAGTTCGAGAGTGAAGCACATGACAAGTTTCTCATTTGATGTATTCTCCTATTATTGCGATCACATGAACTTTTTTTTTTTGTCATGGCCAGAAAGAATGGTTGACAAAAAACAGGTGTACTTTTCTCCTAATTGAGATAAATATGATTTCTTAACCACTGGAATTGACTGCCAAAAAATTCTGTGAAACAAACGTTTCCAGTCAGGAATTGCCAAGATCACACTTCGCCTGCACGTAGGCCTTTCACCTCACAATAAATTATTTCTAACGGAAGGATATCCTACTATATAATGTAGATCTTCTCATTGTCAAATGAAAATGCATAACCATATAATAAAGAAAGGAAACGAATAAGAGCCAAAACAAATATAATTGATAGATAAAACAACGCTGCAGCTTACCTTTAAAAGGATGTCCTCCAACGTAACATTGGCATAAATAAGGTGCACTTTCGTTCTGTCATTTTGGTTTTCTAAAATGGCTCTAGCAACCTGGAAAGGATGCCAAGAAGAAACATATATAAAACAACTAAACGATGAATGGTCCAGATTTGAAGTTTAAAAATTCAAAAGAAAATTAAATTCAAGGTTAAGAAGTAAACATTCAGTAGCATACTTGAAACATTGGGGTAATGCCAGAGCCTCCAGCAAGCATACCAAATGCTCTAACCTGACCAGGTTGATACCTGAAACGTCCCTGGTACAAAAAATATATCAAACACGCACCAGTCAACTGGAGAGCTTATATTTTCAGACAAGGAAAGGGGAAAATGTAACACTAAAATAAGTTTATGATATAGAAAACTCTCCAGAAAAGACCCTAACAACAAAATCAACCTTATACAGTAAAGAAATTTAAAGAGCTCTGGCTTTGCATCTCTACAATATGTTGTCATAGATATGCAAATTTAAGTTCCCCCACACTAAGGGACGACCATGCATACTACCATGGTTTCTTGTTTACATGGAATTTGGAAAAGGTATTGCTATGAAGTTTTTCTTAGTTTAGACATTGATAAGAAAGTAGGCAGGTTTCCAGTTTCTAAGGAACAAATAAGTAGTGACTAAGTTGTAAAATCAGGTAACAATGACAATTAGTTTAGAAAATCAACAAAATCCAAATGCACCAACCATCATTCTTATTCTTGTGAAATGACAGCATTGGCAAGAAAAAAGTATAGTGAAATAAGAAACAAGCTGAGATGAAGTTTTAAAGTTAACTTGCAAAGAGAGCACATACCTTGGGTCCCTTGACAGAAAGATAATCACCAACACGCATCTCTCTAAAATGGTGTGACATCCTTCCTTGTGGATACATCTACTTACAGGAGGATATAAAACCACAGATCAATTATAAAAGCAGCTAAGTTTATCTGAATATGCAACTAAATCTAATGAAATCAAGTAATTGAACAGTAATCTTCTTCTTTTTCTCAAAAAAAAAAAAAAAGTAATCTTCTTCCCATACTTTAATGACCAGCTCAAAGTGTCCAACATCAGAATCCAATGTAGTAGGAGTATATGGCTTTATAACCTCTTCACCAATGCCATCTTTGCCCCTGCCCAACAAATTAGCTGGTAAGAAAGATCAAAAGATCACAATGGAAGACAAAAGCGTAACTTCATTTACTCTCATACATAATAGGCAGCAAATCTAAGAGCTGGAATGTGAAAGTCAAAACAGCAAACAAAAGAAAAATAAGAATTCGTACTCATTCGACCATATAGAATGCAAAACAAACCTTAGATAGTAAACTCGTCCAGAAAGGAAAAGTTAATCAAACCTGCAGCTTATGTGCTGTCCAATTGGAAGACCCAAAACTGAAGTAGGCGTGGGAAATGCGAATGTGAACTTCGCCACATTGTGACTCAGCTGAGTGCGCTTGACAAGTTTAAACTCCTTGAAATTCTCAGGATCTAAGCAGCCTATAAACATAAACAGGCGCCACAAATAGTTAATTTTCAGGGAAAAAAAAAGAGAGAGTAAATAATTAGACCTGTAAAAGAAATGCAGAAAGGCATTAATTGAGAAAAGTTAATGGAGATTAGCTAAAAGTAACTTCGGAGAGGACAAAAATGGACATAATGAGCAGAGAACATTAGAACAACATGGATGGAAGACATCCTGAAAGGTGAACAAAGTATGGAATGCAACTGGATCGTCAAAAGCAACTAAATATCTGTCAAGATCATTTCATTTAAAACCAACGGTAATCATGTCATGAACTAGAAAGAATCATGTCATGAACTAGAAAGACAATTCATGCACATATATCTGACTATGAACAGTCCATTGTTTGTAACGCCTAGAAATATCTCGTCCATACAACATGAGCAACTAAATCAGAAATCGTAAAAGTGGTGTAAAAACGAATCAATGCAAGACCAGAACAGAGAAGACAATGAAAACCAGAACTTTAAACAGACACTTTCCAGATCAGGAATCTCAACACAAAGTCAAACCTTAAAACAAATGGTACATTCGAGTATTAGGAGTTGAGACCTTTGGGTTTTTTGGGAGAAAGAAGAAAGACGGCACCAATAACAATGGCGATGATAGCCACACCAACGCCCACAAGAATCTGAACATCAAGTGTCTGCAAGAATTCCAAGTCCATGACTACTAATCACCCCTAAGATAGAAGCTTTGGGATAGATAGCTGCACCCGAGAGTGAACCACTAAATGGGTAGGATAAGTTTTAGGAGTTGAAGCGCTCTAACACTAGGGTGCAGCACCCACCAAAACTCGTTAGGTGAAAATGTGGATATGAAGCTCCTGAACTTCAACCTAGGCACTTATTTATTCTTGGTTGCGGTCGTTTCTGGTGCACCAAACTGGGGTGCCCTGTAGTTGTCCCTTTATATTATTATATATTTTTACCGTCTTTCAACAATAAATCAAAATCTTTTACATTTTACTTAAGAATTATTACTTGCCCTTTATCATATTGTTTAGTCACTACATTATTTCAGCTATCATATTCTAATAATTTTCATTTATAAATGATTATTTTGAAATTATTAATAAATAGAAAAAATAAAATGTAATAATTTTATGAAAGCAAATTGTATCTTGTAAAATGGGTGGGCTTATTTGACCATTGCAGTTGATTTAGTTGACTTTGGAACAAATAGAAACCTGTTGTCACAATTAATTAAATATAAGACCTTATGATCATAAAACACATAATTCATAATCATAATCATAAAGTAGTTGCCACCTATGACTATACATTTTACTCCCTAAGGAAATGTTTACTGTTTATTATAGACTTTAAGACAGTGACGTATTTTTCTTTAATTTTAAAAGTTATCTAAAATCATTAAGATGGCTAGTGATTGTAGTTTTTTCCCATCCCACTATTTTTTATTAAATAAAAAATTTATAATATTAAAATTATAACAAGTAATTGCCCTCAAGTATGTTGCTCGATGATTGAGAGTGAGACTTGACTTTGCTAGATCCTGCGTTCGATTCCACGCTAGCTTCTCAGAAGAATTTTGGAAGCGATCGATGCTTTTTCTTGTAGATGGAGAATAGTTGGTACTCAATGATTATGCTACGCTTATCACTTTGCCAAGTAGTGAGTCGATTAGACCTCATAGAAAGTTGTCTTATTTACTTATTTATTTACGAGATTTCCTCGAATTCAAAAAAAATTAAAAATAAAGAAAGATGGGCAAATTCGTAAAATTACAATCAGGAAAATCCAGCAAACTAGGGAGCCAACAGTTTGGTTTGGTTTGGTGGCAGTCCAGCACATGGTTTCTGCATTTATAGTTGACCATATGGCGCACGTCTTCTGAATGATAGATGTTCAACTCAAATACGCCCCCTACCGGAATAGAACTAATACGTCACATCAAATATTCTATTAAATCTCATCCTGTGGATAGCATTTAATAGGCTTATTAGAGTTGTACGTTTTTTTAAGTTTTCTATTTTTAAAATAAAAGTAAAAATATGATTAGTTACTAAGATAATAATTTTATATTAAAATTTAAAATAAATTTAACCTTTTATATAATAAGCATTAATAAATTACCAATAAAATTATTTATTTTATAAAAACAATTTAAAATTAATTTTATTTAAAAAGTAATATTTATTTTTAAATATATTTTAATTGTTAAATCAAATTTTATTTAAAATTTATCTATTTTGAAGATACTTAAATTGAACTATATTTATTAATTTTATTTTATTATATAAATTAAATTTATTTTATTAAATTAAATTATGAGTAATTCATATTAATAATTAATTTTAATTAATTAATTGCAAAATATTAAATTAAATTATACACGATTCTTAATAATAATTAATATATTAAATAATATTTAGCTGATAATAAATTAAAATATTTTCAGAATTTTTCCAAAACTAAAAGCATAAATCAAAAGATTTGAACAAACAATTGTTTTATTGAATTCGAAAATAAAAATAAAAATAAAAATAAAAGCAAATAAGTCTTTAGTTTTAAATAAATAAATAAAGTGCTAGTTGTTGTTAAATAAATAAAAATTAAACATATTTCTTAATCTGCCCGCAAACGATGATATTGCATCATCTTCGATGCAGGCAACGTATAGAAAGTCATAAAATGTATGTGGAATCTTCTTCTTCCATGTACATGTATATGCTCCTAGTCCAGTCCCACTTAGCAAGTACTAAGTAGGCATGCCTTCATTCCATCCAAGTCTCTTTTTCTTTTACATGTTTTGCAGCTCATTCTGTTCAATTTAACTCTTTGTACAACGCACCAACTGAATCCAATTCCAAATTGCAGTCGCTGTGAAGCAAAGCTGGACGAGAATTTTACTAAGTTCCTTGGAAGTTGTATGAATAAGTAACACATGTAATATCTGAACTGAAGACAAAGTTACGAGCAAAAGCAGATAACATGTGCTTGATTGAGGATTTCCATTTTTTGTTCTTGGCTTGGATTCGATTACTATGATAGTTGCCAAATCTTTGTTGACATTGCCTGCTGCACCTCGTAGTCCAAGTTAGCTGCAATTGTTCCACATTCTAAATACGTGGCTAAATTTTGATCACTCATCACTTCTTTTTAACTGCCAAAGCTTCCATCCATCTCCCATATTCCTTTTCTCGCATTTTCTCATCCATGTCTCCGGTGTACTTTCCAGTGAAATGCGCAAGTATAACAGGAGAAATTTTGATAAATGCTGTCAGCTACACTGTATTCCTGGTTCTGGATTTCTTGGACGTTGTATTTTGCATAATATACAGGTATCTTGACGAGATTTTGGAAGGAAAGCCTTCTCCGTGTTGTTGTCGGAAGAGAGGCGGACTAGTGGAAAGTGGTGAAGAGACTGAGGTGTCAGAAACTCTGTATGAGAGGAGAAATGTGTTTAGAGAGATGGGGTTTGTTGGTTTTCCAAGAAAATGGGAGGACTGCAGGAAACCAAGTGGTATAAAAAATGATGTATTAGTGAATAGATGGTCAGATTGTGGGTGTGAGTCGTGCCTTTCCTGGATGGAGGACAGGGATAAGCTACATGTAGAGGTGAAGTTGCCTCCAAAAGGTAATTTTGAACCAACCCGTTTGTTAACGCTGTTTTTTATGATAAAATCTTCATCAAGCAGCTTATGTATGTCCCGAATTCGTAATCAGTCGAGGAGAAGGTATCCAACATTGTAGCAGGGCATGATCGTTGATGTTGTTATCATTCATTTTGTTAACAGCTGCGATGGAGCAGGACTGCCGAGAGGGTTCATCTGAAAACGTGATATTCATACATGGCTTTCTGTCTTCTTCATCATTTTGGACAGAAACGGTATTTCCAAATCTTTCAGAACCCGTGAAGCAAAGCTACAGGCTGATTGCTGTTGACCTTCTTGGATTTGGACGAAGCCCGAAGCCACGCCAATGTTTATACACTTTAAGCGACCACGTGGAAATGATAGAGAAATCTGTGATTGACCAGTTGGAGGTGAAGTCTTTTCACCTTGTTGCACATTCCATGGGATGCATTATCGCATCAGCTTTGGCCGCCAAGTACCCAAAATGCGTAAAGTCAATCACTCTAGTTGCACCTGTAAGTGTATAGAAAATTATCAACGGTTTGATCAGAGTCATAAATTTCATTTTTATCTTTCAATAATTTGACTGATGCCTGTGTTTACATTGTTCTTTTGGGTTTAGCCTTACTTCTCAAAGTCTAAAGAAGGAGCAAGTTTAGTGGCACTAACCAAACTCGCCAGAAAGATGCTTTGGCCGCCGATACCGTTTGGTTCCGCATTCATGTCATGGTACGAACACTTGGGTCGCTGCGTTTGTTTGCTCATTTGCCGAAACCACAGGACATGGGAGAGGATTCTGAAGCTTCTCACCTGGAGAAGGTAACAGCTATTCTTATATTACAAACACTTTCTTTCATTTGGATGTAGGATCATTAATTTCATTGCCGCAAAGGATAACCACCATTCTTTTTATCCTTACTATTCAGGGATCTGCATTTTATGATCAGAGACTTCACACGACACACTCATCATTCAGCTTGGCATACAATGCATAATGTGATATGTGGAGGAGCCAAATTTATGGATGATTTCTTGGAAATATTGATGAATTTTGGCGTCAAAGTTTTTGTTATTCAAGGCCAACTTGACCTGACAGTCCCATTGGAGTGCAGCGAAGAGATCAAACGTAAGGTTCCTGAAGCAGAGGTTTGTATTGTTTCCAATGCTGACCATAGAAGTGTAATAATGGGCAGAGAGAAGGAAATTACTGAACATCTGGAACATATATGGGCATCAGTCGCTGATGTAAGAACTTGTTTGGAAGATGAAAATGGTAATTGAAACTTTGGTTATTCTTTCAACTATCCCTTAGCCAAATGGCTGTATTTACATTAAATAAGGGTGTTTGTTTAATAAAAAGGAAGTGCGGTTGTTTCTCTTGCAATATGTTTGTTTCTAAAAATAAAAAAAATTACAACAGATTAAAAAAACAAACAAAAATTAGACTTTTTTTCTTTTTTCACAACAAATTTTTGTTTTCGTTTCTACGTAATGTTATGAATACTGCACTAGACTTGATATCAGATTGAATTTTAGTACAAGATCAGTATAGGTATCGGTTATCTAGGGTATCGTTTCGATAATTTTAAATTTATAAAATAATCCTTATTTTTTAAATTACGAAATAGACAATTGTTATATTATACAATTGTACTATATATTTTAATTCTGTTTCAAAAAATCATAATAATAAATAATATTCACAATTTTAATTTAATTTATAAAATTAATTTAATAATTATTAATAAATATAATTAAATTTTAAATATATAAATTTTAAATAAATTTTGATTTAATAATTAACAAATATAATAAATATTAGTTTATAAATAATAATGTTTAAATTATTTATTTTAAAATTAAATATTTTATTAATAAATATTGTATAAATTATTTAAATAAATTTAAATAAAATAATTTATATTTAATTTATAATTATTATTAGTAATAAAATATTTATTATTATTTTAAAACAAAATTAAAAATTTACAATAATTATAAAATTTAAAATAAATAAAATAACTAATTAAAAACTTAAAAAAGGAAGGAGAGGTAAGAGAGAAGGACGGAGACTCTAAAATCTTTTAAAAATTTTGCAATTTTTTTTTTTTTAAAATTTTCAGTACCGGTCCCTACCTAGTAGCTAATATATAAGCTCGTTATGATCGACATATTGTTTCGTACCACTTTTAGTATCATAATCTTGTTTCTGCGTCCTCCTCTTATCATTTCTGGATTTTTGTTTGTATTTCTGATTTTCTAGTTTGACTTTCTGCATTTATGATATATTTGCATTTATGCATTTTTTTCTGGCTTGCATTTATAGTTTTCTTATTTGCGTTCTTACGTTTCTAATTTTCTGGTTTGCAAATCTGATTTTTTTGTTTGCGGTTTTGCACTTTGAATTGTTCTTTTATGTTTTTGGTTTGTTGTTTTCGTAGAATGGATACAAAGTTCAGTGGTCAATAAATTAACACGTGACGAAAAATCCAATCAATTTCAAGATTATAACTTCTGCTATTGATTTCAAGTTAACAACATTTTAATTAACAATTGAGATTTTAAAATATGTTTGTTTTAATATTTTATGAAAATTTTAACTAAATATATTTTTATTTTTAATTTTTATATTACAAATATTAACTAAACAAAAACTAAAACTACATAAAAAATAGAAAAATAACCAAACCATAAGAACCACAAAGTTAATTAAGTCAAATTATTCAAATTACTCTTTATTTAGAAATGTTGATGGGCCAACCCATAGCCAAGCCCTGCCTATCTTGTTTTTTTAATTATAAAATAATGTCATTTTTGTTGTTTCCGTCGAGCCATAAGCTACGTCGATCTATAACTCAATCAGGCCGAACCATTTTGGCCCGTGATTTAGACCAAACCAAAATTCACATTCCTATCTTTATTGTGAACAATAGTTTACAAAGTACGTATTCAAGATAAATTATGAGATAAATTACAACTATTCACACTGCAACTTCAACCTTCACCTCTTGGATGGGAAAGTTCTTACCAGGTCTTCACCATTTAAAATACGGAAGCAATGCTATGGTGCAGTGCAGATCTTTGTGTCTTCCGTAGAGAAGGAAAGCAAATCAAGCCTGGATTTTTGACTATCAAGGATGAGTTTCGTTGAGGAGATTGATCAAGGGTATTACAACTGCCAGAAATACGAACCACAAAATTTATAAAGCAAAGCAGCATAGAAATACAAAACGCTTAGGACATTTTTACATGGTCGCTCAAGTCTTAGATAAGTTTTACAAGGAAAATGATTGCAAAGAATACACACTCTCAAATCATGGAATAGGCAAAAGAAATCATGTCCTGTTATCAGTTACTATCACTCTCCTTCACTGGATCAGAGCTCACAACTGGAAGATTTTTTCTATACTGAGCAGACGTCAACCTTCTCTCCAAGGGTGTTTTCCTTTTGCTTACAACAAATCGGTTGACTCCTTTCCGCATTGGCATTATTGATGGAAAATCTTCATCAGGTATCTGGCTCAGCTCTGATATATCCTTAATCTGGGCAACACGTCGAAACCACCTCTCTGCCTTGGCCTCTTCTGACATGTCCAGAGGATCTGGTTCCTTTACTGCTGAACCTTCCAAACTCCTTCCATTCCAGCTCTCCCTACTATTCCAATTTCCAGGTGATCGAGATGTAGAAACCTCCAAATCTGTTGTCGCACTTACATTCTCTTTCCAAGGGTAACCATCCTCGTTAGTTCGGGAACTAGTGACACTTTGTGGAGGATTTCCAGTAACACTTACTGCTGTGCTCATATTGTCATTACTCGAACATCCACTACTCCAACTGTACCTGCTGCCAGGTTGGGGATCAAGAACATTTTGTGCTGAAATTTCACTTGATTGTGTCTTATAAGGCACATCCACCTCTCTTTCATTGAAGTGCTCCCCATTGAGTTTAGAACTCCAGCTTTCTGTACTTTGCTGTTGATTTGTAAACCCTTGCACATTGTCTGTATTAAGCACCCCTGGTCTAGCTGCATTGAACTTCTTTGAAGGCTCATCTGGTGTGGAGATTGGAACTTCGCCAATAGCATTATTAACTGTATTTGCATCTGACTGCTGATGATCCTTCTTACCAAAATAATTGGGTGGGAAGGGAACAAAGGGGACGTAGTTGGTGTCCTTAGTTTGCTCCATGGCCATTTGCCTCTTGTACATTGGAGAGGTCAAAGACCGATCTTTCTTCTTGCTGACAACAAATCGATTCTCTCCTTTACGCATTGGCATGATCTCAGGAAAATCATCATCTGAAATTGCACCAGCTAGATCTGTAACATTATGTAGCTCTGCAACTCGTTTAAACCATCTGTCAGATTTTTCACCTTGTTCTTTCTCATGTTCATTTTCTAGAGGCAGGCCCAAAGGATTCTCAGATGGTTTATGGCTCTCAACTGTTTTCCCACACCTATTACTCCCAGTAATGGTAATTCCTTGTTGTTCAGTACTTGAAGCAAGATACTCACGAATTCCTGTGTCCACCTTTCCACTCTCATCCACTGTGGATTTCTCAGGCTTCCTCACAAACATATTTGCTGGTAATGGTACATAACTGGAATTGCCTCCTTTGGAAGCAGGATGCTGAAGTGAAGGTGAATTTGAAGTAGAAGAGGGTTTGCTGATTCTACAGTCTTGCCCAGAGTTAAAAGTCTTATAATCTTCAGAAGCATCAGATTTATTACCAAAAATCTCACCAATTGTCTGACTACTTCCTGATCGCATGCTTTGATGATTTTTACCCTCAATAGTGTTGTTACTATCCAAGTTTCTTTCGTATTGAGCATTAGCCAGCCTCCTTTGCAAAGGAGTCTTCCTCGTGCTGACAACAAATCTGTTGACTCCTTTCCTCAACGGCATGATTTCAGGAAAATCTTCATCTGCTATGGTATTGCTCATGTCTGAATTACTGTCCATCTGAGAAATCTTGCTAAACCATCGCTGTGCCTTCTCTTCATTAGCAGCCAGCCTAGCATCAAGTTCAGCATTTTTTGCATTACTTTCTTCATGTGCCAAACCAGGAGAATTAAACTTAAAAAGTCTCTCTCCTGGTCGCTTGCAATCACACCTTAAGCATACCATATTCCTACCGTAATTATGGAAATCACACCTGCAAAAACGTAGGGAATGAATTTCTAAATTTATAACTTAAAAATGACAGAATGTCATACAGGGAAAGAAGTGAAGAAGCAATGCTCACTGAGGACATTCCCACTCCGCACCAGTAAGTTGCCTCTTGGGTCGTTCTTCTTCACATTCAAGGCATTTAAAATTTCTTGCAAAGTTCATGAAATTACACCTGCTCGGCAGATAGTCATCAAAGAGAATTAACTACAATGATAATGACAAGAAAAAATAGACCGCCACTAGAGGCTTCCAAGTGAAAAATAAATCAAGAATAGCAGGCAAAAAATAAAAAATTAATCATGAAACATCACCCTTTACAGATCATTGGCATGCTTTACTATTTATGAATATGCAAGATGGAGATGACCGTTACAGATCAATTCAGAAAGAGTATCGACAATAAAAACTTCAAGAAATAACAATGTATCCCTGTGATTGAAAGGTGACACTGGGGAAAAGCATGAAAATACAATGTGAATCACAGGAAATCAATCTGCTGATAAGAATCAAAAGTAATAATAACAACCAGAATATAATTTTTTATATAAAATGGAAATAAATGTGAGGTTCAGCTTATTATTTCATATCTAATCAAGGACAACAGACAACCAAGTACAAAAGAATGAAGAAATACAGTCCTATAAATGTCATTGGCACGTTAGATCAAGAAAATAAGGATAAGATATTAACATTGAAAAGGGAAACAAAAGGCAATCTACCTTGGGCAAATCCAGTCCCCCCTTTTCATTTCCATGTTCCCTCTGAATGACCTAGGTGTGTGTGCAAATCTATCTGGGAACTGGTTCTGCAACGATCTGGGTAGGCTTGAATTAGGAGCATTATAGCTCAGCTGGACCAATTCTCTTAAGAGATTACGGATAGAGGAATCGACAGTATCTCTATTTTGAGGACTGTTCTCAGAAGAAAAAAAAGTACTTGCATAGCTTAATATAAACCTCATCAAGTCAACTGTTTGTGCCCTATCAGAATCCGAGACCTAAAATCATAATTAGCAACGAACAAAAGCAAGGTCACAACTCGTTTGGAGCTACATAGAATAACAAATTAAGTGCAAATAAATTAAGAGCATATTGTTTGCAGATATCAGATAATCACAAATCAAAGCAAAAACTTCGAAATTCATATAACCAAGCAGAGGTTGGCCTTGGGAAAAAAAAAAAGGTTTTCCGACCAGACTATAAAGGCAGCAGAGGCCAAAATTTGAAATATCACAGTATGAATACATATGAGGCAATCCAAATAAATTTCTGAAGTATCAATGCTTTCACACGTCCTCATTATCAGCATTATTGAGTATCTACCCTTAGTGACTTAGAAAATATTTCCTTGGAGATAGGAAATCAGGGCTCAGGACCCCTTTTATTCTAAAATCTGAACCACTGAATAACTTCTCAGCTTTTAGCAACTGTCCACACTGTATTATGATAAATTCCTAGTAAGAATCATGCAATAATGTCAGTTGAGTAAGACTTACATTAGTATAAGCGCCACCCAGGAACAATCTCATCCTCCTCAGGGAGTCACCACAATTTTTGAACAGAAACGGCGTGCCACTAGCGACCACGACCTCAATATCTCTCATAGAAAGCCTCCTATGCAACAACGAAAGAAAAGAATAAGAAAATGAAACCAATAAAAACGCCGGTCAATTACCACATACTAGAACGAAACAGTTCAAACTCAAACTGACCCCAACATGTCAGGTCTATCAAGGGCAAAGGCCAAACAAGCAGAAACAGCCCGCAAGAAGTCCTGGGGCAATTCGGAGACACCCACGAACTCATCAGAACCATTGAAATTACGGAAGTACCCGGAGGCAGAGAGGCTATTGACAAAACTAGACCACTCGGGCCAGTGATGCTGCGGGGTGGAGGAGGTTAGAGTGTGGAGTTGTTGGTTGTTGGCGGCTCTGTGAGGGTGGGAAAGAGCGGGGCATAGAGAGGACGGGAGAAGAGAAAGGGAGTGGAAAGAACGAGGGAGAGGGTGGCGATGCGAGCGTGAGAAGTGGAGAAGAGACGGGGAACAGTGGGCGCGGCCAAGAGGGGACGAAGCAGTGAGGAGAAGAAGGAACCTCGTGGTCGCGCCGCCCATTTTGTGGGCCTTTGAGGGGTGGAAGTGCATGGAGATGAAAGAACCTTAAAACCCTTAGGCTGCTGCGGTGAAGGAATGATATGATGATTGGAGTTTAGAGTAAATCATCTGGTGGGTTTATCATCAACATCTACTTGGAACTGAAGAATAGCCATAGAATGAAAAAAAAAAAAAAACAAAATGTAACTACCCAACCCAAACCCGGTTCATGATTTAACCCATTTCAATCAAATAACTATTAACTAAAAAACTGAAATTAATGGTGTTTTAAATTAACAAAATTTAGAAATTTAATTAAAATTCTTACTTTTTATACAACTTTCTTATATGTTTAAATATTATTCCGTTAAAAATTAAAATGATGTTATAATATTTTAATATACTTTTAGTAAATGTTAAATCAATCCAAACTACTCAAATTCAATCAATTTATTCTATGATTAAAAATCGAACTAATTAAGACGATTTAACCTTAAATTCTTGAGCTATTAATTTTTAATTTAAATTTTATTTTCAAATTAAATTTATTTTAATAATCTTTGTTATTAAAATTGATCATTTTTAATTAATCAATAGGTTTTTATAAAATAATTGATATAATGAACTTTTATTTAACAATATCTATTTTCAAATAAAATTTAAATTAAAGGCAATCTCTCTCACCCATATTCCAAATACAACCTTTAAAATAGTTTCATCCATTTTGTTTGCTTGTTATTCACTATTCAATTTTGCTAACCCCATACAATTCATCATAGTATCATAAATAGTGGTACGAATTTCGTACCACACCGGCCGAAAATCGGTACCGATATTGGTACAAAGGTACCAGTCAAAAATTTCGGCACTATAAATACCGAAAAATTTCAGATGATTCCGGTAATTCTAAAATTTCTAGGGACCTAGTTGCAAATAAAAAAAAATTACCCTAAAAATCTACCCCCCCCCCCGACCTTCGTTCTCCAGCAGCCTCACTCTCTTTTCTCTTCTCATTGTCGCTGTTGTTCGTCCGTCTCCGCCGCCTGATCCTTGCCGTCTATCTCTCTCCCGTCGCGTCGCCGCCTTCTCTGGTCTGGATCTGGACTCCGGTGGTCTCCTCGAGCCTTCCTCTTCTCGTCTATCCTTTTGTCGAGTCTTCGCTCTTCTCCCTCACGTCGTCGGTCGTCCACGCTAGCTTCAGCCTTCTCGTTCGTCCTCCTTGACTCTTCGACGCACCAGACGATGGGAAGACCACCTCAGCCCAGTCGGAGCACACGACCCGACGTCGACCCTGATTGGCACCAAAGACCCGATTATTTTTGGGGTGTATGTTTTTTATTTTTGTCCATTTTTCATACATTTTGAAAATGATTGCTTCTGATTGTGTTGGTTGTTGGATTTGGGGAAAAAATTGGAAGAGAATTTCGATTGATATTGTGTTAGATTTGGGGAAAAAGTTGGAAGTGGATTTCAGTTGGATGTTAGATTTTGGTTGGAAGTTGATTTCGGTTGGAAGTGAAAATTTGGATGTTGATTTTGATTGTGTTTTGTCATTTGTCATTTGTGTATTGTGAGTTATGAAATTGAATTGAACCGAAATTGGGGATTTGCAATTAGATTTTGGAATTAGATTTTGGCATTTTGCATTTTGCATTTTGCATTTTGGAAAGTGGATTGGAAGTTAAATTTGAAATGGTGATTTATTGATTATTGAATAGTAGAAATTGGCTTGTGATTTATTATGGTATTAATATTGAATTGTTGAATTATTGATGATTGAATTTGAGTTTGAGCAATTAAATTTGAGATTGAGTTTGATAATTTGAAATGTTTAATTGTACATATATTTTATTTAATGATAATTTGGTGCTTATAGTTAACCTTATATTTTAAATTTAAACTTTAAAGTTAAATTATTGATGTTGATTAATTGGTTGTTAAAACTTGAAATTAAAAGTTGATAATCAAAATCAAATCAACATTTAAACCTAATTGTAAAATTGATAATCAAATGTGAATTTAATAATTAAATGTAAAATTGTAAAATTGATAATCAAAATTAGTAAATAAAATTGAAAAAGCTTAACATTAATCTACTCATTCTTAATATTTGTTAAATGGTAATTTATTTGTAATATTTGGGTATTGAATTTTGGTAAATAATTAGTTAAGCATACAATTATGGAATTAGAAATTAATAATAATTTGATTGTAGTTAATGATAGTATTTGCTTATGTGAGTATTAGTTTTAGCTAGGTAAATAATTAATTGACTATAAAAGTTAAAAATGTTGAACTTTAATGGAATGGTAATATATATGTAAGGAATCATAAATGTTTAAAATTGGTAATGTTATCAAATTGTAATTTGTGAATTATGATTGTTGAAAATGGAATGAATGGAAATTGAATTATGATTGTTTTGTAATTGTTAGGATTGGAAATTGTTGAAAATAAAATGAATTGAAATTGAATTATGATTGTTTTGTAATTGTTAGGATTGGGAATTGTTGGAAATGGAATGAATGGAAATTGAATTATGATTGTTTTGTAATTGTTAGGATTGGAAATTGTTGAAAATGGAATGAATGAAAATTGAATTATGATTGTTTTGTAATTGTTAGGATTGGGAATTGTTGGAAATGGAATGAATGGAAATTGAATTATGATTATTTTGTAATTGTTAGGATTGGAAATTGTTGGAAATGGAATGAGTGGAAATTGAATTATGATTGTTTTGTAATTGTTAAGATTGGGAATTGTTGGAAATGGAATGAATGGAAATTGAATTATGATTGTTTTGTAATTGTTAGGATTGGGAATTGTTGGAAATGGAATGAATGGAAATTGAATTATGATTGTTTTGTAATTGTTAGGATTGAAAATTGTTGGAAATGGAATGAATGGAAATTGAATTATAATTGTTTTGTAATTGTTAGGATTGAAAATTGTTGGAAATGAAATGAATGGAAATAGAATTGTGATTGTTTTGTAATTGTTAGGATTGGGAATTGTTAGAAATGGAATGAATGGAAATAGAATTGTGATTGTTTTGTAATTGTTAGGATTGAGAATTGTTGGAAATGGAATGAATGGAAATAGAATTATTATTGTTTTGTAATTGTTAGGATTGAGAATTGTTGGAAATTGAATGAATGGAAATAGAATTATGATTGTTTTGTAATTGTTAGGATTGGGAATTGTTGGAAATGGAATAAATGGAAATAGAATTATGATTGTTTTGTAATTGTTAGGATTAGAAATTGTTGAAAATGGAATGAATGGAAATAGAATTATGATTGTTTTGTAATTGTTAGGATTGGAAATTGTTGAAAATGGAATGAATGGAAATTGAATTATGATTGTTTTGTAATTGTTAAGATTGGAAATTGTTGAAAATGGAATGAATGGAAATTGAATTATGATTGTTTTGTAATTGTTAAGATTGGAAATTGTTGAAAATGGAATGAATGGAAATTGAATTATGATTGTTTTGTGATTGTTAAGATTGGGAATTGTTGGAAATGGAATGAATGGAAATTGAATTATGATTGTTTTGTGATTGTTAGGATTGAGAATTGTTGGAAATGGAATGAATGGAAATTGAATTATGATTGTTTTGTGATTGTTAGGATTGGGAATTGTTGAAAATGGAATGAATGAAAATTGAATTATGATTGTTTTGTAATTGTTAGGATTGGGAATTGTTGCAAATGGAATGAATGGAAATTGAATTATGATTGTTTTGTAATTGTTAGGATTGGAAATTGTTAGAAATGAAATGAATGGAAATTGAATTATGATTGTTTTGTAATTGTTAGGATTGGAAATTGTTGGAAATGGATTAGAAATGGAATGAAATTATGAATGTTTTATAATTGTTAGGATTGAAAATTGTTGATTATTGTTGGAATGGAATGTAATTATGAATGTTTTGTGATTGTTAGAATTTGAAATTGTTAGGAATGGAAGGAAGTGGAAATGATATTATTATTGTTTTATAATTGTTGGGATTGAAAATTGTTGGAGTATGTTTTGTGTTACTTATGATATATGTTGATTGGTTTGGATTGTTAGCTTTGTGATTATTACAACATGACTTATATTATATAAGATAGATATGTATATTGTCATTGTGTACTGAAATTATATGTTATTTGTGAATATGTACAGATAAATGGAAGGAAGTTCAAATACTCTCAATTAACCTAGTTCAGGAAGATACAATGATCCAGCTTGGGCTCACGCTGGTGTGGTTCCCTGTCAAAAGAATCATACCATTTGCTTGTTTTGTAACAAGCAATTGAAAGGTGGAGGAATCACTCGATTGAAAAGGCATTTAGTTGGGGTTAAATGAGATGTGGAAGTGTGTAAAAAAGTTAGTCATGATGTGAAGTGGCAGATGAAAACGTTGCTTGATAAACATCAATTTGAGAAAGATAGAAGGGAAAGATTGAATTTTAAAATTAGTAGTGAAAATTCATTTCCTGGTTTCCTTGGTGATTATGAAGATGTTGAAGGTGGAAGTGGTACTGGTAGTGTTCCATCTCAGCCTCAGGATCCTGAAGAATCTGATGTGAGGAAGAGAAAAAGGCAAGTGTCTAGTTTCTTTGCACCACGAACAACTCCTGGAGCCCAACCTTCAATTCGTAGTGAAATGCAGACAAGAGATGCGGCTCACAATGTGGATATGGCAGTACCTAGATGGTGGTATGATACAGGTTCATCATTTAATGCTTCTCAATCATATTATTATCAACCTAGGATAGATGTCATAACCTCTTATGGTCCAAGATACAAAGGGCCATCGATTGATGACTTAAGAGGTAAACTTTTGAGTTGTGTTGTTTCTGAAATGAGAACTTATTTGGTTGAAATGAGTTCCAATTACAAAATAAGCCCAAAGCGGTCTTCCAATTAAATAATTTTTTTCTTACTTTTTTAATAACATTTTTTGCCAGTACTCCACTTTCTAATGCATTCTCACTCACAATAGCTCAGCCTAAAGTGTTGTTAGTGATGGTTCAGTTACTTATGAATGGTTTGAGGTTTATATGTTTAGTTTGGAGTTTATGATAGTGAGTGGACATTGATTTTCTCTCACTAGATACTATAATGTATTCGATAGAAGTTTGAACTAGTGTTGGTTTCTAAACAAGATTTCTCAAAAGAAATAAAGTGATACCAAAACCCTAAAAGGCATAGAACATTTTTCTTGTTTTAAAGTTTTGACATTATATCCTTTAGAACTCTAGATGATATAACTACTTAGTTTGAAGCGATAAAGGAGATAATGATCACTTAGGTTAGCACAAATCTTGTAAACTTATTGTAAATTAGCTATAGACCATAAAAACTAAAGACCAAAATTATAGGTTATACTTCTTCATTATTTGAATTAGTTTAGCGTATGCTTACTAAATTTTTTTAATTAGTAATTTAAAAAAGACAAACAAAGCAGATCACAAAAGAATGTTTAGAATAAATTGTCTAAACTTATACCAAATAAAAACAATAAGTAAATTGGTACTATATACATTTTCTTTATATTACACAGAGGAACATAATATGTGCATAGGTGATGAGTATTTTAGTTGTTAGTTTTTCTATAATGGAATTATAAATTATATTTATCATGTATTTGATGATAGATAAAGGATAAGTATATATGGCTTTTGTTACTTATGCACCTAGTAGATACTTCATATAAAAGGAATGTAAAGATATGATAAGTGATTATAAGGAAGTTATTCACTATTCTTACCAATATGGCAAAAGGTGAAAGGGCATATGCTCAATTTTACTAAGAGAAGGCATTATATACATCGGTAATATATTATTAATTAAATGTCGGTAATATATTATTACTTAAATGATCTCTTGGACTATATTTGGTGCTTTGGTTATACATGGTCATAGCACTTTATTTGTTTTTATGGCATATTTCTTGCATTGAATGCCTTTAATATAATGAAGATATGAATGTTAAACCTAATATTAGCCAATACTGTTACCAATGCACTAATAGAAAATGGAGTGTTATTATAACTTAATTTATTGGGATACAAGAAAATTGAAAAATATACAAATTGTTAGTGACTTGGAAGTATTTAGTCTTATTAAATGAATTAAATATTCACGACTATAAAACGTTATGTCAAACATCTTTAATTCATTGAAACGAGGAATTTTTTTGTAAAGTTCATTGTTACTTCTAAGAGGCGAGTTAATGTACTTAATCATTATATAACTTATGTACTACATGTAATTTATGTATTTTATGGACTTTAATTTATAGTTCCCAATCGACTCTATAGTTTGGGCATCTGATGAAGTTTATAATAAATTTGTTACTGAAAGAACTATTTTGGATGTTAATGTATTTGAACATATTAAAGTTTGAACATGTATTGTATAATAATGCGATTGAAAAATTATGATCTTTACATTAAGAAATATCTTATAACTCTATGTTTAAAGAAGTCCAAGTAGGGTCTGGACTCGACTCACAACTATATGTTTAAAGAAGTGATATAGATGACCATATAAACTATGATAATAAGTGGGAGGAAAAAGGTCGCCATCAATTTTCCTCTAAATTCTTTAAGTGAAAGAAAGAGTTAGAAAACAAGGTAATGAAGATTTATTTTAGCTTCCACATAATTTTTCCCGTATCATTGTCTCTTAAAAAGTGACATAAAAAAGTTTCCTTCATCTACATATGTCAATATACCTCCTAAGAAACTCATGTTATTTTATACGTGAAAAGGTTGTTAAAATTTATTATAAGTGTGTAATTATACACTTTGAGTTGTTATGATCTTTTTGTTATAAGGTTTTCCTTTTTATGTTCCATAGAGGCTCTTGATTCAAAGATAATAACTTTGATAACTCCATTCCATTTTGGTATTCACGTGTGTTAAAAAGTATGTCATCTTGTAACAAAAAATATTAACTTTTAATCATTTATAAGGAGAAACAAATTAAAAAAGCTTATAAAATTTTTATCAAGTTAGAAGTGGTAATATGTTGATATATAAATGAACTCAATTTTTCTATAAATAAACCCCAAACACACTCCATACAATATTGATCATAAGAAACCTAATTAAAATTAAGGGATGATGTTGATGAAATAGATATTTGGGCTCCACGTGTAGAAGAATCATCACCAACTGGATTACTTTTCTTATTTGATCTTTTAACCCTTAGCTTGATTATCTATAAGTATTTGTATTTTCATAAGCTTGATTTGTATTAACATCATTGCTTTTGTGGCGCCTCCTTACCGCAGGGTACCCACCGGAACACCCGGAGGTCATTCCGGCACATATCCTACGATGAGGGCACGCTATGATCGATCACTACATTCCCTTCATATGGCATGATAACAATTCACTTAAAGCATCATAAGAAGATCACAGTATTTGAAACCAACTTTTTCCTCATCGCATTTCACAAAATCGAAGTCTACATTGTCTTTCAACATTATCCATATGTACATCACAAAAAACCTAATACAATAGTACTACATGAATGAGGAAAGTGCATCAAAGTTATCTAAACCACCCAAAAGGACCCCAGCTGACCGACCTTTGAGCCATGACCTTTCTCACCAACCACAATCTACCCCGTTGGTAGAGCCTCTTTAGTAGTTAGAGTCATCCCTTGATCCTGAAAAGACAACGTTGCAATTTTGATGAGTTTTGCGAACTCAATGAGTGAACCATCATTGATGAGTTCACTGGGTCAAACACACATATCACATCTTACACAAATATTCATCTAATGGATTCAATCTTATAATGTTATATGCATGAGACTCATATTCGTTGTTATTGTTGTGACCGAGTGCCCATCACATACTTATACACAATTACTGGCCCATAGGGCTCAGTCGGAATAGAATCACAGAGCATAGTTCTGTACACAAAACATATATCACGGAGCAAAGCTCTACGTGGAAGCGCTTCATTGGCCACTCAAGTCACAACACCTTTATCTGAGCATGCATTTTATGAAATGCACCACATACGGATTATGTGTTGGACCCCGAATTCTTAGTGAAAATGAGAAATACTCAAAAGTGAATGAGTTGATTGAAATGGAGTTGAAAAGCAAGAAATAAAGAGAAAAAGTGTGAAAATTTGAAGAATTAAGAAAAGTTTGACTTTTTGGTCATAGAGAGTTGACTTTTTGATTTAGGCAGAATTTGAGAAAATGATCTTCATGAAACTTGTAGCTTATATTAAGAGCTTTTTGTCGCCATAAAGTATGATATTTTTTGATATCGAGATTGAAAGTTATGAGTTTCCGAAGATAAGGTTATTTTGCTTTATTTTTTAATAATGCTATTAAGGGTAAGTTTGTGTGTATTGATTTGAATTCGCTTTGTTCTCCGTCTCTTTTGATTTCCGTTTTTCGGTTGGGATCCGGTCTCCAAATCGGGTCCCAACATTATGTCATATCGTGTAATCACATGCGATATTTAATCAGAAACTCATTATCATCGGAACTAAGTCCGGCATTCAACTCTCGTTGAGAATTCATGCATCATATAGGATTTCAAAACAAAAAAAAGCACTTCCAATACCATAATCACATAACAAACTCCTCGGACTTTAAGTCCAGAATTCAAATAAAATCACAATTACTTTATAATTGGAAGCTAACACATCATACAATTTCAAAGCAAATCAACCCTAGGAAATCATCTAGGTTGACTCACAAGTTTTCTCCCGAAGCTAATGCCTGGAAGATCCAGCAACGTCTGGAGGTTGACATTCCAGTGGCTCCTCTATAACAAATAACATACACATATATCACAAGTTGAACAATCATAAGTGTTTAATAATGCACATGAATGAGATGAAATATGTACAATGCATATTCATGACTATCCCGGGTATCAATCCATCAATTTCATCACAAGACATTCAACTATCAAAACTCACTTAACTAGCCTCATTTTGTGGGATTTAAACCTCCATAACCCATTTGAATCCAATTTCATAGCCCAATGAACCATTTCAGATCTTTCTCCAAACTTTAACTTTCGGGTCCACTATTCACGTTTAATTAGAAGGCAAAACTTGCATAATTTGAGCCCACTCTCTCCTAGAAAAGTGTTCCTCTATCTTTTATCTTTCCATTGACACCAAAATCACTCAATTTGGTTCAGTAATTTGAAAGATGTGCCTCAAACATTTTCGGACTGTTCCTCTCCAAAATAGTGTACTATATCCAACTTCCATCCAGAAATTGAACACCTTAGAGACTGGATAAAGATTCAGAGTCTTCATATGATTTGTAGCCCTATTACTCTAGTTTACTACAAATCAAGAATCACATCAATTGGAGTCCTAAAGACCAATATATCATCAAAATACTGAAATATATTCAGTAAAATATCCAGTTCATGCTCCTTCCACCGATACCCTTACTTTGATTCAATCAATCATTTCCAATTTAATACCAAAAACCATAAATTTTTGTGGAGAGATAAAGAAATGTGTTAGGAATCCAATGCTTCAAAAATCAGGTCATTTGGAGGTCTAGAGAAGAAGTTATGACCAAAAGAGTCCAGACTGTTTTTGCTTTCGTCTTAGTTCTATCGTCTCATTTCCATCATCTCATTTCTATCGTCTGCTTTTTGCGTCTGCTTTTTGTGTCTGCTTTTTGCGTCTAGAATGTATCCACCTATAAATATCATAACTTTTGACTATGATATCCAAAATTTACAAACTTTATACCGTTGGAAAGATAAAAGAAAGATCTACAACTTTTCAGAAGGCAACTTTGCCAGAATCTATATAAACTAGGTCCAGATTTCCTCTTGAAGTTGGAACACGAATTTTTGCTCAACTCTCAACATCCTGCACCCAGTTCTCAACTTCGCGACAACTTTTGAGACTCTTAGGGATAGAACTGAGATTTGATATCTTCATAAGAATTGTATCCATATATTCCTAGTTTACTCCGAATTGAGAATCATCTCATTTGGACAACCACAAAAAACGTTATGGCTAAAAGACTGAAACATACTCAGTGAGAAATTTTTCAGATTTTCTAACTTTCAATACTTTACGTCACCAACACACCAAAAGTTTTCTCAAAGACTAATTTAACTCTATAACTGAATTTATTTCTCCCCAACTACCCAGTATTTATGAACAAACACATAAAGTACATTTTTCATACAGATGACAGTAATTTATCAACTTTATTTCACAAATCCCTAACTGCAAGGGATTTCTCTACCACTTACCTGCTGAAAACTCCAAAATCTTCAAGCCCTAAGCTCCATACGTTTTTATGTACTTCTCTGAGTACAATGACCAGTTTCTCGTTTTTTTCTCAGGGCAGGGGACACAAATGACAAAGTAAGTTTGGTGAAAGAAAGGAAAAACACATAAGTCTATCAGAAGGTATTTGGTGGAAAACTCTGGGTCTCAAAAGGAAGTTTTAGAAAGACGAGGATAAAGAAGGGACTTGGACAAGACTTAACCTGTCAACTCTCAAGGAATAGTAACCTACTTCTAGCAAGAGCACAAAAGCCTAAGTGACACTTGTCACTTACCCAATACCCAAGTTCCAACTTAGTTTCTTTTGAACTAACTCCCTTGACTGTCATCTTTACAATCCAACTATCTCCAAAGTTTCTTTTAATTTCTTGTTCTCTATTATAGATATCTTTCTCAATACTTCATAAATTCACCAACATATACAAATACAATATTTCCACCAATCACTAATATTTTCAATGTAAAAACATTTATAACTCTAAAAATTCATAGATCAATCCAATTATACCCGGAATTATTCATGAATGCATGTACAATTATTTTCATGTGCAAATAAATTCACTATTCATGTGTAAGTGTATGGCATATCATGCATGAACATGAAAATGCATCTCTAACTCTCATTAGTCACTCACATATACCATCCTACCCTTCCCACTAGTAATGAGATGTTACAACTCTCCCCTCCTTAAAGAAATTTCGTCCTCGAAATTCTTACCTGCTTGCTCGAATAGGTGGGGATATTGTCTCCTCATACGCTCCTCTGTCTCCCATGTTGCTTCTTCATTTGAGTGGTTCCCCCAAAGGACTTTTACCAATAGAATAACCTTGTTCCTCAACTGCTTAATCCGTGATCCCACAATCTTGATCGGCTCCTCAACATAGCTTAAGTTACTAGCAACCTCAATCTCCTGAGCTAGTATCACATGTGTCGGATCCGATCGGTATCTTCGAAGCATACTCACATGGAACACATTATGCAATTGAGACATCTCATTCGGTAAAGCTAACTTATAGGCCAAAGATCCAATCCTCTCAATGATCTCATAAGGACCAATGTACCTAGGGCTCAACTTGCCCTTTTTACCGAATCTCAAAACTCCCATCCGTGACACTCTCAAAAATACTCTATCTCCGATACTGTACTCCATATCACATCGGTGTTGATCCACATAACTCTTTCACCTATCCTGAACAGCTTTAATTCGGCTTCGGATCAACTTCACCTTATCCACTGTGTCCTGTATCAACTCTGGGCCTTCCACCATTCTCAAGCCCTCTTCATCCCAATACAATGGCGACTGACATTTCCTACCGTACAGTGCCTCATACGGTGCCATTCCGATACTATTGTCGTAATGGTTATTGTAGGCAAACTCAATTAATGCCATATATTGATCCCAAGCTCCTCTAAACTCCAATACACAAGCCCTGAGCATATCCTCAACAGTTTTAATTGTCCTCTCACTCTGTCCATCTGTTTGAGGATGAAATGTTGTACTGAAGTTCAACTTAGTTCCCATAGCTGTTAGACCTTGTTGTTTTCATTTGCTTAAAATTTTTAATTGGTTATTTATGTTTTAATTTCCTAATTGGTTCTTTATGCTTGATTGATGGCTTAATTTTTTTAATTAGAATTGGTCTTTAATTAGAATTTGAGAAAAGGAATAGAAATTGAGTTTGAATTGAGGTAGTAGGTGAAGTGGGATTAATATAGTAAGTGAGTAGTAAATGTAAGTAGTTAGTAGGTGGAAGTTAGCATGGAACTAAAGGGTTAAGGGTTAGTTGGAGTCTTTAAAAGCCAACCAAGGGCATAGTTGGAAGAGCCTTATTAATGAAGGGTATAATGGGCAAAGAAGAAGGAAAATAAATGACAAAAATTATAGAAGAAGAGGAGCATTGTCGTGGAAGCTAGGGAGAGAAGAAGAGAAATCGTGGGAGAAGGAAAGAAGAGAAGAAAAATCAAGAAAAACTAGGAAAAAGTGGGAAAAATCGTGAAAAGGAGGAGAATCCAAGCTTCTAAGGTAAGTTTCATCATCTTCTTCTTGTTTTGTTACGAAATGGGGTTAGGATTTGTGATGGAGAGAAATCCTAGTGAGAGCAAGTGGTAGGAAGAAGAAGATGAATAGTGAATTCATAAGGTTTTTTTTTTCACTTAGGGGTTGAGTTTCTAACCTATAGGATTCATGAATGGGTTATATGGAGGCTTGATTTGGGTTATGACATTTTTAGGGTTTTGGAGGGGAATTTCAAAAATTGAAGAATAAATGATGGATTGTTGATTTTGTTTAGGAAATCTAGGGGCTATCCTAGAACAAGAGGAAGGAAGCCATTGAGATTGGAATTTCTAAGTTATAAGGTGGGTAAATTATTTATGATTTTTGTGCAAAATGAGCAAATGCTTGTATATGCATTGTATGTGATTTGTTCGCATATTTGTTATGTTGATATGATGTATATCATGATGATTAAACCATAGAAATGTGATTATGCCATGTTATGTATGAATGAATGCTTGACATTTGGATAAGAATGTATGCCATTGAATGAAATCATGACATTTTGTTATATGAACATTTGAATTGGATTATGTGCTTTGTTTGGGCTGAGAGGAACCGTTTCGAGTCACGTGCACGTCGACGTCAAAGCCTTATCTCGATTATCCGCTTGTGGCCCATGAGATCCGAGAATGGACTCGTTTTGATTCACGGCGTAAACTTCGATTTCGTCGTTTTGTTCACGGAACCCTCTAGCCATTGAAATGTGCATTGCATTTGATGTTCTAAGTTGCCTTGAAATGAATTACATTTAGTGTGTGAAGATGATTTGAAATTATGAGTTGACAATTGCTTTGTGAATGTTGGATTCTCACTTTTATATACTTATGCCTAAATATGCTAGTATGTATATGTATTTGGTTGGTTGTGTGGCTCAATGCCATTGACTATAAATGGTTTAGCCACTGAGCTGTATAGATCAACCCATAATTTTCCTCCTTAGGTGCAAATCGAGAAGACCGGTGAATCTTTGCAGGCCTTTGGACAGATCCGACTAGGATTTAGATTTTTCATCTTAGCTAGATTTTGATAGTTTTACAAGCATATTGATCATGGATCATCAATTGTATTTTGTAACTCTTGTAAAGGTTTATGATGTACTGTCAATATGTTACTAAAGCTGTGAATGAGAATATTGTATGAACTCTTCTTTTGATATGGAAATGAATGGAGAACTTGAAAGTTCTTTTTCTTCATGATTGGTAACTTTTGCAAACTTTGAATGTGTTGGATGTGTATGTTGCTTGGAAATTGTCTTTTGATTGGTGCTAGATTAGTTTTGCAAATGATGAAGTTGTTATGCTAGGATGGTGGAGTTTGAGAATGATGTATGTGTTTATCCTTGAATGAGATATCAAATTGATATTAGTATTAGAAGGATAGCTTGTTGATATTGGGATGAATGTATGTGATGAATGATTTGGAATTGAGTTTCAATGATGATTGATGTTGTTGGATGGGTTTGGAGTGGTTTTTGTGGTGTTGGAGAAGAATATTATGAGGTAAGGGGATGTTAGGATGGTTTAGGAACCTTTGGAGGGGTCTTGGGGTGAAAAATTGGAGATAACAGAAAGTTACACTGTTTGCCCGTGTGAATTTCACACAGACTGTGTAAATCCAGGTGCAGGAGACATAATTTACCCATAGCTTACACCACCCGTGTGAATTTCACATAAACTGTGTAAATCCAAGTGCAGGAGACATAATTTACCCGTAGGTTACACCACCCGTGTGAATTTCACACAGACTGTGTAAAATCTAGACGCAGTAACTCCAATTCACACAGACCCTGTAAATTTCACACGGACTGTGTGATTTTGGGCGCAGCAACATCCGTTCACCCGAAGGTTACATGGGCTGACCGTGTGATTTTCACACGGTCCACGCTTTTTCAAGAGATGAACATGTCGGATTTGTTTGGTCATAACTCTTTCGTCCGACCTCCGACTGAGGCGATTCTTAGTTCTGCATAAACTAGAGACCAAGAGCTACCTTTTTCAAGAAGTCAATTGTAGTTTTGTGGTCCTCATTTTGTGGGCTCCCCTTTGTGGCTTGACTTTTTGTTAGATTGAGGGCTTTTCATGAGGGTTAAAGAGCTTAGGAAACCCACTTATGTTTATGCTCTTTGATTTTGAATCGATCGTTGGGTTTCGGAAATAAGGCCCAACAATAGCAGTCTGCAAGCTCTTCCAAAATCTCGAAGTAAATCTCGGATCTCTGTCCGATACTATAGACACTGGTACTCCATGCAGTCTCACCACCTCATTCACATACTTCTGGGCCAACTGATCAAGTAAGTTATTCTCTCTCACTGGTAAGAAATGGGCCGATTTAGTCAACCGGTCCACTATGACCCAAATAGCATCATGCTACCTCGGAGTCTTTGGCAAACCTATGATGAAGTCCATAGTGATCCGTTCCCATTTTCACTCCAGAATGGGCAACGAATTCAACTTCCCTACTGGAGCCTGGTGCTTCGCCTTCACTTGTTGGCACGTCATACATCTAGACACATACTCAGTTACTTGCTTCTTCATTCCAGGCCACCAAAAATGTTGCTTCAATGTGTTATACATCTTGGTACTACCAGGATGCATAGCATAGGCGGCCATATGAGCTTCCTTAAGAATTTCCTTCCTCAGATCATCTACATTAGGCACACATAGCCTATGTCTCAACCACAAAGTCTCATCCCTCAACTCAAACTCGAACTTTGGATTTGCCTTCACTTTCTCTATAAGCTTTACCATATCAGAATCTTTGTTCTGTACTCTTTTGATTCTATCATGTAGCATTGGCCTCAACTTCAAAGTAGCAATTAGTGCCTCATCTTGCTCCAGATTCAACTCTACATTTAGAGCTCTCAAATGAATCAGATTAGGTAACCTCGATAACTGAATCTGAGCTGTACTAACATTAGACTTCCTGTTCAAAGCATCTGCCACCACATTAGCTTTCCCTGGGTGGTATTCAATAGTACAATCATAATCTTTCAATAACTCAATCCACCTTCTTTGCCTCAAGTTTAGCTCCTTCTGACTCATCAAATATTTCGAATCGATGATCAAGATATATCCGAAAGTCTCCCCATACAAATAATGTCTCCAAATCTTTAGAGCAAAGACAACTGCAACTAGCTCTAAATCATGTACTGGATAATTGATCTCGTGAGACCTTAATTGTCTTGATGCATAGGAAATCACCTTGTCATACTGCATCAGTACACATCCCAATCCTTGATGCGAAGCATCACTATACACCACATATCCTCTAGTCCCTGATGGAATGGTCAACACTGGTGCGGTAGTCAACCAATGTTTCAGCTCCTCAAAGCTCTTATGACACTCCTCACTCCATCTAAACATTATATTCTTCCTCAGAAGTTTAGTCAGAGGGGCCGAGATCAAGGAAAATCCCTCGACAAATCTTTGGTAATATCTAGCTAATCCTAGGAAGCTTCGAATCTCCGACACATTCCTCAGAGCTTCCCAATTCATTATTGCCTCTATCTTCTTTGGATCTCCTGTATGCCATCTCCAGTCACTATATGCCCCAGAAATACCACCTGATTCAGCCAAAATTCACACTTACTGAATTTGGCATACAACTGCTTCTTTCTCATAATCTGTAAAATAAGTCTCAAATGCTCAGCATGCTCTTTTCTACTCTTTGAATACACCAAGATATCGTCAATGAACACAATTACAAATCGATCCAGGTAGGGCTGAAACACCTTATTCACCAAGGCCATGAAAGCTGATGGGGCATTAATTAACCCAAACGGCATCACTAAGAACTCATAGTGCCCATACCTGCTCCTGAATGCACTCTTAGGTATATCAGCCTCCGCTATCTTCAAATGGTAATACCCTGATCTCAGATCCAGCTTAGTAAATACCTGAGCTCCCTGCAACTGGTCAAGCAAGTCATCTATTCTAGGCAACGGATACTTGTTCTTCACGGTCACCCGATTAAGCTGCCTATAATTCATGCATAATCTCAAAGTCCCATCCTTCTTCTTCACAAATAGAACTGGAGTTCCCCAAGGTGAAACACTGGGCCTTATGAAACCCTTTTCTAATAACTCCTACAATTGAGCCTTCAGGTCCTTCAGTTCCACAAGTGCCATCCTATATGGAGAAATGGATATAGGAGCAGCACCTGGAACCAGATCAATTGTAAACTCTATTTCTCGATCTGGTGGTAAACCAGGTAACTCCTCGGGAAACACATCTCAGAATTCCTTAACCACTGGAATGTCCTGTATGCTCTGCTCAACCCTTGTATCAATAATGTGGGCTAGATAAGCCTCACATCCTCCCTGCATCAACCTTAATGCACTCATGAAGGATATCATCCTAGCTGGCTCTGCCCGACTAATTTCTCTGAATACTACTCTAGGTTGATCAGGAGATTCTAATACTACCTCCTTGGTGTAACAGTTCATGATGGTCATATGGGCAGTGAGCCAATCCATGCCTAAGATCACATCTATCTCCTTCAATTGCAATACTATCAGGTCTGCCTCCAACTCTGCTCGATCAATCTTAACTAAGAACCCCTTGCATACCTCACCAATAACAGTAGTGCTACCTAGAGGTGTACTCACTTCTAGCCCATACTGCAGTAACTCCCTATCATAATGCAATCTACATGCCAAATGCGGTGCAATAAAGGAGTGTGTGGATCCTGGATCTAGTAGTGCAAATGCCTCCAAATCATAAACAAGAAGCGCACCTGCAACCACATTTGGTGAATCTTGGGCCTCCTGCCTGGTCATAGCATAGACCCTAGCCTGGGACTGTGGTCGGTTACTCTATTCCTCAGTCCTCAAGGAAGAACTTCCAGCTCTCCCTCTGCCTCCACCTCGGCCTCTCTGTCCAGATCCAACACCTTTTCTCTCAGCTGAATCAGATTACTCCCAGATTGCCCATCGATGCAGATCAATTTCTAACATCTCTGGCAATCTCTAATCTGTGGTCCAGGAGCCATTTAAAACAAGCTCCGCCGATCTCAAAGACTTCCACCATGCCTCCTCCCGCAATACTCACAAACTGGGAACTGGTTCTGAGCTGAGCCTCTACCATCGCTAATCAGGACAACTCGCCTCTCGCCTAGATCCTGATCGCTGAATCGCTCGATGATCTAATTGCTCTATTATGGCACTTACTGAAGCTTCTGACAGAACTCCCCTGACTCTCACTAAGCCTTTTTCCTCTGGACCTTTGCCCAGTCTCTACTTGTTTCTCCTTCATCAGCTGTTTAATTCTAATTGAGGCAGCTCTCAACTCAGTGAAAGTGCCCATATCTGACCTCGCCAACCTTGTTCTGATCTCCATATTAAGCCCATTCTCAAACCTCTTGCACTTGTCTTCCTCTTTAGGAATCAGAGCGGTAGCATAACCCATCAATTCATTAAATCGGACCTCATAGACCGCCACTAACATCTTGCCCTGCTTCAGTTCCAAGAACTCTTGCATCTTCATGTCCAAGTAGACCTATGGCATGTAGTTGTCTCTGAAGACTCTTAGAAAGTCTTCCCACTTCAATTGATAAGGCCTGGTGGTACTGCCTGGAACAGTCTCCCACCACTGGTATGCTGGGCCCTGCAGTAATGATACTGCATAGTCAAACCTCTCATCAGGCTCGCAGTCCATCTGATTAAAAACCCTCTCAATCCTCTCTAACCATCCCTCGGCCTCAGCAGGGTCTGTGCTGCCATAGAAGTCCACAGCTCCCTGCTTCCGTAGCCTATCATACCTCCTCTCCATTCTCTCGAGAACTCTAGGAGGCAACCCCTCGGATTGAGGTACCGAGGACTCTCTACTGGCTCCTACAGATTCTTGGTCAGCGGGTTGATCAACCTAATCACCTAGAGCGGATGACCTATAACAAAGATAACTTCAATCATTATTCGTATTGCTCAAGACATTTCATGCTTATCATTTCTATAAGTCCCAACAGATGTTAAACCATGCTCTGATATCAACTAAATGTGGCGCTCCCTTATCGCAGGGTACCCACCGGAACACCCGGAGGTCATTCCGGCACATATCCTATGATGAGGGCACGCTACGATCGATCACTACATTCCCTTCATATGGCATGGTAACAATTTACTTAAAGCATCATAAGAAGATCACAATATTTGAAACCAACTTTTTCCTCATCGCATTTCACAAAATCGAAATCTACATTGTCTTTCAACATTATCCATATGTACATCACAAAAAACCTAATACAATAGTATTACATGAATGAGGAAAGTGCATCAAAGTTATCTAAACTACCCAAAAGGATCCCAGCTGATCGACCTTTGAGCCATGACCTTTCTCACCAATAACAATCTACCCGGTTGGTAGAACCTCTTTAGTAGTTAGAGTCGTCTCTTGATCCTGAAAAGACAACGTTACAATTTTGATGAGTTTTGCAAACTCAATGAGTGAACCATCATTGATGAGTTCACCGGGTCAAACACACATATCACATATTACACAAATATTCATCCAATGGATTCAATCTTATAATGTTATATGCATGAGACTCATATTCGTTGTTATTGTTGTCAGAACCCGACCCGGAGATCGGACCCCAACTGTTGGATCCGAGACCCAACTACATGGAACTTACACTTATCACACTTGCTTGATACCACAGATGTCAGACCCCACTCCCGAAGCCCGATCGTCCCGGATGTGAGCCCGGTGGAGCCCATCCCCGAGACACTTGCCTTCTTGAGATCCTGAACTTGACACTCTCTAATGACTCACATTGGTGGTGAGCATGCACTGACTAAAACTTAGACCCTGAATGCTCTTGATAAACCCCAAAAATAACATTCCTAACCATGGCTTTACAGACAAGTCGACTTATACTGACTGACAACTCGACTTATTGAGACAAATAACTCGACTTATCACTAACAAGTCGACTTATCGAGACAAATAACTCGACTTATCACTAACAAGTCGACTTATTGAGGCAAATAACTTGAGTTATGCTGACTGACAAGTCGACTTATTAATCAAACTATGCTTCACAAGTCGAGTTATGGAGACAAATAACTCGAGCTATGTCTATTATTAGCTCGTCTCCAAATCTCTATACTCTCTTGATCTATCCCAAACACCATGAACACTCCTAACTTTTTTAAACCTACCCATTTCTATACCGGATTCATTCATTTAATATTTTAACACCTCCTCTCATGTCAAACACCTAGTTTGACTTACAAAAAAAAACTCAAGTTCAACTTCAATGATCCTGTACATTCACTCATGCAAAACTCATTAACCATCATTCAAAACATTCTTACTTCTACATAAGATTCATCAATCACAACTCTATACACATCTTTACTTGAACTAAACATGGATTTCTACCCACATGGAGTTTAAAGCCATTCGACACAACTTTGAAAGCTACACTTGACATGATGTTAATCTGTCTTGAGAAACCCTGATAAAACATCATTCATGCATTTCATTCACATCAAAACAAATGTTTTTACAATGCTTTAGTAGGCATTTCAAGCCTAACTACAATGAAGCTTCAAAATACAATATCATTCTCAAAATGCAACTAAAGCATTGTTTTACAAAAATCATTTGTTATACAAGACCAAAAGAAAAATCTTGGAGTAAATGCCTTTAAGCTTGCTCCTCGGGATCCTGCTCATTTCCTGGAGAATTGAGGGGGGTGAGCTTTCGCTCCGCGGGTAACACATTTATATTTATATATCAAGCATGTCCATTAAATTATCCATACATTAAACAATCTTTCAATGAAGTCATAATACATGCATCATGCAATTTTCATCAATACATAAACATAATTTCTCACAATTCAAACATTCATAATTCTTGCATTTTCATGTAATCACATATGAAACACATCAATTGGCTCGGTAAGTCCATATTCTTGGCAACCACATAGTCTCATTTAATGAGCTTATATGGGCAAATCTTTAGGAGTCCAAAATGTTGGATCATCCTATGCCACAATCGGGCAGCCGGGCGAAGGCTTTCATGGTCGACATGCACGTGACGGTTCTTGGGACTATACCTTACCCACATAACATAACAATCATGCATCATACAAGAAAATTGGACTGTTCTTGTCCAATTCACATTTCTTTAAAATCATCTTTTCATACATCATTCATGCTTTTCATCATATTCATTTAACAAGTTTCTCCAAAACAACTTCAATCACCATCATACAATGTACATTTATAAACATCATAATCCCATACTCAACCTTCATAATTGCCTAACAACAACAACATCAAGCATTTAATACAATCATCAATGGCTTATAACAACCACATCCAACATTCAATCACAAACATTAATACAACTACCAAGTAATCAAAACTCATTAATGTCATGCATTTATTTACATTTATAGCTTATATACATAAAGATAAATATGAAACCCACCTTGTAGACTTGATAAATTCTTGGTTTCCTTGCTACAACACTTGTTCCTCTTCTCTTCCTTCTTTCCCTTCATTAAAACCGAAAACCCATAATCACTTAACACAAATTGAAAAACCATACAACATCATTCATGAAATTAGTCCTAGATTCACTATACCCATTCCATTTTCAACTCTTCTCAACCATAACCCAAACAAAAGCTCTAACAAAACTTCATGACTTACCTTAAATCTTCAACAACACCAAGAGTTTCTTGGTTCAAGATGAAGCTCTAGCCTTCCTCCACACTTTTTCCTCTTGAACTTTCTTCAAAAACCCTCTAAATCTCTTGGAAATCAACCCTAACCAAGCTCTTCTTTTTCTCCTCCTTCTTTCTCCATTCACGACATCTCTTCCTCTTCTCCTTTCAATTTTCGTTACTTCTCTTCTTTCCCCTACAACTCATTTAACTTCCTCTCTTTTATACTCTTCTCATTTAACTTAAGCCCAAGCCCAAGTCCACTTCATTTAATTCCTTCCTTCTATTTTCCTACTACAACTTAAGCCCATTTCATTAATCCTCTCTTCTTTCTTACTTCATTTGGACCCAAAGCCCAATTAACACATTAAATGTTATTAACTCTTACCTAACTTATTAATTAATGTTATCTAACTTAATCAATTAATGCTACTTACTCATTTAATCATGTTCATTTATTACCTAACTCATTTAATTTCATTAACTCATCACCTAACTCCTTAATGCTATCACATGTTAATTAATCTCAATTCAATTTATGCTAACTTAACTTACTTAATTAATCTAATCATGCTTAATCCTAAAAAAAAATTTTTTTTTGGGGCTAACATTTCTCCCCCCCTTAAGAAATTTCGTCCTCGAAATTCTTACCCGTTCATCAAGAGGTGTGGTACGCTCCCAGATTGCATCCTGAGGCTCCCTCGTTGCCTCTTCAATCGCATGATTCCTCCACGGGACTTTGACTAGCTTGATTGTCTTGTTCTCGAGGATCTTATCCTCATATCCGAATTGCCACAGCACCTCTTCATAGCTCAAATCATCACTCAGCTGAACTTTTGAGATATGAATGATGTGAGAAGGATCTGATCTGTACCTTCTCAGCATCGAGACATGGAATACATCATGAATCTGTAACAATTCTGGCGGCAATGCTAGTCTGTAGGCCAACGGCCCAATCCTCTCCAAAACTTCATACGGACCCACATACCGAGGGCTTAACTTCCCCTTCTTGTCAAACCTCATAACTCCCTTCCATGGAGACGTCTTGAGGAACACCTTGTCACCCACTGCATATTCCATTTCTTTCCGATGAGCATCAGCATAGCTTTTCATTCTGTCCTGGGCTGCCTTAAGTCGCTGTTTGATTATATCCACTTTCTCAACTGTCATCTGGACCAATTCTGGTCCCACTAATTTCCTCTCACCTTCCTCATCCCAACATATCGGAGTCCTGCATCTTCTGCCATAAAGTGCTTCATAAGGAGCCATTTGTATGCTCGAATGGTACGAATTGTTATAAGCAAATTCGACCAACGGCAAATGATCATCCCATGCTCCTCTGAAGTTCATGACACATGCTCTAAGCATCCCCTCTAGAGTCTGATTGTCCTCTCGATCGACCATCCGTCTCGAGGATGAAATGTCAGATCTTGAAATTCAAATTAGTTCCTAATGCTTCCTCGCAAACTTCCCAAAATCTCGATGTGAATCTAGGATCCTGCCGATACTATGGAATCTGGAACTCCATGCAACCTTACCACTTCATCAATATACTTCCTGGCTAAGGCTTGCAATGAATCTGTTTGCTTGATTGCCAGAAAATGGGCTGACTTGGTCAACCGATCAACTATAACCCAAATGGCATCATGCTTCTTGCTGGTCCTAGGCAAACTCATCAGAAAATCCATCGTGATCCTTTGCCACTTCCATTCAGGAATGGACAATGGCCTTAGCATGCCTGAAGGTGCCTGGTGTTCAGCCTTGACTTGCTGACACACTAGACATCTGCTCACATATTCAGCTACATCCTCTTCATGCCTTTCCACCGTAAATGTTCCTTCAAATCTCAGACATTCCGTGTCGCTGGTGCATGAAATAAGGCGATTGTGTGCCTCATCCATGATCTCATTCTTAATCGCTTTATCATTGAATACATAACCTGCTTCCACTACCATTAGCCCATCATCCCTTACTTGCACTTTCGAATGCTTACCATGTTGAATTTCATCTCTCACCACTTAATTTCAGATCCCGCCTCGCAACTCCTTGACCTTCTCCCTAAGGATAGGTCTCACCTTGAATTGAGCAAAAACACCATCGGTTTCATCACGCTTAAAGCGATCTTCAACTTGGCCATCTGCTCCAACAGAGACAAGTAAACCGAAAAGTACATAAGATATGGATGACTTCCTGCTCAAAGCATCTGCCACTACATTCGCCTTGCCTGGATGATACTCTATCATCAGGTCATAGTCCTTGAGCAATTCCAACCATCATCTCTGCCTTAAATTTAACTCTTTCTGACTCATAATGTACTTAAGACTTTTGTGGTCTGTGAAGATCCTAGTCTAAACCCCATATAGGTAGTGTCTCCAAATCTTTAGGGCAAAAATTACCGCTGCTAATTCCAAGTCATGAGTCGGATAATTTAACTCATACTGCTTCAACTACCGTGAAGCATAAGCTATTACCCTGTCATCCTGCATCAACACACATCCTAAACCCTTCCTCAAAGCATCATCAGACATCAGATACCCTTGGTCTCCATTAGGCAAAACCAATTTCGAGCACTTGTCAACTGTTCTTGAGCTCCTCAAAGCTCTTCCGACATTCCTCACTCCATATGAACTGCTAATTCTTTCTTAACAGCTTAGTCATAGGGGCAGCTATCATTGAGAATCCTTCCACGAATCTCCTATAATAACCTGCCAAACCTAGGAAGATTAGTACCTCTTTCACTGTCTTAGGCTCTTGCCAATTCACTACTCCTTCTACTTTTCTCGGATCAACATGGATCCCTTTGCTGGAAATCACATGTCCAAGGAAAACTACTTCATGCAGCCAAAATTCACACTTGCTGAATTTGGCATATAGCTCCTGCTCTCTCAATCTCTGCAGTACTATCCTGAGATGCTGTTCATGCTCCCCTTCATCCTTAGAATAGACCAGAATGTCATCAATGAACACAATGACAAACTGATCTAAGAATTCATTAAACACCCTATTCATCAGATCCATGAAGGCAGCTGGAGCGTTGGTCAATCCGAAGGGCATGACCCTGAATTCATAGTGCCCGTAACGGGTCCTGAAAGCTGTCTTGTTTACATCAAACTCCCTGATTCGAAGTTGATGATAACCTGATCTTAGGTCAATCTTCGAAAAGACCCTTGCTCCTTGCATCTGATCGAATAAATCATCTATCCTGGCAGAGGATACTTGTTCAATCGTCATCTTGTTAAGCTTCCTGTAGTCTATGCACATCCTCCATGTTCCATCCTTCTTCCTAACAAACAGGACCGGAGCTCCCCAAGGTGAAGAACTCGGCCGATGAACCGCTTCTCCAACAATTCCTGCAATTGCTCCTCGAGTTCTCTCAACTCAACTGGAGCCATTCAGTAGGTGGTATGGAGATTGGTGCGGTTCAGGAATCAAGTCAATTTCAACTCAATTTCCCTCACCGCGGCAACCACGTAATTCTTTTGGAAATACATCAGAAACTCCCTCACAACACGATAATCTTCTAATCGCCGCATTCATACGGATCCACTACATGCGCTAAGAAGGCCTCACACCTGGCTCATCATATTGTCACTAACATAGCCGAAATGATCCTCGGCCTTTGGCGGTTCTCGTCCCCTTGAAGACCACTTTCGATCATTGCCCGGATCAAACTCTACTTCTTTCAAACTACAATCTAGCCACCTGTATTTCTCCATAACATCCATCCCCAAAATGACATCCAACCTTGAAGGTCCAGAGGTAGTAAGTCTACTACCGGCCTAGCACCGTCGACATCGAGCTCATAATTCTTATAGATCAAACTAATCACCACCTTACTCCCTAAGGAGTACTAACTACCGTAGTTATCCATAATCTCGGGACATACAAAGATGCATATTCATACTTGCAGATACAAATGAATGGGTGGAGCCAGATCAATCAACACATAAACGGTAAATCAAATAGCATAGCCATACCGTCACTACTTCCGAGCGGTGTAGCTTCTTCCCTGGTCATGGCAAAGACCCGAGCTGGTGCCTGACCCTGTCCTCTAGGTCTCCCTGCCGGATATGCCCTCTTTGCAGTTCCTGAACTGCCCACATCATGTACTGGCCGTGATGCCACTGTTTCTGCTCTTCTTGGGGCCTGAGACTGAGACCCTTCCTGCCTGACTGCCTGGGGACAATCCTTGATTCTGTGCCCCCTTTGGCCACATCCAAAACATGCTCCTATCTTCAGCAGACATTCTCCTTTGTGAAATCTCCCATAGTGATCACACTGGGGACTCCCTCTACCTGTCCATCCTGGACTTGCCACACTGGAAGCTTGCATTGAAGTAGCCCTAGGCTGCTTACTCTTAGTGGGGCCACTGCTACCCACCTCACTGTATATCTTGAGTTCTAGTGCTTCGCAGCGCCAAGCACTCATGCCTTTTCTGAGAAGCGCTCTGTTCTTTCTCTTCTTAGTCACTTCAGCCCTGATGTTCTCGAATTTCTCAGCCTGAAGAGCAGCATCCACCAGCTGCTGGTAATCACGGAAGTGGTGGATCACCACCTTTTCTCGGATCCCTAGGTGCAATCCACCCTCAAACTTCCGACACTTGTCTTCTTCAGTTGCCACGATGTTGGCTGCATACTGTGATAACTGAGTGAACTTCAATTCATACTCTGCCACACTCAACTCCCTCTGAGCGAGATTCAGAAATTCCCTGGCCTTATCCTACATGTAGACCATCGAGAAATACTTCCTCCGAAAGGCCTCTAGGAATTCCCTCCATGTCAGTACCGGAGGTACTTCTCGATCTATGGCACCGACTCCCACCGGTCAGTGCATCCCCTGCGATAAGCTAAGCGTGCATAGTCGAGTTTCTCATCATCAAGACACTTCATCTCGATTCAGGACCTCTCGGTCCTCTTCAACCATGCTTCGCTTCCTCGGGATTAGTAGTCCCACTGAAGTCAATCGCCCATACTTAGGAGCTTATCATATTGCCGCTCCTCTATTGGGGCTAGCACTGAGTCTGTCTTCCTCGCCCATGGCATAAGTGAAAGCTTTGTATGTAATGCTGGAAGAACTGGGATCCATAGGGTTCACTTGTGGCATGGGAGGAGGCGGCGAGGCGCCTCATGTTGCACACTTGGTGCATCAGAGTCGGATCTGAGGAAGGTCCCGCATCTGCAGGAACGATGACTCATCCGTACTTCCGCGCTGAGAGCTGGGTCGAGATTGAGCTCCTCGAGTTCTCTTTCGAGGCGGCATTACTCCTTCAATTTAAAAATCAGTGAAAATCTTTAGTTCACATAAAACAAATTCAGTTCATGTAAATCAATTTAAAGCAAGTCAATCCACTCATTTGAAAGCAATGTTGCATGTTATGCATTTAAAACGATGCACATAATTCACATAATTCATGTAGGAAAATGCATGATGACTTGACCCTTAGACAATCCCACTAAGGTTCCTAGGAAACCCTAAACCCGATTTCGCTCTGATACCACAGAATGTCAGAACCCGACCCGGAGACCGGACCCCAACTGTTGGATCCGAGACCTAACTACATGGAACTTACACTTATCACACTTGCTTGATACCACAGATGTCGACCCACTCCGGGCCGATTGTCCCGGATGTGAGCCCAGTGGAGCCCATCCCGAGACACTTGCCTTTTGAGATCCCTGAACTTGACACTCTCTAATGACTCACATTGGTGGTGAGCATGCACTGACTAAAACTTAGACCCTGACTGCTCTTGATAAACCCCAAAAATAACATTCCCAACCATGGCTTTACAGACAAGTCGACTTATATTGACTGACAACTCGACTTATCGAGACAAATAACTCGACTTATCACTAACAAGTCGACTTATCGAGACAAATAACTCGACTTATCACTAACAAGTCGACTTATTGAGGCAAATAACTCGAGTTATGCTGACTGACAAGTCGACTTATTAATCAAACTATGCTTCACAAGTCGAGTTATGGAGACAAATAACTCGAGCTATGTCTATTATTAGCTCGTCTCCAAACCTCTATACTCTCTTGATCTATCCCAAACACCATGAACACTCCTAACTTTTTTAAACCTACCCATTTCTATACCGGATTCATTCATTTAATATTTTAACACCTCCTCTCATGTCAAACACCTAGTTTGACTAACAAAAAAACTCAAGTTCAACTTCAATGATCTGTACATTCACTCATGCAAAACTCATTAACCATCATTCAAAACATTCTTACTTCTACATAAGATTCATCAATCACAACTCTATACACATCTTTACTTGAACTAAACATGGATTTCTACCCACATGGAGTTTAAAGCCATTCGACACAACTTTGAAAGCTACACTTGACATGATGTTAATCTGTCTTGAGAAACCCTGATAAAACATCATTCATGCATTTCATTCACATCAAAACAAATGTTTTTACAATGCTTTAGTAGGCATTTCAAGCCTAATTACAGTGAAGCTTCAAAATACAATATCATTCTCAAAATGCAACTAAAGCATTGTTTTACAAAAATCATTTGTTATACAAGACCAAAAGAAAAATCTTGGAGTAAATGCCTTTAAGCTTGCTCCTCGGGATCCTGCTCATTTCCTGGAGAATTGAGGGGGTGAGCTTTCGCTCCGCGGGTAACACATTTATATTTATATATCAAGCATGTCATTTAAATTATCCATACATTAAACAATCTTTCAATGAAGTCATAATACATGCATCATGCAATTTTCATCAATACATAAACATAATTTCTCACAATTCAAACATTCATAATTCTTGCATTTTCATGTAATCACATATGAAACACATCAATTGGCTCGGTAAGTCCATATTCTTGGCAACCATATAGTCTCATTTAATGAGCTTATATGGGCAAATCTTTAGGAGTCCAAAATGTTGGATCATCCTATGCCACAATCGGGTAGCCGGGCGAAGGCTTTCATGGTCGACGTGCACGTGACGGTTCTTGACTTTTTCATACATCATTCATGCTTTTCATCATATTCATTTAACAAGTTTCTCCAAAACAACTTCAATCGCCATCATACAATGTACATTTATAAACATCATAATCCCATACTCAACCTTCATAATTGCCTAACAACAACAACATCAATCATTTAATACAATCATCAATGGCTTATAACAACCACATCCAACATTCAATCACAAACATTAATACAACTAACAAGTAATCAAAACTCATTAATGTCATGCATTTATTTACATTTATAGCTTATATACATAAAGATAAATATGAAACCCACCTTGTAGACTTGATAAATTCTTGGTTTCCTTGCTACAACACTTGTTCCTCTTCTCTTCCTTCTTTCCCTTCATTAAAACCGAAAACCCATAATCACTTAACACAAATTGAAAAACCATACAACATCATTCATGAAATTAGCCCTAGATTCACTATACCCATTCCATTTTCAACTCTTCTCAACCATAACCCAAACAAAAGCTCTAACAAAACTTCATGACTTACCTTAAATCTTCAACAACACCAAGAGTTTCTTGGTTCAAGATGAAGCTCTAGCCTTCCTCCACACTTTTTCCTCTTGAACTTTCTTCAAAAACCCTCTAAATCTCTTGGAAATCAACCCTAACCAAGCTCTTCTTTTTCTCCTCCTTCTTTCTCCATTCACGACATCTCTTCCTCTTCTCCTTTCAATTTTCGTTACTTCTCTTCTTTCCCCTACAACTCATTTAACTTCCTCTCTTTTATACTCTTCTCATTTAACTTAAGCCCAAGCCCAAGTCCACTTCATTTAATTCCTTCCTTCTATTTTCCTACTACAACTTAAGCCCATTTCATTAATCTCTCTTCTTTCTTACTTCATTTGGACCCAAAGCCCAATTAACACATTAAATGTTATTAACTCTTACCTAACTTATTAATTAATGTTATCTAACTTAATCAATTAATTACTTACTCATTTAATCATGTTCATTTATTACCTAACTCATTTAATTTCATTAACTCATCACCTAACTCCTTAATGCTATCACATGTTAATTAATCTCAATTCAATTTATGCTAACTTAACTTACTTAATTAATCTAATCATGCTTAATCCTAAAAAAAAATTTTTTTTTTGGGGCTAACAATTATTGTGACCGAGTGCCCATCACATACTTATACACAATTACTGGCCCATAGGGCTCAGTCGGTACAGAATCACAGAGCATAGTTCTGTACACAAAACATATATCATGGAGCAATGCTCTACGTGGAAGCGCTTCATTGGCCACTCAAGTCACAACACCTTTATCTGACCATGCATTTTATGAAATGCACCACATACGGATTATGTCATATCGGGTAATCACATGCGATATTTAATCAGAAACTCATTATCATCGGAACTAAGTCCGGCATTCAACTCTCGATGAGAATTCATGCATCATACAGGATTTCAAAGCAAAACAAAGCACTTCCAATACCATAATCACATAACAAACTCCTCGCACTTTAAGTCCGGAATTCAAATCAAATCACAATTACTTTATAATTGGAAGCTAACACATCATACAATTTCAAAGCAAATCAACCCTAGGAAATCATCTAGGTTGACTCACAAGTTTTCTCCGGCTAATGCGGAAGATCCAAAGAACGTCTGGAGGTTGACGTTCCAGTGGCTCCTCTATAACAAATAACATACACATATATCACAAGTTGAACAATCATAAGTGTTTAATAATGTACATGAATGAGATGAAATATGTACAATGCATATTCATGACTATCTCGGGTATCAATCCATCAATTTCATCACAAGACATTCAACTATCAAAACTCACTTAACTAGCCTCATTCTATGGGATTTAAACCTCCATAACCCATTTGAATCCAATTTCATAGCCCAATGAACCATTTCAGATCTTTCTCCAAACTCTAACTTTCAAGTCCACTGTTCACGTTTAATTAGAAGGCAAAACTTGCATAATTTGAGCCCACTCTCTCCTAGAAAAGTGTTCCTATATCTTTTATCTTTCCATTGACACCAAAATCACTCAATTTAGTTCAGTAATTTGAAAGATGTGCCTCAAACATTTTCGGACTGTTCCTCTCCAAAACAGTGTACTATATCCAACTTCCATCCAGAAATTGAACAAATTAGAGACTGGATAAAGATTCAGAGTCTTCATATGATTTGTAGCCCTATTACTCTAGTTTACTAAAAATCAAGAATCCCCTCAATTGAAGTCCTAAAGACCAAGATATCATCAAAATACTGAAATATGTTCAGTAACATATCCAGTTCATGCTCCTTCCACCGATACCCTTATTTTGATTCAATCAATCATTTCCAATTTAATACCAAAAACCATAAATTTTTGTGGAGAGATAAAAAATGTGTTAAGAATCTAATGCTTCAAAAATCAGGTCATTTGGAGGTCTAGAGAAGAAGTTATGACCAAATGAGTCCAGTCTATTTTTGCTTTCTTCTGAGTTCTATCGTCTCATTTCCATCGTCTCATTTCTATCGTCTGCTTTTTGCGTCTGCTTTTTGCATCCAAAACGTATCCACTTATAAAGATCATAACTTTTGACTCCGATATCCAAAATTTACAAACTTTATACCGTTGGAAAGATAAAAGAAAGATCTACAACTTTTCAGAGGAAACTTTGCCAAAATCTATCTAAATTAGGTCCAGATTTGCTCCCGAAGTTGGAACACAAATTTTTGCTCAACTCTCAACGTCCTGCACCCAGTTCTCAACTTCATGATAACTTTTGAGACTCTTAGAGATATAAATGAGATTCGATATCTTCATACGAATTGTAGCCATATATTCCTAGTTTACTCCGAATCAAGAATCATCTCGTTTGGATAACCACAGAAAATGTTATAGCTAAAAGACTAAAACATACTCAGTGAAAATTTTTCCAGATTTTCTAACTTTCAATATTTTACGTCACCATCACACCAAAAGTTTTCTCAAAGACTAATTTAACACTATAACTGAATTTATTTCTCCCCAACTACCCAGTATTTATGAACAAATGCATAAAGTACATTTTGCATACAGATGATAGTAATTTATCAACTTTATTTCACAAATCCCTAACTGCAAGGGATTTCTCCACCACTTACCTGCTGAAAACTCCAAAATCTTCAAGCTCTAAACTCCACACATTTTTATGTACTTCTCTAAGTATAATGACCAGCTTCTCGTTTTTTTCTCAGGGCAGGGGACACAAATGGCAAAGTAAGTTTGGTGAAAGAAAGGAAAAACACAAAAGTCTATTAGAAGGTATTTGGTGGAAAACTCTGGGTCTCAAAAGGAAGTTTAGAAAGATAAGGATAAAGAAGGGACTTGGACAAGACTTAACCTGTCAACTCTCAAGGAATAGTAATCTAATTCTAGCAAGAGCACAAAAGCCTAAGTGACACTTGTCACTTACCCAATACCCAAATTCCAACTTAGTTTCTTTTGAACTAACTCCCTTGACTGTCATCTTTACAATCCAACTATCTCCAAAGTTTCTTTTAATTTCTTGTTCTCTATTATAGATATCTTTCTCAATACTCCATAAATTCACCAACATATACAAATACAATATTTCTACCAATCACTAATATTTCTAATGTAAAAACATCTATAACTCTAAAAATTCATAGATCAATCCAATTATACCCGGAATTATTTATGAATGCATGTACAATTATTTTCATGTGCAAATAAATTCACTATTCATGTGTAAGTTTATGACATATCATGCATGAACATGGAAATGCATCTCTAACTCTCATTAGTCACTCACATTTACTATCCTACCCTTCCCACTAGTAATGGGATGTTACAGCTTTGAGGTTCAAAAACTTAATTTAGATGCAGAGAAAATTAACGTAAATAATATATAAGCTTTCAAGCAAGTTTATTCAATCAACAACAGTATGTTGACATTTTATTACCACAATCCATATATTATATACAAATGAACACTAATCCCATTCCATATAATATCAAACATAATAATTTTAATTAAAATTGAAGGATGATGCTTGTAAAGGAAATAAGCTTTATGTAGTAGAATCAACGCCAATTATATTTTTTTAGTTGATCTTTTATCTCTTACCTTGATTCTTAACCTTTTTTGAAGTATTTTTGTTTTCATAAACTTTAGTTGCATTAACATCATTGTTTTATTGTTTACAAACTTGAAAATTCCTCTTGAACATTTCTTTAAAGTCTTCTCATCGGGTTTTATCTTAATGATGAATTATCCATTTATAAGCCCTTCATAACTCATATCTATAAGACTATAACTTTGTACTATATATCCTCTTAACATTACAAGATCTTCCCTATTTAACCTTATAAAATTGAATTTTAGTAACATATAATTTATACTTTGTCTAAAAGTCAGCGATGAAAGTCATTCATCATGTCATTAATGGAATTCAACTTTCTTTTAAATTTATGATTAAATTTATTTAGTATTTATTTAATAGCTTATTTGTTTTCTAGCACCTTTTATAATTATGCTTATTTCTAGTATCTTCATAATTTTTTATTTTCAATCCAGTTAGCATATATACTAAAAAGACGTTAAGGTTCATAAAATGCTACGTTCTTACACCACTTCTCTCCATTTTCACATTGTAGGCATTTGTAATGCAATACTTTCTTATTGCTTTCATAAATTAATTTATGATTATTAAATTTCATGCAAATTTCAAAATAAATATCCTTTAAATCGACTTTTGAATTATATACAACAACTTTATTTTCTTAATAAATGTGTCATACCATTTATCCTTAATATTAACCAATCAAAACATTTCCCTCATAATCATTACATAATTAATATGAGCTCTTTTCTTGCCTTTGAGATTTTTTTTTGCACAACTATGGATTGTATCCTTGTTATAACCTTTTCCATTATTTTTAACCTCATCAATAACTTTTCCACATTTAAACCCACTAAATCTTTCTATTGATATTTATCCTCATTAGCTTTTGAATTAATACACTCCTCATCATCTATTGTATATAACTTTGTTTCAAATGATGCCTTTTGAGATGCACACTTTTTTTAATAAAAAAACGAAATAATCCTTATACTGGTCCATTTCAACTTGGAACAACACTTTTTCATTGATATACATATTCTCACTATCCATAATTTGATAGCTATTAGTTCTAATGTCATTGTAAGCATTGGATTGCTTCCTTTGGTTAATGGGAGGCCTCATCCAAGTAGGCCTCCCTTTTGCTTTATAAAATCTATAAAGCATAAGGGACATTTTGCTTTGATTTAAATAAGAGAAATCATTATATAAATGGATTGATTATAGATTTTATAAAAATCATCTTAATCTACTTATTACTCACCCCTATCCATTTCTTTCTACTATCTTTGTGCTATTTTTTAATTGTGGATATACAAATTAAATTGAGTTCTTTATAAGAAGAAAGGTAAATTATAATCTAAATTTAGAACTAACTCAATTTTACATTACTAACTAAAACTACAAATTATACTTTCAATTTGTTACAAATAATTATCATTTACTTTACCGTTAATATAGGTGACATGGAGCACCATGTAATTAATCTTAACGTCAAGTCAACAAACATGTGTATGATAAAAAATAATTATTAAAAATAATTTATTTAAAAATGAAGAATTAAAGCCTTAGCTATTTTTGAATGCCTCTTTTTGCACCATCATCTTTGTCTTTATCCTTTGAAGCTTTTGAAACTTATCAATTGTATCAAGAGGTTTAAAGCATTCTTAAATCTTTTTGGGTTAAAAAGAGAAGATTTAATGTGAATTTATAGGCATTGACATTGATTTGCTCTCATTTGGTACTATAATTTATTCAATATAAATTTGAACTAGTATTGGTTTCTAAACAAGATTTCTTAAAAGAAATAGAGCTATACTAAAACCATAAAAGCCATAGGACATTTTTCTTATTTTAAAGTTTTGACATTATATCCTTTAAAACTCTAAATGATATAACTACATAGTTTGAAGCTATAAAGGAGATAATGATCACTTAGGTTAGCACAAATCTTGTAAACTTATTGTAAATTACCTATAGACCATAAAACTAAAGACCACAAATTATAGGTTATACTTCTTCTTTGTTTGATTTAGTTTAACGTATCCTTACTAAAATTTTTAATTAGTAATTTAAAAAGACAAACAACATATCACAAAAGAATGTTTAGAATAAATTGTCTAAACTTATACCAAAAAAATACAATAAGTAAATTTGTACTATATACATTTTCTTTAGATTACACAGATGTTGCGGATATTAGAGGATAAGATTGATTTGAATTAAAGGATAAGAATGATTTGAATTATTAGATAAGGATTGTGTATTTTGAATTTACGATAGATTAGGCTTTTTCGTTGTATATAGTGTTATATATAACTTGTAAAGTTACAGATGAAATATACGGGAAACTTCAATTCTCTTTTCCCTATTATTGTTGTTATATTTGGCACGGTATCAGAGCCAAATAATTGATTATGGATATATGTCAAACCCTATTCTGCCTACTGATTCTAGCTCTTCTGCTATACAAATGCAGGAGCTTTCTTCTACCTTTACCCCTGAAAAACTAAATGGTACCAATTATATTGAATGGGCATTAAATGCCCAAAATAAACTTAGAGGCCGCAAACGATCGGGGTACATTTCAGGTTCCAAAGCTGCCCCAGCAGATACTGCATCTGAAGAGTATGAATCCTAGGAAGATGAGAATTGCCTTATTAAATCGTGGTTGCTGGACTCAATGACGAAGGAGGTTCGTTCCTTATTTCTTCGTTTGTCAACAGCGAAAGAAATTTGGGAAGTTGCTTGTGAGACGTACTCTGTAAGTGAAGATGCTTCTCGAGCTTATAGATTACAATGTGAAATTGTCAATTTACGTCAAAATGGAGGTTCTGTTATTTCTTATTTTGGGTGTCTTCAGAAATTGTGGCTAGATGTTGATGCCATTGATAAGTGTCATATGAAGTGTTCTGATGATGCTGAAATGTATAACAAGGTGGTTAGTACACAACGGGTTTATATCTTTCTTACTGGTCTAGATCCTCATCTTAATGGTGTTAGAGGAAGGATCTTAGCTACTAAACCATTGCCCGGCTTGCAAAGTGCATATGCAACTGTGTGCTCTGAAGCAAATCGCCAAGAGGTCATGAATGGTTTCTTGTTGTTAATAATGATGTGGCACTAGCTGTTCGTAAAAATGATAAAAAGGGGTTACAATTTTGTACACATTGTAAAAAGGATAATCATGTGGTTGAAAAGTGCTTCAAGCTTCATGGCTTTCCTGATTGGCACCCAAAAGGAAAGAATAAAAGTGATAGTGGCAGGAAAGATTCTAGAGAACTTACTGGTTTGGAGTCAAACAATATAATCGCAACTGGTTTGACAACAAAGATAGTTATTTCTAAATCTGATATTGCTAAAGCTGTTACTAGTAGTAGAGACTGGATTATCGACACTGGTGCATCTGATCATATGAAATGTGATGGAGGAAAATTCACTGACCTTTCTTCTTTTGTATCCAAAACAACAATTGTTACTACTGATGGAGAATCATCAAAAGTTGAGTGTATTGGTAAAATCAAAATTTCTTGTTCTCTTACCCTTAATGACGTACTTTATGTGCCTGACCTTGATTGTAGCCTTTTATCTATTAGCCAAATTACCAAATCCTATAATTGCACGACATCATTTTCGTCTGTTGATTGTGTGTTTCAGGACAACCGCACTTCAGAGACGATTGGCAGTGGTAGGGAAAAGAATGGGCTGTACTTTCTGTATTCTGTACCAACTTCGACTAGTTCAGTTGCTCATCTTGCTAGTAGTCATAACTTTGAACAAAATAAAATTAATATTTGGGCATGGCATAGGCGTTTAGGCCACCCATCTTTTACTTATTTGAAACAGTTGTTTCCTTCCATGTTCAAAGGATTTACATTATCTACTTTTTTTTGTGAGACTTACATTTTGGCAAAAAATCATCGTACTATTTTTTCATTGTCTGACTCTATATCTACCTTGCCGTTTGATCTCATTCATACTGACATATGGGGTCCTTCACCTACCACCTCTCACAATGGTATGCGATGGTTTATCATTTTTATAGATGATAAGACTCGAATGACTTAGTTATTTTTGATGAAATCTAAAAGTGAGGTTTTTATATAATTCGTAATTTTGTCTGTTTCATTGAGACTCAATTTCATTATGTGATTAAAATGTTTCGATCAGATAATGGTAGTGAGTATATGTCAAATTTTGTCCAAAACTTATTTAAAGAGAAGGGTATTCAGCATCAAACTTCTTACGTTTACTCTCCTCAACAAAATGGCATTTCTGAACGTCAAAATAGACATATTTTAAATGTTGCTAGAGCTCTTTTAATTGATAGTGATGTTCCGCTTACTTTTTGGACTGAGGCAGTTACCACTGTTGTTTACCTAATGAATCGGGCTCCCACACATGTTTTACATTATCAAACTCCTCTGCAAGAACTTTCTAAATATCATGATTTACCCTCTATAGTGCGATTACCCCCCAAAATTTTTGGTTGTGTTGCCTATGTCCATTTGTTTGCTCACCAGCGCACTAAACTTACTCCACACTCACTTAAATGTGTGTTTCTTGGCTATGGTACTAAACAAAAAGGGTATAAAGCGTACCACCCCTCTTCTAATAAGGTATTTGTAACTATGGATGTTGTCTTTAATGAAAATGAAATGTTTTATAAATCTAGCACTTTACTTCAAGGGGGAAATGACATAGAAGTAAAGGATTTGTCAATGGATTCACAATATCTGATGTTTGATAAACGTCCTAATCCCAGTTGTATTGCACATAATAATCATTCGGGTGAGCAAAATGTAGACAGTACATCTCCTTCAGGTGAGCAGAATCTAGATAGTACATCTCCTTCTTCATCTTCAGCACAACCAATGTCTCCTTTTGAGGTATGTCCTCTTGACTTTGCTATCTCAAATCAATCTGAACCAGAACACGTTCCTTTCCGTTCTAATTATCAATTACCTGTTCGTGCTAATAGAGGGAAACCACCTACTAGATATGAGCATGAAATTTCATCCAAGTCCAAATATCCTATTGTGAATTTTGTCTCTACTCACAGGTTAAATGGTTCTTATGCATTATTTGTGTCTAGTGTATCCTCTGTCTCTATTCCTAGTGATGTGCAGACAGCATTAGAAGACCCAAAATGGACTAAGGCTATGGAGGAAGAATTGGGGGCGTTGGAAGCTAATGAGACGTGGACTTTAGTTGACTTGCCTGCAGGGAAGAGGACTGTGGGGTGTCGTTGGGTTTTTGCAATAAAACATCATGCCGATGGTAGTGTGGAAAGACATAAAGCTCGCTTGGTGGCTAAGGGGTATACTCAATTATATGGGGTAGATTACCAGGAGACCTTTGCACCTGTGGCTAAATTAAATACTGTGAGAGTCTTGTTGTCTATTGCAGCAAATAAAAATTGGCCCTTACTTCAATTTGATGTTAAAAATGCTTTCTTGCATGGAGATTTAGTTGAGGAGGTATATATGGACCCTCCTCCTAGTGTCATGGAATATGCAGGAACAAATAAAGTGTGCAGGTTGCATAGAGTCTTATACGGACTGAAACAATCGTCTCGAGCTTGGTTTGGTCGATTTACTAAATCAATGAAGATTTTTTGTTATGTTCAGAGTAGTGCTGATCATACCTTATTTCTTAAACATTGAGGAAATTTGGTTACTGCACTAATTTTATATGTCGATGATATGATATTAACAGGTAACGATTTGGAAGAACAAGAGTCTTTACAGAAGTATCTAGCGAAGGAGTTCGAGATGACAACTAGGAGAGCTAAGATATTTTCTGGGCATTGAGGTTGTCGGTCCAAGCATGGTATTTTTCTATCTCAAAGGAAGTATGTGTTAGACTTATTGGCTGAGTGTGGGATGCTTGATTGTCGACCTGCTGAGACTCCTATTGAACAAAATCAAAGACTATGTCAATCATTAGGTGCACCTCAGGTTGACAAAAGACGCTATCAGAAGATTGTTGGGAAACTTATATATTTATCACATATTAGACCTGATATTTCCTATGCTGTCAATCTTGTTAGTCAGTTTATGCAGGACCCTCGTGAAACCCATGAAGCAGCAGTCACGAGGATCTTGAGATACTTAAAGGCTTATCCTGGGAGAGGACTTCTTTATTCTAGTCATGACCATTTGCAAGTTGAAGGATATAGTGATGCAGATTGGGCTGGTTCATTAGATGATAGAAGGTCTACGTATGGGTATTTTACATTTGTGGGTGGAAATTTAGTGACTTGGCGTTGCAAGAAACAAGCGGTAGTATCTCGATCAAGTGCTGAAGCTGAGTTTAGAGGTATGGCCCTTGGTGTTTGTGAATTATTGTGGTTGAAGAGATTAATGGAGGAACTTGGTTTTGGTTTGGATGCGCTTATGAGACTTCACTGTGATAATAAATCTGCAATTGAAATTGCTTTGAATCATGTACAACATGATCGTACTAAACATGTTGAGATAGACAAGTTCTTCATTAGAGAAAAGTTAGATGCGCAGATTATTTCATTTCTATTTGTTAGCTCTGATCATCAGTTAGCAGACATATTAACTAAAGGGGTTTCAAGAAGCTCGTTTGAAAATATTGTGTTCAAGTTGGGTGTTTGTGATATCTTCACACCAACTTGAGTGGGGGTGTTGAGGATACTAGAGGATAAGATTGATTTGACTTAAAGGATAAGAATGATTTGAATTATTAGATAAGGATTGTGTATTTTGAATTTACGATAGATTAGGCTTTTTCGTTGTACATAGTGTTATATATAACTTGTAAAGTTACAGATGAAATATACGGGAAACTTCAATTCTCGTTTCCCTATTACTGTTGTTATATTTAGCAACAGAGGAACGTAATATATGCACAGGTGATGAGTATTTTAGTTGTTAGTTTTTCTATAATGGAATTATAAATTATATTTATCATGTATTTGATAATCGATAAAGGATAAATATATATGGCTTTTGTTACTTATGCACCTAGTTTATACTTCATATAAAAGGAATGTAAAGATATGACAAGTGATTTTAGGGAAGTTATTCACTATTCTTACCAATATGGTAGAAGGTGAAAGGGTATATGCTCAATTTTACTAAGAGAAGGCATTATATACGTCGGTAATATATTATTAGTTAAATGTTGGTAATATATTATTAATGTTGGGACCTGATCCGGGAACCGGATCCCAACCGAAAAACGAAAAACAAAAAATGAAGGAAACGAAAGCGAATGGGAATGGAAATTTCGCATCGAATCGAATCGAGAATCAAAGTATTCGATAACACGAAACGAAAAATGAAAAATCAGAATACGAATAATAAATCGGATAACAAAGTGAAAGCAAAACACCGAACGAATCGAAATCATATTCCTTAACAAACGGGTCGAATTCGAACTTAAAATCAAAGTATACAAATGAGAGCAAATCGAATAGCATAACAAATGTCTGAAATCCGTGCAAAAATCATCTTAAAGAAGCGTCGCGTTGGAAACCTAAACTAACCGATCCGAAAATTCGGTATAAATTTTTTTTTCTTTTTCTTATATTCATTTATCAAACTCATACAAAGCAATCTTATATCCTTTTTCTTGGAAATTCTTTCTCATGCCAAATCTCAACTTTTAACTATATTCTTATACATTGGTATTAAACCCAAAATTCAAATTCATACTAATTTTTGTCAAAATTTCGGCAGCATAACGGCTGCCTTTGACCTAACCCAAAACCTACAAGGGTTCAAAGATACACTTCTAAGATTCCCAATCAAATATACAAACATTAAAATCCACCGGACCCTCCGTCCGGGATCTCAGCACACACAAACGCAAACCTAATTCTAAAACATTCTCATAACTATAATTCAATATACAGATCTCATAACTCAATCTCATTTCCAAATTCATACACAATTTCATATACAATTTCACACTCTCATACTTTAATTCATAATTTTCATACCTTCTGAAATACATACTCGAAATACATCATAATAAACAATATTAATATCCAAATCTCCATTCACACAAAAATACAGACAATGCCAAATCAGACCAAATGTCTTCACATTCTTTCATCCGATCTCCTGCTTGAAACCTGGAGATGGGAATGAAAGGGGGGGTGAGCTTGGAAGCTCGTGGATAACACATTTATAAATTGACAAATAAGCAGAAGTCAATTTTTCATAAGCTCTTTGCCAAAAGGACTAATTTTTCAAAACGGTTTCCTCAAACCTTTCAATTTTTCAAACTTTTCATAACAAAATTCACTTTTTTTTCCTTTCTCAATTTTTAACATGAATGTAGCACACAGAAACAAATCAAAACACTTAACATATCAGAATGGTCTGGTTCGGTCCGAGCGAGCGTCTTGCACATTCCGCATAGCGGTCATATCACTGAGTGAAGCAAGCGTACTACACTTTCCCGCATAGCGGTCCAGTATAGCCGTGAAGGGAGTCCGAAATCGGAGCTCCGTGTCGCTAGCGAGCAGCCTGGAAAAGGCTATAAACGAATAGAGACAGTGCACTGACTCACTAGGACCTGACCAAACCCACTTAACACATAAGCGAAAACGAAAGGTCGGAATGCCCGAAGGCACTTTTTGAAAACTTGCTTTTCTGTAAATTTTTCATATTTTCACATAATGTCAAACTTGACACACTCACATTCACAAATCACATCAAGACATACAACAATTCACATTCACTAATTTAATCACGTATCAATTCAAATCATAAATATGAATGCAATGTATTTCTTTAAAACATAACTCAAACAGATACATATTCATAATGCACATTTTTCAAAATTTATCTAACAATTCAAAAACCATGAATTTCTTCAATCTTGTAATTTCTGAAAAGCATTTCTAAAATAAGGCATTTAATCCTTCTTTCAATCATTTACATAAACAATAATTTATCAAAAATCCATTTTCGCCTTCTTTAAATTTTTTAAAATTGCTTTCTTTAATTTTTCAAACTTTCATGTATAGCTTACAAATCAAAATATAAATATGCTACCTACCTCGAATTAATGCCCGAAACTTGATTTCAAGCCCCAATTGATCCTTGCTACTTTCCTTCTTTCAATTAAAATTGACCTAAGCCATAATCATCCAAATTTTCACATCATAATTTGCATAATTCCCAAAATTAACTATCGAAAATTCATAATCATCATATTTCCAAGCTTTCTAAAACAAGAATTTCTAAAATCTCCAAATTCAAAACTTGACCTAAACCAATTCACTCAAATTCAATCTCATAAATCACTTAAATACTCAAATTGGACTTAGAAAACATCAATTCCTCACATATTCAAACTATCTAAATCATCAATTTTTAAAACCTCCAATTTTCAAAATTGGCCTAAACCAATTTACACAAATTCAACATCATAAAACACAATTTCTTCAAAATTGATTTCATATATCACCAATTCATCATATTTCCTATAATTCTAAGCTATTAATTTCCAAAAATTCCAAATTCTAAAATTGGGCAAAATCCCTACTCACATAAATCCAAAATTAAATCCAACATACTTAACAATCTCTCAAATTGACTTCAAATACTACAAACCCATATCATAATCATGCTAAAACAACCAAAAGTTTAAGAAAATCTCAAAGCTCGAAATTTCCTCTTACCTCATTTCTCCTCCAATTTTCGGATTTCTTGGCTCATGAAGAAGCTCTCTTCATTCTCCATCCTTTTCCTTCTTGGAAGAATCCCAAAAGCCTTAAGAATTAAGTAGAAAAAAAATCAAAACTAAGCTTTCTCTTTCATCTTCCACCATAGCCGAAACTTCTCCATTCTTCTTCTTCTTATTTTCTTCTTCTTTTCTTCTCATTTTTCAGCCAATTTCGTGGCTTTATTTGGCTAAAAACGACATCTCCTTTTGTGTTTTAAAGCCATGTCACTAATGGAGGTCAAATGACCATATTGCCCCTCCATTCAAAGCTTAAAGTCATGCTTACTTGCGGGTTGATTCTCACTATCAACTTGAAGGAATTTATTAAAACTTCCTTCTCGAGAAATGTTCCTCTCAATCATACGAATCCAACTCCACCAACCGCACTCAATTCGGATCACTACACCAAAAGTAATGCTCAAAATAGTTCGGGTATATCCATATTCTAACACATTTTCCATGTACGATTATTTCCATCCATAAATTAACATTCTTCATCCCAAAATTGGAACTCGATGTCTTCATAACAATTGTAGCCCTATGTCTCTAGTTTAATTTCGCCTCAAGAATCACTTCAATCGGATCTCTACAGATCCCGAATTTCTCAAAATACTAAACTACGTTCGGAAAATTTCCAGACTCACTTTGATTAAATTAATCACTATTAATTTAATCTCATAAAATTACAAATTTCCCATGAGGATGTAGGGAATTGTCTTAGGAATCCAACGCCGCAAGAATCAACTCAATCGGATGTTGGACGGAAAAGATATGAGCAAAATAGTGAACAAAGGTCGGATTGGAGGAGGAAACATCAAGGGAAATCAAAACGGCGTCGCATGGAGAAGTCCCAAAATGGCGTCGTGCGGAGTCAAAACGCGCGCGGGCGCTGGGCGAGGTCGCCCTGGCGACGCGAATTGGACGCTCGCCATCGCTAGGGCGATGTGTCGCCCTAGCGACGGGGATACTTCATTTTCCCTCTTTTTTTTTTCCATATGAAAAAATCCGAAACTTTCAAAATTCATATCTCTTAATCCCAAACTCCAATTTTGACAAACTTAGTCTCTATAGAAAGGTTGATGGAAGCTCTACATCTTCCACGAAGGACATAAAAATCAATTCGACTCTTAAGGGAGTCCATTTTCTGGTCAAACGTTCTGTCCTCTAATAATCATGCTAAAACCTTAACAAAAACTTGTAAAAATCATAACTTATTATTCCTTGATCAAAAAATTGCATACTTTATACCAAAATAAAGATCAAATCAAATCCTTCAACTTTCATGAATAACATCAAAGCTCAATTAACCTGTAACTAGGTTAATTTCTCAGTCAAAGATTTAGTCATAATTAAAGTCAAAAGTCAACCCTATCCCACATAAACTTTGACTGATCATAACTTCCACTCCCGATATCAAAAAATTGCAAACTTTATGGCTACAGAAAAATCTTAACATAATCTACAAGTTTCATGTAGATCATTTTCTCAAAATATGCCTAAATCAAAAGTCAACCCTCAAAGGCCAAAAAGTCAAACTTTTTACAATTTTTCATATTTCCATACTTTCTCTTTTTAGTTCTTGCCATTTAACTTCATTTCAATCAACTCATCCACTTTTGAATATTTCTTATTTTTACTTCAAAATCGGGGTCCAACAATTACTGAAACGATCTCTTGGACTATATTTAGTGCTTTGGTTATACATGGCCATAGCACTTTATTTGTTTTTGTGGCATATTTCGTACATTGAATGCATTTAATATAATGAAATATGAATGTTAAACCTAATATTAACTAATACTATTACCAATGCACTAATAGAAAATGGAGTGGTATTATAACTTAATTTATTGGGATACAAGAAAATTGAAAAATATACAAATTGTTAGTGACTTGGAAGTATTTAGTCTTATTAAATGACTTAAATATTCACGACTAAAAAATGCTATGTCAAACATCATTAATGCATTGGGACAAGGAATTTTCTGTAAAGTTCATTGTTACTCCTAAGAGGTGAGTTAATGTACTTAATCATTATATAACTATGTACTACATGTAATTTATGTATTTTTCGGACTTTAGTTTATAGGTCCCAATTGACTCTATAGTTTGGGCATCTGATGAAGTTTATAATAAATTTGTTACTACACGAACTATTTTGGATGTTAATGAATTTGAACCTATTAAAGTTTGAACATGTATTGTATAATAATGCGATTGAAAATTTATGATCTTTGCATTAAGAAATATCTTATAACTCTATGTTTAAAGAAATCCAAGTAGGGTATGGACTCGACTTACAACTATATGTTTAAAGAAATTATATAGATGACCATATGAACTATGCAAGTAATAGGTGGGAGGAAAAAGGTCGCTATCAATTTTCCTCTAAATTCTTTAAGTGAAAGAAAGAGTTAGAAAACAAGGTAATGAAGATTTATTTTAACTTCCACATAATTTTCCCATATCATTTTCTCTTTAAAAATTACATTAAAAAGTTTCCTTCCTCTACATATGTCAACACATATATTGACATATGTACCTCCTAAGAAACTCATGTTATTTTATACGTGAAAAGGTTGTTAAAATTTATTATAAATGTGTAATTATACACTTTGAGTTGTTATGCCCTTTTTGTTATAACATTTTCCTTTTTGTGTTCCATAGCGAGGCACTTGATTTAGAGATAATAACTTTGATAACTCCGTTCCATTTTGGTATTCATGTGTGCTAAAATGTATGTCATCTTATAACAAAAAATATTAGCTTTTTAATCATTTATAGGGAGAAACAAATTAAAAAAGCTTATTAAAATTTTATCAAGTTAGAAGTGGTATATGTTAATATATAAATGAACTCAATTTTTCTATAAATAAACCCCAAACACGCTCCATACAATATTGATCTTAAGAAACCTAATTAAAATTAAAGGATGATGCTAATGAAATAGATAATTAGGTTCCACGTGTAGAAGAATCACCACCAACTGGATTACTTTTCGTATTTGATCTTTTAGCCCTTGGCTTGATTATCTATAAGTATTTGTATTTTCATAAGCTTTATTTGTATTAACATCATTGCTTTGAGGTTCAAAAACTTAATTTAGATGTAAAGAAAATTAACTTAAATAATATATAAGCTTTCAAGCAAATTTGTTCAATCAACAATAATATGTTGACATTTTATTACCACAATCCATATATTATCTACAAATGAACACCAATCCTATTCCATATAATATTAAGCGTAAGAAATTTAATTAAAATTGAAGAATGATGCTTGTAAAGTAAATATGTGGGTTTTAGGTAGTAGAATCACCACCAATTATATTTTTTCAGTTGATCTTTTATCTCTCACCTTGATTCTTAGCCTTTTTTTAAAGTATTTTTGTTTTCATAAACTTTAGTTGCATTAGCATCATTGCCTTAATGTTTACAAACTTGAAAATTCCTCTCGAACTTTTCTTTAAGGTCTTCTCATTAGGTTTTATCTGAATGATGAATTATCCATTTATAAGCCCATCATAACTCATATCTATAAGACTATAACTTTGTATAATGGCCTTCTATATACCCTCTTAACATTACAAGATCTTCCCTATTTAACCTTATAAAATTGAGTTTTAGTAACCTATAATTTATACTTTGTCTGAAAGTCACTCATCATTTCATTAATGGGAATTCAACTTTCTTTTAAATTTACGATTAAATTTATTTACTATTTATTTTAATAGTTTATTTATTATCTAGCATCTTTTATATTTCTAATATCTTCTTAGTAAAATTTTCAATTTTCAATCCAGTTAGCATATATACTAAAAAGACATTGAGGTTTATAAAATGCTTATGTTCTCACACCACTTCTCTCCATTTTCACATTATAGACATTTATAATTCAATACTTTCTTATTGCTTTCATAAATTAATTTCGATTATTAAATTCCATGCAAATTTCAAAATTAATAACTTTTATATCAACTTTTGAATTATATACAACAACTTTATTTTCTTATTAAATGTGTCGTGCCATCCATCCTTACTATTAACCAATCTCAACGTTTCCTCGTAATCATTACATAAATCGTATGAACTTTTTTCTTGCCTTTGGTTTTTTTGAACAACTTTAGATTGTATCCTTGTTATAACCTTTTCCATTACTTTTAACCTCATCAATAACTTTGTCACATTTAAACCCACTAAAATCTTTCTTTCAATATTTATCCTCATTAGCTTTTGAATTAATACACTCTTCATCATCTATTGTATATAACTCTGCTTCAAAAGATGTCTTTTGAGATGCACACTTTTCTATAAAAAAGTGAAATAATTCTCATACTGGCCTATTTCAACTTAGAACAACACTTTTTCATTAATATTCTCACTGTAACATTCTGTTATTTGAATAAAGATTAAAATGGTGGTTATTAGAGATCAATAAGAAATTAGGAAGCATAATTAATGCTTATGCATTATGTGATATACACATACACGATATATTGATCTTGCACATTACAATTATTTGTACATGCATTTATTAACATTTTTGGGTATAATTAATTGTTTAAAATGCAATTAAAAAGTGAAGTGTGAATTATTGGGGCTGAAAATTTATTTGGAGAGTTATATTATAATTTCAAAATTTTTATGAATTTTAGAAATTTTCGAAAACTTTGGAGTATTTTTGGATTAAAAAAAGTATAAATATGGACTAATTATTTTGGGAGATGTAAACTGCTTAATTAGTTGACAAATGGTAGCATGAGTGAATGAAAAATGAACTAGTAATTAGGAGACATGTGGCAGCTTAAGAAGGAGATAAATGGCTTAACTGTCAAATGACACATGTTAAGGTAGTTTGGAGACACCTTGCACGTAGTTGAATTAGGTTAAGTTCCTGCTGGAAAAATCCACCATCTTCTTCTCCTTTCTCCACCGAAAGTTGCTACTACCATATATCTCTATAATTTGGTTTCAACCTTGCTAAATGACCAGATCAACGTCATATGTTTAACCTTTATAAGATAGTCAAAGAACCAGATTTTTGTTGTTCTTTGTCCTAACCAAAAATCAACTTATTTTTACCTTCACTTCGTGACAATCTTGCAAGCTTGGATGGCTAGACTAGCTTGAGGTTTTGAAGGAGGTTTTAAGCTTAACAAGTAGAAGTATGATCTTTAAGGCATGTGACTATGATGACTGAATTGGGAAAGATTGTATAAGTTGTTGGAGAAGATTTGTGCTCAAATATTATGAACTGGAGAATTTACATTGAATAGACTTTGGTATTTTGATTATATATTGAGTTGTAGATTTCCAAATACTTTGATTCTTAATTCAAAATAAATTAGAGACAAGTCTACAACTTTCTTGAAGAAGTCAAATGTTAATTCTATCTCTAAGAATTTCAAAATCTGGCTGGAAGTGGAGTTAGGAGTTCTGTTATAGTTTAAAAATAATTTGAATTGTTTTTGTATAACTTTCAGTATATTGAATCAAATTGCACGTTTTTGGTGTTATTAGAAACTAAAAACATAGTGGAACAATTGTCTAGAAGAAAGTGTTACTGAAATATACCATTTTCCTTGTCATAATGATCATGCAAATTTACCCCCAAAGGAGGTGCTAGAATGAAATGCTGAGGTGTGCTAGAATTTGATAACTGGAATGTTTTTACTGAACATGCTTCGATATTTTGGATATATTTTGATTTGTATATTTTTAAATAAAATGATTCTTGTTTTAAATTGAACTATAGACATTTGGATACAAATGTTAAGAAGAAATTTAATTTGAATTCTATCCTTAAGGGTCTTGAAATATAGCTTGAAAGTAAGTCTTGGCTTAGTCAGTAGCACCATCAGGGGCATAAATTAAGTTCTATTGTTATTAAATAAACTATATTGATATAGGCCAAATGAGACAAAGGTGTCTTCATAGCTTTTGATTGGTATAAAGTTTGTAATTTTTGTATATTGAAATTGAGAGATATGAGGTGTACAACTTGAATGCATGATCATGCATTAGCCAAAATTTTAAATGTACATAATTTGTGGCATTTTGAGCATAACTCATATAATTATAAACCAAATTAAATGATCTTAGTATCATTAAAAACTTAAGACATTGAAAAACAACTTTTCAAAAGGAAGTGTTGCCTAATTTTGTCAATTACCTTATCAGAATAATTATGTAAAGTTAACCTGAAAGCATATTATGAGAAAAAACTAAAATGATCAATTGGGTTATGAAAGTGTTTCGGAAGGAAGTGTTTCACATTGTTTTATTATGGTCCAAACCCTAAGTACAAATTATATTAATGAGGGTTTTTCTATCTGAATGATATGATGACAAAATCTCGATCAGATACCTAAAATTGTCGTTGAACATGCATTGTGCATATTGCTTATACATTGATGTGCATAAAGAAAGACTTATACATTTACGCAAAATCGTGATATACGTAAATGTGTTTTGTATGATAGAGGAGCATGTTGGATGCCAGTCAGACATTGTCAGACCATCCAGGCAATAGCATATTGGATTGTACTATGAGTAACCTAAGATGGTCTCACCTTGATTTGTTTTGTTTATTACTGAATTGTGTACTAAATTTCAAACAATAATTATCCAAGGCGTTCGATGCATGTGGATATCATTGGAAGTGTTATTTGTATGTGAATGATAATATACTGTATTGATATCTTATTGAACTATACTGAATTGTGTTGATTATGTACTGGATTCTGGACAATACTTGTCTGAGACATTTTGATGTATGAGAATGATATTGGAAGTGCTGATTGAAAGTGAATGCGTTTGCCTAAATGATTTTCTGGTTTTCAACTGAAAAATTGAATGTCGGACCTAGTCTAATGACTACTGCTACTGTGATTGTCACTGTAATTGATATTGTGATTGATATACTATTATATTACATGCAAATGAAAGTGATTGAATTTGATGACTGAATTGTGGCACGCACTTCAATCCAAGGCATGTACTATAAAGGAGTTATGAATGATGTTGATACTGATACTGTTACTGATAAGAGCTTTAAGCTCCTGCATTTGTGGTTTGAGCCTATTACTCACTGTGATCTATGAGTCACAAACTGACTAACTGAACCCAATAATTCGGGATACTGTAAAATCACAGAGTCACAATAATAAAAAAATGAATGTGAGTCTCATACATATCGCATCCACATATAATTTGAATTCATTGAATGATTTGCAAAGCTGTGTGAATGTCGTTATATGATTGAACCTTTTAACTGAGAAGTGATTTAAGTGATAGCGTTTGATACTAATCAAGAAGATTTAAACTGTATGATAACATGCTATATGATTGATCTTGTTTTATGACATGAATGAACTATCGAGGATGGTTATTCTGTTGAGTTTGCACAACTCATTAAAATTGCACCGTTACTTTTCAGGTTCGAGAGTGAGATGACCAAACTTCTAAGACTCCATAGAAACATATTTTGTGTAACTGTTAAAGTCAGATTTGGCTCAAATTTCAGTCAGCTAGAGATTGAGGACATAGTTGTTTCTTTCATGTTTATAGTATTTGGTGTGTACTGAGTTGTTTATGTTCATAGGAAGATGTTATATAAACATGGATGGTATTGTATTATATGAAACAATGCAAATTATGATTTTTCATATAAAATGATGAAATTTTAATTTGGGTTTTAGAAAATGTGTGATTGATGGTTTAGTTTGTGATGCCATGTTATGTATAGTGATGGTGAGATAGTTAACATGTCATTTCTTTTAGGCATATACACATGTATCCGAGGGACGCACATGCATATGTTAGATGGGAATGAGGTGTTACATTTTTAGTATCAGAGCATGATTTGGCATCTATAGGGATATGTGATGATATTAAGTGTGAAATGTTGTGAAAATGTCGGATGGTAATTGAAATTATTGTGTTTTACAGGTTATCCAACGTAAGTGAACAAATGGAACACTCAGTTGACCTGAGATCAGAACAAGACAGTAGGGAGTTATCAATATCTCGACCTGAGCGAGTGCCTCCAAGAATTCCTGAGAGAAAGGAAAGGAGGTAGGATAAATTGTGAAAGTAGGGAGCTGTATATTTCTATGGAAGTATAGATCCTACAGAAGCTGAAGGATGGTTAGAGCAGATAGAATGAGTATTTGATCAGATGGATTGTGAGTCGGACAAGAGGTTCGACTATGTCATTTCTTTGCTATAAGGCCCGACTTATCATTGGTGAAAGACTATTCCCGACATTGCCACCAGGCCTTGAACTTTGACTTGGGGAGACTTTTTGAGGGCTTTCAGAGAAAATTATATGCCCCAGGTATACATGGATAGGAAGATGAAAGAGTTTATGGATCTGAAACAGGGTGGAATGTCTGTAGCAAATTATGAGATCAGATTTAATGAGCAGATGAGGTATGCTTCTATCTTAATTCCTTCTGAGGCAGATAAATGCAGAAGATTTGAAAACAACTTGAAAATGGAGATTCAGACAAGGCTAGCTCTTACTAACTTGAGCAATTTCACTGAGCTCAGAGCAGCCTCGATTCGAATGGAGAAATTGTTGAGGGACAAGCAGTTTGAGCAGAGATCAAAAATTGGTCAAAAGAGGCCTACTGAGTCTCAGGGTGGTTTTGGTAGAAGGTTCAGTAAATGTCAGACCTAAGCATTCAAACCACTGGCTGGATCTAGATAGTTAGGGTTCAGACAAAGGAGTGGTTTCACTCACACCGGGAATAATAGAGGTGCAACATCGGGTGAGTTGCCAACTTTTCAGTAATGTGGGAATAAACATGGTGGTGTATGCTGAAGATTAACAGGAGCTTGCCTTCTGTGTAGCTCATATAGTCATCAGATCAGAGATTGTACATTGATTTCTGAAGCACAGTCTGGTGGGAGAGGGAGTATAGTAACAAAATCTACTATTCAATAGGCCGAGCCAGTGGGCTAGACAGAGAGGTCGTGGTAGAGGCAGGATGAGTTCTGAAAGTGTTATTGAGAGGAATGAGTTGTGAAACAATCAGCCGCAGTCTCAAGCTAGAGTTTATGCCATAACGAGATAGGAGACTCAGGATTCTCCAGATGTTGTCACAAGTGTGTTATGATTATTTACTTTTGAAGTTTATGCATTGATAGATCTTGGATCTACGCATTCATTTATCACACTGCACATGACATCTAGATTGCATTATGATAGAGAGTTCCTGAGACATGGATTAGAGGTGAGTACACCAATTGGTAGTACTACCATGATTGGGGAAGTCTGTAAAAAATGTCTAATTCTAATTGATCAGGTAGAGTTGGCGGCAGATTTGATTGTTTTACAATTGAAGGAGATAGATGTTATCTTAGGCATGGATTGACTCACTATCTCATAGGGCCATCATGAACTGTTATATGAAGGAAGTGATTTTAGAGTCTCCTGATCAACCGAGAGCAGTATTCAGAAACATTAGCCAAGTAGTGCCAACCATACTGATTTCATTTATTAGTGCTTTGGCCTATCTTACCCACGTGATCGATACTCGAGCTGAATAGAGTGTACAAGATATTCGTGTAGTTAAGGAATTCCTAGACGTGTTTTTCACTAAATTACCTGGTTTGTCTCTAGATCGAAAAATGGAGTTCACAATTGACTTAGTTCCCGGTACTACTCCTATATCTATTCCTCCATATAGGATGACACCTATGGAACTAAAGGAGTTGAAAGTTCAGCTGCAGGAGTTGCTCAAGAAGGGATTCATTAGGCTTAGTGTTTCACCTTGGGGCGCTCTAGTATTATTTTTGAAGAAGAAGGATGGTACTTTGAGGTTATGCATTGATTACAGGCAACTTAACCGAGTTACAGTAAAGAATAAATACTCGTTGCCTAGAATTGATGACTTGTTTGATCAATTGCCGGGAGCTCGAGTATTCACTAAACTTGATTTGAGATCTGGATATTATCAACTAAAGATAATAGAGGTTGATGTACCAAAAAGTGCTTTTAGATGTACGTATGGACATTTTGAGTTCTTAGTAATGCCATTTGGATTGACTAATTCCCCAATGGTATTTATGAAATTAATGAATAAGGTGTTTCAACCCTACTTAGACCGGTTTGTAATTGTGTTCATTGATGACATTCTGGTGTATTCAAGAAGCAATGAGCAACATACTGAACATCTGAGAATAATTTTACAGACTATGAGAGAAAACAATTGTGTGCCAAATTTAGTAAATGTAAATTTTGGATGAATCAGGTGATATTTCTAGGCCATATAGTAACGGGGCATGGTATTCAGGTGGATCTAATGAAAATTGAAGCAGTAATGAGATGGGAGACACCGAAAAATGTATAAGAGATTCGAAGTTTCCTCGGATTAGCTGGTTATTACCGACGAATTTTTTAGGGGTTTTCTTTAATCTCAGTTCCTCTGTCTAAACTGCTGGGAAGAATGTGACATTTAAATGGAATGACAAGTGCCAGAGAAGTTTTGAAGAATTGAAACATCGATTAACTACAATGTCAGTGTTGACTATTCCATCAGGATCTGATGGATATGTGGCATACAGTGATGCGTTGCATCAGGAACTGGGATGTGTATTGATGCAGTATGGTAAGGTGGTAGCCTATGCATCAAGATAATCAAGGTCTCACGAGATGAATTACCCAGTACATGATTTAGAGCTTGTAGTAGTAGTTTTTGCTCTAAATATTTGGAGACATTACTTATATGGCGAGACATTTCAGATATATATTGATCATAAGAGCTTCAAGTATCTGTTAAGCCAGAAAGAGCTGAATATGAGACAGAGAAGATGGATAGAGTTACTAAAAGACTATGATTGCACAATTGAGTATCATCCGGGGATGGCTAATTTAATGGCTGATTCTTTGAGCAGAAAGTCAAATACCAGTGTAGCTCAGATTCAATTATTGAGGTTACCAAGTCTGATTCAGTTGAGAGCTTCAAATATAGAGTTAAATCTAGAGCACAATGAAGCATTGATAGCTACATTGAAACTGAGGTCAATGTTGCATGATCGGATTAGAAGAGTACAAAGTAAAGATCCTGAAATGGTGAAATTGATTGAGAAAGTTAAGAAGAATATAGATCCTGAGTTTGAGTTTAAAGATGATACATTATGGCTAAAGTAGAGACTATGTGTGCCTAATGTTAATGATCTGAGGAAGGAAATCTTAGAAGAAGGTCATCTGGCCACTTATGTTATGCATCCAGGTACCACCAAAGTATATAACACACTAAAATAACATTTTTGGTGGCCTGGAATGAAAAAGCAAGTATTCGAGTTTGTTTCTAAATGTATAACATGTCAGTAGGTTAAGGCTGAGCATCAGGCTCCAGTTGAAAAATTGCATTCGTTGCCTATTCCAGAGTGGAAATAGGAACGAATTACTATAGGTTTTATAATGGGATAGCCTAAAACTTTGGGACATAATAATGCAATATGGGTTGTGGTGGATCGATTAACTAAATCAGCCCATTTCATACCAATACAGGAGAACAATACACTAGATCACTTGGCTCGGAGGTATGTGATTGAGATTGTGAGACTACATAGGATTCCAGTATCTATTGTATCATATAGGGATCCCATATTTACTTCGAGGTTCTGGAAGAGCTTACAGTCAGCTATGGGCACACAGTTGAATTTCAGTACAATATTTCATCCTCAGACAAAAGGACAGTGTGAGAGAACTATCAAGACTATTTAGGATATGCTCAGAGCATACGTATTGGAGTTTTAGGGAGCTTGGGATCAGTATATAGTATTGATTGAGTTTGCTTATAACAATCATTATCATAACAGCATTAGATGGCATCGTATGAGGGGTTGTATGACAGAAAATATCGATGACCTCTATACTGGAATAAGGAAGGTTTGAGAATGATTGAGGGACTAGAATTGATACAGGATACTGTAGAGAAGGTGAGATTAATCAAGAGTCGAATAAAAGTAGCTCAGGATAGACATAAAAGCTACGTGGATCAATATAGAAAGGATATGGAATACAATGTTGGAGATAAAGTGTTTCTGAACATGTCTCCTTGGCGTGGTGTACTGAGATTTGGTAAAAAGGGAAAGTTGAGTCCGAGATCCTTATGAGGTCCTCGAGAAGATTGGACCTTTAGCATATAAATTAGCTTAGCCTAACGAAATGTCTCAATTGTATAATATGTTTCGTGTAAGTATGTTAAGAAGATACAGATCTGATTCTACCCATGTATTACTGGCTCAAGCTATTAAGATTGATAGTAATTTTAGTTATATTGCGGAACTGATCAAAATAGTGGGTTATAAGATGAAACAATTGAGAAATAGAGTGATTCCATTGGTAAAAGTTCGTTGGAGAAATCACTCGACTAAAGAAGCAACTTGGGAAACTGAGAATCATATGAGTCGACAATATTCCCACCTATTCGAATAATCAGGTAAGAATTTCAAGGACAAAATTTTTGTTAGGAGGGGAGAATTGTAACATCTTATTATCTGAATTAAGATTAAAATGGTGATTATTAGAGATCAATAAGAAATTAGGAAGCATAATTCATGCTTATGCATAATATGACATACACATACACGATATTATTGATCTTGCACAGTACAATTATTTGTACATGCATTTATTGACATTTTTCAGGTATAATTAATAGTTAAAAATGCAATTAAAATGTGAATTGTGAATTATTAGGGCTGAAAATTTATTTGGAGAGTCATATTATTATTTGAAAATTTTTAGTGAATTTTATAAATTTTCGAAAACTTTGGAGTATTTTTGGATTAAAAAGGTAGAAATATGACTAATTATTTTGTGACATGTAGACTGCTTAATTAGTTGACAAATGGAAGCATGAGTGAATGACAAATGAACTAGTAATTAGGAGACATGTGGCAGCTTAAGGAGGAGATAAATGACTTACATGCCAAATGACACATGTTAAGGTAGTTTGGAGACATCTTGCACCTAGTTAAATTAAGCTAAGTTGCTGCTAGAAAAATCCACCATCTTCTTCTCCTTTCTCCACCAAAAGTTGTTACTAACATACATCTCTGTAATTTGGTTTCAACCTTGCTAAATGACCAGATCAACATCATATTTTTAACATTCACAAGATAGTCAAAGAACCAGATTTTTGTTGTTCTTTGTCCTAGACAAAAATCAACTTATTTTTACCTTTACTTTATGACAATCTTGCAAATTTGGAAGGCTACATTGGGTTGAGGTTTTGAAGGAGATTTTGAGATTAACAAGTTAGTAGAAATCTGATCTTTAAGGCATGTGATTATGATGATTGAATTAGGAAAGATTGTATAAGTTATTGGAGAAAATGTGTGCTGGAATATTATGAACTGAAGAATTTACATTGAACAAACTTTAGTATTTTCATTATATCTTGAACTGTAGATTTCCAAATACGTTAATTCTTATTCAAAATAAATTAGAGACATATGTCTACAACTGTCCAGGAGAAGTCGAATGTTAATTCTATTTATAACCATTTCAAAATCTGGATGGAATTAGAGTTAGGGTTTCTGTTACAGTTTAAAAATGGTATGAACTGTTTTCGTATAACTTTCAGTATACTGAATCAAATTGCACGTTTCTAGTGTTATTAGAAACTAGAAACATAGGGGAACAATTGTCTAGAAGAAAGTGTTATTGAAATACACCATTTTTCTTGTCATAATGATCATGTAAAGTTGTCCCAAAATGAGGTGCTAGGATGAAAATGCTGAGGAGTGTTGGAATTTGATAACTGGAATATTTTTACTGAACATACTTCGATATTATGGCTATACTTTGACCTGTAGATTTCCAAATGAAATGATTCTTATTTTAAATTGAACTAGAGACATTTGCTACAAATGTTAAGAAGAAATTTAATTTGAATTTTGTCCTTAAGGGTTTTGAAATTTAGCTTGAAAGTAAGTCTTGACTTAGGTAATAGCACCACCAGTGGTAGAAATCAGTTCCTGTTGTTATTGAATAAACTGTGTTGATATAGGTCGAATCAGACAAAGGTGTCTTCACAAAAGTTATAGCTTATTCTCTTATATTTTGATTGGTATAAATTTTGTAATTTTTGGATATTGGAATTGAGAGATATGAGGTGTACAACTTGAATGCATGATCATGCGTTAACCAAAATTTCAAATGTACATAGTCTATGGTATTTTGAGCATAACTTATAGAATAATGAACCAAATTGAATGATCTTGGTATCATTATAAACTTAAGACATTGGACAATAATTTCTAGAAGGAAGTGTTGCCTAATTTTGTCATTTATCTTATCAGAATAATTATGTAAAGTTGACCCGAAAGCATATTGTGAGAAACAAAATCTGAAATGATCAAATGGGTTATGAAATTAGTTTCACATTGTTTTATTATGGTCTAAACCCTAAGTACAAATTATATTAATGATGGTTTTTCTATTTGAATGATATGGTGACAAAATCTTAATCAAATACCCGAAATTGTCATTAAACATGCATTGTGCATATTGCCTATACATTGATGTGCATAAAGAAAGACTTATACATTTGTACAAAATTGTGATATATGTAAATGCGTTTTGTATGATATAGAGGAACACATTGATTGCCAACCAGACATTCCCGGACCATCTAGGCAATAACATATTGGAGTGTATTGTGAGTAACCTAAGATGGTCTCACCTTGATTTGTTTTGTTTGTTACTGAATTGAATTTGATATTGATGAATGTGTACTGAATTATGGATAATAATTGTCTGAGACGTTCGATGCATGTGGATATTATTAGAAGTATTATTTGTATATGCATGATAATGTACTGTATTACTATCTTATTGAACAGTACTGAATTGTGTTGATTGTGTACTGGATTCCAGACAATACTTGTCCGAGGTATTTTGATGCATGAGAATGACATTGGCAATGTTGATTAAATGTGAATGCGTATGCCTAAATGATTTTCTGGTTCTCAACTGAAAAGTTAAATACAAGACCTAGTCTGATGACTATTGCTACTGTAATTAATACTATGACTAATATACTATTATATTACATGCAAATGAAAGTGATTGAATTTGATGATTGAATTGTGGCATGCACTTCATTCCAATGCATGTAATATAAAGGAGTGGTGACTGATATTGCTACTGATACTGTTACTAATAAGAGCTTTAAGGTCCCGCATATGTGGTTCGAGCCTATGGCTCATTGTGATCTATGAGTCACAAACTGACTGACTGAGCCCAATAATTCGAGATATTGTAAAAGCACACAGTTATAACAATAAAAAAAATGAATGTGAGTCTCATACATATCGCATCCACATATAATTGGAATTCATTAAATGATTTGCAAAGTTGTGTGAATGTCGTTATATGATTGAACTGTTTAACTGAGAAGTGATTTATCTATGATAGCGTTTGATACTAATTAAGCATATTTAAACTGTATGATTCATGCTATATGATTGATCTTGTTTTGTGACATGAGTGAACTCATCAAAATTACACCGTTGCTTTTTAGGTTCGAGAGTGAGACGACCTAGCTTCTAAGACTCCATAGAAGCATATTTTTTGCAACTGTTAAAGCCAGATTTGGCTCAAAGGTCAGTCAACTGGGGATTGAGGACATAGTTGTTTCTTTCATGTTTATAGTATTTGGTGTGTACTGAGTTGTTTATGTTCATAAGACGATGTTATATAAACATGGTTGGTATTGTATTATATAAAACAATGCAAATTATGATTTTTCATATACAATGATGACATTTTGGGTTTTAGAAAATGTGTGATTGATGGTTTAGTTTGTGATGCCATGTTATGTATAGTGATGGTGAGATAGTTAACATGTCATTTTTGTCAGGCATGCACACGTGTATCCTAGGGACGCACATGCATATGTTATATGGAAAGGGGTGTTACACTCACTATCCATAATTTGATAGCTATTAGCTCTAATGTCATTGTAAGCATTGGATTTCTTCCTTCGGTTAATGGGCCTAGTCAAAGTAGGCCCTCAAATCAAATAATGAGCAACTCAGTAAAGGAGTAGTTCACTTACCTATTAGTACATAAACTATACTTATATCCATTTTACTACAATACAAATATGTTCACCCAATCTTGCTTTCATGGCGAATGATCTAGAACTAAAGAGCCAATACATAATTATGTTATCTCTATCATTGTTGCAGGATCTTTATAACCATACTCATAATAGACTACAACATTAAAGTTGCTTAACACTTTTGTGTAGGTTGTTTACATGTGTTTGTTATATTGCAAGTTGAACTCTATCAAACACCATATTACTCTTTATAAAATTTGTGGAATATTGTTGCCACCCAACGGTCTTTATCCTTTAATACACATTTCAGTAATAAAAGCCTCATTTCATCAACCCCCGTATCTTTTATCTTTTTAGCCTTTAACATATTTTGCAATGCTTAGTTTTTTCAACACCCCACCAATTAAGAAATTAAAAATTTTATGCATATTTACATTTAAAAAAAGCATGAGCACTAACTGGCAATCAGTAGTAACAACATATATACTAAAATAATATCCATGGTACAAATCTAATATGGTACATAAATCCAAAACATAACAAACAACATAACATGATTTTATTATAAAACTTAAAAGTTAACAATAAATGGACATTACTTAGTACTATCTATAGTCCAAATTTTCACTGTCACCTCCTATTTGAATGCACAATTGATGGCTGGATTGATGAATTTTGGATTGATTTTTTTTAGGTTGGGAAAAAAAGAAGGGTAAAGTCACGACAATTTGAACAGGTTTGGAAAATGCGTGGATTTTGGGATCAATTTCTGGGAAAAACTAGATAGAATTGGCCAGCAGGTCTTTCATGAAGTTTGTAGGATTTTCTGTAAGCTTTCTAGTTATATAAGATATGAACCGATTGGACAAGTGGTTACTAAGTTATGATCAAAATAGCGCTAGAAGGTTAGATTCGGACACTGCTTGGAAATGGTTGAGAGAAGATCAAAGTTTTTAGAGAAACTCGCAAACCCACATTTGGATAGTTTAGGAATACTAACAATCCTAGAAAATCAGAGCAAATTGGAGCTAGAAAGTCAGGATTTTACTTGTAATAAATCTAAAATTTTAAAACAAGCACAAACGAACCTATATTTGGAAAGTTGATAAGAATTTGGGAAGCCACATTAAAATCAGCAACTCACAAATCCTTGGCATTCCAAAACAGATCATAAACATAATTAAGAATTATTTAAATAGTCTTTAAATAGGAAAATGAAAAATGGCAACTTTAAATGAAAATAAAAATGGAAAGCAGTAAATATAGTTGAAAAATTGTTTAAGTGAATTTCCAGACTTTTATCCAATGAGAAAACAACCGAGCTCGGTTTTGAGCTTCTCCGTGGGCTGGACGAGCATGTTTGATGAGGCATCTTGGGCTGATTCGTTGGTTGTATCTTCTTCAAGTGTGAGTAAGGCTTTTAAAAAACCAAATGGCTTGACATGGACATGAGTTTGCATGATAAAACCCAAATCAATATAGTCTTCAAATTCTTCTTCTTTGGCCGACTGATTCACTTGAGCTTCACTAAATCCCATGCTTGCTAAATCTTCAAGGACCTTAGTTGATGGTCCACCATCAGTCTCCCCTTCCTGGAATGGATTTGTATTCAACTTCTCTTCCTAGACCGAAATTACATCTTGCTCCCCTTCTTGGAAATCTTCATCTTGGGCTAGGCTGGTAGCTCCTTCAACAAATGGGCTCAAATTTTTAATGTCGAAAGTGTTGGATATTCCATATTTTTTGGGCAGATCGATCTTGTAGACTTTTGCTCCAATTTTCTTCAAGACTTTGTAAGGACCTTCAGCTCTATTACTAAACTTAGTCTTTCTTTTGCTGAGGAACCTCAATTTTCTTAAATGTACCCACACTAAGTCACCCTCCCTAAACTCTACAACCCTCCTAAATTTTGCTTGTCTCTTATAATCATCATTGTGTTTTAGAATATTCTCTCTTGCCCTCCTGTGCAACTCAACTATTTCTGTTGCTCTAGACTCTCCCTTAACACTATGAGGCCCACTAGCCACAATTGGTGACAAATCTAAAGGACTCAATGGGTTGGCTTCATAAACTAACTCAAATGGTCTGAATTGTATGGTTTTAGACTTGGATGAATTGTAGGCAAACTCGGCTTGAGGTAAAAATAGGTCCCAATTTTTTGTTTTCCCTCCTAAAAGACTTCTAAGAATGTTTCCAAGACTTCTAATGACTACCTTGGTTTGACCATCTGTTTGAGAGTGAAATGATGTACTAAACTTTAATTGTGTCCCTAATCTACCCCATAACACTCTCCAAAAATGACTTAGAAATTTGACGTCTCTATCACTCACAATTGACCTAGGCAACCCATGTAATTTGACCACATCCCTAAAATACAACTCCATAACATGTGAAGCATCCATGGTCTTGGTACAAGGAATAAAATGTGCGATTTTAGAAAAACAATCAACAACTACCATAATAGACTCAAACTCCCTTCTAGTTCTAGGTAACCACAAAATAAAATCCATACTTACATCCTCCCATGGCTTGTTTGGAACTGGAAGTGGAGTGTATGAACAAGTTGGTGGTGAAGTCATCTTTGCACGTTGACAAGTATTGCAAGCTTGAACTAGTCTCACCACATCCCTGTACAACTTAGGCCAATAGAAACTTTATTGGACTAGGGTCATATGTTTTGTCACGGCCAAATGCCCAGCCAAACCTCCTCTATGAACTTTCCTCAAAATGGTTTCTCTAAGTGAACATCTTGGAATGCAACAAGAATTTCCCTTGAAAAGAAAGCCATTATGTTTAACAAAATCTCCATATGCTCCTCGGCCACATTGCTTCCATATCTCCCCAAAATTAGAATCACTTTCATACAAAGCCTTCATATCATCAAAACCAACAACTTGAGCTTGCAAATAATGCAACAAAACATACCTTCTAAAAAGTGAATCTGCAACCACATTTTTAGCACCAGGTTTGTGTTTCAACACGAAATCAAATGTCTGGAGATATTCCATCCATGTAGCCTGCCTCTTATTCAAATGTGATTGACTTTGAAAATACTTCAAAGCTTCATGATCAATAAACAACACAAAAGGGGCAGCCCTAATTCTCACTCCCTCTTGACTTAGAGCAGCCCTAATTCTCACTCCACTTGCATCGCTCTCTAACTCAAAAGGTTTATCAAAGTTTGGTAAGGCTAGGACAGGTGCATTGTTCATGGCTTTTTTGAGTGTGTGAAAGGCTATGGTGGCTTGTGGTATCCATTTAAACTCTCATTTCTTTATACAATCAGTGATAGGGCTAGTAACTATGCTAAACCCCTTAACAAACCGCCTATAAAAGGAACAAAATCCATGGAAACTTCTAATCTCAAACAGGTTTGTTGGTATGGGCCATTCTAGAATGGCTTTGATTTTAGAAGGATCCATGTTTATCCTACAGTTTGTAACAATAAAACCCAAAAAGGAAATGCTATTTGTACAAAAATCACACTTCTCCAAATTAGCATACAAACTCTCACGGTCTAAAACTTCAAACACCAATTTCAAATGCACAATATGTTCTTCAACATTGGGGCTATATATCAAAATGTCATCAAAATAGACAATAACAAATTTATCAAGGAAAGCTTTCAATACCTCATTCATGAGCTTCATAAAAGTGGATGGTGAATTGGACAACCCCATTGACATAACAAGTCATTCATACAGCCCCTCTTTGGTCGTGAATGCGGTTTTCCACTCATCACATTCTTTCATCCGAATTTGGTGGAATCCATTAGCTAGGTCAAGTCTAGAAAAAAATTTAGCTCCATTAAGTTGATCAAGCATGTTATCTAATCGAGGGATAGGATATCTATTTTTGATGGTGATTTTATTAACAGACCTGCTATCAATGACCATTCTCCACTTGTCATTTCTCTTAGATACCACAAAGGCTGGTACTACACATGGACTTGTGCTTTCTTGTATAAAACCCTATCAAGGAACTCATCAATCTGTGCTTGTAAAGCTGCATACTCTTTAGGATTCATCCTATAGGCTGCCTTGTATGGAAGAGTAGCTCCATAGATAAAATTTATCTCATGTTGAATTTTCCTCAAAGGAGGCAGTCCCTTAAGGAGAGTTTTTGGAAAAAAAACTTTGAGAATTCGTCAATTAATGGCTGAACAATTGATGACACAACCATTTCAAGTTTATCAACATCTTCTACTTCAAGAGGAAAATAGGATGGTAGGCTTTGCAAAATCACACTCTTCTCCTCTATAGAAATCATTCCTACAGTTCCAACTTCATTCTTCTTTCTCAACCATTTCGGCTCAAGTGGTAGTAAGGTGAATTTTTGGCCATTTTTCACAAGTGAGTAAGTATTAGCTCTCCCCTGATGACTTACATCTCTATCATAGAGCCATGATCAGCCCAACAAACGATGACAAGCTATCATAGGCACAACATGGAACCATATTTCATCTTCATACTTCTTGATTGAAAACGAAACTAGACATCTTTTTGTCACCTTGATTTCATGCTTTGTATCAAGACAAGAGAACTTGTAAGGATGTGGCAAAGGCTCATTTTGAGGCCAAACTTGTCAACCATCTTGTTTGAGACTACGTTTTCACGTGCACCTCTATCTATGACTACCTCACATAATTTGCCTTTAGATAAGCATCTTGTATGAAATAGAGAGTTCCTCCTCCAATCCTCATCTTCATTCTTTTCAACACTCAACATTTTCATTAACACTAAGAGCTCTCCATCTAATTCTCCATTGCACATTTCTTCCTTCAAATTGTCATCATCAATAAGCTCTTCACACACATCTTCTTCACTCATCTTCAATAGCTCATGGTCAATTCAATAGCTTCTTGAATGGTGATGATTTTGGTCGTGGGGCATTCAGATTGGAAGTGTCCAAATCCTTGACATTTGAAGCATCTTTGGTGAGTTTTTGGGGTTTGTTTGTTGTAGTTTCTTGGGATAGCTTTTTGGGCAGATTATGGGCTAGCATTTTTGTAACATCCCACCCTCGACAGGAAGGGCAGAATAGTAATTTAGCAAAGGATAAGAGTGACTGGGACTAATTAGGAATGTTCATGCATACTGGTATTTGTGAACAGTAAATTTTTGCACATGAAAAATAACTGTACATGCATTCATGACATTCTCGGTATTTGTGCCTAATGAAATTTTGTTGTGACTAACGTGGTAATTGTGTTTTAAAAAAATTATTATTTGGAGTGAGTCTTTATGTGTTTTATATTTTCAGGAAATTTTAGAAATTTTTATGGACTTTTCCGGAGAAAATTCCCATACCGAAAAAATCGCCAAATAGCGAACCAGTTGATTTTCGGTAGTGAAAATTGTTGTCCAATGGCACTACAATATTGGGTATATTATTTTGGATTTAGAATTAGGGCCATTAGAATTGAATGGGTCAAATTTCATTAGGGTTTCTTGATAAATCCTATTACATGTTTTTTGTTGGGACCCGATCCGAAAACCGGATCCCAACCGAAAAACGAAGGAAAACGAAGGAAACAAAGCGCATTCAAATCGAATGAATCAAATCACAACATGCGGAAGCAAACGCGAAACAAATACGAAGGTATCGAACCAAAACGAATCGAGTACAAATCGAATCGAAACCAATTTCCAATACGTAACAAAACGGGTTTACATCCGTGAACAAATATTTTTGAATCACCGACGCTATGCGTTGGAAATCCTAAGACCGATCCAATCCAAACCGTATAAATTTTTTCTTCTTTTCTTTTCTTTCTTTCCTCATTCCTTTCTTTTTCATTTCTTCCATCTTCCTTAATCAATTTCTCAATTCATAATCATTTTCTTATGCACTCAAATAATCTCAATTCTCATTCTTATACCCATTTCACTAAAATTTTGGCAAGATAACTACGCCTTCTATTAAACCCAAAACCTGCAAAGTGTTCAAAATACACTTCTATATTTCTCACAATATGACCAGTATCATCGGACTCCCCGCCCGGAATCCAACACAACAAACGCAATCCTATATCTACATGTCCATATCTAACACACATTATACAAATCCAATTCCTATTAATTCCTCAATTCAATATACAAACCATAGTCATTATACATAAGGTCATAATCCAAATCTTTATGCAAAATTCATAAATCAAATCAATCCAAACCCAATAATCAATCATCTCTATATCCAGATCCCATTTATAACTTAAATCAATACACATGTCCAGAATTCATAATACAATCCCATAATAATACTTGTAATACAAAAATTACAAAACCAGTCTTATACAAACCGATACCAAAATCCCATTTTTCATAAAATACAAACGATACAAAATCGAATAACACGTCTTGTCATTCTTTCATCCGATCTCCTGCTCGAAAACCTGGAGATGGGGATGAAAGGGGGTGAGCACAAAGATCGTGGATAATATGTTTATAAAACGAATGGATAAGCAAAACCTTTGAAATCTTTTTCCTTCTCTGGTCTTAGAAAAACATTTCTTTGAAATCCGTAAAGCACATTTTTAAAAGTTCTTTTTTTGCTGTAGTCAAACTCGCAGTTTGTAAAACGTATGATTCTTAGGCTTTCAGCCATAAATCCATAGATTACAAAACATGAATGCATCAACTTGACAATTTATAGATGCAATGTCATATCACATATGCAATGGACACAAATGGCTCGAGAGTTCCATAAACACGACGGAAACCGAAGTTTACCGTAAACACGACGAGTCCATTTTTCAGATCTCGTAAGCCTCAAGCAGGCAGCCAAGAGAAGGCTAAGGGGGTCAACGTGCACGTGACTTAACGAAATAGGTTCTCTCTTGCCCACACAAAAGCACATATCATGCTCAAATCAATTAATCGAATACTCTTTTTCGAATATACACAATGCCATGAAATCTTTCGAGGCATAACACAATGTATGTTGCAATTCATCCAAAGTCCATGTATTGAATCAAAATTGATTTTTCAAATCATTCATACAATGATGCAACTTTTATGATGCAATTGAAATCGAAAATCTCTTTATTTAAAGAAAAGTAGGGCTTATAAATTCAAATTATAAACACATTACCCACCTCGAATCGATGCTAGAAACTTGTTCCTCGCTCCAATTTGTCCATTGATTCCTTCTTTCTTCTAATTTAACTTTACCTAAAGCAATTCCACACAAATTCAATATCATAATTAATTTAATCCTCAAATTGAACTTAGAAACAATAATCCCTCATATATTCAAGCTTTCTAAATCACAAATTTCCAAAATCTCCAAATTCCAAATTTGGGCATAAACCCTAATTAATTTTCATCCAAAATTAAACCCATAATACTAAGCAATCACCAAAATTAACTTCATACTCCACAAACCCATTTCATTTTCCATGATTCTAAACCAAAACTTCAAGAGAAACTCAAATCTTAAAATTGCTCTTACCTCATATCTCCTCCATTTTCAGATTTTCTTGGTTCAAGATGACACTCTCTTCATCCTCCACCTTTTTCTCTCTTGGAATGACATTAAAATCTCTCTTCAAGTGGTAGAAAAATCGAGCCCTAGCTCTCTTGCTTTCTCCTTCACTCATTTGAAAGCTTGCTCTCCCTTCTCTCTTCTTTTTTTTGTTCTTTTCTTTGTTCAAATGTCGTGCTTCCTTTGATAAAAACAACAGCTCACTTGCTTTTATAGTCCCATGACATTTAATGAATGAGGAATGACCCATAAACCCCTCCATTTAAGCCTATAAACTTAACCCTTTAAGTAAACTTCCAAAATTGCCCCTCTATTGGTCTTTAAAATTGACATCTTGTCTGATTATTTCGATCAAGTAAATGAAGCCGTTTGACAAAACTTTCTTCTATATAAATGTTCCTCTATGTCTTACGAATCCAATGCTTCAAGAATCGGATTGATTGGAGCACTATAGCTCAAGATATCTCCAAAATACTGAAGTCTGTTCTTCAGACCTGAGGCTGAACACTACACCGAGATTCACTCCAGAAATTGAAAGTCTTAGAATCTTAATTGTCGATCAGCTCCTTCATAAAATTTGTAGCCCCATGTTTCTAGTTTAATTTAAAACAAGAATCGCCTCGTTCCGAGCTCTACAGCTCCGGATATTTCAAAATTAGTAAAATATATTCAGACTTTATCAACTGATCGTTATACTTTGTTTCAAACCACCGTTTCCAATTTAAAAGAAAATCTGATAAATCAAGTGTGGAAAGATAGAAAAATCTCTTAGAAATCCATCGCTTCAAAAATGAGGTCGATCGGAGGTCTGTACAAAAAGTTATGGCCAAACGAAAGAAGAGGGGTCAAAAACACAAAAGCAGACGATGACGTCATCATAGACGAAGTGACGTCATCACAGACGAAGTGACGTCATCAGAGATGAAGTGATGTCATCACAGATGAAGTGATGTTCGATCCCAAATCCGGAACCGAACTACTTAATCCGAAACCCTCATACCTATATACAAGTATAAGGTCAATGAAAGTCCTCCGCACAAAACTCGTAGGATTTACCGTAAATAACCTCCAATTAAAATAATCTTCTTAGGACCCAAAATTAAAATCCAATTCTTAAGCTGATATGAAATTTCATGCCGCTATAAAATCAGCAATGAAAATCACTTCAATCGGAGCTTCCTTGATTTCGCTAGAATTTTCCAAAATACGGACTCATGTTCTATAATTTTCAACCAATTGCTTCACTTTGATTGAATCCATAATTTCAATTTAATTCCTAAAACTCTCAAATTTGCATAATAAAGGGAACAATGAGTTTAGAAAACTAATGCTTTGAAAATCGAGAGAAACGGAAGTCAATTGCAAAAGTTATAAGAGGAAAATCGGAAATGACCAAATGAATAGTAATCAGCCAAATTCTGACCCTCCTAGCTTCTTACTCCTAACTCCGAATAAGACATATCATACCTCCATGGAAAGATGAAAAGGCCCTTTTACATTTTTCATGAAGGATGGAAAAATCGATTCCCACTTTAAAGGGGCGAAAAACCCTTCCGAAGGTTCAGCCCAAAATATCATATGAGTAGTAATCCGAGAACCAAAAGCATAGGGGACAACAATTTTCAAATGTTCATAACTTTTTCATCTTAATTCTAAAAATGACCCATTTTACCTCGTTGGAAAGATAAAAAGATGCTCTACAAATTTCATGAAGGGAACAAAAATCGAAACAATCATTTAGAGGGGTAAAAACACAGCCAAAAGTTCAGCCTAAAAACTAGCCAATGAAACAGTAATTTACCTAAATGAACGAGAATCGTCAATATTCCCAACCTCATAACTTTTATTCCTAACTCCAATAATTGTAAATCATACCTCATTTTAAAGATAGAAGGATAATCTACATTTTTCATGAAGAAAGCAAAAACCAAATCAGTCTCTAATTGGGTGAAAAGTCCCTCCGAAGTTGCTGCAAAATTTCAGTCCCTCATGAACAGTAGCTGAAACCTTTCCACTCTCATAACTTTTTCATCCTAAGTCCAATTGAGACAAATTTTATGTCGTTGGAAAGCTCTAATCATGCTCTACATTCTTCAAGAAGATCTCTCAATTCAATTCAAACACTAAGAGAGTCTAAATCACCAACAAAGGTTTGTCAAATTTTGCCAAAAATTTGACAACACCTCCTTTAAAAGTTCACTATCCAAACTTCAATTCAATTTAATCCAACTCAAGTACCTGCATCAAAACCTCTATCTTCAATCTCTCACAACACACACCAATCCAAATATCCCAAAAGATCAACTTCAATAGCAACAACACACTCCTAGCATTCTAATCATATCCAAACTATAACACAATTACATTTCCCCCTTTCTTGTCAAATTCAAACCATACAATGATGCAATTGTTTTAAAACATGCATGAATTGCACAAAATACATTAGAACTGAATATTCTTGCATTCATATGAAAATATGAGTTATTACAAGGCTTTAGAGGGCATTTTAAGCCACTACATCAAATCCCAAAATACAAGCTTGCAAAAGCATCATTTGCCCAAAATGCATCTAAAGCATTGATTTATAAAAATTAACTTGAAATACAAAAATTATCCATTTCTGGAGCAATGCCTTTAAGCTCGATGGTCGATCTCGTGCTCCTCACCTGGAGATGGGACGGAATTGGAGGGGGTGAGCTTACGCTCGTGGGTAACATGTTTATATTTATGCAAATAAGCTGAATTTATTTCATTATCCATACTGCTAGCAAAATCTCTCATCAAACAATCATACAACTTTGCATTTCATAAATTCATCAAGCTAAAAGCATAACTTTCATGATTCATGCGTCTATCATTCTTGCAAATACATGCTAACACATAAACACATAGCTAATGGTTCGGTAAGATAAGTCCATTAATAATCGATTTAACTACACAAGTGTAGTCGTATCTCGAGGAGTCCAAAAGGAACATCCTCGCCACAATCAGGCGGTGCTGAAGCCTAATCGCCAACGTGCACGTGACTCATTGGGTGGACTTAATTACCCCACATAACATGAATTCATGCATCAAAATCTGGACTTTTCTTGTCCAACTGGTTGATTTTGAAAATGGATTTTCATGCATCCAAATAGCTGATTTTGAAAATGTATTTCATGCTTAACTCACATTTCATGATTTCACTAATATTCATGCTCATTCAATTCATGAACTTGTCAAGCAATATCAAGCAATGTCATATACTGTTCAAACTCTCACATAATGGCAATCATAAATCAATTTATACACAATCAAAACTCAATCAATGCTCATCCCAAGGTAGTTGGAAAACATTAATTTCATTTGTTGAAATAGTATTTAAAACTTACTAGCATAAAGATAAAAATGAAACCCACCTTATATCTTGCTTAATCCTTGCTTAGGAGTGCTCTTCTCCTTGCTCTTCTCCTCTCTCTTGCTCTACTTCAAGAGAAACAAAAACCCATTTCAACATAACTTCACTTGAAAATCTACATAACCTCTTACATGAAATTAACTTCAAAGTCACTAAACCCACTTCATTTCTAAGCTTTCTACACCATAACCTAACTAAAAGCTAACACTTGAAATCATGACTTACCTTAGTTCTTGACTCAACCAAAGAGTTTCTTGGTTCAAGGTGTAGCTTAGCTCTTCCTCTATACTTTTCCTTCTTGAACTTTCTTCAAACACTTACTTAATCTCTTGGAAACTCAAGACCTAGCCAAGCTTTTCTTTTTCTTCTTCTCCCTTCACCTTCCATGAACTCTCCCTCTAATTTTCATAACTTCCTTCTCTTCTTCTACTAACCCACTTAATTCATTCTCTTTTATACTACTTACTAACTTACTTAAGCCTATAGGCCTAAAGCCCAACTCACTTCTTCTTCCTTCCTTCTTATATTCTCTTTAAACTACTCAAGCCCATTTATCTTTTAAGCCCATCTTATTCTCCTTTCCTTTCCTACCTCATTAAGGCCCAACTAACACATTTAATCTCATTAACTCACCACCTAACTCTTTAATGCTATCACATACTAATTAATGTCAACTCAATTAATGCTAACATAACTTACTCAATTAATCTAATCATGCTTAATTTAAAAAAAATTGGGGCTAACATTTCTCCCCCCCCCCTTAAGAAATTTCGTCCTCGAAATTCTTACCTGATTCATTGAAGAGGTGTGGATACTTCTCCTTCATTGCATCCAAAGGTTCCCACGTCGCCTCTTCAACTGCATGATTCCTCCAAAGGACTTTAACTAGCTGAATTGTCTTGTTCTTGAGAACTTTCTCCTTGCTATCCAGAATTGCCACTGGCATCTCCTCATAGCTCGATCATCACTCAATTTGAACCTCCGAGGTTCGAATAATGTGAGAAGGATCGATATGTACCTTCTCAACATGGAAACATGAAAAACATCATGGATTCGAGACAACTCTGGAGGCAATGCCAACCTGTAAGCTAACGGCCCGATCCTCTCTAGAATCTCATACGGACGCACATACCGAGGACTTAACTTGCCTTTCTTGCCAAACCTCATGACTTCCTTCCATGGAGACGTCTTCAGGAATACTTTGTCACCTATTGCATACTCCATCTCCTTCCTGTGAGCATCTGTGATAACTCTTCATTCTATCTGAGTGCCTTAAGTCATTGCTTGATCAAACTAACCTTATCCATTGTCATCTGAACCAATTCTGGTCCTACCAGTTTCCTTTCACCTTCTTCATCCCAACATATTGGAGTCTTGCATCTCCTGCCATAAAGCGCTTCATAAGGAACCATCTGAATGCTCAAATGGTACGAATTGTTATAGGCAAATTCGACCAACAGCAAATGTTCATCCCATGCTCCTTTGAAGTCCATGACACACGCCTCGAGCATTCCTCTAGGGTCCGAATGGTCCTCTCGATCGACAATCCTTCCGAGGATGAAATGTTTGTCTTTGAAACTCAACTTAGTCCCTAGAGCTTCCTGCAAACTACTCCAGAATCTCGACGTAAATCGAGGATCCCTGTCGGATACTATAGAATCTGGAACTCCATGCAACCTCACTACCTCATCAATGTATTTTCTTGCTAACACCTGCAACGAATCTGTCTGCTTAATTGCCAGAAAATGGGCTGACTTGGTTAACCGATCTACAATAACCCATATGGCATTATGCTTCCTACTAATTCTGGGTAAACCCATCAAAAAATCCATAGTGATCCTTTGCCACTTCCATTCAGGAATGGACAATGGCCTTAACATGCCTGAAGGTGCCTGGTGTTCAGCCTTGACTTATTGACACACTAGACATCTGCTCACATACTCTGCTACATCCCTCTTCATGCCTTTCCACCAGAAATGCTCCTTCAAATCCCTGTACATCCTGGTGCTGCCTGGGTACATGGAATAAGGCGCGTTATGTGCCTCATCCAAGATCTCATCCTTGACTTCCTTAACATTCGGAATACACAATCTGCTTCCGACTACCATAAGTCCGTCATCTCTCACTACCACTTCAGACTGCTTGCTATTCTGGATTTCCTCACGAAGCTTACTCAATTCTGCATCCTGCTCCTGCAACTCCTTGACTTTCTCTCTAAGTATCGGCCTCACCTTGAATTGAGCAAGAATGCATTCTGACTTATCCTGCTTCAAGCTTATCTTAAGCTTAGCCATCTGTTCCAACAAAGGCAAGTAAACTGCCTGGACATGAGCTATGGATGACTTCCTACTCAATGCATCCGCTACTACATTTTCCTTTCCTGGATGGTACTCAATCATCAAATCATAGTCCTTACGTAACTCAATCCACCTTCTCTGCCTCAAATTCAGCTCTTTCTGGCTCAGTAAATACTTAAGACTCTTGTGATCCGTGAAGATCCTAGTCTGCACCCCATACAAATAATGTCTCCAAATTTTTAGAGGGAAAATTGCTGCTGCTATCTCTAAATCATGAGTAGGATAATTCAACTCATATGGCTTCAACTGCCGTGAAGCATAGGCTATCACTCTGTCGTTCTGCATTAACACACAACCTAAGCCTTTTCTCGAAGCATCACTGCATAATCGATACCCCCGATCTCCATCAAGGTGATTAGGATTGGAGCGCTCGTTAATCTATGCTTGAGTTCCTCAAAACTCTTCTGACATTCTTCGCTCTAGATAAACTGTTGATTCTTCCTCAACAATTTAGTTATCGGCGCAGTTATCATGGAGAATCCCTCCACAAACCTCCTGTAATAACCTGCCAGGCCTAGAAAACTCCGTACCTCTTTTACTGTCTTAGGCTCTTGCCAATTCACCACTGCTTCTACTTTTCTCGGATCAACATGGATCCCTCTGTTGGAAATCACATGTCTAAGGAAAACCACTTCATGCAGCCAAAATTCACACTTGCTGAATTTGGCATATAGCTCTCTTTCCCTTAATCTTTGCAACACTATTCTGAGATGCTCTGCATGTTCTCCTTCATCCTTGGAATAGACCAGAATGTCATCGATAAATACTATGACAAACTGATCTAAAAACTCCTGAAAAACCCTGTTTATAAGGTCCATGAATGCAATGGAGCATTGGTCATCCGAATGGCATGACCACGAACTCATAGTGTCGTGAACGGTCCCGAAGCCGTCTTGCTAACATCGACTTCGATTCGGAGTTGATGATAACCTGACCTGAGATCTATCTTCGAAAAGACCCTTGCTCCCTACAGCTGATCAAACATATCATCTATCCTGGGCAGAGGATACTTGTTCTTAATCGTCACCTTGTTGAGTTTCCTGTAATCAATACACATCCGCCATGTTCCATCTTTCTTCTTAACAAATAAAACTGGCGCTCCCCAAGGTGATGAACTTGGCCTGATAAACTGCTTTTCTAATAATTCCTGCAATTGCTCCTTAAGCTCCCTCAACTCAGCTAGAGCCATCCGGTATGGTGGTATTGAAATGGCTGCGGTTTCGGGAATCAAGTCACTTGCAAACTCAATTTTCCTCACCGGCGGCAAACCTAGTAACTCTTCTGGAAATACTTCTGGGAACTCCCTCACTATAGGGTAATCCTCCAACCTTCCTACTTTCACCTCTGGATCAACCACATATGCCAAAAAGGCCTTACCCCCTGGCCCATCATCCTGTCAGCTAGCAAAGCTAAAATGATCCTCGATGCTGGCATCTTCCTGTCCCCCTTGAAGACCACTTTCTCTCCATTTCCCAGGTCAAACTCCACTTCCTTACGGCTACAATCTAACTTTGCCCGGTACTTTTCCATGGTATCCATACCTAGTATGACATCTAGTCCCTTTAGGTCAAGAGGTAGCAAGTCTACTACTAATCTTGCACCATCGATACTGAGCTCACACTTCTTGTAGACTAAATTGATCACCGCCTTACTCCCTAAAGGAGTACTAACAACTAGAAAATTATCCATAATCTCAGGATTCACAGCATGCATATTCAGACTTGAGGACACAAATGAATGTGTAGAGCTAGTATCAATCAGAACATAAACTGCTGAATTAAATAATTGAGCCATACCAGTCACAACTCCGGGAGCAGCTACGGCTTCTTCCCTCGTCATGGCAAATACTCTACTGGTGCTCGACCCGTGCCCTTGGCCTCCTCAGAGGATTTGCCTTCCTTGCCTGACTCTGAGCGCCTACTTTTGTAATCGGTGCCGTTCTGTTGTTTCCGTCGCCTCTGGACTTAAAATTGAGAGCCCTCTTGCCTTGACCTCGAGGACAATCTCTCATCATGTGCCCTTCTCTCCACATTGGAAACAACTACCAAACCCCGAGACACTTCCCGGATGAAACTTCCCACATTGACCACACCGAGGGTTTGTATACTTGCCTTTCCATGTCTTCCTGGGCCTCCCACACTAGAGACACCGCCAGAATCGCCCTTGACCACTGGCTCTTGGCGGGACCACTCTGCCCATACCACCACGAGAATGAAAAGTCCTGGTGCTCCTTTCAGTCTTGGAGCACTCACTCCCTTCTGGAAGATCGCTCCCGGTCTTCCTCTTTCGCTTACCTCGACTTGATGTTCTCCAACTTTTTCGCCGAGAGCAAGATCTACCAACCGCCTGGTAGTCGGAAATTATGGATCAACACCTTCTCCCCGATCCCTAAGTGCAATCCGCTCTCAAACTTGCAGCACTTATCCTCTTCGGCCGCCACAATGTTTGTCTGATACCGTGATGGTGAGTGAACTTCAGCTCATACTCACTCACGCCGGCTCCCTCTGCGTGAGGCTCGAACTCCCCGCCTTCTCGTGGGACGTAAACCCTCGAGAAGTACTTCTTCCGAATACTTCCAGAAACTCCTCCATGTCAAGACTGGAGGTATCGCCGACCACGGGCACCGACTCCCACCCAAAGGCGCGATCCCCCGCAATAAACTAGTGCATATTCTAACCTCTCCTCATCCGAGCACTTCATCGATTCAGACCCTCTCGGTCCGCTTCAGCCATGCTTGACTTCCTCAGATTAGTAGTCCACTGAAATCGACACTCCATACTTCCGAGCTTGTCATACGCCCGCTCCGATCTGCTGAAGTTGGCATCGAGCTTGCATTCCTTCGCCCATGGCATAAGTGAAAGCTTTGGCGAAGGCCCGAAAGAACTGGGATCTACTGGATTTACATGAGGCATAGGAGGGGCTGAGAGGCACTTCATGCCGCACACTTGGTGCCTCTGAATCAAACAGGATGGTCCTCGCATCCGGGAATATAGGATTCATTCGTACTTCCCTCAGAGAGCTCGATCGAGATTGAGCTCCTCGAGTTCTTCTTCGAGGCGCATATTACTCCTTTAAATGAAAACCATTTCAAATCTTTAGCTCATGCTTTCAAACCAGTTCAAATCATGTAAAACAATTCAAAACCAATAATGCATGATCAGATTTAAAACAATGCATAGGGTTCATGTAACATGATGCATGCTGACTCTACCCTTGAGGCTACCCACTAAGGTTCCTAGGAAATCATAAACCTAGGGCTGCTCTGATACCACAAATGTTGGATCCCAAATCCGGAACCCAACTACTTAATCCAAAACCCTCATACCTATATACAAGTATAAGGTCAATGAAAGTCCTCCGCACAAAACTCGTAGGATTCATCGTAAATAACCTCCAATTAAAATAATCTTCTTAGGACCCAAAATTAAAATCCAATTCTTAAGCTGATATGAAATTTCATGCCTCTATAAAATCAGCAATGAAAATCACTTCAATCGGAGCTTCCTTGATTTCGCTAGAATTTTCCAAAATGCGGACTCATGTTCTATAATTTTCAACCAATTGCTTCACTTTGATTGAATCCATAATTTCAATTTAATTCCTAAAACTCTCAAATTTGCATAATAAAGGGAACAATGAGTTTAGAAAACTAATGCTTCGAAAATCGAGAGAATCGGAAGTCAATTGCAAAAGTTATAAGAGGAAAATCGGAAATGACCAAAAGAATAGTAATCAACCAAATTCCGACCCTCCTAGCTTCTTACTCCTAACTCCGAATAAGACATATCATACCTCCATGGAAAGATGAAAAGGCCCTTTTACATTTTTCATGAAGGATGGAAAAACCGATTCCCGCTTTAAAGGGGCGAAAAACCCTTCCGAAGGTTCAGCCCAAAATATCATATGAGTAGTAATCCGAGAACCAAAAGCATAGGGGACAACAATTTTCAAATGTTCATAACTTTTTCATCTTAATTCTAAAAATGACCCATTTTACCTCGTTGGAAAGATAAAAAGATGCTCTACAAATTTCATTGAGGGAACAAAAATCGAAACAATCATTTAGAGGGGTAAAAACACAGCCAAAGGTTCAGCCTAAAAACTAGCCAATGAAACAGTAATTTACCTAAATAAACAGTAACTATCAACATTCCCAACCTCATAACTTTTTATTCCTAACTCTAATAATTGCAAATAATACCTCATTTTAAATATAGAAGGATAATCTACATTTTTCATGAAGAAAGCAAAAACCAAATCAGTTTCTAATTGGGTGAAAAATCCCTCCGAAGTTGCTGCAAAATTTCAGTCCCTCATGAACAGTAGCTGAAACCTTTCCACTCTCATAACTTTTTCATCCTAAGTCCAATTGAGACAAATTTTATGTCGTTGGAAAGCTCTAATCATGCTCTACATTCTTCAAGAAGATCTCTCAATTCAATTCAAACACTAAGAGAGTCTAAATCACCAACAAAGGTTTGTCAAATTTTGCCAAAAATTTGACAGCACCTCCTTTAAAAGTTCACTATCCAAACTTCAATTCAATTTAATCCAACTCAAGTACCTGCATCAAAACCTCTATCTTCAATCTCTCATAACACACACCAATCCAAATATCCCAAAAGATCAACTTCAATAGCAACAACACACTCCTAGCATTCTAATCATATCCAAACTATAACACAATTACATTTCCCCCTTTCTTGTCAAATTCAAACCATACAATGATACAATTGTTTTAAAACATGCATGAATTGCACAAAATACATTAGAACTGAACATTCTTGCATTCATATGAAAATATGAGTTATTACAAGGCTTTAGAGAGAATTTTAAGCCACTACATCAAATCCCAAAATACAAGCTTGCAAAAGCATCATTTGCCTAAAATGCATCTAAAGCATTGATTTACAAAAATTAACTTGAAATACAAAAATTATCCATTTCTGGAGCAATGCCTTTAAGCTCGATGGTCGATCTCGTGCTCCTCTGTTGAGACCCGATCCGAGAACCGGATCCCAACCGGAAAACGGAAACGGAAAAGTGAAACAAAGTGCGGAAAGTCGCGAATTGGAATACGAATAACAAAGCGGAGACAAGCGAAATAGTCAAACTGAAACCAACATCGACATCCGTTTCAAACATGAAGCATAGCAAACTGATCGCGTTGGAAACACTAAGACATTCCAAATCCGGTCTAATTTTTTTTTCATTCTTATTAATCATTCCTTTTCTCTTTAATCAATCTCCTACAACTCAAAACAATACAATTTCCCATTTGGAAATTTAACCATTCCAAACTCACTAACCTTTTTCCATAAGCTTAATTCACTTTTAATCGTGCAGATCTTAATCCCATCTTAAAACCCTCATTCTTATTATAACTTTGCCATAACCCGATTTTCTCGAAAATCGGCAGATAACTTACTGTATTTTGACAGCCCAAAAATTCTCGCAAATCAAAACACACTTCTATAATCTCAACCAATCATACAGAGTCATCGGACCTCCCGTCCGGCATCCTAACGTCAGCAGAACACACATCTACCTAACACTTCAATAATTCTCAATCCAATTCCATCATCATAAATAACCTTATTTACACATATCTCAAAATCAAAATACCAATTCATAATTCGATTCAAACCACTCATATTCATATAAACTACCATGATCTACTTACATAATCCCATATCCATAATCATACATAAATTCAATACATCAAGAACTAAATACTTCATACGCATAAGTGGCATTCCAAGCCATATACAAATTACAAAACATATAATGTCGAATCGACGTCTTGACAAGATTCATCCGATCTCCGCCTAAACACGGAGATGGGGATGAAAGAGGGTGAGCTTGACAACTCAATGGGTAACATATTTATAAATGAAACATAAGTTTAAAATTGTCTTTTCAAACTTTTCAAACCTTTCCTATTCGGAAATTTTATTCAAAAACTCATTTTCAAACTTTCCAAAACATTCATAAACCTTCATCAACATTTTCTAAGATTATTTTCAACATCTTCATTTATTTCAAAACATTCATAAACAGTTTCCGAAATTTCATGATTGACAAATCACTCTCATTTCTCAAATTCTCAAACTTTTCACAAATCATGCACAATTTTAAATATGAATGCATCACATAAAAGAAGTGTCACGTACATAAACAAAATTTAAAAAAAACATATAACATAACAGAATGGTTTGATGTTGGACCCCACACCCCACCCATAGTGTTTGCAGTTATATTTGGCGTGTGTTTCATGGGTTATACCGCGGCATCCAACACAAACACATAACACATTTAATGGTTTGAGTAGGTCCTAACATAACGAACTGCACGTTCCCGCATAGCGGTTCTGTGCAATAGTAAACGGAGGGGAGTCCAAATTGAGCTCTAAGCCACTTCATGGCAACCGGAGAAGGCTTTTAACACGAGACCAAGTAATCGACTCAACTTAAGGGACCTAACCCAAACCCACATAACACATATCATACATCAAAAATCAAATTGCCCGAAGGCACATTTCAAAAGCTTGATTTTCAAACTTCACATAACTCACGTATCACATACATGCATATTACAATTCTCCATATATTTGTCATCGGAAAAATAAAATATAATCACAATCCATCACCAGCTCATGACAATCAAAACCTCAATCAATTCACACAATTCGTAACAAAGTATGCCACACCTTTGATACTTTATCAAATCATTAAAAACAATTTTAACTCGAAAATCGCATCAAATCTCATCAAATCATTCATAACATTGATTTCACTCATGGTAGCCATTCCTTATAAAATTCAAAACATGATGACTAATAACTTCGTAAAAATCATTGTTCATTCGAAAATCAAGATTTTTAATTCAAAAAAAACAATCGAAAATCGCAATGTATTTTATCAATCAATCCCAATATATCGGAAATCATAATTATCAAGCACTTTTATAAACGATATGTTTATCATAATTTCAAACGGTATTTTTATAACACTTTCAAAAGCTTTCGAAAATCATAATTGTCAAACACTTATATACTTAAACCATATTTTCTAAACAATTTCAAAAGCATTTTTTTGGAATAAAAAACTCTCAACATTTCTACACAATTCCAAACGCTTTTCGGAAATCGTTCTTTTCAACATTTAAGTAACCTTTATTTTCTAACAATTTCAAACACAACTTTGTCAAACATTTTAAAAAAAAAAACAAGTTCGGGAAATCGTAAACTTTTCAAACACTTTTATAAACACTATTTTGTAACCAATGCCGAAAGAATTCGGAAATCCTAAGTTGTTCAAACATTTTCTATAAAAGACATTCTAACAATATTTGAAAAGTCCTCATTTTTTTTCAAACTTTTCCATAACCAATATTGTATAAACACTTTCAAACAAATTCGGAAACCATAATTTCTTTCAAAAGGAGTAAATTCAAACCCAAAGAATTTCTCAATTTTCAAGATTAAAGAATACAGCATTTCCTAACTTATCAATCATTCAAGACTTGTACCAATTTCTAAACCCATTTGAAAATAAATAAAAAGTCGATACTTTCCTTCTTAAATTTTTATCAAATCACTTAAAAATCAAATAATGAAAAAATCGATACATTTTCATTCACTTAACCGAAACACTTTTAGCAATATCTCCAGTGGCTCGAAAACATTTACTTTAAACAACTTTGTTAATTTCGTTAGGTAGTAATAAAATTTCTTAATTAAACTTCCAAACTCAATAAATGCAACAATTTTTCATAATTCGTCAATTCTTTGGAATCATTTATCAAATTATTTCTAAAACATCAATTTACAAATCTTTTTATCCTCTTCTTGCTTTTCCCAGCATAAACAAAAAATTTCAAAACATTTCTCATTCTTGATTTTTTAAAAAACTCCTACAAAACTTATGATTCAAAAATAAATACATTCAAACATAAACAATATTTGCTATTCAATTTCAAAAGCATTGAAATCAGAAAATTCAGATTCTAAAATATAAACTATCCATTTTCAAACATTTTCTTCTACATTGAACAATCAATTGTTCAATTTCATCAAAATATTCAAAGCAATGACTTAAAAAATCCTTTCACTTTCTTGAATTCCAAAGAACACACATAAAGTTTATAATTCCAAAAATAAATATGATACCCACCTCATTTTCTTGCTAGAAACTTTTCCAAAGTTACAATTCCTCCATTACTTCTTTCCTTCATCCAAGCTAAAGGTTCCTAAACCAAAATCACCAATTTCAAAATCACTAAAAAACATAAGGACTAAAATGAACTATAGAAACCCCATACTCATCATAATTCCAAACTTTCTAAATCAATACACTTCCAAAATTCCAAAATCCCCAAATTCAAGACGAAAAACCCTAACCCATTCATAACCAAAATTAAATCAATCTAACATGAAATCTCCCAAAATTTATCATGGAATTAACAAACCCATAACATTTTCCATAGATCTAAACCAAGGATTCAAGAACAACTCAAAGATCAAGGTTCATCTCTTAACTTCATCTTCTCAAATTTCGAAATTTCTTACTCTAAGATGAAGCTTTCATCTTCTTCCTTCCATTCTTCTTGAATCATGGTCGAAATTCCCCCAAAAACCCCATAAAAATCGAAGCACCAAGCTTCCTTTCATCTTCTTCTTCTTCTTCTCCTCTCACGGCTACTCCTTCTCTCCCTCTCTTCTTTTCATTTTCGGATTCTTTCTTTTCTTTTTCTTCTATTTTCCTTCTTATTTTTGCTCCTAATTATTGTGAATCTGATGCCCTATACGACAGCCATGGGCTGTGTTTTGCCATGTCACTTAAGTGAGGAAGAAAAGACCATCTTGCCCTTGCACTGTATTTAAAAATCTGATATCTTACTTCCAAATTTTGGGTAGCTAAATGACATAATTTGGACAAACTTTCTACTATAGAATTGTTACCCTCGATCATACGAATCCAACGCCACTGCCGGTGCTCAATTCGGAGCTAAAACGAAGAAGTTATGGCCGAAATACTATCGGACCTGCACAAAATCCGAGATTAAATATTAACCCTACTTTGATTCAAAAATTAACGACCTTAGGGACTAAATTAAAATTCAAACCCTTCACATAATTGAAGTCCCATATCTTAAGTTTGTTTGGCCTCAAGAATCGACTCAATCGGAGTTGTACAGCTCCCGAAAATCGCAAAATACTGGACCATGTTCAGAAAAATTATCCAACTTATAACCTATAACCAAATCTCTTACTTTGGTTCAATCAATCTCTTTCCATTTAATCTCCTAAAATCATAATTCTTCAAGAAAAAGAAATTAATTGTCTTAGGAATCCAACGCTTCGAGAATCAAATCAATCGGATGTCGGACGAAGGAATTATAAGCAAAAGATTACAAAAGGGATCGGATTAAAAACAAAGTATCAGAACTTCAAAACCGAACTTTTCCAAAATCATATCTCTCGATCCCGAACTCGGAATTTGACAAATTTAGTGTCAATAAAAAGATCAAAGGAAGCTCTACAACTTCCCTGAAGTACACAAAATCAAATTAGGTCTCAAAAGAGGTCAAAAACTCAATCAAAGATTCTGTCCAAAACAGCTTTTCCTAAACGACTTCCAATTTTTAATCGCTCATAACTCCTAGCCCCGATATCGAAAAATTGCAAACTTTATATCAATGGAAAGATAAAAACATCATCTAAAACTTTAATGAATACCACTTACTCTAATTCAAACTAAATTCATACGACGAGTGGCCTCGAAGTATATAACACACAAATCTATACTTAATAGCATTTTCAAAACAAAGCATATCTTCAGAAATTCATATCTCTCAATCCCGACATCGAAAAATAGCAAACTTCATGTCCACAAAAAGCTCTCGACAGAGGCTAAAATTTTTATGTTGATCATTTTCTCAAATTTTGCCTAAATCAAAAAGTCAACTTTTTCTTCAAAAAGTCAAACTCCAAGCGAGCTTTGACTGATCATAATTCTCACTTCCGATATCGAAAAATATCAAACTTTATGGCTACAAAAAGATTTTAACATAAACTACAAGTTTCCAGAAAACAATTTTCTCAAATTTTGCCTCAAACAAAAAATCAACTCTCAAGTCAAACTTTTTATCTCCAAAAGTCAACTTTCTTAATTTTTCACATTCTCTTACTTTCTTTCTTTACTTTTCTACTTCCATTTCATTCACCCATTCTCTTAAACTTTCATAACCTAAGCAAAACGACTCAAATGTCAAAACCATCAAAACGAATCAATTCTTTTTCTCATCAATTTCCTTTAAATATAAATTCATCTAATACACAAAACATACATTAAAACACTCATTCAAGTTCATTTAATATTTCTAAATTCCATTTAAAGATCGGGGTCCAACATCCTCACCTGGAGATGGGACGGAATTGGAGGGGGTGAGCTTACGCTCGTGGGTAACATGTTTATATTTATGCAAATAAGCTTAATTTATTTCATTATCCATACTGCTAGCAAAATCTCTCATCAAACAATCATACAACTTTGCATTTCATAAATTCATCAAGCTAAAAGCATAACTTTTATGATTCATGCGTCTATCATTCTTGCAAATACATGCTAACACATAAACACATAGCTAATGGTTCAGTAAGATAAGTCCATTAATAATCCATTTAACTACACAAGTGTAGTCGTATGTCTTTGAGAGTCCAAAAGGAACATCCTTGCCATAATCGGGCAGGCGGGCGAAGCCTAATCTGGCCAACGTGCACGTGACTCTGCTGGGTGGACTTAATTACCCTACATAACATGAATTCATGCATCAAAATCTGGACTTTTCTTGTCCAACTGGCTGATTTCTGAAAATGGATTTTTCATGCATCCAAATAGCTGATTTTTGAAAAATGTATTTCATGCTTAACTCACATTTCATGATTTCATTAATATTCATGCTCATTCAATTCATGAACTTGTCAAGCAATATCAAGCAATGTCATATACTGTTCAAACTCTCACATAATGGCAATCATAAATCAATTTATACACAATCAAAACTCAATCAATGCTCATCCCAAGGTAGTTGGAAAACATTAATTTCATTTATTGAAATAGTATTTAAAACTTACTAGCATAAAGATAAAAATGAAACCCACCTTATATCTTGCTTAATCCTTGCTTAGGAGTGCTCTTCTCCTTGCTCTTCTCCTCTCTCTTGCTCTACTTCAAGAGAAACAAAAACCCATTTCAACATAACTTCACTTGAAAATCTACATAACCTCTTACATGAAATTAACTTCAAAATCACTAAACCCACTTCATTTCTAAGCTTTCTACACCATAACCTAACTAAAAGCTAACACTTGAAATCATGACTTACCTTAGTTCTTGACTCAACCAAAGAGTTTCTTGGTTCAAGGTGTAGCTTAGCTCTTCCTTTATACTTTTCCTTCTTGAACTTTCTTCAAACACTTACTTAATCTATTGGAAACTCAAGACCTAGCCAAGCTTTTCTTTTTCTTCTTCTCCCTTCACATTCCACGAACTCTCCCTCTCTCCCTCTAATTTTCGTAACTTCCTTCTCTTCTTCTACTAACCCACTTAATTCATTCTCTTTTATACTACTTACTAACTTACTTAAGCCTATAGGCCTAAATCCCAACTCACTTCTTCTTCCTTCCTTCTTATATTCTCTTTAAACTACTCAAGCCCATTTATCTTTTAAGCCCATCTTATTCTCCTTTCCTTTCCTACCTCATTAAGGCCCAACTAACACATTTAATCTCATTAACTCACCACCTAACTCTTTAATGATATCACATACTAATTAATGTCAAATCAATTAATGCTAACATAACTTACTCAATTAATCTAATCATGCTTAATTTTAAAAAAAAATTGGGGCTAACAAGTGACGTCATCACAGACGAAGTGAGTGAATAGTAACTTTGTCTTACTTTTGCTCCAGAATGTCTCCACTTGTAAAGGTCATAACTTATCACTCAGATGTCCAAAATTTACAAACTTTATACCGTTGGAAAGATAAAAGAAATATCTAAAACTTTCTATAAGGAAATTTTGCCAAAATCTATCTTTATCAATCCCAAAATTGCCCCTAAAGTCAGAAGATAAGACTTTCATTCCTACACTAACACTGCACCCAATTCTTAACTTCATGACAATATTTGAGACTCTTAGGCACATAATTGAAATTCGATATCTTCTTACAAAATGTAACCATATATCTCTAGTTTAATCCAAATTAAGAATCATCTCGTTTGGATTACTAGAGAAAACGTTGTGGCTAAAAGACTGAAGCATATTCAATGAATATTTTTCAGATCACTACCAATCTTGTCTCTAACTCTTTCCTTATCACAACTCATACCAAGATCACTCTTTCTACTCCTTTGTCCAATATTTTCATGCTTTATATCAATAGAAAGATAAAAACAAGCTCTACAATGTTCATGAAGGACTCCAAAGCAACTTCAACCTCTAGCTAAGTTAATTTTTCAATCGAAGTTGCTGCCCTGATAGAAATCACCTAAGCAATATCCAAACTTCAATTTATCATAACTTTTTGCCCCGATATCGAAAAATTTCATACTTTATGGCGTTAGAAAGCTGGAAACATGAGCTACAACTTTCATTAAGACCACTTTGGCCAAATATATCTAGATCAGTATAGATTTACCATTGAAGTTTCTAAACACCATTCCAACACATCAACTTCACATATCAATACATCACCACAAACTCTTTAACTAATTCCTCTCAAACACAATACACACAAATCTATACACAATTGATCTTTCATATCCATATATAAATCCATGTCTCATTAACATCATAAGATAAATGTTTATAAAATTAAATGGCATTCCAAGCCATATTACAACATCAGTATTCAAGTCCAAGTACAAAAGATACAAAACTCCACCATTCTCCACATATGACTGAAATCTTATTCTTACAATAATCTAACATAAAACACCACATGCATAACCAAACAAATTGTCTTTACTTTCTAATTTCTTCAAAATTTTACACTTTCACTTTCTATTTCTTGATTTCAACTTCCATTTCAATCCACTCATCCACTTGAACTTTCATAACCCATACAAATCTATTTGAAACCCAAAGTTATCAAATCAAACAAATCTTTTCTCATCAATTTCCTTAAGGCAAAAATATCTATAACTCCATTCATATACAAAAACTCTTATCAAATTTTCATTTTCATATTTCTAATTTCCACTAAAAGATCGGGGTCCAACAATTCTCCCCCTTAAAAGAATTTCGCCCTCGAAATTCCTATCTGAATAATCACCAAGTAACTTATTCTCTCAAATAATCTCTTCAAATAATCATATTCAATCACTTTCTGAACTAATTTCTCATCATACATATTTGTCAACTTACTCATAATTTATCACTTCTTGTATCAAATACCACCAATATCATATCATATCAATATTTCTTAACAGATTTACACAAGTCAATGGTCCAATTCTTAATAACCTTAATATGGACCCATACCATTCAATTTAATCCTTTTGAACTTTCACATATATCTATATCTCTATCATTCAACTCATCTGTCAAGTATCCTATATTACATCTCACACATGTATATCTGAAATTATTTCATCAAATTGCATCATAAAACTCTAAGTTTAAACTCCATTTTCACATTTCTCAGATCAATTATAATCTTGACACCTTTATCAAAACATTCTCACAATCCAAATTCATGATAGGTCATTCACACCAATATCATATTCTCACTAATTCAACCATATCCATTCACTAACTCTTATCAAATTCTCATGCTTATCACTTATACACATGCGCCCATGTAAGATCATATTACTGGCGCTCTGATACCACAAATATTGGGACCCGATCTGAAAACCGGATCCCAACCGAAAAATGAAAGAAAACGAAGGAAACAAAGCGGATTAAAATCGAATGAATCGAATCACAACATGCGGAAGCAAACGCGAAACAAATACGAAGGTATCGAACCAAAACGAATCGAGTACAAATCGAATCGAAACCAATTTCCAATACGTAACAAAACGAAGCCGACATCCGTGAACAAATATTTTTGGAATCACTGACGCGTTGCGTTGGAAACCCTAAGACTGATCCAATCCGAAACCGGTATAAATTTTTTTCTTCTTTTTCTTTTCTTTCTTTCCTCATTCCTTTCTTTTTCATTTCTTCCACCTTCCTTAATCAATTTCTCAATTCATAATCATTTTCTTATGCACTCAAATAATCTCAATTCTCATTCTTATACCCATTTCACCAAAAATTTGGCAGCATAACGGCTGCCTTCTATTAAACCCAAAACCTGCAAAGTGTTCAAAATACACTTCTATATTTCTCACAATATGACCAGTATCATCGGACTCCCCGTCCGGAATCCAACACAACAAACGCAATCCTATATCTACATGTCCATATCCAACACACATTATACAAATCCAATTCCTATTAATTCCTCAATTCAATATACAAACAATAGTCATTATACAGAAGGTTATAATCCAAATCTTTATGCAAAATTCATAAATCAAATCAATCCAAACCTAATAATCAATCATCTCTATATCCAGATCCCATTTATAACTTAAATCAATACACATGTCCAGAATTCATAATACAATCCCATAATAATACTTGTAATACAAAATTGACAAAACCAGTCTTATACAAACCGATACCAAAATCCCATTTTTCATAAAATACAAACGACACAAAATCGAATAACACGTCTTGTCATTCTTTCATCCGATCTCCTGCTCGAAAACCTGAAGATGGGGATGAAAGGGGGTGAGCACAAAGCTCGTGGATAATATGTTTATAAAACGAATAGATAAGCAAAACCCTTGAAATCTTTTTCCTTCTCTGGTCTTAGAAAAACATTTCTTTGAAATCCGTAAAGCACGTTTTTAAAAGTTCTTTTCTTGCTGTAGTCAAACTCGCAGTTTGTAAAACGTATGATTCTTAAGCTTTCAGCCATAAATCCATAGATTACAAAACATGAATGCATCAACTTGACAATTTATAGATGCAATGTCATATCACATATGCAATGCACACAAATGGCTGGAGAGTTCCATAAACACGACAGAAACCGAAGTTTACCGTAAACACGACGAGTCCATTTTTCAGATCTCGTAAGCCTCAAGCAGGCAGCCAGGAGAAGGCTAAGGGGGTCAATGTGCACGTGACTTAACGAAATAGGTTCTCTCTTGCCCACACAAAAGTACATATCATGCTCAAATCAATTAATTGAATACTCTTTTTCGAATATACACAATGCCATGAAATCTTTCGAGGCATAACACAATGTATGTTGCAATTCATCCAAAGTCCATGTATTGAATCAAAATTGATTTTTCAAATCATTCATACAATGATGCAACATTTATGATGCAATTGAAATCAGAAAATCTCTTTATTTAAAGAAAGCAGTAGTGGCTTATAAATTCAAATTATAAACACATTACCCACCTCGAATCGATGCTAGAAACTTGTTCCTCGCTCCAATTTGTCCATTAATTCCTTCTTTCTTCTAATTTAACTTTACCTAAAGCAATTCCACACAAATTCAATATCATAATTAACTTAATCCTCAAATTGAACTTAGAAACACTAATCCCTCATATATTCAAGCTTTCTAAATCACAAATTTCCAAAATCCCCAAATTCCAAATTTGGGCATAAACCCTAATTAATTTCCATCCAAAATTAAACCCATAATACTAAGCAATCACCAAAATTAACTTCATACTCCACAAACCCATTCCATTTTCCATGATTCTAAACCAAAACTTCAAGAGAAACTCAAATCTTAAAATTGCTCTTAACTCATTTCTCCTCTATTTTCGGATTTTCTTGGTTCATGATGAAGCTCTCTTCATCCTCCACCTTTTTCTCTCTTGGAATGACATTAAAATCTCTCTTCAAGTGGTAGAAAAATCGAGCCCTAGCTCTCTTTCTTTCTCCTTCACTCATTCGAAAGCTTGCTCTCCCTTCTCTCTTCTTTCTTTTGTTCTTTTCTTTGTTCAAATGTCGTGCTTCCTTTGATAAAAACAACAGCTCACTTGCTTTTATAGTGCCATGATATTTAATGAATGAGGAATGACCCATAAGCTCCTCCATTTAAGCCTATAAACTTAACCCTTTAAGTAAACATCCAAAATTGCCCCTCCATTGGTCTTTAAAACTGACATCTTGTCTGATTATTTCGATCAAGTAAATGAAGCCATTTGACAAAACTTTCTTCTATATAAATGTTCCTCTATGTCTTACAAATCCAATGCTTCAAGAATTGGATCGATTGGAGCTCTATAGCTCAAGATATCTCCAAAATACTGAAGTCTGTTCTTCAGACCTGAGGCTGAACACTACACCAAGCTTCACTCCAGAAATTGAAAGTCTTAGAATCTTAATTGTCGATCGGATCCTTCATAAAATTTGTATCCCCATGTCTCTAGTTTAATTTAAAACAAGAATTGCCTCGTTTCGAGCTCTACAACTTCAGATATTTCAAAATTAGTAAAATATATTCAGACTTTATCAACCGATCGTCATACTTTGTTTCAAACCACCGTTTCCAATTTAAAAGAAAATCTGATAAATCAAGTGTGGAAAGATAGAAAAATCTCTTAGAAATCCATCGCTTCGAAAATGAGGTCGATCGAAGGTCTGTGCAAAAGTTATGGCCAAAAGAAGGAAGAGGGGTCAAAAATACAAAAGCAGACGATGACGTCATCACAGACGAAGTGACGTCATCACAGGCGAAGTGACGTCATCACAGACGAAGTGACGTCATCACAGACGAAGTGACGTCATCAGAGACGAAGTGACGTCATCACAGACGAAATGACGTCATCACAGACGAAGTGACGTCATCACAGACGAAGTGAGTGAACAGTAACTTTGTCTTACTTTTGCTCCAGAATGTCTCCACTTATAAAGGTCATAACTTATCACTCAGATGTCCAAAATTTACAAACTTTATACTGTTGGAAAGATAAAAGAAATATCTACAACTTTCCATAAGGAAATTTTGCCAAAATCTATCTTTATCAATCCCAAAATTGCCCCTAAAGTCAGAAGATAAGACTTTCATTCCTACACTAACACTGCACCCAATTCTTAACTTCATGACAATATTTGAGACTCTTAGGCACATAATTGAAATTCGATGTCTTCTTACAAAATGTAGCCATATATCTCTAGTTTAATCTAAATTAAGAATCATCTCGTTTGGATTACTAGAGAAAACGTTGTGGCTAAAAGACTTAAGCATATTCAGTGAACATTTTTCAGATCACTACCAATCTTGTCTCTAACTCTTTCCTTATCACAACTCATACCAAGATCACTCTTTCTACTCTCTTGTCCAATATTTTCATGCTTTATATCAATAGAAAGATAAAAACAAGCTCTACAATGTTCATGAAGGACTCCAAAGCAACTTCAACATCTAGCTAAGTTAATTTTTCAATCGAAGTTGCTGCCCTGATAGAAATCACCTAAGCAATATCCAAACTTCAATTTATCATAACTTCTTGCCCCGATATCGAAAAATTGCATACTTTATGGCGTTAGAAATCTGGAAACATGAGCTACAACTTTCATTCAGACCACTTTGGCCAAATATATCTAGATCAGTACAGATTTGCCATTGAAATTTTTAAACACCATTCCAACACATCAACTTCACATATCAACACATCACCACAAACTCTTTAACTAATTCCTCTCAAACACAATACACACAAATCTATACACAATTGATCTTTCATATCCATATATAAATCCATGTCTCATTAACATCATAAGATAAATGTTTATAAAATTAAATGGCATTCCAAGCCATATTACAACATCAGTATTCAAGTCCAAGTACAAAAGATACAAAACTCCACCATTCTCCACATATGACTGAAATCTTATTCTTACAATAATCTAACATAAAACACCACATGCATAACCAAACAAATTGTCTTTACTTTCTAATTTCTTCAAAATTTTACACTTTCACTTTCTATTTCTTGATTTCAACTTCCAATTCAATCCACTCATCCACTTGAACTTTCATAACCCATACAAATCTATTTGAAACCCAAAGTTATCAAATCAAACAAATCTTTTCTCATCAATTTCCTTAAGGCAAAAATATCTATAACTCCATTCATATACAAAAACTCTTATCAAATTTTCATTTTCATATTTCTAATTTCCACTAAAAGATCGGGGTCCAACATTTTTGTCTTATCCTTCTTTTGTCCTTTTCTTCTAAATGGACAAGTGTCCTACACCATTGAATGGTTTTTTCTTATGCTCACCTATTGAACTTGGCAACTTCAACTTTAAAGAAGGAAAAAAAAATCATTTGTTATTGCTTATATTCTCCTTCATCCGAAACTTCACTCTTCCTTCTTCTCCATTTGATGTTCTTTAAGTTTCCTAGTGTTTAGCTCTTCCTTCCACTTTGTTCTTTCTAAAAAGGGCCAAGCATACACTCCTTTCTCTTTTGGCATGATGATGTTTATGTATGGTGTGGAAAAGTAGAGGATTGGTGTATTAGGAGAGGAATTGGAACATTGAAAAACTTGATTAGGTAAGTTGTTATTTTAAGCTTTAATTATGCATTTAATGAATGAATTGGTAGTTAGATGGATTAAATGGGAATTATTGTGCATGAATTATGATGTATTGTGTATTAATTTCATAAAGCATGGATTGATTATTTGGGTGCAAATGCATGGTGGTTGTCGTTAAGTGAATTAGATTGTTTTTTTGACTTGGTTTTGGATTGAGTTTTGTAAAGTGAGATTAATGGAAAAAGTTAGGAAAAGCCAATTGTGTATGCTGCCATTTTTAAGGCTAGGTGCTTAGGTTAAGGTCTTGATGACCTAGTGGCTAAATTCTTGCCTCAATTGGATGCTTGTTGATGTGTAATTGGCATTGGAAGTGGTAGAATATAAGTGTAGGAGCAAAGCTGGAAAATGCAAATTGATCATAGTTTAATGTTTTTACCATAACTAATTGTGTGGTTAAGAAAATGAGGTGAGGTTTGTGCTAAATTAAACTATAGATGTTTGGCTTCAATTTCTTGTGAAATAAGTGTTGTCTAATTGTAACTTGAAGAGGTTGAATTTCTGCCTTGAAAGTGAACTATACTGGCTATGTGAACAGTATCCGAATTAGATGACCTGAAACTTTGATGAGTTTTCTAAATTGATTTAGGAGAAATTGGTGAAAATGGACTCAATAAAAGTTGAAGCCTATCTTGTTAGCTTTCTATTGTCACTGATTTTGCAATTTTTCGATAAGTATGTTGGGAGTTATGAATTGTTGACTATTGACTGGTTATGTGCATTTTGGTAAAACCTAGCCATAAGTGTAGGTTTGTGAGTATTGTGATTCGAAGCAAATTTAGAGATTTCTGTTATTTGAATTGGCTCAAGCGATCTTCTGGAAAGTTGTAGAGAAAGCAATTATCTTGAAAATGAGATATACTATACTATTTTTGGATATCATAATTGGGAGTTATGAATTTTCAAAGATTGGACTTAAGTTAGGTCATTGATTAGTGATCAGGGCAGCCACTTGCATGACAGTTTTGAGTTTGTTAGAGATGGAGTTGTCTGTTAAGCCCTTCATGAGAAGTGTAGCATTCTGTTTGATATTTTCATAGGTATAAAGTATGCAATTTTTTGACATTTTTGCAAGAAGTTATGTTTTTTAGAAAATTGTTGTTCAGTTTAGGTGGTTTCAGTGGGCAGAATCATTCATTGAATTGTTTGACCTACTTAGCAATTGAATTTGATTTCATATTGTACATGAAAGTTGTAGGTCACATTCTGATCTTTCATTTGGCATAAATCTTGTAATTTTTAGCAAAGGGAATGAGAATTTATGGATTTTATAAAATGTTGCACTGTTTTGAGAGGCATTGTGAAGGCAGTAACTTTGAGTGTATTTTTGACACCCTTAGAGGTGAAATTAGTTTTTATGTCCTTCATAAAACTTGTAGAGCTCTCTTTTCTCTATAAAATAGACACCAAGTTTGTCCAATTTGAAGTTTGGAGTAGGGAGTTATGCCCTGTGAAAGTTGGGATATCGGAGGACGTTTGTTCCAGATCTGCTATTGTAGTAGCGTAAGTCGACTTGCATCCTCAGACAAGTCGACTAGGACATACACAGTAGTATAAGTCAACTAGGATTCTCAGGCAAGTCGACTAGGATCATATATTTTTCCTTCTTTTGCTTATAACTTTTCCGTCCGACATCCGATTGACCTGATTCTTGAAGCATCGGATTCGTGAAATATTTAATTTCATTTTATGAGAAATTGGGAATTTTTGGACTGAAAATTAACATGGGTTCGGGTAATGGTTCTTTGGTCACTGTTTTATTTATTTTTGGACCTATAGAGGCCCAAATTGAGTAATTTCAGTGCCGTTAGATTTCTAATTTTTAGATGGAATGTTTGTGAAGGAAATTTTGGATTAAGGCCGGAAATATCATGAACATGCATTGTACACCTTTTAATTGTTACATGTGCATCATTAACTATTTCTGATTGGACAATTAGTAATGGTTATATTCTCTGATTATTATAGAGGCACATTTGGAGCATCGACCGACCGACGGTGCAGAGACTTCCCGGCAATAGCTCGGAAGTTATAGGTGAGTAACCTAGATGGTTCTTTCAATTATTATATGTCTAATGTGGGAAATAATGGTGGGATTAGTGATTGTGTTTGTTTATGACTGGGTTCCGAACACGGATGGTCCGATGAATTGAAAGATTTGACATAGAAGTGTCCTTTATGTGCTGACTGTCAAATTGCTTGCTATTACTGTGCTTCATTGTGTTGCCTCTACTGTGACAGACTGTTTTATATTGACTGTGATATATTGGGCATATTGCATTTCATACACAAATACATGAACGGATAATAATAGTTGTGACCGAGTCGCCATCGATCATGAAAAAGAGCTCGAGCTCGAAGGGAGATAGTGCATACCCAGAGGGCTCTCCTACTCCCTAGACGCGTCTACTGCCTACTGTTTACTGTTTAAGCACTCGGTCACAACATTATAATAAAATGGGAAAGTGTCATATATGCATTGCATACACATTTTGATTGAATACAGTAAATGGGAAAAAGGCAAGAGTGCATTATACAATTGTGATTTGCTTCTTCTGAACGTGTTATTGTATATACTCTGTAATTTGCTTGAGTGATGCATGAATTGGGCGAACCATCGATGATGGTTCCTCACTGAGTTCACAAACTCATCCAAAATTGCAATCTATTTTTCAGGATCGAGAGTAGTCTCTTAACTCCAGAGAGACTGTAGAGCCTTGTAGATTCAGATTGGCGAGAGAAGCTATGGCTCACAGGTCGGTCAACTGGGATTCTTTTGGATGACCTCTAGTTATGACTGTTATTTTTGTCTTAGTGTATATAGTAGTTGTGTTAAGTTTTCGGAGGAATGTATAGACAAATGATACTAACAGTTTGTAAATTACTGAGTTTGATGAAATGAAATGAAACAAAGTTTGGTTTTTAAAAGGTCGCAAATTACTATTAATGTTTTATTATTGTGATGTCATGTCGAGTTTAAAGTTGTTTGTCTGTAGTTCTCTCTTATCGTAGGATATGGACCGAAATGACCTACGGGTGTTCCGGTGGGTACTCTACGGTAAGGAGGTGCTACAATTTTAGAATCTAGGTGTGTATGGGTTTGGTTTTTGTGGTGTGGCGCTGGAGGAGCTCTATTTGGTGGTGTTTGGTGTTATAAATGGTGTTTTGGGAGAATGCGGTGAGAATTTAGATGGGAAAGATTGTCTCCGGGCTTGTGCATGTTTCAGGTTGATTTCATTTTGCAAAGCAAGTCTTTTAACATCATGAAAACTGTAATACTCATACATGTTCACCATGTCAAAAATTGCAGTTTTGAGGCCTCTAAGGGAACGATCAATAACAACATCATCTTCCTCTTTCAAATCACACTTCAACAATAACTTCATAAACTCCTCTATGTAGCCTTCAACCGAATAACTACCCTGCTCTAAATTCATCATTTGATTCAACAATCTCTATTTATACTGGGGAAGCATGAATGTTTCTTCTAATTTTTCCCTCATTCTACTCCATGTTGCAATTTTATTCTTATTTTATCTAATTCTTTTTTTAATATTATCCCACCATAACAAAACATAACCCCTCAATTTTGTAGACACCAATATCATTTTTCTCTCTTCACTAACATTTCTCAATTAAAAAATTCTATCTATGGTATGCAGTCACTCAAGAAAGATATCTGGATTCATCTTACCTTCAAATCCCGGAATTTCCACCTTGAAATTGTAAAAATCATCTTGTTGCTTTTTAGGTTGTCTAGCAACAATTTGACCACGGCCTAGACCACCTCTCCTGCCACGCCTCCTTTGTCTTCCTCGCTGCTCATATTGTTCACCATAATCTTCCTCATAAGCGTCTTCCTCAGAGTATCCATCAACTACTTCAATGAGCAGGTCGGTGCTAGGAGAAGGACTATAGGCACGTCCTCTACAAGGCTGAAAAGCAAACTCTTTGGCTTTCAAGGTTTCATTTTCAAGTCGAAGTGTTTCTAATTGGTGTATCAACTCCTCCTGGGTTAACGGTAAATGTTTTTAGCTATCTTGTGACATGATAGGAAGGGGTTGAAAACCCAGGGCTCTGATACCATTTGATGGCGGGATTGATGAATTTGGGATTGATTTTGTTTGAGTTGGGGAAAAAAAGAAGGGTAAGGTCATGGCAATTTAAACAGGTTTGGAAAATGTGTAGATTTTGGGATCAATTTTTGGTAAAAAAAACTAGATATAATTGACCAGCATGTCCTTCATGAAGTTTGTAGGATTTTCTGTAAGCTTTCTAGTGATATAAGATATGAACTGATTGGATAAGTGGTTGCTAAGTTATGATCAAAATAGTGCCAGAAAGTTAGATTCAGACGCTGCTTGAAAATGGTGGAGAGAAAATGAAAGTTTTTAGAGAAACTCACAAACCCACATTTGGATAGTTTAGGAATACTAACAACCCTAGAAAATCACAGCTAATTGGAGCTGGAAAGTCACGATTTTATTTGTAATAAATCTAAAATTTTAAAACAAGAACAAACGAACCTATATATGGAAAGTTGATAAGAATTTGGGAAGCTACATTAAAATCGACAACTCACAAATCCTTGGCATTCCAAAATAGATCATAAACATAATTAAGAAATCCTTAAATATTCTTTAAATAGGAAAATAAAAAATGGCAACTTTAAATGAAAATAAAAACTGAAAGTAGTAAATATAGTCTAAAAATTGTTTAAGTGAATTTTCAGACTTTCTATCCAATGAGACAACAACCAAGCTCGGTTTTGAGCTTCTTCATGGGCTGGATGAGCATGTTTGATGAGGCATCTAGGGCTGATTCATTGGCTGCATCTTCTTCAAGTGTGAGTAAGGCTTTTACAAAACCAAATGGCTTGATATGGACATGAGTTTGCATGATAAAACCCAAATCACTGTAGTCTTCTAATTCTTCTTCTTTGGCCAACTGATTCACGTGAGCTTCACTAAATCCCATGCTTGCTAAATCTTAAAGGACCTTAGTTGATGGTCCGCCATCAACAATAAAAAACAAAGCATAAAACATAACAGACGAACACATTAATTGCTTGAGTTAAAACATATCTTCTTATAAATATTGACCTTTATAAATAAATGAAAATGTGAAAAGAGAGAAGAATTGACTCATTCACTAGTATACAAAAGCATAAAACATTAGTTATAGTCTTTCTAGTCCACCCAGTTTTACCATCCAACCCAATGTAGGGATTTTTGAATGGTAGATTATTAGTGACACTCGGCCAAAATTTTCAGTTTTGTTAGGTCATATGAAGCTTACCTTATGAAAACAAATTAAAATGCCTTTACACTAAAATGGCAATTCTATTTTGAACTATATAAATAAAATTATGATTTTAATGAACAATAAACCTGGAGCAAATCCTAGGATCCAAGGTTGAAAGTATTGAATAATATCATTCAGGCAAACAAAATTGACGTGATAAAACAAATCCATAACATATAAGCTATATATTGGTAATATGCATAAAGTATGAATAGAGGAAGAGGAAATAATAGCAAAAACAAAGAGAATTCCAACCCATAGAGAAAGAACCAAACAAGAAATTGATATTCTCTTCTTATTGGATTTAAAGTAAAATCATAACACTTACAAAAAAGATTAGACATATATCAAAATTATTACTTAAACTAATATGGAAACACAAATTGAGAAAGAAAATGGAGTATAAATCTTGCCTATATACCCCATTAGATAATTTCGTCCACAAGACCTTCGATTGTTATAGTGTGGATCAATTTAAGGTTAAGAATCATCAATTTAATCGTGAAGGTCAAGACTCTGAAACGCTTTAAATGGAAATCTTCAATGTATATTCGAACAACTACCAAAAATATGGTGTTATAAAGAATTTTTTATGGTTGTCAAATGAAATTAGGAATACAAAATTTAGGGATGCTTCATGGTGTTCAATGATGCTCCTGGGACTTAAAGATGTTTCAAACCTCTCAATAGCTTTAATGAGTTTCAAAGACATAAATAATGCTTCAAAAGACAGAGATTCTCTGATTTAAAAGAAGTTATTAAATAATACATAAGGCTTTAATTCTTTAATTTTAACAAATTATTATTTTATTATATACGTGTAATATTGATTTGGCATTGAAAAATTAATTATATGACACTCTGTGTTAACATTGAAGATAATAGCGAGCTAATAAATTAAAATTGTATTACATTTGATTGATATAACTAGTATTATAAAATTGAATAAAGTTTTATATTTAAATCAATAATTTACCCTAAGAATAGACGCAGAGTTGTATTTTTAGTATATACTATATAAAATTTCATAAATATGTAATAATCTATTAATTATATAATTTTATTATATTTAAAGTTCAAATCAACTTGAATGGTTAATAATAAATTATAACACGATAATTTCTTACCTTTTTTTTTTGTTGTTTTTAACAGTTGGGCACATTAAATTCCGAGACAAAAATTTTGATTGGGTCAACATTGATTCGGTTAAAACTCTTATCTGCAAATATTTTAGTTAAGTTCTAATTCCATATCAGGCCCAAATCAGAAAAGGCCGAACGTTGATCTATGTAAAAAGAAAATCTTCTGATGAAACAGATTAATATAAGAAACCGGTGGGCTTCTGGCTGCCCTTTCATTTTTGTATCCCATTCCTATATTTCTTCTTAGGCCCAATGAGATGATGTCTTGCCAATAACGTCACCCATCTTCTTTTGTAGATGACCTAAAAGTTTAATATATTTATTTACATGATTATAAATTTACCAAATTAATATATCTAACTCATTATTTGGTTCTAAATCATCAAAACTTTGAGTAACTTATTTAAAATAGGTAATTTTTTTTTCTTTTGATACAGAAAATTAAAATTTGCTCATATATCGGTTTTTTGAAGAATAAAAAAAACACAAATTCGTGGAGGTTGCGCAGACCAAAAACAGATTAGAGAGCATTAATAATAATAAATACATCCTATATAAATATGCTAGGCAGATATCATACGTCACACTTACACAAAGATACCTTCACTATAAGATTGCCTATAACTTAGAAAATTAACTATTAGTTTAATTACCTCCAGAAGTAGGTATTAATATCTTAGAAATTGAATTATGAATTGATGGGAAGATCAAGAAGAATCATCGAACCAGACAACTCGGTTGTTAATTTATGACGCCCCTATAAAAATACCACACAGTACATCGTTTTGAGACCATAATCAAACAAATTCTGTTACTCCTCAAGTCGACGGAGGGTATGGGTTTTGGTCTTATGGATTCTCTTTGCTCACACAAGAATGAAATTTGAAAAGCTGTCTTCTTGGTTCCCTAGGTGAGAATATTTGGTTGCATTAGTTATAAATAATGTCTCACTTCACATGGTTTTGTTTGATTAAACATCTAAGTTAGGTATGTTTAGTTAGGCAACGGTCTATAGATTCTATATTTCTTCCTTGCTTTCTACAATTTTGGACTTTAATCGTTCATGTCAAATCCAATTTGACGTACATGCTTAGCAACAAATAGAGAGCTTAAGAGTTTAATTGTTTAAGAACTAAAGATAACGAAGTAGCTTTGGCAAGTTGAAACTTCTCATAGTTTGTTATATAATTCTAAATAAAGGAAGGCCAAACTGTGGGATATGCAGATGTGTGTACTCATTTATTTCTGTCTTAAGACATGAACTTAGGTACTTGTTAAAATATAGTACTATTAAACTTGTTGGCTAAATAATTAGTAGTAGAAACTTGTTAGTTAAATGATATTAATGCTCAACCTTTTGACACAAAATCCGGATAGAACCTATTACTTGGCATTTAGGATGTAATCAAAAAATGTTGAACCAAAAACATTCCAAGCATTCAATAAGGTTAAAGGGTAAGAGATATTAACGACTTACACAATGCAAGGAAAGACAGAGGAGACAAGGGCAATTGATTATCCTTAGCTGGGTAGCCAATAATATAAGATCCAGACCAACTACTGTTGCCAAAAGTCACATTTACTAGTTGTTGCTTACTTAATATAACTACTAAGTATAATTTTTTAGTGGTTTTCTCCTTTGTCTTTTCCTATTATATAGCATGTTATTTAACTTTTATGTTCATTTGGGGTAGTTAAACTTGAGGGATTCATAGTTAACTAAGAATGTTTGATCATATCCAGTAATTTGATAATATATTTAAAGCACTAAATTAATGATTAGTTGTTTTGTTAATTACATAAATTAAGATTCATCATTGACAAATAAAACGGGACTAGTTCGTCATTAATTATGCATGCACCAGTTTCAAAGAAAGAAAAGGGAATTGAAGAGTATCCTTTTAGCAGTACAAGGCCATAGGATAGATGCTAATTGAAACTTTGGGAATTTCATTTATCATTCTCATACTTTCAAATAGTTGACTTAACATGACATTGACTCACACATTCATTATTCATTCCTATCTGGTTATCTGAATTTCATATCGCAATCAATTTTCATTATAGAAATCAAATTGTGAAAGGTTAGTCCACACTCGCCATTAATGATCAAGTAGATGTATTTCTTTTTAATTAAGGATGTTACATATCGAGTACATGTCTTCTTCTTCTTTTTTTTACATGTTGATTTATATTAAGAAAATGTAACACTAAATTTGATGTACATGAGACATTTATTCTCTTGATTTTCCAATAATAAACCTGTAAAATCCTTGAGTTTAAAGGGCCTTCTTGCTGAATCCAAGCAAGCGGAGAGGAACTAAATTGAACATTTTAAAAAAAAGGAACTAAATTTAAAATAATGCAAGTAATCAAGATATTAATTAAGATTACATGTAACTTAATATGTTCCTTTTTTCCTAATTAAAACGTAATTTTCAAGGTAAATAAATAGATCAAGAAAGCTTTTTTTTAATTTGCAAACAAAATTTAAAATTATGAAATTTGTAACTTGAAAAAGGGTTTGATGTTTGAATTTTGCAATTAGTTCTTTTGACGCTGTGTAATATAGAGCTTTGAATGGAAAATTTAATGGAGCAATTGACAAGATGAGCCACGAAATGTTAACTCCAACTGCCTATTCTTGATCCGGGACGACCAATGACAGTATTCTCTGATGATAAAATTTTGCTCGATTGATCAGCTTTAAGGTATGAGAGGAACGTTGATGTTAATTTGTTCTAAAATCATTCTCCTCCCCACCTGTGTACCTGCCTTAGTCAAACGGAGCATGCTGGAATAATGGATGGTTCTTCATTGTCAACAATGGCTGCAGTTGATGTAACTCTGTTGAGACAAATGACCAAACTTCAACTAATCTCAAAAAATGTCGCCAACCCACTATGATGCTTCTTTGTCTTTTGAGTAGTGGCCACCGATACATGTAACTGTTGTCAAAGTTGTCTGAACTCTTTGTCTTCGGCTAGGCCATTAATACTTTAATAGTGCCATGGCTTAAATATTTCATCAAGTTCATAGAATTTGTGTACATAGGAACAGTTAGGTAATTAACCTTTCCGTCTCATCTTGCTAAACGACTCTAATTAGCATAACATGATTCACATTCGACAAAAGGAAGTAGAACGAGAACCTCTTTAATGTCAAAGGAAAAATAACAACTTAATTTACAAACACCAATTAATACAGAATTAAGCAAGGAAACTAATGTAGTGTAATGAGCAATCTTTTTAGCTTGAAAATGCGGGAGAAAAGTGTGATGCATGAACGTGGCACACTTTCTAATGTAATGATAGCTTTGAGGCATTCCACTTGTCTACCTTCTCTTCCTCTTTAAATTAATTAGTTTAGTAAGTTCCAACATAGCGTTTAATTTGAAACCCACAGACCATGGGAATTAGGTCTTCTCGCATGTTCAAACTTTGAAACAACCGTCCATGAGTGCAATATCTATGAACTTTGATACCCAATTTTCAAGTAACTACTACATGAGAGTGACTATCCTATCCTACCTGAGAGGAGCTCAGTTAAAACAGTAGCAATTTCATAGTCTATTTTATTATATGGGGAAAACTTTGCCGACATTATTGAGATTGAAGGAGACCTATAATTATTTAACTTTTCACGTGTACTATTTGTTCAAGACTCGTCTTCTTTCTAAATGTAATACTATATATTGTCTCGTAAGCGTCACTTACAACCTCCTCCTCGTGCCAGGAGACATTGTTTGGCTCTTAGGAAATCTACATTTTTCTCGTTATGGTCTCCGACCTACAACCGAATGTTTTATGGCTAACATGATTCCTCTAATTCTTAATTAAACGACACTCATAGGCATCTGGGAGTTCTCGGAAATGCAATTGTTGTTTTGTTGAGAAGAACAAAGAATCTATGGATTGATATGTCGATCGTCTGTCTTAATCCTGGAATTTCGGAATTCTTTGTTTCTATATGCGAGTTGGATTGTAGTTAATTAACAAGTCTTGAATTCAGTGGAATTCTACTCTATACGGGATTCCTTTTGCTACTTACTTCAAGGAATTGTATAGGTCTAAAAACTTGGTTTTCTTGGATTATTAGGTGGGACTTTTGGCTGCATTATGTAAGATTTGTTACCTTATGACAGTCGGGTCTAAACTGTAAGCTAGAAAACCAAGGACATTGACATGCATAAAGAGAGCATTCAGGTTTTCTCCTTATAGAACCTTTGCTTGCTCCTCCCCGCTTTCGCCTATGTTTTTCTATAGTTTTATTTCTATTTCTATTTCTATTTCTATTTCTATTTTTTATTGTCATTTTCAATTTCCAAATAAAATTATTTTTAAAGTTTTTGATTTTGTTTTCTGTTTCAGTTCTTCTAATTCTCAAATATTTATGAAAATTAAAAAATATTTTTATTTTTCTGTTTATATTTTTATAATCTGATTTAATATCAAGTTAAATAAATATTATTTAATTATTTAATATATTAAATAATAATTATTACAAATAATTTAATTAATATTATATATTTAATTAATTAAAATTAATTATTTACAAAATTATGAATAATTTAATTTAATAATTTATTTAGTTTTGCAATTAAATTAACTAAAATTAATTTAATAAATTTTAATAAATATAATTAAAATTTAAAATATCTTCAAAATATATAAATTTTAAATAAATGGATTTAATAATTAAAATATATTTAAAATAAATATTAATTTTAATTAAATATTAAATTATTTATTCTAATAAAATAAAATAATTTTATTAATAATTTGTTAATAAATATTATATAAGAGGTTTGAATAAATTATTAATTTTAAGTTTTATCTAATTTATAATTATCTTAGTAAGAAAAGTACAACTAAATTAATATTAATAACTAAACATTTTATTTTTATTTAAAAGAATAACAAAATTCAAACCTAAAAATAAAAGTAAAACCAAATTATCCTTATTTGTTATCTACCTTCAGCTAAGCTTCTGCTTATAATTAGTTAAAGGTCTTTACAAGTGTTTGGATTAGTTGAGCAACTAAGCCAAAAGTATTAACGTGTCTATCTGATGATTGTGTTTCTTATACAGAGTTTTAACTGTTTTAAGGTTTTCTCGTTATAGAAACATTGACAGCTTTTACGATTTCGCCTATGTTTTTCCCTAGTCACCAACGAAATTTAGTTATTAACTACCTATAGTTACGTCTCCTCTTAGTTAACGGTCTTCAATTCTAGGGCTGTCTGGATTTGATTAGTTGAGTAACGAAGCCTAACGTCTTGATGTTTCCTTCAACTTATATATTATCCATCGGATGAATGTTCCCAAGTTTTATGCATCAACTGTACGCTATGGAATGAAAAAGATAATCTGAATGGGTTAATCAACTAATAGTTGGTTATTGCTTTCCAATGGAACAAAAAAAATCTTATTTCTTAGCTCCTAAAGAGTATCCCAAGGGCTTTTGGTTTAGTAATTAAGTGGATATCTTATGTTGACGGGGTTAGTTACACTTTTCCTGTAGTTTTATTGTTCGAATAAAATGATAGAATATAAATAAAAACACAGGAAACGTTCAATTCCATGAAACAATAGATTGTGACTAAGCAAGTCGTCATTATTTCCTCGAGTATAACCTGTCAACACCAGCTGAGCAGGAACATATCATCAGTTTACGTTACCTTATTCCCACTTTATTTTATGAACATCGATCCATTTAATAAATGAGACTTATAAAAAATGAATAAATGAATGTTCATAAAGCAGAGTAACAAGAATAAATGATCTGAACCGAATCGAGCCTAAGTTTGGTCGGCATGAAATTGGTATCCCAAGTTCTAAACGCCAATAATTATGGTGTATTCGGCGTAGATAGTTGCATGAGGTTGGATATTTTTGACATTTCTTATAAAATTATTAATTATATTTTCACTTTTTTTAATAATTTATCAGTTAAGTTACGTAATTTGAAGTAAACGAAGATAATAAAATGTCCAATAAATGCTCTAAGTTAATAACTCAAAGTCCAAGTAAAAAATGAATCCCCATCAGTGTAGATCAGATCCATATCGGGCCTATGATAGTAAAGTTCGATAAAAATTATATATAAAAGTTAAGGACTTTTACAGTTACTGATATCATTCATAAGCATACGAAAACTCTGATCCGTTAAGAAATTTTATGTATTGAAAAAAATTATAGAAAGACATTAATCATGATTCAGTGAGGAGTTCTTGTGAAGGTGCCGGTTGATTAAAGCTCGTTTCGGAATCAAAAACTACCTCAAAAGTGTGATGGAATCGAAAATAGTATTAGGTATCTCCTCAAATCCCAAATACTAGCTTTGTGAGTTTTACAAAATTGAGGTTCGTTTTACTTACAAGTCGTGACTCACTAAGTAAAGAATTCTTTGATTGACTTATAGGTGATAGGTTTTAGTGGCTTATTGAAGAAGCTAATTTATGATGAGATAAATAGCACCCTTTTTTGACTACAGAGGTGTGTTGCCGTAAAAAATCATAACAGAGAAAGAAAAAAAGAGAGGTCTACTTCATTGTTTTGGAGTATGGGACGACAATTATTTGGTGAAATAATCAACAGGAAGCAGTTCATCATCGATAAGTATTCGGTGTTAGTATCATTTGAGTTTGTATAGAATACTAAATTGATTAAGTTTTTCAATTTTTACTAAAATCTAGAGATAATTGTACTTATTGTTGAGATTATAGTTATTGGTTGCCGATTGTACTATTAGTTATTATAGTAGATTGATTTTAGTCTGTGAATATTCAAACTGTAATTTTTTCCTAATTGAGATGAATTTTTTATATAAATTGTGTATGCGTTCATTTAGTTTCTTGCACCTTATTTTTTGTGCTATTATTATTATTGAGATAGTAGTAATTTTCCTTAACGAATAGGTATTTTTGCAATTACTTTATTTATTTCCCTTTCACATAAGATCTGGTATTAGTGATAGAAGTTAATTCTATGTGTTATATAATAATGCATTCAAGTGGCAGCTTGAAAGTTACTCGCACGGCAACCATACCGGCCAGATCTATTGAAGTTTTTAACTTTGTGTAAAGAAACGCATACAACAATCAATCATTCACGCAAGGCAACAAAAGAACGGTCAAGTTAAGGGAAAAGAGCTAGCTAGGTAGGCAAAAGGGAATCGATTGTGGGACTACATCAGATAGTGTTTTTCCACAAGGAGATGGTGATGGTGGGTTATAATTAAGTAACGTAGGAAGGCCTATTTTAACTAGTATTTGAAAAATTACTAGATATAATTTCGCTTTATTATCATTTTAGTTTCTCTTACGCCGTTTTGTTCATGTAATTGTAGGATCCAAATATGAAGTCTATTCAAAAGAGGGGGATTGATATAAGCCTACAGTTGAATGATTAAAAATGGAAATTGGCCATAAAATTGATAAAACAATGGCTCATTGGTTATACAACACAAAAATAATTTTGAAATATGACAATATTATGTAATCCCTCTGAAGGGTGCATGGTGTAGTTTAACAACTTTATATTACTCAAAAAAATTTAGAATTCAAGTAGTGATCAACAATTAGTTTTACCTTTTTCTAAGCAATTATACTTTGATTGTTAGCTACCAATAGTCAATATAATAACAAATCTTTTTAAAAATTCAAGATTTTAAATTGCATTTTATAATTATACTTGTAATTGCGGTGTGATAGGCAGTACCGTATTTTTCATATTCCGATTGCAAACTATGGTTTAGAAGATTAAAAATTCAATCAATTTGGTTTATTTAACCGTAAAATTTAGAGTCTTTTAACCTTTTGTTTGATTTTCAATGTTCTAGTTTGATTTATTTTAATAATTCTTGTTTTAAAAATGATCAATATATTAATTAATTATTTAATTTGCATAAATGACTAAATTCTTATAAACTAAAATAAATAAGTAAATTTTATTTAATAATTTTAGTTAACTTCAAGTTATTCGATAAATAAAGACAATTTTAATTTCTTTTAATCATATTAATTTCTCTTATTAGTTGCTTAAGAGAAGGAGATTAATTATGTGAAATGCATTTTAAGCTATCTATTTAATATTGTTCGTAGATCACGTTGGTTGATTGATCACGATCAATTATTCAACAGGCTAAGAGGAACAGAAATGATGCATTGGGATGTACTTTTGAAGCTTCGGTGATAGCAATTAAGGGAAAAGGGATCACCATTCACAGGCGACAAATATCACCCCTCCCTTTTGGAAAAGGGATTTGATGGTCCTTTGGTCAAATAAAGTTTTTATGTAAATCAAAAGGTAATAGCTTTCATTTCATGTCATGTCCCAATCTTTCAACAAAGGCTGCTTTTACCATCCCTTTTTGTTTCAAAAGAGACAGACCTAACTAATTGGTTTTCAGCTGTTTCCTCCTCCATGGTTCGATTATACCCACATATTTATAAATCACGTTTCTATCTTTCATCCCTAACTGTATAATAATAATTTATTTTAATTGAATTGAATAACTCGCAATTGCTTCTCCTTAATATTAATTCTTCCTACATTCTCCTAGCTTTTTGGTCAGACATATTTAAACTAGGATTTGCTTATTCTTTGGTTTCACAAGCATTAATTTGTGATAAGAAATTTGACTTGCTTGTGAAAGAAGAGTATGCTTATTTTGTAATGTAAAATATAAAAAGTTCAAAAAGCATCAAGCCGGTGGGTTTTAGTTTGTGGGATTCATGTCTCATAATACTGCGAATTGGCTATAGAATAAGAGGAAATTCTAGTCTTGATGGAGCTTCCAAAAGTACATTACCATCGACATTCAACACTTTGAATGAAATCCGTGGCCCCGCCTACCTCCCTCATCACTTATCACCACACATTTTCTCTAACTGCATCATATCTACCGTACAAGTGTGTGATCAAGATTCACCCGCACGTGTAACCATCACATCATGGTCATAGCCCCACAAGTCAAAAAGAAGAAAAGAAAAGCGAGATGGTTTCGACTTTTCACATAACAAAACAAAACGTACCCATGCACGAGCTTGGAGCACCATCACCCTTTAACGAATATTAAATATATATATATATATATATGTGTGTGTGTAAAAAAGAAGAGGGAATCTGTTTGACTTTTTGTTCTCTTTCTTCCGTTTATGCATTACAAGTTAGAGAGAGTGAAGGAAGCAATTAAAAGGACGAGAGAGTTGGTTGAAACAGAAACATGATACTTCACGCGTGGGTGTGCATGCAGTAACGTATGTAACGTAACGTACCGCTAAGCTTCTTTTTTTTTTTGCAGTTCTTGGATCTTACATATTTTTTTTTTTGGTTAAATTGCATTTATATTCCATGGTTTCAAATATTTTCTGAAAGAAAAAAGAATTTAAGTAGTGTATTTAGCTTATAATTCCTGAAATAAAAACGTTACTTTTATACGTTTTGTAGAAAAAACTTAAGTGATAATATGGATTTATTTAAATTAGAATATTATACTGTTAATTACAATTATAAAGTAATCAATTAACATAAATATTTTTACGAAAATTTAATTTATAGAGATAAATTGAACTTATAGTTATAGAGATTAAAAAGTAATAAAATGATTAAAAAGCAATTTATCCTTTCTTTCACTTTATTTCGTGTGCCACTTTTTCCCGTGGAATTTCGTGCAACAGAAGGGCTAGTCTTGTGGCTGTGAGATGCAGGAAATGAAATCGAGATCTTTGCTACAGTGGATTTGCTTTACTGGACTGGAACAAAAGAATCGTAGATGTGATATTCTTTCGTTTGTTTCGCTAATTAATGTAACGATTAACTTTTTTTTCCAGGGAAATAAATAGGATATTGCGAGTAATTATAATAAATTAATTTGAAGTAAATAATTTTTTATGTTCTTTAAGGGGAGAGAGAGAGACTCAAATTTCAGCAACAATTTGAAAGAAAAATACATATTAGATTGATGTGATATTATGAAAGAGTTCGTACTATTAAATGTTTTTAAAATTTATTTCTTAACAAAATTTTTGTTGAATACTATGGTTGTTGGTTGGGGGAACGGGGATGATGTTGTATAATTGAACGTTGAAATATAAAGTGAGAATTTGTCTTATATTAGAGAAAGAGAGGAAAGAAAACTAACATATAAATCTAGTGGGCTACTCCTCTTATCACCAATTGATTTTATGATGAAATCTTACTTAGATTTATATGTAGTTTAACTTTCTTTCTCATATGAGACCGTAGGTCTATCGTAAATTCTAACATTGAATACTTCCACAAGCATGCACGTTTTCATATTTCTTTGGGACAATTTACCTCGAAACACAAAATTTGTCGTAAAAGCTCACGAGCAATATGTACCTTGTGTCCGTGAATGGAAATACTCCTATCGATAATAAAGAAATACAAAATATGTATTGCTCCATGGCATTTATGGTGTGTGCATTGGTTGATACTGGGATTTGCCATATTTGGAAATAAATGGGATATGCGTGTTGTGAAAGAGGACGATGACGATGACGATGACGATGACTGCTGGTAAGGAGAACAGAAAGTTTAACAGAAGTAAGGAAAGACGAAAGGGGTAATTAGGTAGGGGGGTAATCATATTATTACTGAGGAAACTTACGGGTTTGGTGTCCCCAGAACCAGAAGAGATGCGCATAATCTCTTCAACAGTCAAACAAGCAAAAACCAATCCAATACAATTACCCCTTTTAGTAACATTTTCACAACAACAATAACCCTACTCTGACCTCTACACCCATTCATAGACACTGTGGCCAGTTTACACATGACTTGGTCAGTACTGACCAAAATTGGTACCATCGATTTCCCTTTCCGTTTGTTTATAGAATAGACTGGGATTTGATTTTTTTTATTTTTATAATATTATACAATTCTTTTCATGCCATTTTGAATAAAATAGATAAACTAATAATTGATGATAACAAAAGATAATTATATAATAACTAATCAATAATATATGAATTAGGTCATAACTTTTCCACATATGAGAATCAAATTATAAATATATATTGACATAAAACTATAAATTGGACCTTAACAAGAAGACATTGCCTGTTACTATAAGATTTTGTAGGGTGCATATATAAACCTTGTAGTACAGTGTGTACACGGCAATATATATATGTAGATGTTGATTATACTTTATTCCACGTGTCTTTTTCTGGTTTCCCACAAGGTGTCCTGAAGGGTTCTAATCAAAGAGAACAACGCCTTTAGGCCTTTCATATCCAAACTAGAGCATGCTCACACAACAAAATAATAACAATAGTCACACTTTCAGATATTCACCAGAAAATGACGAAATGTAAACTAAATATATAAACTATTCAGATATAAGGTTGTAGGTACTTATACAGCAATTTTAGGGTTTTATTACATTTTGTTAATAGTTTATTATAATTCAGATTTTAAAATAATAATTTTAAAAATAAAATAAAACACACTTTATACTTGAGTTAGAGTTTCACGTAATTATATGACAACATTAGCCTATTGTTAAGCTTCATATTTAAAAATCTATAAGAATAATTTAACTTAAATTAAGGTTTCGTAATATTCTGAAATATTTATCCTGGGTTAGAATTTTCTCAATGACTTCAACAGTAGATTTATTAATATTTTAATAATTTGAAACTCTTAAAAAGTAATTTAGTAGAATAATATAGATAATTCAAATGTTTTGGGTATCTAAAATATAAAATATAGATTATAGGTATAATAGTTATCTACTTTAGTCTAATATTTAAAAGGACAAAAGAGGGCGATACTCATTTCAACAGTCAAAAAGATTGACGAGAAAGTAGAATAATTTCTCCATCTTTTTGTAGTTTTGTTTATAGGAACATCAACACAATAAAGCAATGCAAACATCAAAGCAACAAATGAAAAGATAGGTAAAAATTTAGGGAGTCATCCTTCATATAAAGTGAGTCGTTGTTCCATCAATTCATATTTAATTGTTGACAATCGGTCCAACATCTTGGTTTTCATAAGCAATGAACAATCTATTTGTTATTGCAATTTCGTGGGATTATTTTATATTTATTATTTTATTAGAAAAGTTTTTTAATTATTATTAATAATTATTTTCTGCAATAACTAATTGGTGTTTACTGTTTATTGATTATATATTTATTAGTTTTTGTTAAAAGGATAACTTAAGAACCTCAAATTAAATACTCAAGTACGGTAAATAATGGTGTGTGTGAGTTATGGTTGATGTTCTTTTCCGCCAACTCGATGGAGAACTTCCCAAGTACAACTCATATTGTAACGTTCGATAGTACTAACTCCTAAGCCACTAAAAGAGGGAAATATCATATACACGTGTGCATTGTATAATTTTGTGACCGGGTTACTTTCTAACACAATTGAAAGCTCACATATAATGGCCCAAAAGAAGCAAATGCAGCTTTGTTAGGACGAAGAGCATGTTCTAATAACATGTATATGTCCCTCTTTCTAAAGTAGGAAAGGCAGTTGGGTCCTATCAACCAAAGAGCATCACCCCAAAATTGCATAGGTAGAGATAGGAGATGCATTAAAAAGGGCGTGCAAGAACCATAAATTGTATAGTAAGGGGACTTGAATGAACCATAAAAAAAGGACTTGTTCAAACTGGCAAGAGGGGTTAGTAAGTGCAATAATTCAAACAGAGAAGAGAGAGTGAGATGGGGCTAAGGTGGTGGGAGATGGTCTTGAAGACCATGGTTCCTTTGTTTTTCCGTTTTGCTTTGAAAAAGGCAAAAGCATGGCACTAACAGACAAATGATTCTGGTTTTCTCCGAACCCAAGAAAGACCAAATACGAAAGAGAGAGAGAGATGCCAGACACCAATACCAACACAAAAGTATGTGTCTTTGGGAGGCGCAACTCACCCGCCCACACGAGTGGTTCTCGAGTTGCATGCTGCTAACGCTCACATCCCTTTTTGCTTATATAAACTTATTTTAAAAAGAGAGAGAGATCAGTCTCAAAGTAAGAACCTCCCTGTCCCTGACCTCACTCTGGTTTCTCTCTCTCTCTACCAATCTGTGAACAGATCATGGCCTGTTGAGTGAGAGAGGAATGAGGATCCGTGTGGGTTCTTCTCTTCTTTTGGCTATAGTTTTCCTCTCTCCGTCTCTCTCTCAATGATACTCTATAATCTTTTTCTCTTTTAATACCTGTTCTCTGTTTTCTCTGATTCTTCTCTGCCCCAAAAGTAGATAATATCCTCTTGCGTTTTCTTTTCTCTGGTGCCAAACAAACAATCAGCATTAATGTAACGGCAGAGATGAACTAGATCAAAAGGGTTACAAGAGATTCTATTTCATATCCCTCCTCTCTACCAAAACCAAGCGGGGTAAATCTTCTGTAAGTAATTATATTTCACGACTTCGTCTTTGAGGCATTGTTGAAATAGGAGTCCATTTTGGGTTTTCCCGGTTCTGATTGCTGTGTGTCGTTTTCCCTGTCTCGCGCTAGTCTGCTTTATCTGTGTTCAAAATGACTCTACAACAGCTCATTAGTGCAAACTTTAGGTCTCAAGACCTGAACCTTTTGCCTCAATCTCCTCGTGTTTCTCAGCCCCCTCTCTCGCATACATTTGGTTTCATAGGCCTAGCTAGAGAGTTAGAAAGCCAACGTACTCAAATGGGGTCTCAGACTTTTAATCCTTCAGTGGTCCAGAACCGAAAAGTATGGAACCGTGAAGGGTTGGAAAGCAGTGGTGCCAAGAGATTTGATGATGGAAAAGATGAGCCTTTTGGAATTCAACAGAAAGACAAGTCTCTGGATTTGGGCGAGGATGATAACCCAAGGATTTCTCATCCAGGAAAGAACGGGCACACAAAGCTATGTGCCAGAGGTCATTGGAGGCCAGCTGAAGATGCCAAGCTCAAAGAGCTTGTGGTTCAATATGGTCCGCAAAACTGGAATTTGATTGCTGAGAATCTTGTAGGGAGATCAGGTAAGTCTTGTGATGAACAGTCGAAAAAGATACTATTTAGGCAGGGAACTCCTCAAAGTTTCCTACTTTTTTTTTTTTTTGTCCCCAGCATATCTTTTGCTTGATCTCTTTTTTTTGTGTGTGATAAACAAATACAATGTCTTCAATCCCATGGACGTACCTAATACCAGTGTAAATCATGCTCGAACTTGTTAGGGAAGAGCTGCAGATTAAGGTGGTTTAATCAGTTGGATCCAAGAATTAACAGGAGGGCTTTCTCAGAAGAGGAAGAAGAGAGACTCTTAGCTGCTCATAGGTTATACGGCAACAAATGGGCTATGATTGCTAGATTATTCCCTGGTAGGACTGATAATGCAGTGAAGAACCATTGGCATGTTATCATGGCTAGGAAACATAGAGAGCAAGCCAGCATTTATCGTCGAAAAAAGCCCTCTTCTGCTTCGCAAATCCTACCCAAAGGGCTTGACGTCACTTTGCAAAACAACGCTTGCAGCGAATCAACTATCTCTAACACCATTGATGAATCTGCATCAACAATAACTGATCTCTCGCTCACTCCATCTTCAACCAGAGCACCCACTAGGCTCTTCACTGGGTTTAGCTCTCAAGGTGGTCATATGGGTATGCTCCATATTCCTCGTTTATTTAAAGTTCCGGATTTAAACGTTTATTAGTTTTATGCGCTTATGAGTTTGGGCTTGCAGGTTCTACTGCAGATAAGGAAATGAGAATAGGAAGTAGAGACTTAAGCAAGTTTTACCTCAGTGGCAGTGAGTTACGCCTAACCAATCCTATGGGTGTGGACCAACCTGGTCAGTCAGATTCAAACTCATCTGAAGTGTCTGCAACAGAGTCAGTGAGCACCAAAAGGTTGAAATCCTCTTCCTCTGAAGACGGTAAAATTGGAGATGGGAAAATCAAAGCACCCTTCATTGACTTTCTTGGGGTAGGAGCCACATGAAAAAGTATTTTTGGGACAAAATTAGAGAAAAATGCTGATAGCAGAAGGGGATTATTGCTGTTCATTAATGGGAAAAAAAGAAATAGTGGGTCTGAGATCTCTTTCTACAATGCGTAATGCACATTAAGTTCCATAAGTAGAAAAAGATAGCAAAAAAGTAAAAAGAGAACAGAGACAAAACTTATGGTGATGTAAGGATCTCAAATGTTATGTGCTTGGGACTTATGTAGCAGAAGGCAAGACCGTGTTATGAAATGAGTCATTGAGAGATAGGGAGAGAAGGTAAGGCAAAGATAAAGGCCGATGAGATGCTGGTCTCTTTTCTGTTTGTAAACTATAAATTAACTTACCCATCTTTAATGACTTGGCAATGCTCTTTGATATGCAATGTTCTTTTGCATCAACTTCGACCATTGATCTGCTTGCCTGTTTTAGTTTTATATGAATATATGATGATAGACACATGCCCTCGTAATCATTTCACCCTTTTGCTCTTACAGTTCTACCTTTCACCCTTCCTTCAACTTATGAATTGATCTGCTTGCCGCTTCTTTTAGACGGGTTCCGGTTAATTGGATCGTCCCATTTTCGAAACACCTAGGCGGAGACGTAGTCCCTTGCCATTGTCCTACTCAGTACTCAGTCTTTAGCTCTGATAATTATCCAGATATGATCTCTCAAACCCATTACTTCTTGTTAAAAACGTGATTTAAGAACTAATTTTTTAAGGTTATATGACCTTCACAAATATTATGATAAAGGTAAATGACTAGAGGCTCAATATTATTATAATCAAAAGTTAAACTATTAGACATGCTCTGGAGATGAGAACACAATACGAAGTCACGTAGATGGATGTTGATGTTTTTTCTACCAGAACACAAAAGAAGAGAAGTGGTTATGACCGTATAGGCTTCTCTATTGAGATAATTAGAGTTATTGCATTTTGTGCATAAATATTGTTTGCTTTAAAATTTTAACAAAATATTATTTCTATATTAGTGTGGTACTTGATTTTGCCTAACTTTTAACCATGTTGTCCAAGTTTCTTAATTTAATTTTTTTCAAAAGTTTTATCATCATATGAAGTCAGTTTAATCATGCATTTAATTTCACCTACTACAAGAAAAGGATGAATTAGCAAGGGAAGATTACCGGCGGCAAAAAACAGTTACAAATTATCGACATAAATCCTATTTTTGTTGAAAAAATTGTTGGAAAAATTTTCTTTATCAGCGGTAGCAATATTAGTCGTTAAATATGGAGGGAAATGAATTTACAACAGAATTTAGAGACGGTATAAAATGACAGTAGATAAATAAGGCGAAAATTATTGACGGAATAATAGTTTTTCAATTTATCGACAGAAAATATCTGTCAGTAATTCTGTTGATAAATTCTCAAGCTATACATCGTTGTCTGCTTCTACTTGAACATTTTTAAATATAACAAAATGATGTCATTTGGTTTAAACCAAACGACGTTGTTTTGTTATCCTTAAAATGACTACCCCAAATCCCCTTCCCCTACCTACCGTTTCCTCCTTCTTCCTTCTCTAGATTTGCTGTTGCGTTTTGTGGAGCTGCTGTGTTTTCTCCAGCCATTGTCATCGTCTTCTCCCGCTGTTTTTAAGGTATTTTTATCTTCTCTGTGCCCTCCTCTGCTGTGCTCCTCTACGTCTTTGTGTTTGATTCGTGAAGTTAGTTTCATTTACAAATTGATTTTTGTGTAAATGTTTGTGTATGAGATTGAGTTTGTGTATGGGTATGAATTTGTGTTGTATAAGATTGATTTCCTTCAGCTCCATTAAGGTGGATTGTTGAATTGAAGTCACTTAGCAAACTTCGTAGAGTATTAATACCTTGGTGAACATCAATGACCTTATTCCAAAGAGAGGTCCTCTGTTTATTCCAAAGAGAGGTTCTCTGATAATATGTCCGTAGGCATAGATGATAGAGATATTAAGACTGAAAATTAAGACTTTCAAATGGATAATTTGATCACAAATAATGGAATTGATGAGTTGTATCTTATCTGAGTTAAAGAGGAACATGATTCTCCCATTTAGATGTGTAAAAGATTTAGAAAAAAGCATTCTAATTGCTAGGAACATTACAAGAGAAGCATGAATTCTATTAGTTTGTGTATGGGCATGAGTTTGTTTGTGTATGCCTAGAGTTGCTGGTAATTATTTCAAAAAGACCATAAAAATTTTCTGGAATGGATTTTAGTTAAAATCGATATGAATGCCTAAAATGGATATTAAAATTAGTAGTTGAGGTAAAATTTCTAGAATTGAGTCTTATGACTTCAAATTAACATAAAATCCAAAAGCTTGGATGATAGCTTTAAAATAAGATGAAATGCTTAGAATTAGGTTTTAGGATTTGGATTAAAAAGAAATATCTATAACGGATCTTAGACTTTGAAATTAAGAAAGAATACTTGGAGTTGGTGCTTAAGACTTAAAATTAAGATAAAATTCCTAGACTAGAGTCTTAGGACTTGAGTTAAAAAGAAATACCTAGAATAGATCTTAGGATTTGAAATTAAGTTAAAATTCTTAGACTTGGCCCTTAGGGATTGAAATTAGGATAAAATACCTAGAGTTAGGTCTTAGGCATTGAAATTAAGATAAAATACTTAGGTTGGATCTTATAACTTGAACATATTTTAGATTTTGATTTGATAATAGAGAATGTCTAACGTTTAGTGAAAAGTGATCCTTTCTGAGTTTTTAATTCAACTTCCTATAATCAATGAAAATAAGTCAATCAGTTTAGATGTGTGAAGCCAATTCATTGTCTTAATTTGAACCATTGTAACATTGTATTTATTAGGAACCATTTGTACTAGACTTACTATCTAATGAAAGTCAAGCATATTTATAAAACGAAAATTACATTGTCGCAGTGTAGGTTTTAAAGAGTGTAAGTATATGACATTCTTCTTGAGTTCCTTACTAAGTTGCATTCATTCTTTTGTCTCCAAAGAAATATGATTAGTGACAACAACCTCTATCTTGTCCTTATCATCTATCTTAAAAACTTCTTGTAATATTGAATCAACATGATCAATATAGTTAATGGAAAAAACAAAATGAACATCATTAGAATACATCATGGCTTTAAAGATACTAAAATGGATTACTTCTCCATGAAGTTCCATTGTGAGGGTCCAATCATACCCATTTAGTGTGAGTTATGTTTAGGGATGATCTTCCTAAAATAATTGGTGCAGTGTTAGGAGAAGAATCATTGTATGTACTAAGAATATAAAAGTCAAGTAGAAACATTTACTCATGTACATATATAACAACATCCATAACCACCATTTTACAGTATCTATTAATATGATCATCTAATTAAATAACATCATCAATTTCTTTGGAAGTTTATAAATTTAACAAAGTATACACAAATAACAATACAATGTTAATGGATACTTCTAAATGTAGCATAGATCTCCTAATAGTGGTGTTGCCTATTTTATAAAGAATGGTGAACATATCTCATTTCTTGCACTAAAGAGGTTTTTTTTCATTAAAATACTGCCTAGACACTCTCACCTATTCTTATCATCTTATCGCTATTTAGTTTTTTTTTACGAAATAACTTCTTTAAAATTTTGTATACCATGGTATGCGCTTGATGACATTTGATAGAGGGATGTTGACTTTCACTTTCTAAATCTATTTATGATCTCATTATCTTCTTCTTTTTTTCTTTCCCTTGTTGACTAGTAAATCCTCCATTCCTTTTCACTTTTCCTTCCACTTGAGCCTCTTAACGACTAGTAAATCATCCATTCCTCTCCCATCTCCTTCATTCATAACTCAATCACTAATGATATAAAAAGGCTCTTTTATTTCTTACTCACTATCAAAGAGATTAAGCCCCTGTTTGTTTCAGCTTTTGGGAGCTCCAAAAGCACTTTTTTCTACAGCAAAAACTATTTTAAAGAAAAAGTAAGTGTTTGGCTAAAAATTTTAAAAGTGCTTTTCAAGTAGAAATAGCTTTTTTAAAAGCCCAAATACAGCTTTTTCAAAAGCTAAAATTTGGAGCTTTTCAGAAAAGCTCCAAAAACAGCTTATTCGGGTAGACATTTTTCCGTCACATACGTTTATATCACTGTTCTGTTTATTTTCTTTTGTTCCGTTTATACGAAAAACTCTTCTCCTCCAACAAACAACAAAAACTCATACCCAATGCAACAAGCATGTCGATAGTTTCCTTATCGACCTCAATCTGGTCAGTTTTAATGGCAGAGACATCAGGAACGAAGTCCAACAAACCTGATACAGAAGACCCAGTTCAACGGATGGCATCACCGTCTTTGCCCCTACCGATACGGCCTTTTCAAACCTGAAACCAGGCGCCGTCGACTCCTTGAGCGACCTACAGAAGACCGAGTTCGTGCAGTATCATATATTGGGAAGGTTTCGTAAACTTCGACTTTCGAGACATTGAGTAATCCCTGTAAAACGCTAGCATGTACAGCTCCAAGCTCTCACTTACCATAACTACCACGCATAACTCGTGACTATCAACACAGAATAGTCAAAACAAGTATATATGAGACTGTGTACACAGACAATATAATGGAATTAACTATATATATAACTACAAATATATAATATTCAAAAGTATTTAATAAAAATTATTTATTTATCTCTTTTAGAATTCTTTAAAACATTATAAATTAAATTTAAAATGATATATACATACGTAATAATTCATTTCAAAATTTTAAAAATATATCCAAACATTAATATAATTAAAGTTAATAAAAGTGCTTTTTATTTTTATGTTGCCAAACAGTCTACTGTATGAAGCTCTTTTAAAAAAGTTGTTTTTTTAATTGATAACCAAACAGTCAACTGACTTTTAAAAAAAGCTCTTTTCAGAAAAGCTCAACTGACAAAAGCTCTACTGATAAAAGCTCTACGGATAAAAGCTCAACCAAACGGGTACTAAGAAAACTATTTTTAATATAAATCCTCAATAGTCAAGCTTCAACTTAAAAGATGTTAGGACCTAAAATTAGGATAAGTGGTTGTTTCTTAATGATATCGAAATCATAATGATATCAAATATGAAAAAAGTACTATATTTAGGGTAAAAGATAATAGACTCCTTTATGGTTTAACAAAGTTTAATTGAATTTGTATATGTTTCTATATTTTGCAGCGTAGTCATTTTGCGTCTTTTTACTTCATTGAATATATAACTTTTATCATCCTTTTTATGTTTTAAAAGGAAAATGACTGGACTTTCTTGCATGACATGGTAGTAATTAGATGCTATAACTAAGACTTCTGAGCATGAATTTATATCAATTTGCATACTGTTTTAAAATTCATTGTCTTCTTTGCTTTGTTTTAGTTATCTTATTTGGCTGTCAGCTTTCGGGAGTTGCTCCTTCATCAGCTTCCTTCACATACTTCAAGAAGATCCTTCTACGTGTCGATTGAGGTAAGTAATTTTGTTATTTACTAGGTTTTTGTGTACTTGGTTTAATTTGGGTATTTTTTATAGTTTGAACTTCCCATTTGAACTTTCAACATTTTTTTAAATGTAAATGGCATGTACCAACTGAAATTTTTTTATGCTATGAACTTCGGTCTATCAATAAATTAATATAGGATGGGTTTGACTTATAGTTGCAAATATCTTAATTATGTCAATCTATTATTTCAATGATACTCTCTAAAATGATTAGGTTTTTTTCTTTTTATGTGCGAATCTTTACACACATTTTTTTAATATAATAGTAATTTTATTATAAACACATTAGATAATTTGTATATGTTACAATAATTTATTAAAATAAGTATTCATATTTTGTGAATACTTATTTTATTTAGCACTAGTACATATACTATTTAGGTTAAATGTCAAACTTCTACACTTTCATTCTCTTCTAACATATATGATTACAAACAAAAAAATAGATCTGCAGTTAATAAATAATTTTGATCTTAACCCATAAACTTTAACTCATAACCCGTGATATAGCTCCCATGAGGCTTATCTTTGAAAAATATCGTGAGCCTAGGAGTCACAACAAGAACTTGTTTTCTTGAATCACAAGTGTATTCTTTTCAGATTAATTCAGTTGGTTAATACTTAGGGAATCTTATGTAAAGTTTAGATGATTTGTAAACTTTGACGAACATGAATGATACTAACTATGGAATCACTCTTTTAAATTAATAGTTTTGCAGAAATTAGTAATGTTGATAGATGTTGGATGTATAGACGATTAACACCTAATGGTTTCATTAATCCTGAGTTTGTTGAGGGAGTTGAAGTTTTTATTCATTATGCATGTTCTCAATCTGCATATATGGATGACCCAAAAATCAGATGTCCATGAAAAAAGTGCAAATACATTCGTTTCCTTCCGATTGATGAAGTTAATGGGCATTTGCTGAGAAAGGGTTTGTCCTCAATTATTTTGAGTGGACACGACATGGAGAACTATTGATTTGTAGCACCTCAAGAGGTAATCAAGTACAATTGTCTGTGACCTTAAATGAGTTTGAAGGGGGATTAAATTTAGAACAAATTATATGGATGGAAATGAAAATCCTTATATGCAAATGGTTTATAATGCAACCGATTATACATTTTAGGAAAATATGGAAAATCTTGAAGAAGAACTCAACCCACATGCAAGACAACTTTTTGACTTACTACAGTCAGTTAACCAAGAATTATGGCCAAATTGTGAGACAATGACCCGATTGTCTTCAATTACTAAAATATTGAACATAAAATTTGAAGGGCATATCTCGGATCATAGTTTTGATAAAATTCTTAAATAGAATAATGAATCATTGCCTCTTGATCATACAATGGTTGATAGTTTTTATAATATGAAGAAATTGATTAGGGGTCTTAGTTTGCCTGTTGAAAAGATTGATTGTTGCAAATTGGAATGTATGTTGTATTGGAGAGATGATGTGGAATTACAAGAGTGCAAATTTTGTGGTCAACCTAAGTTCAAGCCTAGAAAGCATTCAATGAAAGTATCCTAGAAGCGGATGTATTATTTTCTGCTAACTCTAAGACTTCAAAGACTATATGCTTATGATATTACTGCATCTCACATGAGATGACATAATGAACACGAACGAGAAGTTGAAATAATGAGTCATCTATCAGATGCACTGGCATGGAAACATTTCAATGACTCCCATCTTGCGTCTGTAGCTGAAAGTCAAAATGTTAGGTTGGGATTGTCGACGGATGGATTCCAACCTTTTGGTCAATCCAGCCAGCAATATTCATCATGGCCAATCATAATTACACCTTATAATTTGCTTCTGTGGATGTGTATGAAAGATGCATATATGTTCTTGACAGTGATTGCACCAGGGCCTTCAAATCCGAAGCATAGAATTGATGTATTCTTACAATTATTGATATCTGAATTGCAACATCTTTAGGAATATGGTGTCCAGACATATGATGTGTCTCTGAAACAAAATTTTATGTTGAGAGCAGTTTCGATGTGGACCATTAGTGATTTTCTAGAATATGTCATATTGTCTGGATGGAGCACAGCAAGAAAATTGGGTTGTCCTTATTGTTGCAATGATTCTGATGCATTTTATCTTCCAAACAGGGGAAAAATATGTTGGCTTGACAATCATAGGAAATTTCTTCCTCCAGATCATCCATTTATACGCAATAAACAAAAGTTCGTTAAGAATAAGATGGTAAAAACACCTTCTCCCTCTCACGAAGCTGGTGAAGAGATTTTGCAGGAGATTAAGGAATTAGGTTTGCTGAAAGTTACAAAATTTAAAGCTGATAAAGTAAATACAAACATTAACAAAAGCTTTGGTTGGAGAAAACAAAGCAATTTTGGTATTTTCCATATTGAAAAACTAATTTGATACGTCATAATCTAGATTTGATACATATTGAAAAAATATTTTTGACAATTTTTTCAATACCATAATGAACATTGAAGGGAGTACAAAAGACAATGCAAAATTACGAGTTGATTTGCAATTTTTTATAGAAGGAATGAGTTACATAAAGATTTTCACATCGATAAATATTCGAAAGCATATTGCACTTTGGACAAAACCAAAAGAAAATTTTGTGTGAATGGTTGAAAAGTCTAAAGTTTCTCGATGGTTATATTTCAAACTTCGCAAGGTGTGTGGACATGAGGAAGTACTAATTATTTGGGATGAAAAATTATGATTGTCATGTATTTATGCAAAGACTAATTCCAATTGCATTTCAGGAGTTGCTATAGAATAAGGTTTAGGAAGTAATAACAAAATTAAATTTATTTATCAAAAGTTTAACATCATCTGAAATCAAGTTGGTTGAAATGGAAAAACTAGAAAGGGAAATTCCAGTAATTTGTGCAAGTTAGAAGATTTTTTCCTCCAAACTTCTTTGACTGTATGAAGCATCTACCTGTGCATTTAGCACATAAGGCAAAACTAGCCGGTCTAGTTCAATATCGATGGATGTATCCGTTTGAGAGGTAATTCCAAAAAAATATTGTAAATGAAGTAATAATAATATGTTTTAACTACTAAATTGTAATAACCATATTCTCTAATATAGGTATTTGCATCACTTGAAGAAAAATGTCAAAAACAAGGCTAGAGTTGAAGGTTCGATATGTAATGCTTATTTAGTGGAGGAAGCTAGCACATTTTGTTCACATTATTTTGAGCTGCATGTTCACATAAGAGAAAGAAAAGCTCCTCGTAATGACGATGGGGAGGAACGAGTGATGCTGATGGTAACCTATCCATTTTCACATCTCCTGGATAAACATATGGACGTTCAATAAAAAGAATGTTAACAGAGGGAGAAATTGAGGTTGACCATGATTACATTTTATTGAACTATCAAAAGGTTCAACCTTTCGTGTAGTAAGTTGAAATGATTATTTCAGTTTTTATATTTTGTGTTATTCATAACTGAAATACATAATAATATTTTTAGATTATACGAAAAATTATTATGCGAGCTAATGCCAGATAAAACATAGGATGATATAAACAAAGAAGTCGGAAGACACTTTTGTTGGTGGTTCGAGAGATATGTAAGTTTTCACATACAAATATTCAAATGATTGAATTATAAGATTTAAGTGTTCAAATGACATTATACTCTTTGATATGATAATTTCTTTTATGTAGGCCTTAGAAAATCCAATAGAGAATAAGTTTATATGTGATCTTGCAAAAGGACCTTTGTGAACTGTTAAATCATATCCGGTGTATTTCGTTAATGGATACAAATATCATATAGAATATTATGGTTTTAGCATGACAATAATAAATAGTGGAGTTTGCATATAGGGAGAATTGATGGATTACTATGGTAAAATTATTGAGATACTTGAAATTAAGTACCTTACATTACCAATAAAACGAAATGTGATTTTTAAGTGTGACTGGTTTGACCCGACTCCAAATGTTGGAACAAAAGTGCATAGTCGATACAATCTAGTTGAAATCAAGAACCGAAGAAGACTGAGTCAAGTTGAACCCTTCGTGTTGGTAATGCAAACAAAACAGGTGTGTTATGTCCCTTTTTCGAGGTTACGATGAGATAAGTCAGATTAGTTGGCCGTTTGCAAAGTTAAACCTAGAGATGTTTTTAAATCACATGAAAAAGGAGAACAACGAATTGAAAGTGAAGCGTTTCAAGAAGATGTTTACGAAATAAATGCATTTATTACATATGATGATAATGAACCTTTGAACGATCCATCTAACGAATATGTTAAAATTTTATCTAGAGAGAATGACGATTGACGAGGGCCAGAGATCTAAAGAAGAGCTAGAGGTTGATTCTTATTCTTCATAAAAAGAAGATGATTGTAATTTACAATTAAGTTATGATAGCAATTAATTTGTATTTGTAATTGAATATTTTATTCAACAAATCAATTATTTCCTTTTCAGTATATTATGTAAAATATTGAATTCAAATTCTTAATCAAGAAATGTCGACATGGCGACTGGTTTCGGATGGTAGTAATTCATTACGTTAGGAGAAATGTGGTAAAATTGTCCATATCGAAGGAATAAACAATGCATGAAAAATGTCCACTTCATACACTAATGATCGTTTGCCTTTTATGGCTAATCTTCTGCTTCAAAGTGTTTAGTATCATCTGAACAACGTCACTTTCCTTATTATATACATCTTTTTTCCTTTTATGAAGCTATTATATATATTTACATTTGATGGTATATACTACATGTTGTTTTAAGTTTCTTTGAATCTCAAAGATGACATGTATGCCCATAGAGGTGGGAGCAATGTCACAATGGTCTTTAAAGGATTAGGGAAATCGGTTGTTTTGAAAGATTTGTCAATTTCACAGACCTTGTCTGGACATTCACGTATGCATGTCACTCCAAATTTGGTTCGTTTAACGATTTTCTAATATAACAATATCTAAGTTCTATACTGATTGTGTTTTAGGAAAACCGTTTCGTACTGACCGTTTCGTACTGACACTTCATCTAGACAGTTTGTCTTCCATACTAAATCTGATGATTCATTCATTGTATCCCCTACAAGTTTAGTTATAGCAGAAACACTGTTGTAAGAAGGTGTTAAAAACCCTACACTTGAGGGAAGAACTATCACTGTTTCAATTGGTGCGTTCGAACATGTCAGGACCATTTTTAGGACCCTTTATAGGAATCCAGACATTGGAGACTCATTTACCTTTACCGACTCTCATGTCACTTAGAATCTAAGAAAATAATTATATCATTGTCAATAATCGATGTTTATAAATTGGACTCAACTTTAAAGTTATTTATTGTTGTATCTGTAATAATTTTTCAAACAATCTCCTTACTAGTTAGGGGTCAAGTTACGTCCTATTGAGTGTGGGATGTTATTGTTCTTGTTTTATGACTGTAATAATTATTAACCTTCTAATTCAAAGTTTGTACTTGAATATGATATTCAACAAATTGCCTTATTTCCTTTTGAATATATTGTATAAAATATTGAATTCAAATTCTTATATTTTTAGAAAATTCAATAAACAATGAATTTCAGATAGAAATATGCCACCAAAGAGACAATGTGATGTAATGTGGCCTAAGTTCAGACACATGTTCAGAGGTATTTACTGTGAAGGTTCAATTGAATCACTTTCTCCCCTTTTAGGGCCTACATTTATAGATGACACATCACCTATTATTCCTCATGCTACACCATCCACCACTCCTACATCATCCACTACCCCTATATCGGATGAAGGAGACGGCCATCAGCCTGAAGCTGAGAGACCTGATGGAAGAATGTACATAACAATTGTCAATAATTTGTAAGTAAAATTACATGAAACACTATATGTTTATAATTAAGTTATAGGTTTAAATTTTTGCAAATGGTATAAAATTATTTGTTCTTATATTAGGTTGATTCCGTCTGGATCGCACTCCAAAAATATGACATCTAAATTTAAGAAGAAGATTGATCCCGAGGGTTATATATGGAAGAATATCTCTCAGGCCACAAATAAATTTTACTTTCAGGAGTTTGAGGTAAAATAAAAAGTTATTTTCTTTTTTAATTGATTTGTATACATTAATTAGATAAATATTATTACATTATAAGTATTTATTGAATTTTTTCCTTTTATTTCAGAAAGAATTTTTTGGGATTCTAATTTCGACACAGTCATACATAATGTATAGAAGAGACGAGCATGTACACGTTATCGTGACTTTATTGGTGTAATACACAAGGCTGGTGTATGACCACCTTATATTTATGAGCAAATATGGAGTCGTTAGTAAGAGTATTGGACATCACCTGAGACAATGTCCATCTCTGAGCATAACTCGACCAACAGACATAGAGGGCGGGGGAAAGTGAGTCTTCCCATACGTACGGGAGGATTAATTATCCACCACAAGCATACAGAGAGACTTGTAAGTATCTAAACTTTACACTTATATTCTAATTATTTTACTTTGCTGTATTTCAATTTAAATTGATGTGTGAATATTGGAATGAAAATATGTGTATTATGGATAATGACAATGGTATAAATGTCTAGTGTCATATATCGTTGTGTTGAGTTATTTTCTTTGTTTCACAGGGGGTAAATATAATAAAAATAGAGAAAACTCTGCTAAAATTTTTATAAATTTTACATCACTTATAACATTTTATTCTTATTCAAGAAAAGTCTCTGGGCATGAGACCTACACCTCGTCAACTGTTTTTGCACACTCACACCAAAAAACATGACGGTATGACATTCGTCAATACCCGATGTTGTTGGGCCCGGGCCCCGGATCTCCGATCCCCGAGGCGGCCCCTCGGGTCGCGCCTGCGACGGCGCTCCATGAACCTTCGGACCCGATCCCAACATCCATACAAATCCATAAATTCGATACAAACACAAACATATACTCATACATACACACATTCTACATATGCATTCTAAACATGCAGTAATTATTCCAAATGCATAAACCAACTGTTATTTGCATCCAAAGCAATTCAACAAGTATTCTCGAAATATAACATAATACAAAATGAAATGAAATCCCAAAATACAAAAGTATGCTCCATGAGGAAATGCTGGCGGGCTAACTAAAGTACTAACTTAATACAAGCTCCTAACTAGCTCGAAGTTTCCGATGCCCTGCAAGGTCGACAATCGTCTCGATCTGCACCTGAGGAGGGGAGAGTAATGGGGTGAGCTGCGAAGCTCAGTGGCATATACGTTTATAGCCATTGGCAACGAGCCACACAATCAAGCAATATACATATATCACTAGCACATCAAAATTCATCAATTTATTCACATTCCTATAGACATAGGTCATGCATTTTCTCGTTTCTCAACATAACAATCATTATACAACAAGTCTGTCAAATCTATCATGTTTTATGCTCAACAAATCGATCGTGTATGCACAAACAATTGGCTCGAGAGTTCCGTAAACGATCCGGATAAACTGAAGTTAAATTCGTAAAATATCTGAGTCCGATTTCTCAAGGATCTCGTGGCCTCAAGCGGGCAGCCGGGAGAAGGCTTTATGTCAACGTACACGTGACTCCATCCGTAACTCTCTTACCCAAACAAATCACATAATCCATTCGATTCATGCTCAAAGCATTTTTCACATTGTTCTAAATTCTCATTCTTGTCCATTGCCATAAGGCCTATCAAACCATGCATAATTTTAATCAAAATGCATATTCAATATTTCTCATGTAATTCAATACCAACAAGGTCATATCATGCAAGCACGTAAGCACACATAAGGCAATTTGCCCATACACATAATAACCATAAACATATTACCCACCTAGTATCGCTTGAGTATCAGACTCACTGCTGTCCTTCCTCTTGCGATCGGGTCAAAACAACTTGGTTCCCTATAATAAACCAAGTTCTCGTTTAAATAATAATCCATAGAAAATATTCCATAAAGCTTGACAATCTAAATAAAGCATTAAAGGTCTCCATCCGACTTCCATCTAAATTCTCGAACCCTTCGAAACAATTTCCGAACTTCCCTTCTTCATACAACTCGTAGCCCTTTATTTTTAGGTCACAACGGATCAAGAATCACCTCAATTGGACATCTACACCAAAAGATATGCCCAAAATACTAAAAATTTCACTTTCAAAAAACAGGGGGGGCTCGCCGCGGCGAAGGGACGCTCGCCACGGCGTGCACGTCTCTTCGTGCACACCGCGACGTGCACCTGGTGCACGCGGCGTACCATTTTTCTCCGCACGCCGCGGCGTGCTCTTGCGCACGTCGCGACGTGCGGGTCAGAGCTGCGACTCCGAACCCCTTTTTCCTGCATTTTCCGATCTTAAATCCTTTCCAAATCCAAATGCAACACAACCAAACTATAGATCAACTCCTCTACTACATTTCGAACCCATTCTAAGCTTCAAATCCATCACAAACACATCAACCCAAGGAAATCCCTACATTTATGCCCTAAAATCCTAAACCTTTGATTCTCACATATTCAAGCCATCTTAGGGTTTAATCCAACTAAAATAAGCTTAAACAAAGCATAATGTACCTAGAAATAGCTTCAAACTGTCGAAAATCTCAAAGATCGAAAATCTCTCTTCTTCTCCTCTTCTTCTCCACCGACGGCGCTACTTCTCTTTCTCTTCTCTTCTATTTCCTTCTTTTCCTTCTTCTCTTTCTTTTCTCTTTAATTTCTTTCCTTTAAACCTAAAGGGATGGGACAAAGACCATAATACCCCTCTTAGTTAAGCCCAAATCCATTCCAACTCAAGTAAACTTTTCAAAATGCCCTCATAAACTTTTACCCATTAATTCTCATTTAACCGCAATTAAACCTTAATTATCCATAATACTCCCAATTTAATCAAACTTAAGGCATCATCGCAAAATTAACACAATTCACGTTTAATGACATCATAAAAAAAAATTCGGGGTCTAACATTTCTCCCCCTCTTAAAAGAAATTTCGTCCTCGAAATTTACCTGAAACATCGAAGAGATGCGGATACTTCTCCCGCATGGCTTCCAATAGCTCCCAAGTAGCCTCCTCTACCGAATGATTCCTCCATAGGACTTTGACTAATTGAACCGTCTTGTTCCTAAGGACTTTGTCCTTGATATCCAAAATCTCTACCGGTTGCTCCTCATAACTCAGATTATCTCGCAACTGAACCTCACTAGTCTGAATGACATGTGACGAATCCGATCTATATTTCCTCAACATAGACACATGGAAGACATCGTGAATCTGCGATAACTCCGGAGGTAATGCCAATCTGTAAGTGAGTGGTCCAATCCTCTCAAGGATTTCATATGGACCCACATACCTCGGACTCAACTTACCCTTCTTGTCGAATCTCAATACTCCTCTTTAAGGAGACGTCTTAAGGAACACTTTCTCACCAACTTCATACTCCATCTCCTTTCGATGAGCATCTACATAGCTCTTCATTCTATCCTGTGCTGCCTTAAGTCGCTGCTTAACCAGATTGATTTTTTCAACTGTTGTCTGAATCAATTCTGGTCCTTTCAATTGCCTCTCTCCTTCTTCATCCCAACAGATCGGAGTCCTACATCTCCTCCCATACAAAGCCTCATTTGGAGCCATCTGAATGTTCGAATGGTACGAATTATTATAAGCAAATTCGACCAACGGCAAATACTCATCCCAAGCTCCTCTGAAATCCATGACACAAGCCTGAAGCATCCCCTCAAGGGTCTGAATAGCCCTCTCAGACTGACCATCCGTCTGAGGGTGAAAAGCTGTACTAAAATTCAGCTTCGTCCTTAAAGCTTCCTGTAAACTGCCCCAAAACCTCGAAGTAAACCGAGGATCTCTGTCCGACACAATGGAATCCGGAACTCCATGCAACCTCACTATCTCATCAATATACTTCTTTGCCAATACATGCAAAGAATCAGTCTGCTTGATCGCCAAGAAGTGAGCTGACTTGGTCAACCGATCCACAATCACCCAAATAGCATTGTGCCTCTTACTAGTCTTAGGCAAACCCATCGAAAAATCCATCGTCACTCTTTGCCACTTCCACTCTGGAATAGGCAACGACCTCAACTTGCCTGAAGGTGCCTGGTGTTCAGCTTTGACTTGCTGACACACTAGAAACTTACTCACAAACTCTGCTACATCCCTCTTTATGCCTTTCCACCAAAATGCTCTCTCAGATCTCAATACATCCTGGTGCTACCTGGATGCATAGCATAAGGCGCATTGTGTGCCTCATCCATAATCTCAACCTTAACTTCCTGCACATCAGGAATACACAACCTGTTCCCCACTGTCATAAGCCCATCATCCTGCACATCTATCTCAGAAACCTTGCCATTCTGAATTTCATATCGAAACTTACTCAAATCTACATCTTGAGCCTGCAATTCCCTAACCTTTTCCCTGAGTATCGGTCTAACTCGGAAGTTAGCGAGAAGACCCTCCGACTCCTCCTGCTTCAAGCTTATCTTAAGCTTGGCCATCTCTTCCAATAAAAGAAGATAAATTGTCCTCACATGAGCAATCGAAGACTTCCTGCTCAAGGCATCTGCCACTACATTGGCCTTGCCCGGATGATACTCAATCAACAAGTCATAGTCCTTGAGTAACTCAATCCATTGTCACTGCCTCAAATTCAGTTCCTTCTGGCTCAATAAATACTTCAGACTCTTATGATCGGTAAAAATCTGCGTCTGAACTCCATACAAATAATGCCTCTAAATCTTCAAGGCAAAAATCACAGCTGCTAACTCCAAATCATGCGTCAGATAATTTAACTCATAAAGCTTCAACTGCCTCGAAGCATAAGCAATCACCCGATCTCCCTGCATCAAAACACAGCCAAGACCCTTCCTCGAAGCATCACTATACACAGTATATCCTTCATCACCCGATGACAAAATTAGAATCGGGGCACTCGTCAATCTGCGCTTGAGCTCCTCGAAGCTCCTCTGACACTCATCACTCCAAACAAACTTCTGATTTTTCCTCAACAACTTCGTCATCGAAGCGGCTATCATGGAGAATCCCTCCACAAATCTCCGGTAATAGCCTGCCAAACCCAGAAAACTCCTCACTTCTGCTACATTCTTTGGTGCTTCCCAATTAATCACAGCTTCTATCTTCTTTGGATCCACATGAACTCCTTGCTCTGAGATCACGTGTCCAAGAAATGCAACTTCCCTCAGCCAAAACTCGCATTTATCGAATTTTGCATAAAGCTCATGTCTCCTCAAAGTCTCTAAAGAAATCCTCAAATGCTCCTCATGCTGCTCATCACTCTTGGAATATACCAACATATCATCAATGAAGACAATGATAAATTGGTCCAAGAATGGCTTAAAAACCCGATTCATCAAATCCATAAACGCTGCAGGCGCATTCGTCAATCCAAAAGGCATCACCAAAAACTCAAAATGCCCATACCGAGTCCTGAAAGCAGACTTGGGCACATCCGATTCCTTAATCCTCAATTGATGATAACCCGATCTCAAGTCTATCTTAGAGAAGACTCTCGCTCCTTGCAATTGATCAAACAGATCATCAATGCGAGGAAGCGGATACTTGTTCTTCACAGTAACCTGATTCAACTTCTTGTAGTCCATACACATCCTTAGCGATCCATCTTTCTTTTTCACAAAGAGTGCCGGAGCTCCCCAAGGCGAAGAGCTCGGTCGAATATACCCCTTCTCCAACAACTCCTCCAACTGCTCCTTAAGCTCTTTCAATTCCGCCGGGGCCATCCGGTAAGGCGGAATTGAAATCGGCACTGTTCCTGACAGAAGCTCAATGGGAAACTCAATTTCCCTAGCTGGCGGTAGTCCTGGTAATTCATCGGGAAAGACATCCGAGAATTCCCTGACTACTGGGATATCCTCTAGCTTTCCTCTATCAACCCTGGTATCCACCACATAGGCCAAGAATGCCTCACATCCTTTCCTCATCATCTTCTCTGCTGTCAATGCTGAAACAATTCTGGGCGGACTCGCTTTCCTGTCCCCAGTAAACACTACTCTTTTACCATCATCCAATTCAAACTCTACTGTCTTCTGTTTACAATCCAAACGGGCATTGTACCGTTCTAATGTATCCATGCCCAATATGACATCCAAACCTCCCATCTTCAGTGGCATCAAATCGACCACTAGAAGTTCTCCATCAATGTGAATCTCACAACCTCTATACACTTGACTAATCACAATGTACTGGCCGATTGGAGTACTCACCATCAGCGGAGTATCCAATAGGCTCACAATCCTATCACACACAGGTCTACTCGAAGAAACAAACGAGTGAGTAGAACCTGGATCAATCAAAACAATCACAGCATTAGAAAATAATTAAACCGTACCAGTAACGACATCTGGAGCGGTCTCTGCATCCTCTCTAGTCATAGCAAACACCCTGGCTGGTGCCTGCCCTCTCAGTCTCCCCGGAAGATTCACACTCTTAGCCGCATCTGAACTGCCCACTTCTGTTGCAGTCCTCTGTCCCATGGTCTCTGTCCTCCTCGGAGCTTGCATCTGGCCTCTCTCTTGTCGTGGAGGCTGAGGACACTCTCTGGCAATGTGTCCCTTCTCCCCACAGATGAAACAAGCTCCCGTCAGTCTGAAACACTCTCCTCTATGGGACCTCCTGTAGTGCTCACACTTCGGGATGAACGATCTATCCCCATCTCCCCTTCTACCGCCACCCATCGTTGAGGCTTGGTGAGAAACAGTAGAAGTCCTCATCGGCGTAGGTCGGCTCGCACCACTGCTCCTCTCCTCTGACTGGACCGGGAAGCTCCTAGCACTCCTGTCTGGCATAGGAGTACTAGTGCTACCTCCTCTCCTGGACTGCTCTCTGCCTTTTCTCTTCTTGATCACAGCACTCTTGATGTTCTCTATATTCTCAGCCCTCAAAGTTGCCTCAATCAACTGCTGGAAATCACAGAAATTTTGCACAATCACCTTCTCTCTGATGGCCAGGTGCAATCCCGACTCAAACCTGCGACATTTAGCAGCCTCAGTCAACATCAGATCGGAAGCATATCTCGCCAACTGCGTGAACCGACGCTCATACTCACTCACAGACATCTCCCTCTGAGTGAGACTAAGGAACTCCCTCTGCTTCTGCTGAATGTAAACCTCTGATAGGTCCTTCTTTCTGAAAGCAACCACGAAATCCTGCCATGCCAACCCTACTGGCCTCATCTGACTCCCTGGTACAGTCTTCCACCAGTGCAGAGCATCTCCCTGAAGCAAACTGGCAGCATAGATGACTCTCTCGTCATCCTCGCACTCCATCTGATCCAGCACTCTCTCAATCTTCCTCAACTAAGTCTCAGCTTCTTCAGGATCTGATGTCCCAAAGAAGTCAACTGCCCCATACTTCCTCAATCGGTCAAACCGTCTCCCATTCTGAACTGGGGCCGAAACAGAAGGCTGTGACATCTGACCCATAGCCTGCACGAATGCCTGAGTAAAGGCCTGGAACAATCTCGGATCCAAAGGAGGCACTTGCTCTGTGATAGTGGCGACTCTGAGTCGGCTGATGAAGGGGCTCATTACCTAGCCCTACTGAAGCCTCGGCATTCCATGGGCTCTCGACTCATCGATCCTCTCCTCTCTAGTCGGAGAGTCAGGTGCAGCAAATCCTTGCATAACTCCTCGTGTTCTTCTACAAGGTGGCATCGTACTCCTTCAAATGGAAACACTAAGAATTAGCTATATGGCAATCTACATGTATGCATGATATGCATGTCACGTAATCAATGCAACAATTAATCATAGATCAAACAAGTCGTCCTATATGCATTCTAAGCCAAGGACACTAAACCTAGGCGCTCTGATACCAAACATGTTGGGCCCGGGCCCCGGATCTCCGATCCCCGAGGCGGCCCCTCAGGTCGCGCCTGCGACGACGCTCTATGAACCTTCGGACCCGATCCCAACATCCATACAAATCCATAAATTCGATACAAACACAAACATATACTCATACATACACACATTCTACACATGCATTCTAAACATGCATTAATTATTCCAAATGCATAAACCAACTTTTATTTGCATCCAAAGCAATTCAACAAGTATTCTCAAAATATAACATAATACAAAATGAAATGAAATCCCAAAATACAAAAGTATGCTCCATGAGGAAATGCTGGCGGGCTAACTAAAGTACTAACTTAATACAAGCTCCTAACTAGCTCGAAGTTTCCGATGCCCTGCAAGGTCGACAATCATCTCGATCTGCACCTGAGGAGGGGAGAGTAATGGGGTGAGCTGCGAAGCTCAGTGACATATACGTTTATAGCCATTGGCAACGAGCCACACAATCAAGCAATATACATATATCACTAGCAAATCAAAATTCTTCAATTTATTCACATTCCTATAGAAATAGGTCATGCATTTTCTCGTTTCTCAACATAACAATCATTATGCAACAAGTCTGTCAAATCCATCATGTTTTATGCTCAACAAATCGATCGTGTATGCACAAACAATTGGCTCGAGAGTTCTGTAAACGATCCGGATAAACCGAAGTTAAATCCGTAAACTATCCGAGTCCGATTTCTCAAGGATCTCGTGGCCTCAAGCGGCGGTAGGAGAAGGCTTTATGTCAACGCACGTGACTCCATCCGTAACTCTCTTACCCAAACAAATCACATAATCCATTCGATTCATGCTCAAAGCATTTTTCACATTGTTCTAAATTCTCATTCTTGTCCATTGCCATAAGGCCTATCAAACCATGCATAATTTTAATCAAAATGCATATTCAATATTTCTCATGTAATTCAATACCAACAAGGTCATATCATGCAAGCATGTAAGCACACACAAGTCAATTTGCCCATACACACAATAACCATAAACATATTACCCACCTAGTATCGCTTGAGTATCAGACTCACTGTTGTCCTTCCTCTTGCGATTGGGTCAAAACAGCTTGGTTCCCTATAATAAACCAAGTTCTCGTTTAAATAATAATCCATAGAAAATATTCCATAAAGCTTGACAATCAAAATAAAGCATTAAAGGTCTCCATCCGACTTCCATCTAAATTCTCGAACCCTTCGAAACAATTTTTGAACTTCCCTTCTTCATACAACTCGTAGCCCTTTATTTCTAGGTCACAACGGATCAAGAATCACCTCAATTAGACATCTACACCAAAAGATATGCCTGAAATATTAAAAATTTCACTTTCAGAAAACAGGGGAGCTCGGCGTGCATGTCTCTTCGTGCAGCGCCATGACGCACACTGTGTGCCTTGGCAATATTTTTCTCAAAGACGCCATGGCGTGCTCTTTCACAAGACGTCGTGGACGTCTTTGGTCGACTGCGACTCCAAACCCCTTTTTCCTGCATTTTTCGATTTTAAATCCTTTCTAAATCTAAATGCAACACATCCAAACTATAGATCAAGTCCTCTACTACATTTCTAACCCATTCTAAGCTTCAAATCCATCACAAACACATCAACCCAAGGAAATCCCTACATTTATGCCCTAAAATCCTAAACCTTCGATTCTCACAGATTCAAGCCATCTTAGGGTTTAATCCAACTAAAACAAGCTTAAACAAAGCATAACGTACCCGAAAATAGCTTCAAACTATCGGAAATCTCAAAGATCGAAAATCTCTCTTCTTCTCCTCTTCTTCTCCACTAACGGCGCTACTCCTCTTTCTCTTCTCTTCTATTTCCTTCTTTTCCTTCTCTTTCTTTTCTCTTTAATTTCTTTCCCTTAAACCTAAAGGGATGGGACAAAGACCATAATACCCCTCTTAGTTAAGCCCAAATCCATTCTAACTCAAGTAAACTTCCCAAAATGCCCTCATAAACTTTTACCCATTAATTCTCATTTAACTGCAATTAAACCTTAATTATCCATAATACTCCCAATTTAATCAAACTTAAGGCATCATCGCATAATTAACACAATTCACGCTTAATGACATCATAAAAAAAAATTGGGGTCTAACAGATGTAGAGAACTGAATGTAAATGAAATTTATGCTTTAATATTAATTCTTAATAATTATCACTTACTAATATAAACATTGTCTCCTAATAGGACCAAATACAAGAAAGCATTCAGCGACAGTCTCATCACCAACAAGCTGTTGATGAGAGTCAGACATATTTTGATGCAGTGGGTGGTAGGAACAGTCGTGGAAGGATCTTCAGGCTAGGTTCATTTGCAAATATGTTATTAGCAATCCTTCATGTCTAGTACAGCAACATCTAGTAGACGGTCGCAAACCAATGAAGTCAATCAGCTTCAGACCACAATGGAGACATTGGATGGACTATATAACTCAGCTGAGACATGAGGTGGATGAGTTGAAGGCAAGGGGTGACATCTTAAAGCAGCCGTGGTCACCAGAACAATAGGATTGTTGTAGTTATTTTCTTTGAATTATAAAGACTTATTATGTACATTATAATGTTTTTATTATCAATTAAGATAATTTTTACTTTATATTATCAATCAACTTTCTGTTTAAACAAATTAAATATATAAACTAATCAAAATATTATGTGCAGATAATTAATAACTTTTGAAATTATGCATTAATCATAAGATCATGAAATAAAATTTCATGTCGGGATTTTTTAAAAATCTTTTAATTTTATTTATCAACGAAAAATAAAAGTAAGTCAGTAAAATCTATTATATTTACCAAAGGTTTTTGGCGTTTCGTCGGTAAAATGTTAGATATTTACCGACGGTAACTCTTCGTTTCGTTGGTAATATTAGAAATTGTCAGGACATTTTGAACTGCGGTTTACCCACAATCAATCATAATCCTCGGAATATCACCGACGGAATAACCAGTATCGTCAAAAAATATTCGGACGGAATATTTACGTCCGTAGGTAAATTTACCGACAGTTCACAGTAAATCCATCAATAAATTTACCGACGGTCATATCCATCCATCGGTTTATTTACCTATGGCCGTTTTAACGATGCCGTTATTCATCGCTAATTTATATTACCGACGGAATATAAATATTTTCCGTCGGTAATTTCCGTTGCTAAACGACGTTTTTCTTGTAGTGACCTACTAAATTTTAATTTCTAATTTGATACAATTACATTACATCAAATCTAATTTAAATCTTATTTAGGATTAAATAATATTCATTTAACTTAATTGTGACTAAGATCGTTCATTTAACTTTAATTATGCTAAATCAATCTATTTTATTTTAAATGTTTGTCTTATATCACATCCACTTAGGTTTGATAGCATATTATCATGACCAATTTATGATGAAGTTTCATTATGCCATTCTTAATTTTTTATTTTAATTTATTTTAAATAATAAATTACAATTAAAATTTTAAACTTTACTTAAATTTGTAATTCTAATTAAAAACTAGCATGTAGTTAACTCTCTAGTTATCTGATATAGTACTCTACGTGACTTATTGATAAATAAACATTCACCTGTAAACATTTATCCACTAAAAATTTATCAAAAATAAGAAACCTGAAATAAAAATCCTGAATTTTTTCCTCAAGCAGGAAATCTCACTTGAGTTCCTTACAGAGCAAGAAAGACGGCTAGAACAAACTCATATATCTCGGTGGCCCTAGTTATTGCATTGATAAGCGCAGAAGCTATTATTATTGTAGGCAAAGGGGGCAAAAGTGGCATTGTCTGACAACAAAGCTGACGATTATAATGATGGAGAAGGTAACAGTGGCAAAGAAAAAGTATTTAATAAAATATGATTCGGCTTCGGGGCACGCACGATCTTATCGTAAGGCAGTTACAAGAAGACTCATATATTGCCTACCTCAATGTCCCGGAAAAAAGCCCAAGCATACTAAATAAAAGGGTTACTTTGTTAAAATTTTACGATAAAAGGTATAAAGTTTAAAGAATTTAACTTATATAAGTTTATCATAAAATGATTATATAATAAAGATTGAATAAATTAAAGAATTTAAAATAAGATTAAAAAAAGAGAATATTCTTATCCACCGAAAAAGTTTAGAGTTTAATTAAAAACGAAAACTGTTAAATAAAAACTAACAAATTTATTATGATTTATAATAATCGACTAGACTATAAAAATTGGTTAATTACTTAATAAACTGACAAATTTTTAATAACAAGAGATTTTAGATAAACTGAATCGACAAATTAGTCAATTTAAAATTTTTATAGATGAATCATTCAAACTGATTCTGTTATGATATAAGGCGACAATGAAAGCAAGATCGAGACCAAGATGAGCGAGAAGTAAAACAAATTTGGGCAAGAATAATAGTAAATATGAGACATAAGGATTGACGTAGTTCACCCCAGTTGAGCTACTTTCATGGATAACGATGAGCGAAAAATTCACTATAACGAAAAAGAGTACAAATTAAATCCTTTAAGCACAATGAGGATATAAATTTTGTATATAATCTCACAAAATAAAACTCTCTTATAAAATAAAAGTGAATAAAAATTTGAGCTAATATGGTGAAGATATACTCTCAAATTTTTACAAGTTTCTTAATGTTGCATGCATGAAAATAGAGGGGCTCAAGATGTGTTTATAATGCTCAAACTCTCCCCACCTTTACCTTGCACCATAGCCAAATTGTCTTCAAAGTTGGCAAGAAATGGTTGAGTTGTCCACAAAAAAACATTGCATTGATTGATGCATTAAAAGTTTAGCTTGAGAAGTTTGACCTTAGATTTCTTAACAAATAAGTCAACATTTTTTGTTGATGAAGAAGAGTTTTGAGTCATATACTCAATATTCTCCACTTTGACTCAAATTCAACCAGTTACTCATTGCCATATAAAACCCCAAAGGGTAATCAAATGCTGTGAACACCGACTAAGTCCAAGCTATTCTCGAACTTAGTGATAGGTAGTGGCTTTTTCAACATATCTACAGGATTGTCAGACGTGTGAACTTTCTTCATAACAATTTCTTCATCAGCAACAATGTCTCTGATGTAATGGTACTTTACACTAATATGCTTAGTTTTGGAGTGATAGGCAGATGAATAACACTCTAACTATTTGAAAACACAATAGTAGTATCCTATGTGGTACCAAGCTCAATAATAAGACCATCAACCAAGTAGCCTCCTTCACACCTTTTGTAGCTGCACTGTACTCTGCGTCCGTAGTAGACAAATTTGTTATAGATTGTGGTGATGCTTTCCAATTGATAGCATCGGAATACAAAGTGAAGATGTAACTAGAGAGAGACCTTTGTTTATCGAGGTCACCACCATAATCAGAGTCCACCAAATTGATAACATTATTAGATGTTGCCTTGTTCCTATCAAACATCAAGCCAAGATTAGAAGAACCCTTTAAATATCGAAGTGTCCATTTGACAACATCCTAATGAACCTTGCTAGGATTGTGCATAAAACGACTCACCATGCTAATCGTATATGCTAGATCAGGTCTAATGCAAATCATGACATACATAAGACTACCAACAATATTAGAATATGGAACGTTCAACATATGTTCTATTTCTTCCTTCGTTTTTGGACAAAGATCAGATGACAACTTGAAATGAGCAACGAAAGGCGTTGAGACGGGCTTGCAAGAGCCTACGTTAAATCTGTCAAGAATTTTTTTTATATAGTTATTTTGAGACAAAAGTCTATCAATCCCTTTGTATCTTCATGTTGAGAATCTTTTTGTTACACCAAGGTCTTTCATTTCAAACTCTTTATTGATATGAGATTTAAAATTGTCGATCAAAGACTTGTCATGAGAAGCAATGAGCATATCATCAACATATAGCAACAAGTACACGAAATACCTACCTACATATTGTCGAAAATAGACATAATTGTCAAATTGGCATCTAGTAAAGGCTTGCCCGATCATAAAGGTATCAAATCTTTTGTACCACTATCTTGGAGCTTGTTTAAGCCCATAAAGTGATTTCTTCAAGCGAAAAACACAATGCTCCTTACTAGGAACAACAAAACCCTTAAGGTGCTTCATGTATATCTCTTCCTCGAGTTCTCCATGTAGAAAAGTAATTTTCACATCAAGTTGCTCCAACTCCAAATTAAATAAAGCAACAAGAGCAAGAAGCACACGAATGGAGGTATGACAAAAAACAAGAGAGAATTTTCATTAAAATCAATACCTTTCTTTTGTTCAAAACCACAAACAAGCAAATGTGCTTTCCACCTTGCTTCTTTAACCCTGAGGATGCCATCTTTCTTCTTATAAATCCATTTACAACTCAATTGTTGCTTGCCTTTAGGAAGCTTACATATATCCTAAGTACAACTTTTATAGAGACTTTCAATTTCTTCATTCATTGCCATTAACAGCTTAGATGAATTAGCATAATAAATAGCTTTATAAGAAGAGAAAGGTTCAATACCTTCAGGAATTTCTCGTGCAACTGAGAGTTCATAAGCAACCAAGTGGTCATCATTGTCAGTGTATTTAATAAGCTTCTGGATAATTCTCTTTGGATGATCTCGAGCGATAAAATTCTCCTATTGAGGCAGAATAGGAGTAGTGGTACTACAGACATCATGAATATCATCAACATCGCTAGACTGAGTAATAGAGGAATTAAGAGCATCAAAATTGGGAGGAGGCGACGATCTCACCTCTAACTCCACCTTCTTATTAGTATTCTACTGACCACTTGTATCAGTAGAAGGACCAAAATCTTTTCCAAAAGAAAGTAATGCATTTTTATTAAATTTCACATCTCTACTAAGAATGACTTTATGGGACTCAGGTTCAGTACACCATAAACAATAGCCTTTTGATTTGAAAGCAGATATGCACTTTTTAGCTTTTGGTGCTATTTTTCCATCATTAACATGTGCATAAGCAGGATATCTAAACTCTTTTAAATTAGAGTAGTCAACAGGATTACCTGACCAAATAACATGCTATAGAACCTGCTTCACACCAAAGATCACGTCGATGCCATAATCTAGCATTAGAGAGCATACAACTAGCTCTCTCAAGTAGAGTCTTGTTCATTCATTCTGCAACATTGTTCTGATGGGGCTTGCCAACCAATGTCTTGTGTCTAGCAATTCCAACTAGAGCGCATAATTCATTGAAATATGTTTCATAGAACTTTAATCCATTGTATGTTCTAAGCTTCTTCACCTTCTTCCCAATTTGGTTCTCAACAAGGGCTGTCCGCTTCTTAAAACTAGGAAAAGCTTCATTTTTATGCCTCAAGAAATAAACCTAAACCTTGAGGGAGAAGTCATCAATCAAGTTCATCGTATAACTTTTTCCTCCAATAGAGAGAACTTTAGAAGGTCCCAAAGATCTGAAAGAATGTAATCAAGGACACCTTTGGTACGATGTGTAGCAATGGAGAAGCTGACTTTTTTCTACTTAACAAAGACACAATGCTCACAAAATTTCAATTTACTCATACCATCACTAAAAATACCTTTCTTGCTCAACAAATTCATACCTTTGTCACTCATATGGCCTAGGCACATATGTCATAAGCGAGTGAGATCCCTATCAGACAATAAAGATGTGAACATAGCGGTTGAACCTCTGATAGTCGAACCTTGCAAGACATAAAGGCTACTAAGCCTATTACTTTCATAATGACCAAAGAACCTTTAAATACCTTCAAAGCTACTCCTTCAATTGAATACTTACACCCAAGTAAGTCAAGGGTGACTAAGAAATTAGGTTATGTTTTAAATCAGAAATATGTCACACATTGGTTACTGTCCTAATACAACCACCATGGGTCTTGATCTGTACACTACCTATGCCAACAACCTTGGAATGAGTGTCATTGCCCATGAAAACAACTTCACGGTCAATAGGTTCATAGGTGGAGAACTAGTCTCTGTGAGAAGACATGTGTTATGTATAACCAGAATCTAATATCCGCTTGATCGTACTTCTTTTTTTTTAGAAGAGTTATCCAATAATATATCACCATTAGACTCAATGTCAGCAATAACAGCTTCAGCTGTAGGTTTTTGATGTTGCTTTCCTTTTTCATCTTTCTCCTTTTTATTTTTCAATTTATAACACTCAAAAATTTTATGCTCGATTTTCTTACAATATCAATAGGTCTTGGAATTACATCCCCTAAATTTTGACCTAGATTTCTTTTTACTTTTACTCCCTTTTTCAACTGCTCTACCCCTAATAGACAAGCCCTCGGCTTTATCATCTGAGTGAACCTCAAGGTCAAAATTTTCTTTAGACAATAAGTTGAACCTGACATCCTCAAAAGACAACGTATCATTATTTCTGTATAACATAATCTCCTTGAAGTGCTTATAGGTAGACGTAAAAAGACAACCAATAAAACAACCTTGTCCTCTTCATCAACTATAACATCTAAATTTTTTAGGTTAATAATAATTAAATTGAACTCGTCAAGATGAGATTGAATGGGAGTACCTTCGACTATATGGAACGTGTACAAACGCTCTTTGAGACGAAGTTTGTTTGCTAGACTCTTGGTCATTAACAGGGACTTAAGCTTTAACCAAAGTTCGGCAACAGTGGTTTCATGAACCACCTCTTGAAGCACCTTCTTGGAGAGACAAAGTTGGATCGTCGAAAGCGCCTTTTCATCTAAATCCTCCCATTGCTCATCAGTCATTAATTAGGTTTCTTTGATTTCCTGTCTAGGGCCTTCTTTAATCCATTCTGGGTGAGAAATCTGGACTCTCCAAATGAAAAAAATCTTGCCATCAAACTTCTCGATATCAAATTTTGTAATGGTAGACATCTTGAACCATAGCTTTGATATCACTTGTTATGATATAAGGCGATAGCGGAAGTATGATTGAGACCAAGACGAGCGAGAAGTAAAATAAATTTGGGCAAAAATAATTGTAAATATAAGACATAAGGATTTACATGGTTCGCTAAAGTTGGGCTACTTCTACTGATGACGATGAACAAAAAATTCACTATTACAGAGAAGAGTACAAATTAAATCCTTTAAGAATAATGAGTATATAAATTTTATGCGTAATCTCACAAAATAAAACTCTCTTGTAATATACAAGTGAATACAAATTTCAGCTAATATGGTGAAGATATTGCATGCATGAAAAATGGAAGGGCTCAAGATGTGTTTATAATGCTCAAACTCTCACCACATTTTCCTTGCACCATAAGCCAATTTGTCTTCAAAGTCAGTAAGGAATGGTTGAGTTGTCCACCAAAAAAATATTGCATTAATTGGAGCCTTAAATGTTTGGCTTGAGAAGCTTGACCTTAGATTCCTTAGCAAATAAGCCAACATTTATCATTGATGAAGAATAGTTTTGTTGATGAAGAAGAGTTTGAGTCATATACTCAACAATCATTTAATGTTGATGAAGAAGAGTTTGAGTTATATACTGAATAGATTCGTTTTTTTAATCATTGTTTATAACTACACTTTTATGACCACTTGTAATTACAACACTCCATCTGTAAATTAAACGCTTTCTACAATAAAAAAATCCAACTAAAAGGAGAAGAACATTAATAAATGCTTTAAGAGCAAATCTTATATTTCAAAATCCAAATAGATCAAACTTTTATGACCATTTGTAATTACAACACTCTAGCAAGCATACAAGTCGTGGTCAGATTTTAATTTGAATTTTATTCAACAGAGAAAATGGCAAGGTGAAACACAAGAGGAAGAGAAGATTTTGGGTAAAAATTTAGGATTTTTTATTTTTAATAAATTTATTAATATATAGATTTTTGGCCACATAGATGCTTCTTGGTCAATGAGTCCTGATGTACTAATTCAATATAGTTAACTAGAAATTAATAGCGAGTTGGTTTTATAATAAGCTAAAAGTTAAAATATTTTATTTTGATAATTCTGAAATATATTATAAAATTATACAAAGCTCATAATTTTAAATATAATTTATTCTTATTTTAATAAAATTTTAAGTTCAATTAAATTTCAATTAGATTTAATAATTTGTAATTGTGATCACTTTGTTTTAATTGTGACTAATTGAATTTGATTGAAAATATTGGCATCAATGTTTATTTCAATTTTGAGTTAAATATTTTTACTTTTACAAAATTTATTCGGAAAAAGAAAAAAATGAAAAGGAACAAAATAAAAAGAAATAACTAATTGGAGAGAAATAATAAAAAGCAAAAAAGCAAACTAGAAAAGGAGCAATAACAGACTCTCCTGGAGAAGAAGAAATGGGAGCATAAGGAAAAAACAGATGCAATTGCACTTGGAAGACATGAGGGAGAATGGGTAGAAAAAAAAAGAAAAGAAGGAAAAATCTTAGAGGACCTCTTATTAGCTAGTTTTGGCTTTCTTCATTTTTCTGTGGAAGAATGAAAAATTCCAACCTTGACAAATAACCATCATCATCTTCACCGGAAACGACACCTCTCATTCCAAGAATCTAAAAACCTCCATTCTTAAAAACCTTATCCTCATTGTTGATGGTGTCATTACCTTCAGTAGCTGAAGACTACCTTCACCACAATGTTCATTACCTTCTTCGAGTCCCTGGTAAGATTGTCATACGATTTAAGATTAATGGTGTTCCTCCATAATAAATAAGTTGTAAAGGAAAAATGAGAACAAGAGAATTGAGAGAAACTAAGAGGGGAATGGCCTTAAAGAGTAAGAAAAAATAAGAATAGATGAACATGAGTGAGAGGAGAGCTGAATAATTGACCAAACTGGAGAGAAAATGTGGATAAATGTGAAGAGAGGTTTAAAAAGCTAAGAAGAAAGAGAGCAAGCATTATAGGGAACCATTTATTTTTGGTATAATAATTTTGATTTTAGTATTTAGAAATCATTGGAACAATAAGAAAATAAACTTCTGCAGTTTCTCGATCTGTCGATTCTAAGTTGTTTACATCTCCAACCTCTAATAATATCTACAAAAAAGTGAAAAATAACTTAAACTATTTTGGGAGAAAAGATGTGAGTATTAACTACTTTATGTCTTTTTTCTATTTATAGAAAAGACACTAGAATTTCTTTCTAGTTAAAATTAAATTTTCTAATTATAATAAAAGTTTAATTTAATTTTATTTTAATAAAATAAATATATCACATTTGGTCTAAAAATTTCCTAAACTTTACAATTAAGTCTAACTTAATTTAAATTGATTTCTTCTTTTAACTTCTTTTATGTGTGACCTATTAGGTTTATAGTATGTTACAATAATTATAAATGATAATTTTAATTCATAACTAGAATTAGATAAATTAAAACTCATTTAAATTTATTTTAATTCTTTAATTAAACAATGTATAATTATAGATGAAGACTGAAGTTTGGCAATATGTATTAACCACTCAAATATTAGCAATATCAATGTGGTTTTGCTCAACCTATTTATATATGATTATGATGTATAATTTAATCATTTTGTTTTCCAATGTTTCAATTGCACTAATCCAATTGCTTAAGTATCTTATACCATATCTCTATATGATGATCATACTATTATAAGAATAGTAGTTTAGTAAGAAAATTTTACAAGTTTCTCGATAGTGAACACTTACTTAAACCTTACAACTGTTATCTTCATGTCATTATAATTAAGATAAATTGCCCAAATACATTTTAGATCTTTAATGAGACCTTAACTCCTTTCATATATATAATAGCTCTAATGTTCAACATTATATTATTGTTTCAATAATGTAAGGAGCTATATCAAGTTCATCAAAGAACTTCTGATCCAAATAAAAATAAAATGTATTATGACTTGATTAGAGATTATTGTTACATTGGAACTTTTCTAATCTCAAAACAACATTATTCCAAGCAAAATATACTTTAACTAGAACTTGCTTCTAAAATTAATATCCATACAAGTTTGAACTCATATATCAATTCACAAATACAATAACAAACTTCTTGAAGATTTCATAAGTATCACATATATCAAATACTAAACACCTTTAATATATTATCTATGCACTTAGAATACAATACGTAAATATCTTCAATATCTATCTCTATAGATCTAATTCCCATAATTAAGTTATTAGCTTTTTATATCCAATAAGAGTTATTTTGGACTATCATATTTTCAAAAATTAAAAGTATGAAATTTGTTCAATATGAATGGTATTCCTTTAAATGCTCTTAGTGAAGAGTATAACTATACTCCCACAACCCTTCTTGTACACATTGGTTGTAACATTTCGTTACCCATGTTAAGACTAGAATAGTAACTTATGAGAAATTTATGAGAAAATTAGAAAAATGCACGTCATGCATAAATTAATTGTGACATACACATTTTTCTTACACATTCATATGACTGTACATGCATTCATTGACATTTCCAGGAATAATTGAGTTAGTAAATGTGATTAAAATGTATTTTGGCAATTGTGAGATTATTTAGGGTATTTTAGAATTTTTGGTGAATTTTGAAAAAAAATATTGATTTTTGTGGACCAATCCTAGTATGACACGTGGTAATAATACATATGTGAACAAATTGATATTTTGACAAATGGTGAATCTGTGGAGACATATAGCACACGTGAAAGACATGCAATGAACTCACGTATTATTATGTTTTGGTTAGGAAGAGGTTACTTAGCTTTTGATCATCTGACGTATATTCTGCTTGGATTTGTTCATTACCGAATAGCAAGTAATTTTGTTTTTGTGTTAATGAGTTACTCTCATTGTTGGAATTTACAGTTGAATCTAGTAAGCAGTTCTGATGATGGTTATTTTCTGGTGTAAATATATACATGCATGCATGGGTTTGGAAATTTAGGCATATATATATGTTCTGTCCTGTTTGAGAGGGAAAGCCAAAAATGAATATATTGTTTTTGCATATTTGGGGAATCAGATGTTGTAAGATATTTGTGAGGTGAGATGGAGCTAGATGAATCATTAAAGTTATGTTTAGGAAAAGTGCAAAATCCTAGAAAAAAATGATGAACTCCTACTCTGTCATTTTACTGTACATGCGTAAATACTTGGTTAATTGTTGTTGTTCACGCATGGATTTGTGGAAGATGAATTTGGTAAGGTTATGATATTGGGATGAGCTAAATGAAGTAAAAGAGTAGATAAAAGTGAAAATCTATACATTGGATGAAAATATGAGAATTTGCAAATTTACAGTAGAGAGAGAGAGGAAGAATGGTGGGCGTTTTGGATTTGTGATGTTTGAAGTTTAGGATTGTTTCTGAACTGTTTAGAAGTTACAGTGAGTGTAGACAAGCATAATAGACAATTTAGAAGTGATTAAGTTGGAAAAGGAATGAGAAGAAAAAAAACTGGGTTTGGTGAAGAAGATGAAGATTTGCATGCTAGAGAGAGAAAAAGGGGGTAGATGCATGTATGGGTTATGAACTAGAGTATTTCATTGAACAACCCTAAGTCTTTTGGCTATAACTTTTTCATTCAAACTCCAAATGACTTGAAACTTAGATAAATGGATTCCTAAGACATTTTTATTTCTCTCCATAAAAATTTAGAGCTATCTGAATTAAATTGAAAGTGATTGATAGGATGAAAGTGTAGAAGTCTGCTGGAATGTTATGAACTGGAACATTTTCATGAACATGCTTCGGTATTCTGATTATAACTTCATGAACATGCTTCGGTATTTTGATTATAACTTGATCTGTAGATTTCCAAATAAGTTGATTCTTAATTCAGATTAAACTAGAGACATAATTCTACATCTTTATTGAAGAAGTAGAATTTTAATTTTGTCTCTAAGACTTTCAAATTTGGTATGAAACTGCATCTTAGCTTAGACTGTAGCATTATCAGGGACAGAAATCATGTCCTGTGGTTATTGAATAAAATGTATTGATGTAGGCCAAATTAGACTGAGATGTCTTCATCAAAGTTGTAGATTATTCGCTTAGCGTTAAATTGGTATAAAGTTTGTAATTTTTGGATATCTGAGCTGAAAGATATGAGTTGTACAATTCGAGTGTATGATCATGTACCAACCAAATGTTCAAATATAAATAGTATGTGGTATTGTGAGCATAACTCATAGAATACTAAATCAAATTATATTATCTTGGAGTCATTAGAAACTTAAGACATGGTTAAACAATTTTCCAGAAGAAAGTGTTGCCTAATTTTGTCATGTACCCTATCAGATTAATTATGCAAAGTTGACTCGAAATCATGTGTGTAGAAAATTTGAAGTGGCCAATTAGGTTATAAAATTGATTTCACATTGTTTTATTTTGGTTCAAATTATAAGTACAAATGAGGTTAATGAGGACTTTGATATCTGAATGATTTGATAAGAAACTCGAAATTGTCATTAAATATGCATTGTGCATATTTTTATAAATACTTGTGCATAAAGGAATACTTATACATTTGTGCAAAAATGTGATCTTTGTAAATGTGTTGTGTATGTTATAGAGGAGCACATCGGACGCCAGTCGGACATTGCTGGACCATCCAAGCAATAACTTCTTAGAGTGTACTGTGGGTCAACATAGATGAATTTCCTAGGATTGATTTAATTTGATTTGTTAAGCTTCCAATTATTGAACTGTTGCGATTGTTTCTAAATTTCGGACTTAAAGTTCGAGGAGTATCTATTTGGGATTGTATTGGAAGTGTTCTGATTTGTTTGATAATTCTGATTGTATTATACTATGTGAATTCTCAACGAAAGTTGAATGTCAGACTTAGGTCCAATGATTATGAAATTTTGACTGTGCTTTATACATGATATTGATATGTGGTAAATTCTGAATTGATGCATTTCATAAAATACATGCTCAGATAAAGACGTTATGATCGGAGTGGCCAGTATCAAGTGCTTGCACGTAGAGCTTTGCTCCGTAATATATGATTTGGCACGTGGAGCTATGCTCCGTGATATACGTTTCTGACTAAGTCCAATAGGCCAGTATTTGTATATATGATAGGCACTCGGTCACAGCATTAATAATGAATGTCGAGTCTCATATGTATCTATATGTGTTTATGTATGATCTGATTCGCATTGATTAAATGATGTGCCATGACGGTGTGAGTATTTGAAATATTTATGTTCTGTATAAATAATTGTGAAATATGTTATTTGTGTATGTGAATCAGGTCAAATCATCAATGATGGTTCACTCATTGAGTTCGCAAAACTCATAAAAATTGCAACGTAGTTTTTGATCTGATTCGCATTGATTAAATGATGTGCCATGACAGTGTGAGTGTTTGAAATATTCATGTTATGTATGAATAATTGTGAAATATGTGATTTGTGTATGTGAATCTGGTGAAATCATCAATGATGGTTAACTCATTGAGTTCACAAAACTTATAGAAATTGCAACGTGATTTTTTAGGTACGAGACAGGAGACTTAGTGTTTATTCTGGATTAGAAGAACGCTTTGGACTAAGTTATAGCTCAGAGGTCTGTCAGCTAACGTCAGAGAGTTATAGCTTTTATTTTGTAGTTTCTGTCAGAACCTGTATGAGGTTTTGTAAATATTCGTCTAATGGAAACAGTGTACACTTTGTGAATGAATGCAATGAATAGTTTTAAAATTTGATGACTTCTAATTATGTTAGATGATGCCATGTGTAAGTTGGATTTGTTTTTGCTCTAACATGCCATTATCATAGGATATGCACTTGAATGTTCTTGAATGTTTAGGTATGTACCTTATGGTAGTGGGATGTTGCATTGGTAAATAGGGTAAAAGATATAAACATCTCCTATAATTTAAGAAACCTTAGGAAAACCTTTGATCTTTATAATTTTTGAAAAAATCTTTATAATTTTAGTTTTCTAGAAAAGCTATTAGACTTTTGTTTAAAATAACAATAAAAATACATAGTATGAACATCACACATGGACTAGTCAAATGTTATTTATATAATGATTCAACTCAATTCTTAAACTCGAATCAAACTAAATTAAATATGATTTAAACTAATAATTTATTATAATATCTTAAATTATTAATATAAGTAAAATTTAATTAGTTCAAGTAAAGTTTAAAAGATGAGTTTTATATTAGTAACATTTGATTAGTTTACATCGATGTTCATCTTGCATGTATTTCATTGTTATTTTAACTAAAGTTTATGAGGAGGAGTTTTTTTTTGGAAAATTAAAAACTAGGAATTTTTTTCAAGAATTTTAAATATCAAAGAGTTTTTTTAAAGTTTCTTCAACTATAAGGGAGGCTTATGTCTTTTACCCTAGTAAATATAATGAAATACAAGTGTTCATCTTTTTATAAATTGCTAGTACATCCACATATCATATGTATACAATTTAACAATTCAATGACCGTAAAAGGTCTATTCCATCGAGATTTTAACTTCCCTAGAAGCAGCCTCAACCTTGATTTATATAGCAGAACCACGCCTCCTACTTTAAATTCCTTTTGCTTAAGATAAGAATCGTGTCATTTCTGTACCTTTTCCTTGTAGAGTTTGGCATTTTCTTGCGCATTATAATGAAACTCTTCAAGTTTGTCCAGTTGCAAAAGTCTCTTTTTGCCTGCTTACTTCCAATCAAAATTTAACGCTTTTATCGACCATTACGCTTGATGTTCTAGTTCGACCGACAAATGACAAGCTTTTCATACACAAGCCTATAAGGAGTTGTTCCGATAGTTGTTTTGAAAACAATTATATAAGCCTATAAAGCATCGTTTAACTTTATTGCTCAATCCTTCTTAGAGTTGTTCACTGTCTTTCCCTAAATTCGTTTCAATTCTCGATTGAAAACTTCCATTTGGCCACTAGTTTGTGGATGGTAAGGTGTAGCAATATGGTGGTTATTCTATATTTTTTTAAGAGGGCATCAAAAGATCTGTTGTCGAAATGTGTACCTCCATCACTTATTATCGTATGTGGCACTCCAAACTGATTGAATAACAGTTTGATGAACTTTTGCACCACCTTCCATCATTGGTTGGAGATGCCACTACTTCATCCCAACGTGAAATGTAATCCACCCTTATTAGAATGTACATGTTTCCCATTGACGATGAGAAATGACCCATAAAGTTGATGCCCTATACATCGAAGACTTCCACTTTTAAAATGTTAGAAGGCATCTCATTTCTTTTAGAGATGTTACCTATTTTCTAACATCGATCACATTGTGCTACGAAATTATGAGCATCCTTAAACAATTGTGGCCAATAAAATCCACTCTTGAGTATCCGATCCGCTGTTTTATTGGTTCTATAATGTCTAGCATACTGACCTTTTTGACATTGCTTTAAGATGTCCAACATTTCTTCCTCTGGAGCACATCGTCATATTAACCCATTAGCGCATGCTCTATATAAAATTGGCTAATCCAATATGTATTGCTTACAATCATGGAAAAAACTTTTTTCTTTATTGGTAAGATAAATATAAAGGAAGTTTACCACTGATAACATAATTTGTGATATCAGCAAACCATAGTGTAGTCAAACTTTCAAGTAGCATCAAGAAAATTTTTATTAATATCATCGCTTGGCTTGCATACCCCTCCTTTCGGTCTGGATAAGTGGTCTGCAACCACATTTTCTACTCCCTTTTTATCTCTCACCTCTATATCAAAATCTTGTAAAAGTCACACCCACGGAACGAGTCTTAATTTTACATCTTTTTTGTTGAAAAGATATTTTAACGTCGCGTGATCGATGAATACAATTACCTTCAATCACAAAAGATATTATCGAAACTTATCACACGCATATACTACTGCGAGTAATTCCTTCTCTGTAGTGGTGTAATTTAGTTGAGGTCTTGCAAAGGTCTTGCTAGCATAATAGATCGCACGCAATCTTTTATCTTTCCTTTGACCCAATACACAACCTATAGTTTGGTCACTTGCATCACACATAACTTCAAATGGAAGTGTCCAGTTTGGTGGTGATAGAATTGGTGCTGATATTAATGCCTCTATTAATTTGTTGAATGTAGACATACACTTGTCATCAAACAGGAAGGGTACATCGTTGACTAAAAGTTTTGTCAGAGGTCTTGCGATATTGGATAAGTCTTTGATGAATCAACGGTAAAATCTTGCATGACCTAAGAATCCTCACACACTTTTACATTACTTGGCGGTGGAAGTTTCTCTGTCACATTTGATTTTGCTCTGTCGACCTCAAATCCTTGGTGTGAGATTTTATGCCCTAGCACTATCCCCTCTTGCACTATAAAATGACTTTTCTCCTAATTCAACACCAAGTGTGACTTTTTACATCTTTGAAGAAATTTGTCCAAATTAGTTAAACATATTTCAAAGGAATCTACAAAAACAAAAAATCATCCATAAACACCTCCATTATATCTTCTATCATATCGGCGAAGATAGACATCATACATCTTTGAAGTACAATCGGGGCATTGCATAGCCTAAAAGGCATCTGTCTGTACGCAAAGGTACAATAAGGGCAAGTGAATTTAGTCATTTCTTGATCATTAGGGTAGATGAATATCTGATTATATCCCGAATATCTATCTAGGATGTAACATCCCGTTACCGATGTGAATGGCATATTGGTAATTCGGATAGATTAGGATCGGGTGCATGCATAATTTGAATTGGCACATGCATTTAGCGTCTTTCATTATTGATAAATGACTGTTATTGCACCAGCATATGAATGTACATACATGTATGAAAATTTCTCGACTTAATTGTGTAAATTAGAAAATCAGGTGATAATTGTGCAGATTAGGTTTTGATTATAGAATTGGAATGAAAATTTAATTTAGGGGTTTGAAAATTGGAATTTGAGTATAGGATTATGTGTTTCCGAATTTGAGGATTTATAGGAATTTTTCGAGAATTTTTAGAGTAATGGGTCCGAACCGAAAAAATGACTTAATGACTGATTAATTGGATTCCGGTTCTGAAATTGATTGGCAATTGGCATGAGATAATTTGAGTTATGATTTTAGGACTTGTTATTCTTAGTCATTGCAAAATTTGGGAGAAATTAGAATAAGAATTGGATTGTTAGACCCTAAGATTTGAGCATGTGGAAAATGAATTGCCAAACATACCCTAGTTGAAAATCCTCGTATAAAACCCTTACCTTTTGAATTTGGCTTCCATGACAATTGCTTCCTTGAGTTTGAAAGAAGAAAATTTTTCTTCTTCTCTTCTTCTTCGTGATCTCCTTGTTTGCTTGCTTTGTTTCCATTCGTCTTGCTAAATTGCTTCCTTCCTTGCCTTTGAATTTCCCCTTTAACTTGGTAAAGAGAAGATGATGATGGGTTTGTTTTAGTGATTTCCGTGGGTGTGGTATAAGCTTGAGGGTTGGAGTCTTTTGGTGATTTTCGAACGATTGAAGGCTTGAATCAAGTAAGTTATTATTCTTTTAAGTATAGATAATTTGATTTGATCATTGATTAGAGTTATTGATTGTTAAGAAATTTAGAAGTTTCGGATGATGAGTTTTAGGGTTATTTGATTTTGATTTGGGTAATTGAGGGATGATTGATTTTAGATGGATTTGGGGTTAAGGGTTAGTAGTTTAGAGTATATTGAGTTGTTTTGGAGTGTTTTTAAAAGAGAAAAGTTGAGTTATGGATGTAAGTTAGAGAGAGAAATGAAAAAGGAGAATTGGAGAAGACCAACCAGAGATCGCACGTTGCGACGAGCGTTCGCCGCGACGAGCTAGACGTTGTGACGAGCGGTGAGCCAGACGTCGCGACAAATGAACTTATACGTCGCGACGAGCCACTGTGGAGACGTCGCGACGAGCCTGTGGAGACGCCGCGGCGAGGATGTCTTTTTGCCGAAAGTGATTTAGATTCTTTTGATTGATGATTTTGATATTTAATTTCCTAATGATTTGGTTCATGAGTGATTGAAATTAGAGATTAAGAATTGTTACTTGATTAGAGGGAAACTCGGAATTGAATTCGATGGTTCACGAAATCGGATGGCGATTTATTAGGGAATGTGATTTGTGATTGGAGTATGACTTTAGAGAGTTCGAAACTTAGTCAATTGAATTATGGTATTAGGAATTGCTATTATTTAGAGGAAAGAGAATTGAATTTGAAGATTTGGGAGTAGGATCGGGAATGTCATAACATGTATTGTACTAATCGCATTCGCTACATATGCATTAATGAATATTAGAAATTGTGCAATGAGTAATATTGATTTATTCTGATCTTTATAGAGGCTCAAGTGGAGCGTCGATCTTCCGACGTAGCAGAGACTTCCCGGCAGTAGCTTGGAAGTTTAGAGGTGAGTAACCTAGTTGGTTCCTCAATCTCTGATTTGTTAAGTGCTTTGTATGAATTGACTGCGAATATGAATTGAATGAACTGTGTGACTTCAATGAATACCGTTGTATGAGATTTGTTATTGTGAAATTGTGAACGCATGCTAGGCATGATCGGAAATTGGTAATTATCTGTTGTGACTGGAGCAATTTCTGATCGGAGCTATAAGCTCAACCACTGTAAAAAAAGGGGCCTAAGGCCCGAAAGGAAATAGTGCATACCCAGAGGGCTCTCCTATCCCTAATGCGCGTGGGCAGTAGTGTATACCCAGAGGGCTCTCTTACTCCTAAAACGCGATCGCTGTTTATTTTGCCCGAAATGGGACTATACTGATGCCTAGTCACAACACTGAAATGAAATATAAAATTTCATGCATTAAGTATCTGCTTGTGTTGTAATCTTTAAAAAGGGTTAAATGTGTGATAATTGTTTAGTGAAGTTTCTGATTGTTGTTCTGAATGTGTTATTGTGTTGATCTGTACGCAATTTTGCGTAATGCATGAATTGGGTGAACCATCGATGATGGTTTCTCATTGAGTTCGCAAACTCACCCAACATTGCAATTTATTTTTCAGGACAACGATTGTAGACTCTTAGCTCCAGTTATCGAGACTTTTCCTGCTGTGTGAGCGCTAGCAAGAGAAGTATGGCTCACAGGTCGGTCAGTTGGGATCTTTTGGGGATGACCTAGTTAGGAGTTATTTCAGTTCCTTTTGGATTTGTACAGTATGTAATTATGATAGAATCGTGTATTTATGGTTCTTAAGAAATGAAAAGAGAAGTATTTTGATTTTAAAAATTTAGTGACATTTGTCATTACAGTTTTATTGTATTGATGCCATGTGGATTTTAGAAATGATCGTTCGTAGTGCACCCTATCCAAAACCCTAATTAGATATGAAGTTGTCTAATTAACTTTCGGAAACTTATGCAAGATCTCTCTTCGCATAATTTACTGATTTGATTTAATTCTTGTTTTATTAAATCTCCTAACTCTCGTTAGCCCAATTTAATTACTTTTCAATTTATTATCAAATTATGAACGTCCAGAATTAAATCACAATAAATTCAAATAACACATAAAGAATTAGATTTCATTAAATCAAATTTAAAACCCCAAAAGGTGAGTTTAGAAACATCATCAACATCCAAAAATCCTATCATCAATTGTTATTCCAATTCTATACAATAATAAAACTAAAAATAGCAGGAAATATGAAATTAAACGACGATGGGAGGCAGCAACGTCGGGAAACTCCTGATCCTGGAAGTACGTTGAGTTGACCTCTTTTCCTCTTCTCTTTTCCTTCTTCTATTTCTCTATCTCTCAATAATTCTCTCTAGGGTTTCTCTGAAAGTGGTTGATGGAAAAGCCTTCTCTGCCTCTTTGTCTTATTCTTTAACTATCTTTTGTGTTTTAAGCAACCCTAGGATTTTTTGGGGGTTCAAAAAGTCAAAAAACTCCCTCGAAACTTGACATTTTTTAGTGTTTGCGCATCTGCCCGATGTAGGTCACGATCTTAGGCTATGTCCCAGGCTTCTATCACGATCATGGGCCATTGTTTCAGCATAAATGTCTTCGAAACTTCCCCATTATTCGATGTTGACCTTGAAACACTATCAAACATATCAAAATACCTCAAAAACATAATAATTATGCTCAAAGACTTGTATTAACCCCTAAATACACTTAAACACAAATAATTAACAAACTAACCCAATTTAACCTAAACACACACTAAACGATTGAATTCTTCAGAAAACTTCCCGAAATTATCCTTAGCAATCAAAGGAATAGATGTGGCTGCAGGAGTTGTGGACACTGATTTCAGAGGTACGATTCATGTGGTACTATTGAATAATAGCCCAATTGAATATTTTGTTGATATTGGGGATGCTATTGCTCAGATAATCTTTGAGCAATATTGGGTACCACAAGTACAAATAGTTGATTCATCTGAACAACTAAGTATAACAGAAAGAAAAAGTAGTTGCTTTGACTACAAAGAAAATGCATATACCTTAATAGAAGGTATAAAGAAAGGAGTACAAGGAAGAATTAATAATCAGCTCTACAATTTTGATATTACTTTCAAAATAACTGATTATGAAGAATTCACATTAAGGGCAATTCTGGATACAGGAGCAACAAGATGTTGCGTAAAAATTGATGCTATCCCAGAAAAGGCAAAAGAAAGGTCAAAATGGCCCATTGAGATCTATGGATTAGAATCAACAGTGAAGTCAGAATATAAGCTCAAAGATGGTATGATGATTATTGGAGATAATACTTACAGAATACCATTTACTTTTTGTATACCTATGAATCAGCAGGATGGTATACAAATGATTATTGGTTGCAACTTCATTAGATCTCAGAAAGGAGGAATTAGACTAGAAGGGTCAACTGTAACCTTCTACAAGAATTTATCAAAAGTTTCAACAAGTACGGTATTGCACATGGCTCAAATGGCTATACCAGAATTGGAACTAGAAATAGAAGAATACTATACCATAAGAGATATGGTATATTACAACATTGGAAAAAGTATACCGCATGAGATACAAAAGAAATACAAGAAATCCTAAAAGAAATGGAGTCCCTGGAATACATAGGGAAAAATCCACAAAAGCATTGGGCAAAAAATGGAATAACATGCAAATTGGAAATTATCAATCATGATATAACAATTCAGGATAAACCTTTGAAGCATGTTACACCAATGATGGAAGCTCAGTTCAAGAAACATGTTAAAGTTCTGCTAGATTTGGGAGTTATTCGACCCTCAAGTTCAAAGCACAGAACAATGGTAATGATAGTACACTCTGGTACTACAGTTGATCCAGCTACAGGAAAATCACAACATAGGAAGGAGAGAATGGTCTTTGACTATAGAAAGCTCAACAACAATACTCACAAAGATCAGTATTCCTTGCCAGGGATCAACACAATTATAAAGAAAATTGGAACTAGCAAAATATACAGCAAATTCGATCTGAAGAGTGGATTTCATCAGATCGCAATGGAACCAAATTCCATTGAATGGACTGCTTTTATAGTTCCAGATGGACTTTAAGAATGGCTAGTAATGCCATTTGGTCTGAAAAACGCACCAGCTGTTTTTCAAAGAAAAATGGATCATTGCTTTAGAGGACATGAGAAGTATATAGCTGCTTATATAGATGATATACTCATCTTCTCATAATCAGCTAATGATCATAAGAAACATTTGCAAATTTTCTTTGAAATTTGCAAAAAGAATGGATTAATTTTATCCAAAGAAAAGATGGTGGTTGGAGTAGCAGAAGTAGAATTCCTTGGAGCTATTATAGGAAACAAAAAAATTAAGCTGCAACCACATATAATTCAGAAATTATCTGAATTTCCGGAAGAAAAGCTGAAAGAAAAGAAGGGGTTGAGGTCATGGCTAGGAATTTTAAACTACGCCAGAAGCTATATTCCAAAATTAGGAATTATGGTTGGACCCCTATATAATAAAACCGCTCCTAATGCGGATAAAAGAATGACTAACATGGATTGGGAGTTAGTCAGAAGAATTAAGAAAATTGTGGACAATCTTCCTGAAATGGAATTACCTCCCCCGGAATCATATATTATCTTGGAAACAGATGGATGTATGGAAGGTTGGGGTGGAATAGCTAAATGGAAGAGAAGAAAGGAAGATTCAAAGAATACGGAAAAGATTTTTGCATATGCTAGTGAAAAATTTGATACAATCAAATCCACTATTGATGCAGAAATAACAGCATGCATTAATTCCTTAAATGCATTCAAGATCCATTATCTGGATCAAAAAGAAATAACTTTAAGAACAGACTGCCAGGCTATAATCAGTTTTTATAATAAACAAGCGCAAAATAAACCATCTAGACTTAGGTGGATTAATTTTGTTGATTTTATTACAGGAACTGGAGTAACTATCAATATTGAACATATTGATGGAAAAAGAAACATATTGGCTGATCAACTCTCTCGCATTGTGACTAAACTTGCAGTATCATGGATTCAAGAGGAAAGTAGACCAGAAGATACACAACATTGGAAGACCTATGGAATGCTAAGCAACAATCAAAATCGGATACTGATGAATCTACCACCAGCCATAGAAGAAATTCAAAGCCTGCCAAAGGAGAAGAAGGATCAAGCTCAAAGCCTGCTAAGGAAAGCCTTGCAGGATACTTTCCTATTGGAGAACTGATCACAAGGGTTGTAAGCCCAACAAAGAAAAGGGCCTCACCTGTAAAAATTGAGGAAAGAAATAAACAGAAATTCTGCCGTTTTGGTACAGCCCAGTTACCAATTTCGGATCCGTATGAAATTCTCTAAAGAAAATTAAAGGGAAAGGTATACCATCGCAATCAGAAATAATTGAGTTGGTAGAACCTAAAGCACCAATCAAGGAATCATTTAACCTTGAAAAGAAAATAAAGAAAATAGAGCAACTGGTGGAAACATTACATCATCAGTTGAATTCTTGATGTCCTGGTTAACTTATCAAGAAGACGAGGATTATCAAGAAGCTTTGGAAGCAACGCAAACACTTGGAACACCAGAAGTGGGTTTCAAAAGATGAGCGGAGAGACGATGCAACAAAAGTGCCACCTATCTTGGTAAAACAAAATAACATCTTGATATATTTAATAATCAAGTTGTTAAAGAAAATTGAGAGTTTTGAAACAAAAGTTGCAAGACTTGAGGCAAGTAAAGCAATTTCTGAAAGTCCGAAATCAAAGAAGCACTTGAGCAAATAAGCTAAGGATTAATAAGTTAAAATCGCGAAAAAGGTGAGGTAGCACCCCTGCTATTACAAGAAAAATTTATCATTTTATTAATCCGCAAGATATTTTTGACTCGTAAAAGAAAAAGCTAGAAAGAAAGAAATGAGTCAACCAGCTTCAAGCTCAAGGACAACAAGTGCAAGGCCATCAGTATCCTTTGATACAAGGAGTGTTGAGGAAAGAAACAGAGGACTTATTCCAACAAGGAATAATGAAAGAAATAACGTATCAACTATAGTTCCTGATGATCAAATAAGGGATTATAGAAGATGCAGACAAATGGTTAGAAATACTGTTAGTCGAATAACAGGTTCTAACAACAGAAACAGAACAATTGAGATGAATATTAATCCAGAACATCAGCTAAGTTTATCTAATAGAAGGAGAGCCTCAATGGTACCAGCTGAGGTACTATATTCATCCAGTTGGCAGGAACCAAACTACAGAGTATATCAACATTACTCTGAAGAAAGAAAACTAATAACTGATCCAAAAGATCAGGAAGAAATGAAAATGATCACTCGTGAATCATTTGAGAAATTAAGAAATGAAGGATTAAATCATATTCATCTTGGGATGATTATGATAAGAATATTAAACTTTACGTAAGAGATCTTTGGCGTTAAAGTTCTAGTAGTAATCCGAGATAAAAGGTGGGGAAATGATGAAAGAGGATTACTAGGACAAATGGAAATAGATCTAGCAAACGGAGCTGAATTGGTCTACTTCCTACCAGACCAAATGATGACAATAATGATTTACGTAATCATATGGAAATTGTGGTAAAAACAAAAGGATACGAGTCATGGGTAGTGGAGAATCAAATCTCTTAATCACGGAGGAATAGTAGCAGATTAACAAATACCAGTCTGTGACCTTGGATATCGAAACGAAAGTCTAATGGAGTTTCTATCTACACAAGGAGTAAAGGCAATTCTTTGGAAAGAAATACTCATCGGAGTCATTTGATGGAGAAAGATGGATTATAAATCCACCTAAAGAAATATTATTGTCTAGAATCCCACAACAAACACAAATATGGGAAAATCATGATGGATCTACAACTTTGAGATTCACAAATTATGGAAATAGGAGACCCATAGTATCGGAAGAGGAAGATCTAGATGATGAAGATTCAGTAGAAACAGCATTGATGATTAACCATAGGATCATCAAAACAGAAACATGGCAATTTCAGAGAATACTGCCTGATCACTTTATACAAAGTGAGAAAGAAAAAGGAAATATATGGGATTATCTTGGAGAAGATTGGCAAGTATATGGTGAAATATACAATCCCAGAAGAAAAACTAGAAGAACCTGTAGTATGTACTGGATGGGGTAAAGAGTTTGAAAGTGATAAAAACCAAGAAACATTATTGGTTTTTGAAGAAAATGGGGAGACTGAAGAAAGTGATGAAGAATTACCCTGGTGGATGAATACAACTGAAATAATCCTAATGGCAGACATGGATTATCCGAAGATAAGAGAAGAAATAGACTTGGAAGAAACACCAAGACTACAAGAATTAATAAAGTCAGCCTCAACTTCTCAAGTAGAATCAGGATATAGACCACCAGCAGAATTTACAATGGGACCTCCTCAATACCCTCCTGCAACAGGTCAACAGAAAATCGAAGTCCCTGAAATAAGAGAAAGATGGAAAAATTTCAAGGGCAAAAGTATAGATACTACAGCTCAGTGGACATTACCACCTGCGCAAGCACAAACAGGTGTAATGTTGGTTAGATGATATCTCACACTATGAAGACGTCATCACAAGATGGGAATCGGTGAATACTAATCTCATCAACAGAATGAATTGGATTGATAACCAAGCAAAAGTAACATACGTTGAAAATCTCCTAGGAGAGGTTATGAAAAGAATATTCCAACAATGGAGGATGGCTTATCCTCAGGAATATGAAGTCTTGGTTGGTACTGCAGATGATGTCCAAAATATATTCTCCCAAATCAGGAGAATAATTACATTGGAGGATCCATATCAAGGTCATGAATTTCAGAATAGAGCATATGCAGACCTGGAAAGGTTGCAATGCAAAGAAATAAAATATATAAAACAATTCATGCAAGAATATCTTTACTTGGCTTCTATGTCAGGAAGATCTTTCTTAAATTCAGAATTGTCAGAAAAATTCTTCAGAAAACTTCCCGAAATTTATGGGAAGAAAATTGAAGAAGAATTTAAAAAGAAACATCCTGGAAATCAAATAGGTATATTACCAAGGATACATTTCACTTGGTTATATCTAAAAGAAATGTGCCAGGAAATGAATATGCAAAAGGGATTGAAGGATTTCAATTCTTTTTGTACACAAATACCTATCCCAGGGTATTACAAAACAAATAAGAAATATGGGATGAGAAAGGCAAAAACCTATAAAGGTAAGCCACATGATACACATATACGTGTATTCAAAAGAAAGAAACCACCTACGCATAAATGTCGTTGCTATGCATGTGGAGAAATTGGACATTATGCAAAAGAATGCAAAAACCCTAAAGGAAACATAGCCCGAGTTGCTATGATAAATGGGTTGGATCTACCAGATGAATGGGATGTTGTATCAGTAGATTTGAATGAACCAGATAGTGATGGAATTCTGTCAATATCTGAGGAGGAGGATACTGATATCACAAGGTATACCATCGCAATCAGAAATAATTGAGTTGGTAGAACCTAAAGCACCAATCAAGGAATCATTTAACCTTGAAAAGAAAATAAAGAAAATAGAGCAACTGGTGGAAACATTACATCATCAGTTGAATTCTTGATGTCCTGGTTAACTTATCAAGAAGACGAGGATTATCAAGAAGCTTTGGAAGCAACGCAAACACTTGGAACACCAGCAGTGGGTTTCAAAAAGATAGACGGAGAGACAGTCGCAACAAAAGTGCCACCTATCTTGGTAAAACAAAATAACATCTTGATATATTTAATAATCAAGTTGTTAAAGAAAATTGAGAGTCTTGAAACAAAAGTTGCAAGACTTGAGGCAAGTAAAGCAATTTCTACAGAAAGTCCAGAAATCAAAGAAGCACTTGAGCAAATAAGTCAAGGGATTAATAAGTTAAAAATCGCGGAAAAAGGTGAGGTAGCACCCCCTGCTATTACAAGAAAAATTTATCATTTTATTAATCCGCAAGATATTTTTGACTCGGAAAAGAAAAAGCTAGAAAGAAAGAAATGAGTCAACCAGCTTCAAGCTCAAGGACAACAAGTGCAAGGCCATCAGTATCCTTTGATACAAGGAGTGTTGAGGAAAGAAACAGAGGACTTATTCCAACAAGGAATAATGAAAGAAATAACGTATCAACTATAGTTCCTGATGATCAAATAAGGGATTATAGAAGATGCAGACAAATGGTTAGAAATATCGTTAGTCGAATAACGAGTTCTAACAATGTAAATGTAACAATTGAGATGAATATTAATCCAGAACATCAGCTAAGTTTATCTAATAGAAGGAGAGCCTCAATGGTACCAGCTGAGGTACTATATTCATCCAGTTGGCAGGAACCAAACTACAGAGTATATCAACATTACTCTGAAGAAAGAAAACTAATAACTGATCCAAAAGATCAGGAAGAAATGAAAATGATCACTCGTGAATCATTTGAGAAATTAAGAAATGAAGGATTAAATCAAAATGCAGCAATCCACTTAAAAATTAAAGTGGAAAAGAAAAAATCTACTTATGTTCCTTATTTAGCTTATAAGGACAAAGTAATTCATGAAATGTCTGAGTATGTGACTCAAATACTCAAAGAAAATGAAGTATTACTTCAAGAAAATCAAAGGTTAAATAAAATAACTGATACTTTCTTTCTTAAAGAAGTACAACAGTTACCATAAAGAAATGAATCACGCCTGAAGGAAGAATTACGAGCTTCAAATCGTGTTCTTACAATAAAAGATCAACCTATGATAACATCAGAGTGTCAGCAGAGCGTGGTGATACCTAAGAAACTTAAGAATCAAGAAACAGAAGAAAGTTTAAAGGTAAAATTCTTGACTAATACGTCAGAATCAAGAATACCCAAAAGAAAAACAGAACTACAATTTTGATATTACTTTCAAAATAACTGATTGTGAAGAATTCACATTAAGGGCAATTATGGATACAGGAGCAACAAGATGTTGCGTAAAAATTGCTGTTATCCCAGAAAAGGCAAAAGAAAGGTCAAAATGGCCCATTGAGATCTATGGATTAGAATCAACAGTGAAGTCAGAATATAAGCTCAAAGATGGTATGATGATTATTGGAGATAATACTTACAGAATACCATTTACTTTTTGTATACCAATGAATCAGCAGGATGGTATACAAATGATTATTGGTTGCAACTTCATTAGATCTCAGAAAGGAGGAATTAGACTAGAAGGGTCAACTGTAACCTTCTACAAGAATTTATCAAAAGTTTCAACAAGTACGGTATTGCACATGGCTCAAATGGCTATACCAGAATTGGAACTAGAAATAGAAGAATACTATACCATAAGAGATATGGTATATTACAACATTGGAAAAAGTATACCGCAGTATACAAAAGAAATACAAGAAATCCTAAAAGAAATGGAGTCCCTGGAATACATAGGGAAAAATCCACAAAAGCATTGGGCAAAAAATGGAATAACATGCAAATTGGAAATTATCAATCCTGATATAACAATTCAGGATAAACCTTTGAAGCATGTTACACCAATGATGGAAGCTCAGTTCAAGAAACATGTTAAAGTTCTGCTAGATTTGGGAGTTATTCGACCCTCAAGTTCAAAGCACAGAACAATGGCAATGATAGTACACTCTGGTACTACAGTTGATCCAGCTACAGGAAAATCACAACATGGGAAGGAGAGAATGGTCTTTGACTATAGAAAGCTCAACAACAATACTCACAAAGATCAGTATTCCTTGCGTGGATCAACACAATTATAAAGAAAATTGGAACTAGCAAAATATCTGACAAATTCGATCCAAGAGTGGATTTCATCGGATCATAATGGAACCAAATTCCATTGAATGGACTGCTTTATAGTTCAGATGGACTTTATGAATGGCTAGTAATGCCATTTGGTCCGAAAAACGCACAATTTGTTTTTCAAAGAAAATGGATCATTGCTTTAGAGGACATGAGAAGTATATAAGCGCTTATATAGATGATATACTCATCTTCTCGTAATCGACTAATGATCATAAGAAACATTTGCAAATTTTCTTTGAAATTTGCAAAAGAATGGATTAATTTTATCCAAAGAAAAGATGGTGGTTGGAGTAGCGAAGTAGAATTCCTTGGAGCTATTATAGAAACAAAAAATTAAGTCAAGCAACCACATATAATTCAGAAATTATCTGAATTTCCGGAAGAAAAGCTGAAAGAAAAGAAGGGGTTGAGGTCATGGCTAGGAATTTTAAACTACGCCAGAAGCTATATTCCAAAATTAGGAATTATGGTTGGACCCCTATATAATAAAAACGCTCCTAATGCGGATAAAAGAATGACTAACATGGATTGGGAGTTAGTCAGAAGAATTAAGAAAATTGTGGACAATCTTCCTGAAATGGAATTACCTCCCCCGGAATCATATATTATCTTAGAAACAGATGGATGTATGGAAGGTTGGGGTGGAATAGCTAAATGGAAGAGAAGAAAGGAAGATTCAAAGAATACAGAAAAAAATTTTGCATATACTAGTGGAAAATTTGATACAATCAAATCCACTATTGATGCAGAAATAACAGCATGCATTAATTCCTTAAATGCATTCAAGATCCATTATCTGGATCAAAAAGAAATAACTTTAAGAACAGACTGCCAGGCTATAATCAGTTTTTATAATATCCTGATTCTACTTGAGAAGTTGAGGCTGACTTTATTAATTCTTGTAGTCTTGGTGTTTCTTCCAAGTCTATTTCTTCTCTTATCTTCGGATAATCCGTGTCTGCCATTAGGATTGTTTCAGTTGTATTCATCCACCAGGGTAATTCTTCATCATTTTCTTCAGTCTCCCCATTTTCTTCAAAAACCAATAATGTTTCTTGGTTTTTATCACTTTCAAACTCTTTACCCCATCCAGTACATACTACAGGTTCTTCTAGTTTTTCTTCTGGGATTATATAGGATACGAGTCATGGGTAGCTGGAGAATCAAATCTCTTAATCACCAGAGGAATAGTAGCCAGATTAACAAATACCAGTGCAGCAGCCTTCAGATATCGAAACGAAAATCTAATGGAGTTTCTATCTACACAAGGAGTAAAGGCAATTGCTGGAAAGAAATACTCATCGGAGTCATTTGATGGAGAAAGATGGATTATAAATCCACCTAAAAAAATATTATTGTCTAGAATCCCACAACAAACACAAATATGGGAAAATCATGATGGATCTACAACTTTGAGATTCACAAATTATTTTAGCAAGATTATGGAACCACCATTGGGTAAGAGTTATTCTTACTATGCGTTAATCAATGGTGGACAAAGGAATATATTGTTATTACTCAACTTTGCTAAAGAAGATAGCATTATTAGCTAAACCCAAATTTAAAGGGTTCTATGCTTTTAATGATGCTCTGGAATACATGTTGAAATATAACAATATTGATGAAGAAATCTTTATTGAGAAGGAGCCAAGGTCAGGACCTCTTGCTGAAATTTACGAACAAGAAATAATTCGTCTACAACAAGAAGTAGATGAATTAGAAGGAACAATTCATGAGTTACAAAAGGAGCAATTTGAAGTAGCTCGTGAAAAAGAAAGAATTGACGTGGAAACCACTGAGATTCCTTACAGTCAAAGACAAGAAGGATATGGACAGGCATATCAAAAGAAATCTAAGGAATCTGATGATGAAGAAATGGAAACGCGAAACCCACGTTACTACCGCACAGCTGGCTCTACAGCTGGCAAAAGATCTATAAATCGACAAGGTTGGGAAAAGTGGCCTGTCAAAAAGGAATAAGTGGCCAACAGCATTATTAAGTCTCGTGACTTAAAAAGAAAAACCGTACAAGCAATAAGTGGAATCACTGTATAATCCACTGTCGTATATGTGAATTATTAAGCGCATTACAATAAAGAAAGGAATTTGCTGCGTCAAAAGGAAGAATGATTGAAACAATTTGCACCACTCGTCTACGAGGGCCCCATGAAGCACCCGGAGTGATGAGTTGTATTTCAATTATTGTTTTCTTTTTAGTTTCAAGGTCTCTATAAAAGGACCTTCATATGTAATGTAGAGGACACACCAAAGCACCGAAAAATGTCCAATTTCTCCACATGCATAGCAACGACATTTATGCGTAGGTGGTTTCTTTCTTTTGAATACACGTATATGTGTATCATGTGGCTTACCTTTATAGGTTTTTGCCTTTCTCATCCCATATTTCTTATTTGTTTTGTAATACCCTGGAATAGGTATTTGTGTACAAAAAGAATTGAAATCCTTCAATCCCTTTTGCATATTCATTTCCTGGCACATTTCTTTTAGATATAACCAAGTGAAATGTATCCTTGGTAATATACCTATTTGATTTCCAGGATGTTTCTCCTTTCTTTATACCTTCTATTAAGGTATATGCATTTTCTTTGTAGTCAAAGCAACTACTTTTTCTTTCTGTTATACTTAGTTGTTCAGATGAATCAACTATTTGTACTTGTGGTACCCAATATTGCTCAAAGATTATCTGAGCAATAGCATCCCCAATATCAACAAAATATTCAATTGGGCTATTATTCAATAGTACCACATGAATCGTACCTCTGAAATCAGTGTCCACAACTCCTGCAGCCACATCTATTCCTTTGATTGCTAAGGATAATTTCGGGAAGTTTTCTGAAGAATTTTTCTGACAATTCTGAATTTAAGAAAGATCTTCCTGACATAGAAGCCAAGTAAAGATATTCTTGCATGAATTGTTTTATATATTTTATTTCTTTGCATTGCAACCTTTCCAGGTCTGCATATGCTCTATTCTGAAATTCTGTTGACCCTTGAATGGGATGTTGTATCAGTAGATTTGAATGAACCAGATAGTGATGGAATTCTGTCAATATCTGAGGAGGAGGATACTGATATCACAACAACACTCAATACTATGGTATGTGATCCTGAAACATTGTTTGTAATAACAGACAATGTAGAAGAAAAGAAGTATGCATGGTTGGAGGATGTAATACTTCCAGAAGAAATGACCACATGTCAACATATGTGGCAATATAATCAACAAATACAAATGTATTTAACTGATAAAGAAAAATGTGTTTTCTGCAAAGGAATCACAACAGAATATATGAGAATACACTGTCCAAGATGCCTTATGACGGTATGTGCATTTTGTGCAGCAATCCACTTAAAAATTAAAGTGGAAAAAAAAATCTACTTATGTTCCTTATTTAGCTGATAAGGACAAAGTAATTCATGAAATGTCTGAGTATGTGACTCAAATACTCAAAGAAAATGAAGTATTACTTCAAGAAAATCAAAGGTTAAATAAAATAACTGATACTTTCTTTCTTAAAGAAGTACAACAGTTACCAGAAAGAAATGAATCACGCCTGAAGGAAGAATTACGAGCTTCAAATCGTGTTCTTACAATAAAAGATCAACCTATGATAACATCAGAGTGTCAGCAGAGCATGGTGATACCTAAGAATCAAGAAACAAAAGAAAGTTTAAAGGTAAAATTCTTGACTAATACGTCAGAATCAAGAATACCCACAAGAAAAACAGAAGGAGCAGCGGGATTTGATTTATACAGTATTGAATGTACAACAATACCCCCGTTCCAAAGAAAGAGTATCTCAACAGGAATCAAGATGGAAATAACAGTGAAGGCAGACGTCATGATATATGGAAGGATAGCAGGAAAATCATCCTTAGCAATCAAAGGAATAGATGTGGCTGCAGGAGTTGTGGACACTGATTTCAGAGGTACGATTCATGTGGTACTATTGAATAATAGCCCAATTGAATATTTTGTTGATATTGGGGATGCTATTGCTCAGATAATCTTTGAGCAATATTGGGTACCACAAGTACAAATAGTTGATTCATCTGAACAACTAAGTATAACAGAAAGAAAAAGTAGTTGCTTTGACTATAAAGAAAATGCATATACCTTAATAGAAGGTATAAAGAAAGGAGTACAAGGAAGAATTAATAATCAGCTCTACAATTTTGATATTACTTTCAAAATAACTGATTATGAAGAATTCACATTAAGGGCAATTCTGGATACAGGAGCAACAAGATGTTGCGTAAAAATTGATGCTATCCCAGAAAAGGCAAAAGAAAGGTCAAAATGGCCCATTGAGATCTATGGATTAGAATCAACAAATGAAGTCGAATATAAGCTCAAAGATGGTATGATGATTATTGGAGATAATACTTACGAATACCATTTACTTTTGTATACCTATGAATCAGCAGGATGGTATACAAATGATTATTGGTTGCAACTTCATTAGATCTCGAAAGGAGGAATTAGACTAGAAGGGTCAATCAGAACCTTCTACAAGAATTTATCAAAAGTTTCAACAAGTACGGTATTGCACATGGCTCAAATGGCTATACCAGAATTGGAACTAGAAATAGAAGAATACTATACCATAAGAGATATGGTATATTACAACATTGGAAAAAGTATACCGCAGTATACAAAAGAAATACAAGAAATCCTAAAAGAAATGGAGTCCACGGAATACATAGGAAAAATCCACAAAAGCATTGGGCAAAAAATGGAATAACATGCAAATTGGAAATTATCAATCCTGATATAACAATTCAGGATAAACCTTTGAAGCATGTTACACCAATGATGGAAGCTCAGTTCAAGAAACATGTTAAAGTTCTGCTAGATTTGGGAGTTATTCGACCCTCAAGTTCAAAGCACAGAACAATGGCAATGATAGTACACTCTGGTACTACAGTTGATCCAGCTACAGGAAAATCACAACATGGGAAGGAGAGAATGGTCTTTGACTATAGAAAGCTCAACAACAATACTCACAAAGATCAGTATTCCTTGCCAGGGATCAACACAATTATAAAGAAAATTGGAACTAGCAAAATATACAGCAAATTCGATCTGAAGAGTGGATTTCATCAGATCGCAATGGAACCAAATTCCATTGAATGGACTGCTTTTATAGTTCCAGATGGACTTTATGAATGGCTAGTAATGCCATTTGGTCTGAAAAACGCACCAGCTATTTTTCAAAGAAAAATGGATCATTGCTTTACAGGACATGAGAAGTATATAGCTGCTTATATAGATGATATACTCATCTTCTCAGAATCAGCTAATGATCATAAGAAATATTTGCAAATTTTCTTTGAAATTTGCAAAAAGAATGGATTAATTTTATCCAAAGAAAAGATGGTGGTTGGAGTAGCAGAAGTAGAATTCCTTGGAGCTATTATAGGAAACAAAAAAAATTAAGCTGCAACCACATATAATTCAGAAATTATCTGAATTTCCGGAAGAAAAGCTGAAAGAAAAGAAGGGGTTGAGGTCATGGCTAGGAATTTTAAACTACGCCAGAAGCTATATTCCAAAATTAGGAATTATGGTTGGACCCCTATATAATAAAACCGCTCCTAATGCGGATAAAAGAATGACTAACATGGATTGGGAGTTAGTTAGAAGAATTAAGAAAATTGTGGACAATCTTCCTGAAATGGAATTACCTCCCCCGGAATCATATATTATCTTGGAAATAGATGGATGTATGGAAGGTTGGGGTGGAATAGCTAAATGGAAGAGAATAAAGGAAGATTCAAAGAATACAGAAAAGATTTTTGCATATACTAGTGAAAAATTTGATACAATCAAATCCACTATTGATGCAGAAATAATAGCATGCATTAATTCCTTAAATGCATTCAAGATCCATTATCTGGATAAAAAAGAAATAACTTTAAGAACAGACTGCCAGGCTATAATCAGTTTTTATAATAAACAAGCGCAAAATAAACCTTCTAGACTTAGGTGGATTAATTTTGTTGATTTTATTACAGGAACTGGAGTAACTATCAATATTGAACATATTGATGGAAAAAGAAACATATTGGCTGATCAACTCTCTCGCATTGTGACTAAACTTGCAGTATCATGGATTCAAGAGGAAAGCAGACCAGAAGATACATAACATTGGAAGACCTATGGAATGCTAAGCAACAATCAAAATCGGATACTGATGAATCTACCACCAGCCATAGAAGAAATTCAAAGCCTGCCAAAGGAGAAGAAGGATCAAGCTCAAAGCCTGCTAAGGAAAGCCTTGCAGGATACTTTCCTATTGGAGAACTGATCACAAGGGTTGTAAGCCCAACAAAGAAAAGGGCCTCACCTGTAAAAATTGAGGAAAGAAATAAACAGAAATTCTGCCGTTTTGGTACAGCCCAGTTACCAATTTCGGATCCGTATGACCCAAAGGCCTATAGACCATTAGATAACCTACCAATTGATCAGCAACAGCAATGTCTGCTAGATGCAATATGGAAGGCTAATGGGAGTAAGCAAAAGCATAACGCCTGTTGTGCTCTACAGTATTATTTTAGCAAGATTATGGAACCACCATTGGGTAAGAGTTATTCTTACTATGCGTTAATCAATGGTCCGGACAAAGGAATATATTGTTATTACTCAACTTTGCTGAAGAAGATAGCATTATTAGCTAAACCCAAATTTAAAGGGTTCTATGCTTTTAATGATGCTCTGGAATACATGTTGAAATATAACAATATTGATGAAGAAATCTTTATTGAGAAGGAGCCAAGGTCAGGACCTCTTGCTGAAATTTACGACCAAGAAATAATTCGTCTACAACAAGAAGTAGATGAATTAGAAGGAACAATTCATGAGTTAAAAGGAGCAATTTGAAGTAGCTCGTGAAAAAGAAAGAATTGACGTAGAAACCACTGAGATTCCTTACAGTCAAAGACAAGAAGGATATGGATAGGCATATCAAAAGAAATCTAAGGAATCTGATGATGCAGAAATGGAAACGCGAAACCCGCATTACTACCGCACAGTTGGCTCTACAGCTGGCAAAAGATCTCTAAATCGACAAGGTTGGGGAAAGTGGCCTGTCAAAAAGGAATAAGTGGCCAACAGCATTATTAAGTCTCGTGAAAAAAGAAAAACTGTACAAGCAATAAGTGGAATCACTGTATAATCCACTGTCGTATATGTGAATTATTAAGCGCATTACAATAAAGAAAGGAATTTGCTGCGTCAAAAGGAAGAATGATTGAAACAATTTGCACCACTCGTCTACGAGGGCCCCATGAAGCACCCGGAGTGATGAGTTGTATTTCAATTATTGTTTTCTTTTTAGTTTCAAGGTCTCTATAAAAGGACCTTCATATGTAATGTAGAGGACACACCAAAGCACCGAAAAACGCTTTGAAATCCTCCTCTCCCCTTTGTAAAATTTCCGCGTGCAATAAATTTTTAGCTTTACTCATATATGTGTGAATACTCCCTACTCTGAAGATAAGTAACTTCAAAGTACTTCACAAGATCATAACTGGGAACATCATCGTTTCAATTCAATTTGGTATCAAAGCTTAATTTTAAGGTATGAGTAACTAAACTTTTTAAGTTTAGCTGTTTATATAAGATTGATTAGTTGTTTATATTCTTCCTTGTAACATTTAAATTCTGTTTCTTCCATGGATTTACTTGGATCAATAGTATGCCAGGATATTTTACAAAAATCAGAAACATTAAATTTTTAATTAAGGATCAGAGTCGACATATTCCAATTCTTTTGGGATTCATAGCAAGGAATGAAAAAAGGTTGAATGACGTTGAACAAATGCTTGCTAGTACCCTTGCTGATCCAAATCTTCCCAAAGACCCAGCTCATCCTATGTTCAAAGAAGTTGAAGCTCTCAAGCGAGATATAAAAAGTCAAATAGGAGAGATAAAATATTTGATCTATGCATGTAAACAAGACATTGTTTATGTTCGTAGACGTATAAGGATTTACAGGTCTTTGATGATACCTTATATTAGTTGAAGTTTGTAACTGATTTTCCTTTAAATTAATAAAGTGAGTGACTACGCCGTGAGGATCAGAAAAGAACAAAAGTAGAGTACCCAAAATTCAGAAGGAGCTGAAAAGGGGAAATTGAGTTCGAAAATCCAAAACGGGAAAGCACTTATTAAGTTAATCGAAAGGGTGATGAGTGATAAATCTCAACAATTTGAAAGGTATTGGCCAAACAAGAAGTTTTTAGAATATCTTGACCTGGCTGTTGAACCAAGAAGTGAAACAAGATCCATCGATGGAATAGAATTTTCTTGTTATAAAGAAGGCTTTAAACATCTTTTTCATTCTGAAAATAAACAGCTGAACTTATTGTGTGATTTGCAGTTAAATACTCTTCATAATATTAACGTTATTTACGATCGCATTACTTTATTGTCAAAAGTTTGTTTAAAACATTTTCATAGTTTGGAAGAAAAATCAGGAGAGTTAGAGGATTTGAGAAATTCTCTAAAGAAAATTAAAGGGAAAGGTATACCATCGCAATCAGAAATAATTGAGTTGGTAGAACCTAAAGCACCAATCAAGGAATCATTTAACCCTGAAAAGAAAATAAAGAAAATAGAGCAACTGGTGGAAACATTACATCATCAGTTGAATTCTTGATGTCCTGGTTAACTTATCGAGAAGACGAGGATTATCAAGAAGCTTTGGAAGCAACGCAAACACTTGGAACACCAGCAGTGGGTTTCAAAAAGATAGACGGAGAGACAGTCGCAACAAAAGTGCCACCTATCTTGGTAAAACAAAATAACATCTTGATATATTTAATAATCAAGTTGTTAAAGAAAATTGAGAGTCTTGAAACAAAAGTTGCAAGACTTGAGGCAAGTAAAGCAATTTCTACAGAAAGTCCAGAAATCAAAGAAGCACTTGAGCAAATAAGCCAAGGGATTAATAAGTTAAAAATTGCGGAAAAAGGTGAGGTAGCACCCCCTGTTATTACAAGAAAAATTTATCATTTTATTAATCCGCAAGATATTTTTGACTCGGAAAAGAAAAAGCTAGAAAGAAAGAAATGAGTCAATCAGCTTCAAGCTCAAGGACAACAAGTGCAAGGCCATCAGTATCCTTTGATACAAGGAGTGCTGAGGAAAGAAACGGAGGACTTATTCCAACAAGGAATAATGAAAGAAATAACGTATCAACTATAGTTCCTGATGATCAAATAAGGGATTATAGAAGATGCAGACAAATGGTTAGAAATACTGTTAGTCGAATAACAGGTTCTAACAACAGAAACAGAACAATTGAGATGAATATTAATCCAGAACATCATCTAAGTTTATCTAATAAAAGGAGAGCCTCAATGGTACCAGCTGAGGTACTATATTCATCCAGTTTGCAGGAACCAAACTACAGAGTATATCAACATTACTCTGAAGAAAGAAAACTAATAACTGATCCAAAAGATCAGGAAGAAATGAAAATGATCAATCGTGAATCATTTGAGAAATTAAGAAATGAAGGATTAAATCATATTCATCTTGGGATGATTATGATAAGAATATTCGCTTTACACAGAAGAGATGCTGGCGTTAAAGTTCTAGTAGTAATCCGAGATAAAAGGTGGGGAAATGATGAAAGAGGATTACTAGGACAAATGGAAATAGATCTGGCAAACGGAACTGAATTGGTCTACTTCCTACCAGACCAAATGATGACAATAACATATTTCTATAATCATATGGAAATTGTGGTAAAAACAAAAGGATACGAGTCATGGGTAGCTGGAGAATCAAATCTCTTAATCACCAGAGGAATAGTAGCCAGATTAACAAATACCAGTGCAGCAGCCTTCAGATATCGAAACTAAAATCTAATGGAGTTTCTATCTACACAAGGAGTAAAGGCAATTGCTGGAAAGAAATACTCATCGGAGTCATTTGATGGAGAAAGATGGATTATAAATCCACCTAAAGAAATATTATTGTCTAGAATCCCACAACAAACACAAATATGGGAAAATCATGATGGATCTACAACTTTGAGATTCACAAATTATGGAAATAGGAGACCCATAGTATCGGAAGAGGAAGATCTAGATGATGAAGATTCAGTAGAAACAGCATTGATGATTAACCATAGGATCATCAAAACAGAAACATGGCAATTTCAGAGAATACTGCCTGATCACTTTATACAAAGTGAGAAAGAAAAAGGAAATATATGGGATTATCTTGGAGAAGATTGCAAGTATATGGTGAAATATACAATCCCAGAAGAAAAACTAGAAGAACCTGTAGTATGTACTGGATGGGGTAAAGAGTTTGAAAGTGATAAAAACCAAGAAACATTATTGGTTTTTGAAGAAAATGGGGAGACTGAAGAAAGTGATGAAGAATTACCCTGGTGGATGAATACAACTGAAACAATCCTAATGGCAGACATGGATTATCCGAAGATAAGAGAAGAAATAGACTTGGAAGAAACACCAAGACTACAAGAATTAATAAAGTCAGCCTCAACTTCTCAAGTAGAATCAGGATATAGACCACCAGCAGAATTTACAATGGGACCTCCTCAATACCCTCCTGCAACAGGTCAACAGAAAATCGAAGTCCCTGAAATAAGAGAAAGATGGAAAAATTTCAAGGGCAAAAGTATAGATACTATAGCTTAGTGGACATTACCACCTGCGCAAGCACAAACAGGTGTAATGTTGGTTTTACCAGATGATATCTCACAATATGAAGACGTCATCACAAGATGGGAATCGGTGAATACTAATCTCATCAACAGAATGAATTGGATTGATAACCAAGCAAAAGTAACATACGTTGAAAATCTCCTAGGAGAGGTTATGAAAAGAATATTCCAACAATGGAGGATGGCTTATCCTCAGGAATATGAAGTCTTGGTTGGTACTGCAGATGATGTCCAAAATATATTCTCCCAAATCAGGAGAATAATTACATTGGAGGATCCATATCAAGGGTCAACAGGATTTCAGAATAGAGCATATGCAGACCTGGAAAGGTTGCAATGCAAAGAAATAAAATATATAAAACAATTCATGCAAGAATATCTTTACTTGGCTTCTATGTCAGGAAGATCTTTTTTAAATTCAGAATTGTCAGAAAAATTCTTCAGAAAACTTCCCAAAATTTATGGGAAGAAAATTGAAGAAGAATTTAAAAAGAAACATCCTGGAAATCAAATTGGTATATTGCCAAGGATACATTTCACTTGGTTATATCTAAAAGAAATGTGCCAGGAAATGAATATGCAAAAGGGATTGAAGGATTTCAATTCTTTTTGTACACAAATACCTATCCCAGGGTATTACAAAACAAATAAGAAATATGGGATGAGAAAGGCAAAAACCTATAAAGGTAAGCCACATGATACACATATACGTGTATTCAAAAGAAAGAAACCACCTACGCATAAATGTCGTTGCTATGCATGAGGAGAAATTGGACATTATGCAAAAGAATGCAAAAACCCTAAAGGAAACATAGCCCGAGTTGCTATGATAAATGGGTTGGATCTACCAGATGAATGGGATGTTGTATCAGTAGATTTGAATGAACCAGATAGTGATGGAATTCTGTCAATATCTGAGGAGGAGGATACTGATATCACAACAACACTCAATACTATGGTATGTGATCCTGAAACATTGTTTGTAATAACAGACAATGTAGAAGAAAAGAAGTATACATGGTTGGAGGATGTAATACTTCCAGAAGAAATGACCACATGTCAACATATGTGGCAATATAATCAGCAAATACAAATGTATTTAACTGATAAAGAAAAATGTGTTTTCTGCAAAGGAATCACAACAGAATATATGTGTGAATACTCCCTACTCTGAAGATAAGTAACTTCAAAGTACTTCACAAGATCATAACTGGGAACGTCATCATCGTTTCAATTCACTTTGGTACGGTCTCTAGATTCAATTAGGCAGTAGCATTACGAATTAGAAAAACTGATTAATCGAGACAACAACCACATACAATGGGTCATTTAACCTAGGTCATGTTATCCTTAATGATTACGAATCATTATATGCTACACATGAATTTCAACATAACAATTATGGATTATATCGAAGTTTTAGTAATGGGTTTGTAAATAAATGATTCAATAAATGCATTTAAATGATGCATTGAAACTAATTTGGTGTTAAATTATTAAAATAGTCACTTTATGGTAGATCAAGGCATTGTTTTGGGACATATGATTTCACCTGGGACATAGAAGTTGATAAAGCTAAAGTGGATCTAATTGTGAACTCACCTTGCCCTACAAATGTTAGGAAGTTAGACCTTTTTTTGGACATGCAGGATTTTACCACAAGTTCATTAAAGATTTTCCTAAGATTTCAATACCCTTATCGAAGTTGCTACAAAAAGACATTCCATTGAGTTTGGGAAGGACTATAAGGATGTTTTTGACAAACTCAAGGCATTATTAACAAGTACGCCTATTTTTCAGCCATCAAATTGAGATCTTTCGTTCGAGATTATGTGCGATGTTAACAACTAAGCAGTTAGAGTTGTTCTAGGCCCAAGGGTTAAGAAACAAAGCCATGTTATCTTCTATGCTTCGAGAACATTGGATGCCACTTAGTGCAACTATTCTACAATTGCGAAAGAGCTTTTAGCAAGTATTTTTGCTTTAGATAAATTTAAATCTTATTTGTTAGGCTCTAAAATTATTGTGTACTTTGATCATGCAGCATTGAAATATCTTTTGGCAAAGAAGGAGTCTAAGGATGATACGATGGATTCTGAAACTTCAAGAGTTTGATTTGATGATAAAAGATCGAAAAGACACGAAAAATTTGGAAGCTGACCATTTGAGCAGGTTGGTAAGAGATGAAGACATTTTACATATTTTTGAAACTATTCCTGATGAGTAATTGTTCCAAATGAAAGATATGGTTCCATGGTATGCTTACTTTGTTAATTATTTAGTTATTGGAACTTTACCTTATTACATTAGCAAGTCTAGAAAGGAAAAGATAAGAAATGAGGCAAAATATTATGTGTGGGATGAACCATGCTTATGGAAGTTCTTCTCTGATCAAGTTATTAGGTGTTGTCTGTCAGAAAATGAACAAAATTTCGTCTTAGCTTTTTGTCACAAATATGCATATGGTAGTTACTTTGGTCTTAAAAGAACTACAGGAAAGTTTTGGGTAGTGGATTGTATTAGGAGACTTTATTTAAAGATGCATACGTGTTCTGTAAAAGTTGTGACAGATGTTAAAAGACAGGTGCGTTAGCTCATCAAAATTAAATGCCTCAAACCTCAATTCTTATAGTTAAGATATGTGATGTATGGGGTATTGATTTTAAGGGTCCCTTTCCTTTATATTGTGGATTTTCTTATATACTTTTGGCTATCGATTACGTTTCCAAGTGGGTGGTAGAAAATGCCACCAGAATTGATGATTCTGTAGCTATTGTAGGGTTTATAAAGACTAACATTTTAATACATTTGGAATCCCACGTGCCATTATTAGTGATCAAAGAAGTCATTTTTTGCAATAGAGATATGGCATCACTATTTAAAAAGTATGAAATGCATCATCGAGTAGTTACCGCATACTATCCACAAACAAATAGACAAGCAGAAGTATCAAATAGAGAGGTGAAATCTATTTTGGAAACAACTGTGAATCCTAATCAAAAGGATTCGAGTTTATGACTAGACGATGCTCTTTGAGCATACCATACAGCTTATAAGATACCAACAGGAATGCCTCCTTATCGATTAGTCTTCAGTAAAGCTTGCAATTTACTAGTGGAAATTAAACATAGAGTTATTGGGCGGTGCAACGTTGCAGTATGAATTTGGCAAAAGTTGGGAGGATAGGAAGTTGCAATTACAAGAGCTAAAGGAAATAAGGTTGAATGCTTACGAGAATTCAAAATTTTATAAAGAAAAAATCAAATTGTTCCACAGTAATATAATCTTAAGAAAGAAAACTGAGGTGGGACAAAAAATGTTATTGTATAATTCTCGATTAAAGCTTATACCAAGTAAGTTACGTTCTAGATGGCTTGATCAGTTTGTTGTTTCTAATATATTTTCTCATGGTGCAGTGGAAATAAAAAGTTTAGAGATCGGAAACATTTTTAAAGTTAATTGATATAGATTAAAACCATTTTATAAGGAGATGACAGTTTCCAGCATGGTGAATATTGATTTAGAACTTCCATTATACAAACACATTTAAGAAGAATCGGCTCCATCGAGCATAATGATGTTAAACAATTGCACTTTTCGGAAGGCAACTCAATATATGATAGTTTTATTTTGTTTTGTTTTATTTATATATAACTTGCATGAGATTGCTTTTAAAACATAAATTTATTGTCTTAAAAAAATAAATTTATTGTCTTAAAAAAATTAGAAGGCTTTAAAATTTTAGACTACTAAATCTCATAAAGCAAGATATCACCTTTTGTGATTTATTGTTTTGTAGTAAAGACCTTAAAATTTCAAACTATTGGATATTATAAGGAGAGATCTCGCCTTATGTAATTTAGTGTTTTGGAATTCTAGACTACTAAACTTTATAAAGCGAGATCTCACCTTATGTGATTTGGAGTTTTCTTTTTTTAACCTTAATTTTTTAATCTCCCATTTAATTATTTAACTGAGTTATTTACTTAATTATTGTTTTTAATTATTAAAAAAAGACCCCACCACTCTAATTTGTTGTTTCTTCTTTGCAAGGGAACTTAATTGGTAAATCAAGAAGACCTCCTTCCACGCCAAAACACTTAGACGTAGCACTCACCAACGCACACCCACTCTACCAGCAGCTAACGCTCAGCCAAGTCGCGCCCTACACACGCAGAAACACCACACCAATGACGCAGAAATTGCGCATCAGACAGTCCCATACGCCAGCCTTCAGTAGCTCCACTACACACTCACCTCCCATGCAGACCAGTAATGCAGACGCAGTCCAACTTCTAACACCCACCACATAGCACTTCCCTCACAGCTGCGATTTGTTTAGTGTTTTGCAGGAAAAGACAAGTCACAAAATTTGAACACCTACGCAAACCATCAGCTCCAGCGCACCCAACTCACGGAATCCACGACCAACACTTCCCCGTTCCACAGCTCCACTACAAATTTGGCAGCTTCCTCACACCCACGCACCAGTAGCCACTACACGCAGGCCCAGCTTCCTCACATATCACTAGCACACACCCTTTTTGATGCATCAGGACAATGTATGATTTAGATGTGAGAGAACAATTATTTATATTATAATGAACATTATGATTTGTGCTTGAACTCATGATATATTGATTCATATATTAATTATTCCTCATGATAGCTTCATAAATTTCTGATTGTTGTTCATGAATAATACTTCAATTATGATGCATTTTTGGTTTAAGATCTAATACATGAAAGAGACAAGCATGACTAGTGTTTTCATTGAATTATTTCAAGTATCTCATTGATTTTGTTGAATGAAAGTGTGCAAGAATTGATGCAATTTTTGACATCTACATGAGCTTTGAGCCTAAGAGCATTCATCATATATATGTTCATACATATTTTTTTTGTTATGTGATATTAAACATAGCTTGTTTATGCTAGAACTTGCTTTTGAATACGTGTTGAGACCATATTTTTTATGAATTTATGTATAAAGATGATGAAGATATTTAAGATAACCATTTTTGACCTAAACAGGCATACCTTACTTTTTATCCTTAGAAAACCAATTTGAGCCTTATTCTTTCTTTTCTTGCATAATAACCTTGTTACAAACCAAATTTACCCATTTTGTTGTTGATATCAACTACAAGAAGAAGGTGAATTACCGACGAAATTTTCTGACGGAAACTTCGGAGATTTCGTTGGTAACTAAATTTACCGATGAAACAGTGCGACAGAGACTGACGTCAGTGCGGACACAGTCGGTATATGTTACCTACGGTAAGACAAAACAGTCGGTAATATATTACCGAGGGAATAGAAACATTGTCGGTATAGTTGGTAGGAATCTATCGACGGAACAACTGGAATATATTTCTACCCTCATCGACGGATTTCGTTTTCTGTCAGTAAGATATTACTAACGGTTTTGTCTTACCGTCGGTAATTGCAACCCTTCATCAAATATACCCTTGATTGCTTAATCCAAAGGTGGAAGTTGTTAGATAGCTGAAGTCACCTTTAATTTTCTGTAAATATCTTTATAAATGACAGTTTTTCAAAAATTTGGTTGTGAAATTTGAATTCAATTTGAACAACTATAAATTATCGTTACATAAGTTTTGGAATTTTGAACTAATGGAATTTGTTTAAAAGGAAAGTTAAATGATCATAAAAAGAAAAAAAAATCTTTCCTAATTGATAATTAAAACATTAAATAGTACATAAATGAATACCAAATTAATGACAATGTTCAATATTCGCGTAATCGAAGACAATTGGGTCATTGTCTCATAATTTGGTCATAACTCTTGGTCTGCTGATTGTAGTAAGTCAAAGAATTGTTTTGCATGTGGGTTTGGTTCTTCTACAAGATTTTCCATATTTTTGTTAAAGGTATTACCGCTTGCATCATAAACTATTTCCCTGTATGGATTTCCAGTCTCTTCCACATAATTTATTCTAAATCCAATCCCCCTTTCAAACTCATTGAAATGTACAAACGATTCTGCTTGATTACCCCTTGAGCTGCTACAAATGCCAACTTCCCCGTGTCTTGTCCACTCAAAATAATTTGAGACAAATCCTTTTCTCATCAAATGCCCATCAACTTCTTCAATAGGAAGGAAATATTTGTGTTTGCACTTTTTACATGAAAATCTGATCTTCGGCCCATCCATATATGCAAGTTGAGAATATGCATAATGAATAAAGGCTTCAACTCTAGCAACAAATTCAGGATTAATGTAACCATCAGCTATTGATCGTCTATACATCCAAGATCTATCAACATAACTCATTTTTGCAAGGCTGTTAATGTAAAACAGTTAGTCCATAGTTATTATCCTTCATGCTCGCCAAAGTATACATAACATGTAAGATAACATATGTGACTCGGGACACGTTATGGTAGTGACCCATAAGCTCCTCGTAGTTTTCTTCAATTAGCCTCATAGTCTCAATCATGAAGGAATTTTTGTTAACTTTTATGAGTTCAAATCTACTAAACGAACCTATACTAAAGATCTCACATACATGTTTCTCATCATATATGTGAGAGGATTTTTTTCAATCATTATAAGTCCTATATTTAATATTTACAACCTTGAGTATAAAATAAGTATTCATCAAAATATGAATACTTATTTTAATAAATTGTTTAAAGATATCATTAGTTTTCACGAACTGCGTGAAGAATGTCGATAATGACAAGTTAAGATAAGATAATTAATAACGACGGAATAAGAATCAAATAAATAACGACTGCACAATTTAAGGTAACTGCAACTATAATATAAGTTACACTCATCCTATATTACTTTAATAATTAACTGAAATTCATTGTACAAAGAATATATACCTAGTACAAAAAATACGTAGACAACAACATATTCACTTACCTGAACCAAATCACAAACGTAGGCAATTGATAAAGCTGAAGACAGATTTAAATACCTGATAAAGCTGCTTTTCAAACTCGCTACAAATGAATGTACTAGAAATAAAAGAATTCCTACAACCAAGAAAACATTTGTTTACAGGTTAGAAAACTTTTTTCCTATATAACACATCAATTGCCATGAAATATTTAAATCAATCAAGGCCATTAACTATATTCAATCATCATTTAATCCTACGAAGCTCTTAATCCTGAAATAAAAACGATGATATCATAATTTACGAAGATCTTATTAAAAATTCGACAAAGTTTTTCCTATAAAATGGACATCCGTTTTCTGTAAGAAGGGTCAATTAATCATACAAAAAAAAACACTTCTATAATATTGGATCTGCTAACTATATGTCTATTCTCAATTCAGTTTACATTTAACATCGCAAAATTTATAATTATAAAAATTTCAATACAAGTTAACCAATTTGTAACCCTCATACACTGTCAATTATAGTCAATACATCAACATTTTCTCAATTTTAATCAATAGTAAAATAATTTGAAAATAAAATAAATGTATTATTCATAATTAAATTAAATTCATCTTAATTACTTTCCATTTATTAATAGAAATATATATAACAAATTATACCAATTTAATTAAAAGTAATATTGTTTGTTTATTTGAACACAAAATATATTACTTATTCATATTTAAATTAAATTTATCTTAATTACTATCCATTTATTAATAACAATATATATAACAAATCATATCGATTTAATTAAAAGTAATATTAATACCAATTTAATTAAAAGTAATATTGTTTGTTTATTTGAACACAAAATATATTACTTATTCATATTTAATTTAAATTCATCTTAATTACTATCCATTTATTAATAACAATATATATAACAAATTATACCAATTTAATTAAAAGTAATATTGTATGTTTATTTGAACACAAAATATATTACTTATTCATATTTAGATTAAATTCATCTTAATTACTATCCATTTATTAATAACAATATATATAACAAATTATACCAATTTAATTAAAAGCAAAATTGTTTGTTTATTTGAATACAAAATATATTACTTATTCATATTTAGATTAAATGCATCTTAATTACTATCCATTTATTTATAACAATATATATATAACAAATTATATCAATTTAATTAAAAGCAATATTGTTTGTTTATTTGAACACAAAATATATTACTTATTCATGTTTAAATTAAATTCATCTTAATTACTATCCATTTATTAATAACAAATTATATATAACAAATTATATCAATTTAATTAAAAGTAATATTGTTTGTTTATTTGAACACAAAATATATTACTTATTCATATTTAAATTAAATTCATCTTAATTACTATCCATTTATTAATAACAATATATATAACAAATTATACCAATTTAATTAAAAGTAATATTGTTTGTTTATTTGAACACAAAATATATTACTTATTCATATTTAAATTAAATTCATCTTAATTACTATCCATTTATTAATAACAATATATATAACAAATTATACCAATTTAATTAAAAGTAATATTGTTTGTTTATTTGAACACAAAATATATTACTTATTCATATTTAAATTAAATTCATCTTAATTACTATCCATTTATTAATAACAATATATATAACAAATTATACCAATTTAATTAAAGGTAATATTGTTTGTTTATTTGAACACAAAATATATTACTTATTCATATTTAAATTAAATTCATCTTAATTACTATCCATTTATTAATAACAATATATATAACAAATTATACCAATTTAATTAAAAGTAATATTGTTTGTTTATTTGAACACAAAATATATTACTTATTCATATTTAAATTAAATTCATCTTAATTACTATCCATTTATTAATAACAATATATATAACAAATTATACCAATTTAATTAAAAGTAATATTGTTGTTTATTTGAACATAAAATATATTACTTATTCATTAAAATTATGAATAATTTAATTAATTAAATTTATTTATTAATAATAATTTGATTTAATTAATTTTAGTTATTAACTGTATTTAATATTTGTAATTTAATTTAATAATTATTAATAAGTACTTTAATTAAATTGAAAATATTTTACAATATATACATTATAAATGAAATAGGAGTTAATAATTAAACAAATATATACTTAATATGAAATTATTTAATTTAATAAAACAAAATAAAATATACAACGGATTGTACATTTAATTTCTTTAAAATAATTAATTTTATACATAATCATTATCAATACATATATAGTCATATTAACATTATAAGCTATTTTTATTTTAAATAAAATTGAATCTACAATTTCAAAATCAACACAAAATAATAGATTCGTATGAACAAGTACTATAATATATCTAACACATATATTCTAAACTTCTTGCAAAACAACACCAATACTTAAAGTGATAAATCAATTCAACAAAAACACCTATAAGCATTTTGTCAAATACTTGGTGTGCAAACATTTGTTTATCCCTAATTCAACAAAATTTTCCAAATTTTTTCCTTTAATCTACAACAAACACAAACCCGTTCATTAACAATCACTAATTAACATTTTTAATCAAACAACAATTTAATATTAACCTAAAATAAACTCCACCGATTGTAGAGGAAGGAGAGGAAGAAACCACGTTACCTTCGGACGTAACCACCGGAGCAGGGGATGTCAGCGACGCAAGGCTCGACGACGATGGTTGGAGTAGACGATGGCGATGGCGTTTCACAGTGGCCACAAGCGAGATAGAGGCGACGGAGAAGGAGAGAACACACGAGAATGGGAGGAGAAGAGGCTACTGAAGGTTTAAAACGTTAACCAAAACGACGTTGTTTTGGTTAGTTTTTTAAACATTAAACGATGCCATTTACCGATAGAATATACGCCGCCGGTAAGTGGTTGCTTCTCGTCTTCTTTTTTCGACGTGTTCTTTATTCCGTCGGTAATTATCGAAGGAATAAGTTCCATGCCTGAATTTCCGTCCATATTTACATCATTTTCTTGTAGTGATCCTTAATGATTTTAAACCCATAAATTGAAGAAATTGTATCAAGCTTATTTGCATATGATTTTGACTATTTCCATATAAAGTTAATTAGATGATTCAAGTTGCATTTTTAATTTTTATAGAATGAAAATATTAAAAAAAACAAAAAAAAGATGTCCTCTTTGATATTTTTGTTTAAAAAGAAAAGAAAAAAGAGAGAGAAAGAAACGAAAAAAAGAAGAAAAGAAAATAAAAAGTGATTGAAAGAGATGTTATTTGAATTAAGTGAATTTTGATTTAATTTCAAACGTGTGTAGATAAAGTTTGTATGATTCCCTTCAATTTATTTAGCCAAAAAGCTTCGTTATGTCATACCTTACCTAAGCTACTTTACAACCCTTATAAAGTCACTTTGATTTATGCATGAAGTTTTTTTTGTTTAGTGGTGGCGATATGATTCTTGAGCAAGCTTATGGAAATAACTTGCTATGTTTTGATTTAAGAAATTAATGAACCATAAACACTTTGAGTGTATACATAAAAATCCTTGAGAGTGTGTTAAGTCTTGTTGAATTTTTAATATGGGTAGAGTGTAGAGTCCACTTATAAGAATTGGGCTTGGGTCAACTATTGTCCAAATAACTAGAACTAGTTGTTTGGATAGTTGACATTTACCACTTATAAATCCTTTACCATTTTTATGTCTAGGCAATATGGGGCACTCTAACACTCCCCCTCAAGTGCAACTGGGAATGGACATCCAGTTGTCACTTGAAATATACGCAGTAGTAACCGGACCGGACCGGACCGCTGGGAATGGACATCCAGACGGACAACCGAGAAATTCATAATTCGGACCAAACCTACTCTGATACCATGTTAAATTTTATATAATTGGGCCTAAATAAACTGAGTACATACAAGCTCAAATGAGGTTCCATCCTAAAACCAATTGGTTTTAGGAGGAGTAACTCATTGAGCTTATATGCATACTCAAGGTCATATATTCTTTCGATGTGGGACAAAGTTTCACTTATATTTCAACACGTCCCCCCACGTGTGAGCTAATTTATGGCCCAACACGTGTCACAGTTTATCGTGACGAGGTGGTGACGAGTAATTTAAGAGCAACCTGCTCTGATACCATGTTAAACTTTATAATGGACCTAAAGGCCCACACGAGAAGGAAAGTTAGACTACATATAAGTCTAAGTGAGATTCCATCATAAAACCAATTGGTGATAGGTGAAGTAGCTCACTAGTCTTATATGCTAGTCTTCTTTCCTCTCTTTCTCTAATGTGGGACAAACTCCCACTTTATATTTCAACACACCCCCCTCACGTATGGATCTAACACGTGACATAATCTATCATTTCGAAGGGTTAATGACTAACATAAGAGTAACCTGCTTGAAATAAATAGCTGCTTCTAAAGAGAGGGAACATGCAAAATATTTTTAAAAAATAATGGCTTTTCACGAGTAGGAAGAGAGGTTTGACCAATATGCTTAATAGAAATACCTTTTCCATTACCTATAATTACTGAATCATCTCCCTTATACTCCTCAGAAATTCCAAGACTAGCCAAGTCAGGTGTCATGTGGTGGCTTGCAACAGAGTCTGGATACCAGTCATTCTTTCCTGCAGTGGAAGTACTAGTAGCAACATTAGTTGTAGGAGAACTATAAGTTTTTTCATACCTCTTCCTACAAGTATCAGCTTAATGATTGTTCAGATTGCAAATCTGACACGGGTTGGTAAACCATCGTTTTCCACTCCTGTTGTTGTTCCCACCTCTTGCCTTTTTATTGTTTCTGTAATTACCATTATTGGTATTATTCTGTCTGAAAGAGTTGTTGTTGTTGTTGGAGCTTTGTCTAGCCATGTTGGCAACAATTGGCTCAGGTTTCACAGATCCTTGTAGTATGATCTCATGAGAGAGTATTCTTCCAATCAAGTCAGCAAATGAGACTTGTGTTTTCTTGGCAGATAGATTGGCAACAACTGGATGATAGTCTGTAGGAAGCAATTGGTATATGTTTGCATTGAATTCTACAGGATTGATGGGTTTTCCTGCGGCAGCCAATTCATCAGCAATTGATTTTGCTTCTCGAAGAAATTGTGCCATTGGTTTTCCTTCAGGAGAAAGTCTTTGCAATTCCATGTGCAATTGCACTTGATCCTGCACCAAAGGCATCTGCCAGTGCACGCCATGCATCACCTGCAGTGTTTACACCTGTAACATAAGGAAAAACCTCCTCTGTTATGTTAGAGTAGTGCCCTAAAGGCAATCGCCTTTAGCGCGTTTTGTACAAAATTGTGTACATTCTTTATAAATAAATAAAGAAAGGCATATTTCATTACGTTGCTGTTCATTATTTATGAACTGATATTGATCAATAAGCAAATTAATGAAGTCCATGATATATGACATAGCATGAAGGAAATTATGATGTGATCATACTACTGAGATTCCTATCATGTGCAATTATGTCAGTATCTTAATTATCCCTAGTCGTAGGATTATTGAGACTGGACATTGGTAATCCGGAAAGACTAGCACATCTCAAACTCCTTGATTTGATCAAGCAGTGGATCTCAGAAACTGTACATATGAGATATTTAGGGTTGAGATGTGGATGCTTACTAGAGGTAGTAAGTACATTGGTTGACCTGCTATGAAATCATCACATGGATGTACTATTCTAATGTCAGTGATAATCTCATCATAGCAATGGTGCAAGTATCCTTAGACTTGAGGTACTCAAGGATATCTTGGATACTGATTATGTGCTTTGACTCCATTCCTTGTTACCTCACAGATGTCGCTCATAGGGTGGTGATTGGGTACAGTTTGAGGTGTTCGAAGGTAATTGAGTAGCCAATAGAGGATTCACCACTTCTGTGATAGCAGAAGATGATACCCATGGCCTCTTGTCAGGGTCATTACTTGGAAATCTCTGATCAGAGTACATATGTCATGAAGAGTGTCTTCATTGACATATTAAGTATTAAGTAATGAGTCCCAGGACAAGAACTGAAATCACTTGGACTAGATTTGACGTAGTCAGTCTAGTAAGAGTTGACACATTGCCCATACTCATAACCAAGTGGGGTATAGCATGGTGAAAGGACGAATTGCACTGTAATTGTCTATGGAAAGGTTCGTGATATGGTTCATGATGAATATATGTTTATTCGTCAAACCAATTACTTTCCGGTCAATTGGAGGTCATGATGTGTTGCTAGATACCGCTCATGACTTGCTTAGATTAAGTGTTGATCTAAGTGGCCAACATAACCGGGAACCTAATGGGTCACACGCATAAGAGTGTTTCGGAGAATTCGTAAAATAGTTTTGGACAGAGTTTCAATATATGGAGAGCAAAAGGATTAAATGGATCCCGATGAGATCGAGATATGTCCCGATGAGATCGCGACATTGATATTGCTGAAAAAAGATTTTGGGGTTTTTCCATCTGGGACCTCAGAGGACCGACCCCAAGTCTTGATGGACCGCTTCAGCAATTATTTGCATATATATATATATATGTATATATATATATATGGTGTGTACGTGGATGGAGGAAAGGAGCTTTAGAAGCTTCCTTTATTTTGCTTAGTCATTAAGAAATTAAATGACTAAAAGACAAAATGATGAAGAGGAAAGATGAGGATTTTCGTTGATGATATAAAAGGGTTTTAAAACAAGTTTTAAAACCTAACAAAAAGAAGGAGTTCTTTGTGGGTTTAGCAAGGAAGAAGGAAAAGAGTTTTTCATCTTTCAAGCTCTCCATCGATCATCTTCATCTTTCAAGCTTCTTCATCATCATTTGCCAAGCTCTCCAGAACAAAGGTAAGATCTAGCAGTCTTTACTTTGTTCTAGCTATTCCCGGGTCAAAGGGTTTGTCCCGGTTAGGTTTTCCGATCTCTGCGTGGATACCGTTAGAGACGGTCTCCTTTGGTCGTTTTAGTTTGACTTTGTTATATAGTCACATGGATCCTGGCTTTCGGGAAGGTCCCGGAACAAAAAAAAATTGTTTTCCGCACCGTGGGCATGTGATGCTCACACCGGGATTTTCCTACAGTGGTATCAGAGCCACTTATGTCGTATATAACGAAGAAACCATGACTAGGTCGGAGTTCCTTATTGCTTGTGACGATGATGCATGTTAATTGAGTGAATTTCGAATTCAGTATAGAAATATAGTTTTTGAAATTTTCTTACCCAGATATGTTCACAAGATGTTGTTGCATATGTCTGTGGAAGCTCGAGATTTATCAATGTGATTTGATATGGTTTTGCTAATTTATTCCCTAATGTTCTGGTTGCTGTCTTTGTGCACATTCCTTGAATAGGCATGCTTATAAATTCGATAATAAATTGTAGAAATTTGTTTTTTGGATTTTCTTTCACCGAAATGTCTCTAAGATGTTTATTAATGTCTATGAGAAAGAAAAAATGTTTTCGAGGTGATTTACTATTTATTTGAGAATTTATTGTGTGCTGCTGGGAATAACTGTGTTGAGGAACACAGATTCTACATTGGCTTAGTTGCTGAGGTTGAAAGAGTTTTTGATGGAAATAAATCCTGAAAAACTTCATGGAGCATTTTGTGAACGTGTTGTAACCTCTGTAATTTTCTCAGAATTTATTGAAATCGTTTCAATGAGTTTTTCAAGCAAAAGGAAAAGCTTGGCAGTTTTGAGAAAGTTGCTGGAGCTGTTTTGTTTTAAATAAGAAATTGTGTAGATTTCAGTTCCAATGCCTTGGATCATTTTTAATGTGATTAAAAATGTGTTACATTGATGTTGCATGCTTTCCAAATTGATTTTCTTGAAATTGGGTTTCCAAACAATTTTCGGATGCCAAATGTGTCTCATTAGCGTCTCGTTAGTATATTCCCTTATCTTGATTGTTTTGGCCGTCACAAATTTTGTGACCAGTGCCGAAGTAGTCTTGATAAAGTGTAGACTACCTAGAGATACTTAGGGTGATAGTTTGATATTCGCAAAATTATTTGAAAATCTAAATGAATAAGAGTGTATTCATCGATTTCAAGTTTTTCATGTATAGTTTGACTATATATGGTAAGCAACAATGAAAGTGTTTCATTGGTACATCAAGGTAAAGTGTAATAGACTTGGTGTTGTGAATTTGAACTGCAAGAATTGAGAAATTAGCCGATTAGATAGCAATTCCACACGGATAAGTCGACTTACACAATGCACAAGTCGACTTGTCCGTGCACTGTAGACGAATAAGTCGACTTGCACAATGTTACAAGTCGACTTGTTCGTGCACAGTTGCATAAGTCGACTTACACTTGCATAAGTCAACTTATACAGAGGCATAAGTCGACTTATACATATACATAGTGCCCTAAAGGCAATCCCCTTTAGCGCATTTTGTTCATAGTCATGTACAGACGTTATGAATAAATAAAGCAAAGGCATTTTTCATTTATTTGATATTCATTTTATTATGAATTGATAGTGATCTTTAATCAAATTAATGAAGTCCACGATACATGACATAGCATGAAGGAAATTATGATGTGATCATACTATCGAGATTCCTATCATGTGCAATTATGTCAAGATATCTAAATTATCCCTAGTCATAGGATTAATGAGACTGGACATCGTTAATCCGGATAGACTAGCACATGTCAAATTCCTTGATTGGATCAGCGGTGGATCTCGCATATTTGTAAATATTGAGATATTTAGATTTGACATGTGGATGCTTACTAGTGGTAGTAAGTACATTGGATGACTGCCATGAGATCATCACATGGATGTACTATTCAAATGTCGTTGATAATCTCATCATAGCAATGGTGCAAGTATCCTTAGACTTGAGGTACTCGAGGATATCTTTGAGTCTTGATTACGTACTTTGACTCCATTCCTTCGCCTTTCGAGGTCGCTCATAGGGTGGTGATTGGGTGCGACTTGAGGTATTCGAAGGTAATTGAGTAGCCAATAGAGGATTCACCACTACGTGATAGCAGAAGAGATACCCATAGCCTCTTATCGGGATCATTACTTTGAAGTCTCTGGCCGAGAGCATACATATGTCATGAAGATGGTCTTCATGGACATATAAAGTAATGAGTCCTAGGGCGAGATCTTATTACACTTGGACTAGATTTGATTTAATCAGTCTAGTAAGAGTTGACACATTGCCCATACTCAAACCAAGTGGGGTATAGCATGGTGAAAGGACGAATTGCGGTAATTGTCTATGGAAGGGTTCGTGATATGGTTTCATTAGTCAAACCAATTACTTTCCGGTCAATTGGGGTCGTGATGTGTTGCTAGATACCGCTCATGACTTGCTCAGATTAAGTGTTAATCTAAGTGGCCAACATAACCGGAACCTAATGGGTCACACGATAAGAGTGACTCGGAGAATCAGTAAAATAGTTTTGGACGAGATCCGATATCCGGAGAGCAATAGGATTAAATGGATCCCGATGAGATTGGGATATGTCCGATGAGATCGCGACATCGACATTCGCCGAAAACCGTTTAGGTGATTTTTCACCGTGGGGCCCGTAGAGGCGGTAGGACCGACCCAGTGTGGTGGACCACTTCAGCAATTATATATATTAATTAATTAATTAAATAATTAATTAATATATATATAAATATGCATTTACGTGGAATGGGAAGAGGAAGCTTGAGAAACTTCTTTATTTTGATGAGTCATCACTTTCATTAAATGCAAAATGACAAAATCAAAAGTGGATTGATGAGTGATGCTCGTATGGATGGGATAAAAAGAAGAGAAAAGAGTTTCTCTCAAGTCTTTTGGAAGACTACCATCGTGAATAAAGAGAAGAAGCAAAGGTTTTGAGAAAACCATCTTCTCCATCGTTTTCTTCATCTCCTCCAAGTGGGTTTTGTCATCTCCTCCATTAATCCTAGCTCTCCAAGAACAAGGTTAGTGCTAGCACACTCCTTATCTTGTTCTAGCTATTCCCGGGTCAAAAGAGTTTGTCCCGGTTAGGTTTTCCGACCTCTGCGTGGATCTGTTAGAGACGGTCTCCTTTGGTCGTTATGGTTTGATTGTGTATACATACACATGGATCCTGGCTTTCGGAATGTCCGGGACTTAAAAATTTTAATTCCGCACCCTGGGCATGTGATGCCCACCGGGATTTTCCTACAGTGGTATCGAGCCACTTGTGTTGTATAAACAGTCAAAATGATAACTAGGTCGGAATTCCTTAGTGAATTGAGCTGTGTTGCATGCTATTTTTGTGCAATTTCGAATCTGTATAGAATTGGGGTTTTCGAAATTTTCTGCCATAGACTTGCTCATAAGATGTTGCTGAATGTGTCTATGAAAGGAAAAATTTTATCGATGCCGATTGATAAGGTTTTGCTGATTTAATTCCCTAAGTTTCGGATGCTGTCTTGTTGAACGTTTCTGAAACAGCTATGCTTGTAAATTCGAGAATAAATTCTAGAAAAATCGTTTTTCGGATTGGTTTTCACCTACACGTCCCTAAGATGTTTGTGAATGTCTCTGTGGATGGAAAATTGTTTTCAAGGTGATTTACTATTTATTTCCGAATTTCTTGTATGCTGCTGGGAATGTCTGTGCTGGAGAACACAGATTCTGGTTTGGCTAGATTGCTGAGGTTCAATGAGTTTTTGTTGGAAATAAATCCTATAAAAATTCATGGAGCATGTTGGGAACATGTTTTAACCTCTGTAATTTTCTCAGCATTTATTGAAAATGTTTCAATGATCATTTTGAGCAAAATGCATAGCTTGGCAGTTTTGAGAAACATGCTGGGGCTGTTTTGTTTGGAATGATTGGTTGTGTTCTTCTCTTTTCCAATGCCTTGAATCATTTTTATAGTGAGTAAAATGTGTTATGTTGATGTGGTATGCATGCCAAGGTGAGATTCTTGAATTTAGGGTTTCCAATAATTTTAGGATGTCGAATAGGTCACTTTAGAGTCTCGTTAGCTTATTCCGTTATCTTAGTTATTTTGGCCGTCGCAATTTGTGTGACAAGTGTCAAGTAATTTTGATAACGTAACCTACCTAGAGATCCTTAGCATGATTATTTGGTGTCCTTGAATTATGTGGAAATCAAAATGATTAATAGTTGATTAATCGGTTTCAAGTTTTTCAAATATAGTTTGACTATATGGCATGCATGATTTGATGAAAAGTTTCATTAGCACATCAATATAATGTTTTATATACTTGGTATATTGGTTTTGTGAATTGGGACTGCACGAATTGAGAATTAGCCAACTAAAAGCAAGCCTAGCTCATTCCAATGATGGGACTTGCTCCAATCATTGGAGAGAGCATTCAATGACTAGGAATTGCTCCAATGACCGAAAGGAGCATTCCATCGACCAGATTTGTTCCGGTCATGGAAGAAGGGTTCGATCGACTAGAACATGTCCCGATCATTGAACGTGTCTGATAACCCTTCCAATGACTAGAACATGTTCGGTCAATTGGAACGTCTACGATAGTCGTAGTCGATCGAACAAAGGTTCCAATCGACAAGCATATGTACCATCGACCGAACTTGCTCCATCGACTATAAACACATTCTTTGGAGGGATGATGGATGATTTTAGGTATAAGTTCAATATGATTGATACAATGCCCTAAATCAGTCCATATAGTCAAGATGACTATGATCCTTGGATGAGATTAATTTGATGAGACCTAAAATCCTCAATTTAAATATGAAAACTAACGCCTTCCATTAATATGGTAAGAACCGAGTTCTTATAGGGTTGGGTTGTTGAGCTAACCTCAAGCTCACTCTATACGGATATGTTCGAACCATGAAAATATGATTTTCGGATTAATGGGTCGGTTTTCCTAAGCGTTGATTTGTTGAGCTAACCTCGAGCGTCAACGTGGATGAGGCGAAATTGGGTAGTGTACATCGATGTATACGCATCAAGTGTTGATAACCCAATGTATGTGCATACATCAACCGTTGATAGCATCGAGCGATAGTTGCATTCGAGATGCAATTGGTATGACCGATACCTACCGATTGACCTAAGGTGATTTGTTGAGCTAACCTCGAGGTCATTCTTAGCAATGTCGGATATCGACCCACTCAGACATTGTGCCATTTAGTTTCTTGGATTCATGATGAGGGTTATGGATTCTATTGAAACTAGTGGGAGCCATATGTATGTCATTTAAGTCCTTATGATCATACATTTAATTCTATTCTAACTTCCTTTCTCTCTATGTTTAGGTTGATTCAAGATGTCGACTAGTGTGAATCTACGCCACTAATGGATACAAACAAATTAATCTGGACCGAATTTTTCGATGGCTGCGAAATCGAGAATTGTTCTCGATCTGAAGATCTTGGATACATCCTTGATTTTCCGCCTCGATCCACTACTCAAGGAGCTTCGATGATGATCGAAGGCATATCGTAAGCATCTCAAAGGCGGTGACATAGCTACATGCATTATGCTTGCATCGATGTCACACGAGCTGCGAAAAGACGAGTCTATGGATGCTCACACGATAGTGTATCATCTACGAGAGTTGTTTGATGAGCAAGCTCGGTCCGAACGGTTCGAGACCTCAAGATTGCTCTTACAACGAAGATGACTCTGGTTCATCTGCAGGCAATATGCATTGAAGATGAATGGCTATATTGAGAGGTTGGCGGTCTTAGGTTTTGTGATGGATTGAGTTAAGTATAGACTTGATTCTTGTTGGCTTATCGATAGTTATTCACGGTTTGTGTTGAACTATCGGATGAACCAAATATCCTCCACAATTCCCGAGTGATCAACATGCTCAAGGCAATGAACAAAGTGTCAAGCAAGATAGCAAGGCGTTGTTATTGGTGGATTCTTCTTCCTCCGCTTCCAAGAAAAGGAAAGAAGAAGAAGAAAAGGCTCGAAGCCGAAAGGAAGTGCAGCGAAAGGCAAGAAGAAGACCAAAGAGATCGCACTAAAAGGTACCGCTTCCATTGCGGTAAGATCGGTCATTGGAGGCGAATCGCAAAGTCTATCCGAACAATCGAAGCGTAAGAAGGCATCGATGCCTCGACTTCTTCGTGTATGTTTGTCATCGAGGTTAATATCATTTCGATCATAACATATGGGTATTAGATACCGGTTGTGGCTCACATATGCAATGATATGCAGGCCTCGAGGGACGAGGCGACTCATAAAGGGAGAAATGGACTGCGTGTTGGCAATGGAGCAAGAGTTGCTGCATTAGCCGTAGGAACTTATGTTTGACACTCCCGGTGGGCTTGTACTTAACTTGGATGATTGTTATTTTGTGCCGTGTTAACAAAGAACATATATTCTGCATTTCTTGTTTAAATAGAATGGTTTCCATTTGTCTTTTGGTAACAATGGTTGTTCTATTAGCTCAAATGGAATGCTTTATGGTACTGGTACATTATGCAATGGAATATACATATTAGATATGTCACATCCGGTTATGAATATCAATGACGCTAAAAGACATAAAAGAGATAATTTAAAATCAACTTATTTATGGCATTGTCGCCTTGGCCATATAAATGAGAGACGACGCTAAGCTCCACAAGAGTGGAAGTTTAGGGTCATTTGATTATGAATCATATGACACATGTGAATCTTGTTTATTAGGCAAGATGACTAAGTTACCTTTAAGGAAAGGGTGAACGAGCGATCGGATTATTAGACCTAATACATTCGGATGTATGTGGTCCGATGTCCATCCATGCCGAAATGGTTGTTGTTACTTCATTACCTTCATCGATGATTATTCTCGATATGGGTATCTCAGATTCGATGAGATACAAATCTGAAGCGTTTGAAAAGTTCAAACAATTCAGATATGAAGTAGAAAAACAACTTGGTAAAAGTATCAAAACATTACGATCCGATCGTGGTGGTGAATACTTAGACCAAGAGTTTTGGATTATCTCGAGATAATGGGATCTTATCTCGATGGACTCCTCCTACACACCACAAAGATAATGGTGTGGCAGAAAGGAGAAATCGAACCTTGTTGGACATGGTACGATCTATGATGGGCTTTACAGCTACCAAAATCCTTTGGGGATATGCACTGAGGCATTTGTTTACTTGTTAAGCAGAGTTCCATCAAAGCATTGATGTTACTCCATATGAGATGTGGACTAACAAGAAACCTTATCTTTCTTATTTGAAAGTATGGGGTTGTCCTGCTTATGTGAAGCGGACAAAGTCAGATAAGCTTGAAGCAAAATCTGACAAGTGTTTGTTCGTAGGATATCCTAAAGAAACAAGAGGATATCAATTCTACAATGCTGAGGAACAAAAGGTCTTTGTTTCGATGCATGCTGTCTTTTTAGAGAAAGAGTTTCTTTTACAAGAAGACAGTGGGAGCAGAATTGAGCTTGAAGAAGTTCAAGATGCTCGGACAGACGCAGATCAACTGCCTGAACCTGAAACTGTATCTCATACAGATGAGGTAACAGTTCAACCTTCTACTTCACACGAAACTCGTAGGTCAAGTAGGATACGCCTGCCCCGAGAGATATGGATTTCTCGTGAGTGAACAGAATGACGTATTGCTCATAGAGGATGATGAGCCTACCACCTATGAAGAGGTTCTGAAGAGTTCAGAATCTGAAAAATGGCTTCGTGCCATGAAATCTGAAATGGATTCCATGTATGAAAACCAAGTATGGACTTTGGTTGATGCACCTGAAGGGATAAAACCTATAGGGTGCAAATGGGTTTTCAAGAAGAAAATCGACATGGATGGTAATGTGATTACCTATAAAGCAAGGCTTGTGGCCAAAGGCTTTCGTCAAAGACAAGGAGTTGACTATGACGAGACCTTCAGTCCAGTAGCAATGCTTAAATCCATTAGGATACTCCTAGCCATTGCCGCTCATTATGATTATGAGATATGGCAATGGATGTGAAGACGCTTTCCGAATGGAAATCGGCCGAGGATGTGTACATGACACAACTCGAGGGCTTCATTTCGCCGATGGCGAAAAGGTATGCAAGCTTCGTAAATCCATTTATGGATTCAAGCAAGCATCCAGAGTTGGAATATCCGCTTTGATGAGACGATCAAAGAGTTTGGTTTCTCACAAAATCCGGATGAACACCGTGTACAAGAAGGTTAATGGAACCGCAATCGTATTCCTTGTGTTATATGTAGATGACATATTGTTGCTAGGAAACGATGTCTCAATGTTGCAATCAGTAAAAGTTTGGTTGTCCAAACACTTTGCCATGAAAGACCTTGGAGAAGCAACTTATATCCTTGGGATAAAGATTTATAGAGATAGATCTAAGAGGTTGCTTGGTCTTTCACAAACCAACGACATAGACAAGGTGCTAAAGAGGTTTAGCATGGAGCAATCCAAGAGAGGGTTTCTTCCCATTACTCATGGGATAACACTCTCGAAGTCTATGTGTCCTCGGACACAGGACGAGAGGATGCGTATGAATATGATCCCGTATGCGTCTGCAGTAGGATCTATTATGTACGCAATGCTATGTACGAGACCCGATGTATCATATGCTCTAAGTGTTACGAGCAGATACCAATCGGATCCTGGTGAGGGTCATCTTTGGGTGGTGTCAAGAATATCCTAAGTACTCACGAAGAACTAAGGATGTTTTCTTGATATATGGAGATGGAAATCTCCAGTGAGCGGCATACAGATGCCGTTTTCAATCGATAAGGACGACTCCAGTCCCAATCAGTTACGTTTTCACACTAAATGGCGGAGCGGTCGGTTGGAAGAGTTCCAAGCAAGAGACGATCGCGATTCAACGATCGAGGCGAGTACATTGCAGATCGGATGCAAAGAAAGGAAGCCGTTGGATCAAGAAGTTCATTATCGAACTTGGTGTGGTTCCTAGTCGTGATGGACCCATTCGGTTGTATTGTGACAACAATGGAGCTATTCTTGCAGCGAAAGAACCAAGGTCTCATCAACGATCCAAACACGTACTCTACCGATACCATTTGATTCGGAGATCATTGCTCGAGGTGATGTCCCGATAGAGAGAATTCCACAGAGCGTAATATTGCCGATCCGTTGACAAAGCCATTGTCACGGAAGAATTTTGATTCTCATGTACTCGCTTATGGTATTAGATACCAAGGCGATTGGCTTTAGGTCAAGTGGGAGGTTGTTAGAATAGTGCCTAAAGGCAATCCCTTTAGCGCATTTTGTTCATAGTCATGTATGATCGCTATGAATAAATAAAGCAAAGGCATTTTCATTTATTTGATATTCATTTTATTATGAATTGATAGTGATCTTTAATCAAATTAATGAAGTCCTCGATACATGACATAGCATGAAGGAAATTATGATGTGATCATACTACCGAGATTCCTATCATGTGCAATTATGTCAAGATCTAAATTATCCTAGTCATAGGATTAATGAGACCGACATCGTTAATCCGGATAGACTAGCACATGTCAAATTCCTTGATTGGATCAGCGGTGGATCTCGCATAACCGTAAATATTGAGATATTTAGATTTGACATGTGGATGCTTACTAGTGGTAGTAAGTACATTGGATGACCTGCCATGAGATCATCACATGGATGTACTATTCAAATGTCGTTGATAATCTCATCATAGCAATGGTGCAAGTATCCTTAGACTTGAGGTACTCAAGGATATCTTGGTCTCGATTACGTACTTTGACTCCATTCCTCACGCCTTTCGAGGTCGCTCATAGGGTGGTGATTGGGTACTTGAGGTATTCAAGGTAATTGAGTAGCCAATAGAGGATTCACCACTTCGTGATAGCGAAGAGATACCCATGGCCTCTTATCGGGATCATTACTTTGAAGTCTCTCGGCGCCGAAAGCATACATATGTCATGAAGATGGTCTTCATGGACATATAAAGTAATGAGTCCTAGGACGAGATCTTATTACACTTGGACTAGATTTGATTTAATCGGTCTAGTAAGAGTTGACACATTGCCCATACTCAAACCAAGTGGGGTATAGCATGGTGAAAGGACGAATTGCGCTGTAATTGTCTATGGAAGGGTTCGTGATATGGTTTCATTAGTCAAACCAATTACTTTCCGGTCAATTGGGGTCATGATGTGTTGCTAGATACCGCTCATGACTTGCTCGATTAAGTGTTAATCTAAGTGGCCAACATAACCGGAACCTAATGGGTCACACGATAAGAGTGACTCGGAGAATCAGAAATAGTTTGGACGGAGATCCGATATCCGGAGAGCAATAGGATTAAATGGATCCCGATGAGATTGGGATATGTCCCGATGAGATCGCGACATCGACATTCTTGAAAACCGCTTAGGTGATTTTTCACCTATGGGCCTGATAGAGGTAGGACCAACCCAGTGTGATCGACCACTTCACAATTATATATATTAATTAATTAATTAAATAATTAATTAATATATATATAAATATGCATTTACGTGGAATGGGAAGAGGAAGCTTGAGAAACTTCTTTATTTTGATGAGTCATCACTTTCATTAAATGCAAAATGACAAAATCAAAAGTGGATTGATGAGTGATGCTCAGATGGATGGGATAAAAGAAGAGAAAAGAGTTTCTCTCAAGTCTTTTGGAAGACTACCATCGTGAATAAAGAGAAGAAGCAAAGGTTTTGAAAACCATCTTCTCCATCGTTTTCTTCATCTCCTCCAGTGGGTTTTGTCATCTCCTCCATTAATCCTAGCTCTCCAAGAACAAGGTTAGTGCTAGCACACTCCTTATCTTGTTCTAGCTATTCCCGGGTCAAAAGAGTTTGTCCCGGTTAGGTTTTCCGACCTCTGCGTGGATACCGTTAGAGACGGTCTCCTTTGGTCGTTATGGTTTGATTGTGTATACATACACATGGATCCTGGCTTTCGGGAATGTCCCGGGACTTAAAAATTTTAATTCCGCACCCTGGGCATGTGATGCCCACCCCGGGATTTTCCTACAAAGTCGACTTACAACATGCATAGGTGGGATGATGGATGATTTTAGGTATAGATTCAATGTGATTGATGAATTGCCCTAAATCATTCCATATAGTCATGGTGACTATAATCCTATAGCTTGGAAAAGAAGTAGATGAGACCTGAAAACCCTCACACTTAATATGAAAACTCACGTCTTCCATTAATATGGGGAGAACCAGAGTTCTTACAGAGTTCTCACACATCATATGAAAACTAACGCCTTCCATTAATATGGGAAGAACTAGAGTTCTTATAGAGTTGGGTTGTTGGGTAAACCCAAGCTCACTCTATACGGATATGTTCGAACCATGAAAATAAGATTTTCGGATTAATGGGTCGATTTTCACTAGAAGCGTTGATTTGTTGAGTAAACTCAAGGTCAACGTGGACAGAGGCGAAATTGGGTAGTGTATATCAGATGTACGTGCATCAAGAGTTGATAACCCAATGGGTATGCATACATCACGAGTTGATAGCACTAGTTGATAGTTGCATCTATGAATCAAGTGGTATGACCGATACCTACCGATAGATCTAAGGTGGCTTGTTGGGTAAACCCAAGGTCATTTTAGTAATGTCGGATATCTAAGATGCAATTGGTATGACCGATACCTACCGATTGACCTAAGGTGGCTTGTTGGGTAAACCCAAGGTCATTGTTAGTAATATCGATATCGACCCACTAGACATTTTGTCATAATGTTTCTTGGATTCGCATCGAGGTTATGGATTCTTTGAAATTAGTGGGAGCCATATGCATGTCATGCAAGTCCTTATGATCATGCATTTAATTCTATTCGGCATTCTTTTCTCTTTCTCTTTAGGTTGATTGAAGATGACTTCGGTGTGAACTTCAAGCTCGCTAATGGACTCAAACAAATTAACTGGACCAAATTTTCTCGACACGAGAAATCTGAGAATTGTTCTCAGATATGAGGAACTGGGATATGTCCTTGATGTTCCACTTCCTGATCCACCTGCTGTTGATGCTTCTGATGAGGATCAGAAAGTTTATCAAAAACATCTCAAAGACAGTGACATAGCAACCTGTATTATGCTTGCCTCGATGTCACCAAAGCTGCAGAAGCAGCATGAGTCTATAGATGCTCATACCATAGTGTTTCATCTTAGGGAGCTATTTAATGAGCAAGCTCGGTCTGAAAGGTTCGAGACCTCGAGGTCACTCTTCACTACTAAGATGACTCCAGGTTCATCTGCAGTGCAGTATGCACTGAAGATGAATGGGTATATTGAGAGGTTGGCTGTCTTAGGTTTTGTCATGGATTATGAATTAAGTGTTGACTTAATTTTAGTTGGATTGTCTGATAGTTATTCACAGTTTGTATTAAACTATCGGATGAATCAAATATCCACGACAATCCCTGAGTTGATCAACCTGCTCAAGACAGCAGAGCAAGCTATCAAGAAGGATAGCAAGCAAGTGCTTATGGTGGACTTTTCTTTTGGTTCCAAGAAAAAGAAACTGAAGAAGAAGAGGTCTAAGAAACCGAAAGGAAGTATAGCCAAGAAGAAAACCAAAGAGACTGCACCAAAAGGAACTTGCTTCCATTGTGGCAAGACTGGCCACTGGAAGAGGAACTGTAAAGTCTATCCGAGGAATTGAAGCGAAGAAGGCATCGATGCCTCGACTTCTTCGTGTATGTTTTCATTGAGGTTAATACTGCTTCGATCATAACATATGGGTATTAGATACGGTTGTGGCTCACACATGCAATGATATGCAGGACCTCGAGGATGATGAGATGACTCGTGAAGGAGAACTAGACTGCGTGTGGGAAATGGAGCAAGAGTTCTTTGCATTAGCCGTAGGCACTTACTTTTGTCACTCTCCACCGGGCTTGTAATTAAATTGGATGAATGTTATTTTGTACTGTATTAACAAAGAACATATTATCATTTCTTGTTTAAATAGATTTGGTTTCCATTTGACTTTAGTAACAATGGTTGTTCTATTAGTTTGAATGGAATGCTTTATGATACTGGTACATTATGCAATGGAATTTACATATTAGATATGTTACATCCAATAATGAATGTCAATGACACGAAAAGACATAAACAAGATAATTTAAAATCAACTTACTTATGGCATTATCGCCTTGGCCAACTACCTGAACCTGAAACTGTGACTCATACAGATGAAGTAACAGTTCAACCTTCTACAACACACGAAGTTCGTAGGTCACGTAGGATACGCTCTGTTCCCGAGAGATATGGATTTCTCGTGAATGAACAGAATGACGTATTGCTCATAGAAGATGATGAGCCTACTACCTATGAAGAGGTTCTGAAGAGTTCAGAGTCTGAAAAATGGCTTCAAGCCATGAAGTCTGAAATGGATTCCATGTATGAAAACCAAGTATGGACTTTGGTTGAGGCACCCGAAGGAATCAAACCCATACGGTGCAAATGGGTTTTCAAAAAGAAAACCGACATGGATGGTAATGTAATTACCTATAAAGCAAGGCTTATGGCTAAAAGTTTTCGTCAAAGACAAGGAGTTGACTACGACGAGACTTTCAGCCCAGTAGCAATGCTTAAATCCATTAGGATACTCCTAGCCATTGCCACTCATTATGATTATGAGATATGGCAAATGGATATGAAGACAGCTTTCCTAAACGGAAATCTAACTGAGGATGTGTATATGACACAACCTGAGGGCTTCATCTCCTATGATGGTGAAAAAGTATGCAAGCTTCAAAAATTCATCTATGGATTGAAACAAGCATCCAGGAGTTGGAACATCCGTTTTGATGAGGTAATCAAAGAGTTTGGTTTCTCACAAAATCTGGATGAATACTGTGTGTATAAGAAGGTTAGTGGGACTGCAATCGTATTCCTTGTGCTGTATGTAGATGACATATTATTGCTAGGAAACGATGTCTCGATGCTACAATCAGTCAATATTTGATTGTCCAAACAATTTTCCATGAAAGACCTTGGTGAAGCAACTTATATCCTTGGGATAAGGATCTATAGAGATAGATCAAAAAGATTGCTTGGTCTTTCACAATCAACGTACATAGACAAGATGCTAAAGAGGTTTAGCATGGAATAATCCAAGAGAGGATACCTTCCCCTCACTCATGGGATAACACTCTCGAAATCTATGTGTCCTAAGACACAAGATGAGAGGATGCGCATGAATATGATCCCGTATGCATTTGCGGTTGGATCTATCATGTATGCAATGCTATGTACGAGACCCGATGTATCATATGCTCTAAGTGTTACGAGCAGATACCAATCGAATCCTGGTGAGGGTCACTGGGTGGCTGTCAAGAATATCCTCAAGTACTTGCGAAGGACTAAGGATGCTTTCTTGATATATGGAGATGGAGATCTCAAAGTGAGCGGGTATCTGATGCGATTTTCAATCGATAAGGATGATTCCAAATCCCAATCAGGTTACATATTCACACTGAACGGCGGGGCAGTCAGTTAGAAGAGTTCCAAACAAGAGACGACTACTAATTCAACGACCGAGACAGAGTACATTGCCTCTTCAGAAGCAGCAAAGGAAGCCGTTTGGATCAAGAAGTTCATTACTGAACTTGGTGTGGTTCCTAGCAGTGATGGACCCATACAGTTGTATTGTGACAACAATGGGGCTATTGCGCAGGCGAAGGAGCCAAGGTCTCATCAACGATCCAAACACGCACTCGCAGATATCACTGATCGGGAGATTATTGGTCGAGGTGATGTGCGATAGAGAGAATTCCACAGAGCGAATATTGTCGATCCGCTGACAAAGCCATTGTCACGAAGAGTTTTGATTCTCATGTACTACTTTATGGTATTAGATATCAAGGCGATTGGCTTTAGGTCAAGTGGGAGATTGTTAGAGTAGTGCCCTAAAGGCAATCGCCTTTAGCGCGTTTTGTACAAAATTGTGTACATTCTTTATAAATAAATAAAGAAAGGCATATTTCATTACGTTGCTGTTCATTATTTATGAACTGATATTGATCAATAAGCAAATTAATAAAGTCCATGATATATGACATAGCATGAAGGAAATTATGATGTGATCATACTACTGAGATTCCTATCATGTGCAATTATGTCAGTATCTTAATTATCCCTAGTCGTAGGATTACTAAGACTGGACATTGGTAATCCGGAAAGACTAGCACATCTCAAGCTCCTTGATTTGATCAAGCAGTGGATCTCAGAAACTGTACATATGAGATATTTAGGGTTGAGATGTGGATGCTTACTAGAGGTAGTAAGTACATTGGTTGACTGCTATGAGATCATCACATGGATGTACTATTCTAATGTCGGTGATAATCTCATCATAGCAATGGTGCAAGTATCCTTAGACTTGAGGTACTCGAGGATATCTTGATCTCGATTATGTGCTTTGACTCCATTCCTTGTTACCTCACAGAGGTCGCTCATAGGGTGGTGATTGGGTACAGTTTGAGGTATTCGAAGGTAATTGAGTAGCCAATAGAGGATTCACCACTTCTGTGATAGCAGAAGATGATACCCATGGCCTCTTGTCAGGGTCATTACTTGAAAATTTCTGATCAGAGTACATATGTCATGAAGAGTGTCTTCATTGACATATTAAGTATTAAGTAATGAGTCCCAGGACAAGAACTGAAATCACTTGGACTAGATTTGACGTAGTCAGTCTAGTAAGAGTTGACACATTGCCCATACTCATAACCAAGTGGGGTATAGCATGGTGAAAGGACGAATTGCACGATAATTGTCTATGGAAATGTTCGTGATATGGTTCATGATGAATATATGTTTATTTATCAAACCAATCACTTTCCGGTCAATTGGGGGTCATGATGTGTTGCTAGATACCGCTCATGACTTGCTTAGATTAAGTGTTGATCTAAGTGGCCAACATAACCGGGAACCTAATGGATCACACGCATAAGAGTGTCTCGGAGAATTCGTAAAATAGTTTTGGACAGAGTTCCAATATATGGAGAGCAAAAGGATTAAATGGATCCCGATGAGATCGAGATATGTCCCGATGAGATCGCGACATTGATATTGCTGAAAAGGGTTTTCGAGGATTTTTCCATACCGAGACCCGGTAGGACCGACCCCAGTGCGACTGGACTGCTTCAGCAATTATATGCATATATATATATATGATTAATTAAATAAATAATTAATTAATATATATATATATATATATGGTGTGTACGTGGATGGAGGAAAGGAGCTTTAGAAGCTTCCTTTATTTTGCTTAGTCATTAAGAAATTAAATGACTAAAAGACAAAATGATGAAGAGGAAAGATGATGATTTTCGTTGATGATATAAAAGGGTTTAAAAACAAGTTTTAAAACCTAACAAAAAGAAGGAGTTCTTCGTGGGTTTAGCAAGGAAGAAGGAAAAGAGTTTTTCATCTTTCAAGCTCTCCATCGATCATCTTCATCTTTCAAGCTTCTTCATCATCATTTGCCAAGCTCTCCAGAAAAAAGGTAAGATCTAGCAGTCTTTACTTTGTTCTAACTATTACCGGGTCAAAGGGTTTGTCCCGGTTAGGTTTTCCGATCTCTGTGTGGATACCGTTAGAGACGGTCTCCTTTGGTCGTTTTGGTTTGACTTTGTTATATAGTCACATGGATCCTGGCTTTCGGGAAGGTCCCGGAACAAAAAAAATTTGTTTTCCGCACCGTGGGCATGTGATGCTCACACCGAAATTTTCCTACATGTTAACGATGATAAGATCCAGCTCAGTAGGAGTTGATCTTGCTGATCCCATTTAAGATATTCAGAATTCGATTCCTCTTGGTCAGAACTAGATATGACCGTTGCTGATGGTGGAGTACCATCGATATGTTTGGTTAAGTTATAACATTTGATTATCGGGTTGAATTGAGTTTCCATGCTAAGTAATTTGTTGGTTTGAGTTTGACCGAAAAGGAGAGTTGAGCGTGAGGCAAGGTAGCAGAAAGTGTTGGGGTGAAAGTAGTTTGAGGATCAGAGGTGGTAGGGGCGTTGATGCTAGGATTCAACGGTGAACCCATTTTTGGCTTTAATACCAAGTTAAAAGATAGAAATGGAGGATCTAAAAGTTATCTGTATTGATTTTCTGTCCTAACATATATACACGTTTGTACATTTAATGACATAATATTATCAGTTATAATCTGGCGTAAATGTTTCCTATGATCCTGCACTCCCTACGATCCTGTTGTTGACTAAGAGAGAGTATTTCCACAATCACGCTGATGCTGCAAATCAGGACATTGAATGAGATAAATATCTGATTATCTAACACCCCCCATCAAGCTAGAGGGCTCTTAGAGAACTCGTAGCTTGCTCCTTAAGTCTGTAAATCTGGTACTTGATAAAGGCTTAGGAAAGATGTCAGCGATCTGATCTTTGCTAGATACATGATTGACTGTCATGACGCCTGAATTGCATTGCTCTTGAACGAAATGATAATCACATTCGATGTGTTTTGTGTGTGCCTTAAAGGTTGGATTATGAGCAAGATATGCTGCCCCAATGTTGTCACACCAAATAATAGTTGGGGTACGTAGTTGTTGACCAAGTTCACGCAGTAGGGAGATGAGCCAAAGTACTTCTGTTGCTGCATTTGTGACAACACGGTACTCAGCTTCTGTGGACGAGCGAGCTACAGTTTGCTGTTTCTTTGAAGACCAAGATATCAAATTATGCCCCAAGTATGCTGCAAATCCACCAGTGGAATGCCTATCCTCCTGATTTCCTGCTCAATCTGCATCTGTAAACACCTATAGTGTTGTTGTTGAACTTGGAACAATAAGCAATCCTTTGGCAACTGTCTCCTTCACATATCGCAAAACTCGTTTGCAAGCTTGCCAATGAACATCAGTTGGTGCCGACATAAATTGACTTAACTTATTGACTGCATAGGAGAGATCAGGTCTGGTTAAGCAAGCATATTGAAAGGCTCCAATACTTCGCCTGTAAATGTAAGGATCAGATAATGGTTGCCCCTGAGATGGGTGTAACTGAATATTAGCAGGAAGAGGACTTTTAACTGGCTTGGCCCCATCCATATGAGTGATTTTCAGTAGGTCATCAAGATACTTCTGCTGACTAAGAAGAATGCCTCTACCGTGATGCTTGACCTCAATCCCAAGAAAGTATTTCAAGTGGCCCAGATTTCGCAATTCAAATTCGCCTGACAACAATTGAATGAATATATTGATAATTGTTGTATCATTGCCCGTTAAAATGATATCATCAACATAGAGTAGCAGGTATAGGTGAATATCATGTTTATGCCAAAGAAATAGAGAAGTGTCTGAGTTTGAAGGTCGAAAGCCCTTTTGAAGTAAGAATGTGCTCAATCTAGTATACCATGCACGTGGAGCCTGCTTAAGACCATACAAAGATCGTCGAAGCACGCAGATGTAATCAAGACATCTAGAGTCCACAAAACCTTGTGGTTGTGCCATGTAAACAGTTTCTTCAAGTTCACCATTCAAAAAGGCATTGGAGATGTCTAACTGCTGTAATGCCCAATTGTTGCAGAATGCAAGTGAAAGAATTAATCGTATGGTAGTTGATTTGACCACCGGAGAAAAAGTGGCAGTATGCCTTCTTGCTGCGTAAACCCCTTTGCCACTAGCCTGGCCTTTAATTGTTCGACGCTACCGTCTGCATGACATTTAACTCTATACACCCATTTGTTGGCAACCACATTTGCATTTGGTAGTCGTGGGACCAAGGTCCAAGTACCATGCTTTAATAAGGCACTAATTTCTTGGCTCATAGCTTCTCGCCATCCTTTGTGTTGGACTGCCTTGGAATAAAAAGTAGGCTCTAGAATGTCAAATGAAGTCTGTTTTGGGGAAACAGTAGCTGAATTTAGTACTTTCTTTTTTTGATTTGGTCGCAAAGCCATCGGACGTGTTCTGATAGGTTGGTGGACAAGCGCTAGTGACTTGGTTGATGTCGATTCTGAATTAATATGCTCGTTGTTCGATGACTCGGAGACATCAAGGGGTGAGTTGGTTGGAGTGACAGTTGGTGTAGATGACAAAGAGCTAGTGGAGGGAATTGGTGTAGCACTTGGTGTCGTTGCTGCAGAAACAAAATCTACAGCAGCAGAGTCATTTGGAGATTTTGCCACTAGTAGCGCAGTGATCTTTAACCAAGGAGTAGCATCCAAAGATGGCATTGGCCCCAAGACAGACTCCCGAGTTTTGGTTGCTGCCTCATGGTAGAGAAAACGACCTTCATCAATTTTAGCATGCCTGCAAACATAAATTTTGCTAGTTTGTGGGTCATAACAGACATAACCAAGATGATTGGCAGAATTTCCTAAGTAAACACATGTCACACTCCTGAAAGAGAACTTATGAGAACTGTAAGGATGTAACAATGGATAGATAGTGCAACCAAACACTTTGAAGATGGGATAATCCGGAGGAGTGCTATGGAGTGTCTCAAGAGGAGAATAATTGTTTGGATAGTTGATATTTACCACTTATAAACCCTTTACCATTTTTATGTCTAGGCAATATGAGACACTCTAACAAGTCTTATTCATTTGATTTGGTGGAATTGATGAGATGCAATGTTTTAACAATGTGTCCCAAGAGCGCTTATTCTCTCGATTGTTCTTTTATCTTAACCCCTTAAATGTATATTAGCTTTTAGATATTTCTGGATAGCATGAAAGGAGATAGAGAGGTTTTAATGAAGATGATTAATGTATTAAATTGTTGTATGCTTGAGGACAAGCAAAAGTCTGGTATGGGAAATTTTGATAAGATGGCATCTTGATATATTATTTGATATTATTTTCTTTATTTTGAGTTTATTTTGTTGCTTAATAATGAAATTTAATGTTTTTTTTTTTGCTTTGTTTTAGGAGATGAAAAGTAGAAATTGCATCAAATTAGGACTTTATTTATGATAAATCACAAATTTTGGATGAATTATGGAGATTGCTGTAATGGATAAGACTAATCATTCAAAGACTTGGAGTTTAACTGAAAAACTTCTTTCTATCCCTATCATGTAAGAATTTAAATTTAAATTTGAATTTGTTTTAGAAAGACTTATTTGAAAGGTAGAATTAGATTAGGATTAAATCAAGAAAATCATTAAAAAATGGGATGTTTCTCACAACAAACAAGGTTTCTCTCTTCTTATTGTATCTTTCTTCTATTTTTGTTATTGGAGAAAAAGTCATATGTGACTAAACTCAATCACTCTAATTAAAGGAGATTCAATATTCTAGTTATAACTTTGTGAAGTTTTATGTTCTTAACTTTTATTCACTTTTAATTCTAAGAATTTCTTAGTTTAAGTTATCATATTTGATGAATATGAAAATTTAATTTAATATTGATTATTATATCACTATATACAAATTCAATTATCCGTAATTGTCATGAAGGATTGGTACAAGTATCAAATAGGTTATTTATAAAATTTCATTTTAACTTATAATAAGCAAGAAAAGTAAATTGAATAATTACACTATCTCCATTATTTAGTTTAGGGTTAGTCTTTTTCACTAAGCTTATTGCTGTTATTTATTTGATATAGAATGTTATCACACCCAGTCAATGAACGGTAAGTTTTGGTTTGGATGTTATATTTGAACTATTTAATTTAGAAAATTTGATGACTTATTATGACTATCCTAAACTGCTTCGGACCAACTATTTGAATTGTGAAAATATTCTCTTTAAAATAATGATAAATGTTACAATTATATGAGATCTTTCGCTTGAATCGGAATTTACTAATCATGACTGTCTCACTTTTATATCAAGTTGATTTAATTAGATTTTTATTAATTTTAGTTAATTAATTACTTAATCAACCCTCTTTTAATTTTATTACTTGAAATTAAGAAACTAGTGTTTAGTTCTCTAAGGATTCGACCTAATTCCACAACTATTATAAGAAGTTTGGAGAATCAAAATTATTTTGGAGGCTTCGACAACCTAATCACAAGAGAAGATATTTATTACCCTATGGTAATGGTGAGTCGATATTATTCAAATCTAGATTAGAAACATTATAACGTAGTAAAGTGAATATTAAGGCATCTAAAAGATATTGTTAATTACCCATTATGTTATTAAAGTAACAACCTACATATGTAGATTGGATTGGAGATTTAGATGGGAAAAGTTTACTCCTAGATCTGTTTTCTTATTTAATAATGGTACAATATCATGTAAAAAATAAGAAACAATCTTGTATTGCATTATCCGTAATGGAAGTTAAGTTCACAACATTTTAGTTATAGTATACAAAACTATTTTGCTTTGGCGTTTCTTATTGATAATTGTTTGTATATGGATGTTAATTCATTATACTATTGTGTCTAATTAAATAATATATATTGGCATGTTTATGTTAGTGTTAGGAGGGCATCCGACAAGGAGGGTGAATTGTGTATTCACTTTTTACCTCTTTCTAAACTAATTAATGAATTACTTTCTCTAATGAATAATTATGAAAAATCATACAAAATAATTGCAAAAACAAAACAAGAATGATCACGAAAATGAGAAGTACACTCTAAATGAAAAGAGTTAATGCCCTAATAAATGACTAATACCATATGTTTAATATCAACTATAGAAAGATATTAATGTGAGTTAAATGATCGTAACTGACGTTGTGCGAAATTCTAAAGGTTATATGAGCCTCGTAATATACCCTTAGAACTTTTATTTAATTCATATGAATTATACTTCAAGTTTACTACTTTAAAGTATTATCAAAGGATCACGTCTGATGCCTCCTATAGCACAATTGTGAAAAGTAAATTTAATTTAATTTAAGAGAATTATAATGAACTCATATCAAAGTATATTCAAATGTGTCCAATCTCTCTTAATGAAATAGTTGGATGCGAACATTTCAAGATGAAAATAAATGAGATGAAAGAAAATTCATGATACAAAATAGGAATACAAAATCATAATACAAAGGTCTACTTAAAATAGATTCATTAGTCAAGATTTCATATATATATATATATATATATTATGAGCACTCCAAAATTTTAATCAATTAATCACGTGTGAGTAAAAGATGAAATACCAAGACAACTATAATGGATAAACCAATTTATAAAATTAATTGCTTATAATAGTTAAATCAATTACAACTATCTTGACTATTGGTATTTTCTAATAAGAATAAAAGACTTAGTTTCGATCAAAACAAGTATATTAAAAAGGACGATTATGCAAGTGATAAATAAGTGTTTATTGACCTTTAAAAAATAAGTGGTTTTGTTCTTATAATAATATAATACAAATATTCTTGTGTGAATCTAACATAAGAAGAAAAAAATTGTTAGGAATAATATGCCCAAATAATTATTTAACAGTATAAAAGTTTAACCTAATAAGTCAGAGTTTACTTTAGTATCAAATTTATGGGTTTAAGTTTATTGATTAAGGGATGAAAGTGTACTCGTACTCGATTGAAGCACCCCAACTGTACAATTCTAGAACTAAAAGATTAATATAAACTAAATTGGGGTTAATAAAATATTTTCCATTATATAAGCACAAAAATTAAGATACCCGAAAAGGTTAGTTACATAATTTTAATTAAAATGAAAGGTTAAGAGTCCAAATATATTTTTACATTTAAAATTTTCATTATTATGTATTGCCAACAAGTTCAAGCATTTCACGCTTGACCAACAAATTTTCATGGGAATTTTAAGCATTTCATGTTTTATATTTAAGATGGATGGGGTTGAGTAAAATTGATGGAACTAGAATTAAATAAAGGACAATTATTAAAGTAATTAATAAAAATTGATAGTTTGTATAATTTAATTGTTAATGAAAATAAACATATGACATATATATAGGTGTTAGTAATTTTAATTACTATTATTCATTATGATCACTATATGCTACGTTGATTAAATTTAAGTATAAAAAACAAATGGTTTAATTGCTATTTATTAACGTCATATTAAAGATAATGTTTTATACATGTATTATCTAATGATATTAATATTGAAGACATGAAATGGAAGGTCATGTTATTAGATTAATGTTTGTAATTAGGACTAAAATTTAAAATCTTAAAAAGCCACGTATAAAAGCGCCTGACCTTTTTGATTTTGTAGAAGTTAAAATTAAAGTGGACATTATATTTTATTCACTCTCATTTTTACACTATGACTTGTCAGTTTTTCATATTATACTTTGTTTGATGACAAAGAACATTTTGAACAAACAAATCATTCGTCTCGGTATGTTAATGATACTAACAAAGCACTGCTGATTCACAAGTTTAGATTGTTATTATTGTGAGCGGCCGCCGCTTCAGGAATCTCTTAAAGACGCCCCCCATACGTGCATTGAATGCTGCTTCAACTAATGATATTGTCAAGCAACTTTTCGTTATATGATATCCTTAGTTTACGGGAAAAAGAAAATAAAATATCCTTATACCATGTGCCTGCAATAATCTTTTTACTATTCAATGTAATTGTTCTCAATGCCAGTATAAGATTATTGGGTTAATTATTTTAATTATTTTAATTTTTAATTGTAATTTAAATTTTAAAAATAATAATAACATGTTAAATTTTTTAATTCTAACCCGCACTTCAAAAAGTAGCAATAAAATATTCAAACCTTCAATTTTTTAATTCTAACCTGACGTTAATATTTTCATTAAGTTTATTAACGTGACTTGTTATGTATTTCAGAAAATTAATTGTTAATACACATTAACTAAAATTAGCACAATAAATGAAGATTAATGAAACGACATTATTTAATGACGTAATCACGTAAAAAGATATATATGTGGATATCTTTCTATACACCATCAAATATAGATATTTTATTATTGTTATCTAATTTGAAATTATTATTATTTAAATATATATTGTGTAACGTACATATAAAATTTATAATTTATGTATTGTAAATGATTTGTTTTAAAATAAATAATAAATTTAACTCAAACAGTAATAATTGGAATTCTTTAATACATTGTAACAAGCATCTCTTCAAAGACACTTTCCAAAGAACAATAAGTAAATAAAACATTTCTTAAAAGACTCTACTTATCAGTTGGATTTCATTCTCATTGATTTGTATATTTGTTTTTTCTTCTACTTCAGTTGCGCAGATTGAAATACAGCCATAAATTCCTTCCCCTTCATAGATTCCTCCTCAAGCCACTTTCAATATTTATTATATATATGAAATTTCCTGGCTTAAGAGTTAGATATTGAGATCCTTAATTAGACTTCGAAGTGGTAGCGATGAATATTGTCTTTGCAAGGCCAAGTCAGTAATGCATTATTTTTTTGGTAAACTCATGAAGTATTTTAAGAGGATTTCAACTTATAAAAAGGCGCTTTAAGCCAATCATTCTTAGACTAATCTCTAAGTCAGTAGTAATGCATTATTATGATTTAGCTTCTCATCACCCTAGTCGTCGGGTACAAGCAGCTGGCTGCAGGGAAATTATGCAGCATGTGCGTACTGCAGTTACGATAATTTTCAATTACTTTTAATCACCACCCATATGATATGACACCACCAAGTGCTGACATGCCGTGCTGCATAATTTATTATATTTTATCATTAATTTATAATTTATAAAATAGATTGCACATTTCACTAAATTCTTATTTTATTTATATAATTAATAAGCAAGATAATGAATTTTATTATAATTAATATTTTAAATAAATATAAAATATATTAATTGAAACTCACTATTAATCAATAATTATTAATTAACTCGAAATTGTATCAATTCACTATATTCACTTTCAAAATTAATCGATTTTTTCTTATTATATTTTATTTATTAAATTTAGTGTCCATATTGATTAATTACTCATGTCTTCGATGTTACTACTAATTAACTTTTCTTATCATATATATCTGAAAAATTCAATAATAGTGCTGAATAAATTTTATTATTTTATTGGTCTGATGGATTCAATATTAATGCTAATTGATTACCGCTACTAATAAATTATTTATAGTTCATATTTTCTATCTTATTGCTATTAAATATTTAAAATGTTATTGCAAATAATAATAAGAAATTAGTCATCTTATTTATTACTAGTATTATATACTGAATAAAAATTTTATGAGAAACTTAATTTATTATCATATTAAATTAGTTAGTTACGTTATTAATTTAGTAATAACATGTAAATATGATAACTTACTAAAATAATAAACTTTTTAGTTAATAGTAAAGTTAATTATTTATAAAAATATAAATTGTAAAATATAATAAAATAATAAACTTTTGGTTACCTTATATATTGTAGCAGTACATCATATACAAAATTTAATAGTGAAACTAATTTATCATCATATAAATTAATAAATAAGACAAATAAATATTCTAATATTAATCAAAATAATTAACATTAAATATTAATTATTATGTAATCAATAAATCATATATTACTTATATTATTTCAATAATTTTGAAATAATCTTGACCTGTCCACATTTAATATGGACAAAGTCTATCAATGTGGCTTTTGTGGCATCAAATCCTTTATTTCCGTTGCTCTGTTTTAATCGTGTTTTCACCTCCAAAATAACATTATTTTATATGTAAGTAGACATAAAATGATGCTGTTTTGGTGCAGAAACAAGATTGGAACAGAGTGACCTAAACCCAGCTTTTGTTTGTACTTCTAATACTGAGAGTTATTTGGTGAAAATAAGAAAGCAAGACAGGAAGTGATTATATTTTAACAAAAAAAAGTTATTAGATTTTTTTTTGAGAAGTCTTAACTATTTTTCTGAAAACTTTTTTGATAAAGAACCTTTTGTTCCCAAATGATTTGGCTGCTGTGGCGGGACCTTTCAACTAGTAATTAATCCATTTTTCCAACCAGCTGTTCATAAAATTTGCCAAAATTTCATGAGAAAGTAAGCAGTGCACGATGCCCTTGCTTTTAGGTTTTAGCACATCGATCGCCTGTCCATCCTTCTGGACTGTTGTTCTACTTTGAAGTGCAAAAAGGGATGTTTCGTGTGTAGGACGAATTGGAAAATTTAGTAATGCTTATACCTTTCTGAAACAAAGAGAGAAGGATAAAAAAACTTCAAGTTTTTCAAGGGTAATAAATGGATGCCGCCGGGCATGTTCATACCCTATGTATTAAGGTTAACAATTTACACATTTATTAAGCATCATATAAAATAATAATTTTTTAAATACATAAAAACAATTTTTTTATATAGCATCATTTCATATTAAATGAAGCTAAGCCTCTTATATATTATAAATAATATAAAAAGATATTGCATTTTTTAAAATCAATTATATAAGTAAAATATTAATTGTTAAAAATAATTATAATTTAAGACGTACAATTGAGTTTAAGAATTCCTCAAAATCAATAGATTACATATGTTGAATCCCATGGACCGAATGAAGCGAAATAAGGGATTAATATAATTCTAGTCGGTGATTAATTAGGTAGGTGAAGTAGAACAGTGCATCACATTTGTGGTGACAATGAAAACATATATAGCATTGAAATGTCTCATTCTTTACTGATTATTTCCCATAACATATTCTAACCAGAAGACAGATTGTCTTGTTGACACACCTTTTCCGTAAATATACCGAGTTTGGGAAGCTTCCTAAGAAGCTAGAAGAGCAAGATTGGGGGTTTCAAGATAAAGAAAAAGTGAAGAAGAAAATAGTAACACCAAAACCCTTTTCTTTTATCTTCCACCACCACCACAGTAAGACTAAGAGTACCAGGCCCTAATATTAATATATGCTGCACACCAACACACAGGGAGCTAAGACTTCTTGAATGCAGCTTCATGACACAAGTTAATTTCATGTAGCCCTCGAAACCTGTGACAAAATTCGTTATTCTAATAAGTTGTGAACAATAGGACAAAACCTAATTTACATGAGTGTGTTTACATGTAATGAAAACAGAAAAGGGAAAGAGAGATTACTCAGTTGAATATTTGCTTAACTGTGCTTTGAAATCTAAACTTTCTTATTAAACCAAAATTTTTGTGAAACTGCTAACTGTAAACAGTACTTAATCTCCTGGAATCTTGAATCCAGTAAATTTACCATAAATTATATCAGCACAGGATTTCCCCAATTACATAAAAGAAGTTGAGGAGAAAATTTCGCTCATACCAGGTTTAAGCAAAAAGGACTAGTACCACAAACTAAATTTGAACAAGAGAAATTGGCATGTTAAGGAAAATATTAACTGAGAAATGAAAACTAACTACCACTAAATTAAATACAAGACAGTAGAAGAAGAATACAGTCTGGATGAAGAAGACTATAGAGATGTTGATCTCATAGTAGTACTTTGAGTTGCGAATTGCTAGTCTCTAAGAAAGATTTTGGGTTGTGAAAAGATGGTTACCAGGTAATAGCTTTCACCGTGCTGCAAGCTTTGCATTACAAACCCGAATTCATTAGTTGGAACTGGAACCCCGGAGGAATGAACCAATACAACATCCTGACCACACATGGCTTTCAAGTCAAGTGGGCCTCTTGGAACTTCTGTTGGCACCCCATTAATGAAAACTGTGATGAATCCTACACAACATGTACCATAGAGAAGATTATGTTAGACCCAGACCCAACAGATGGCATCTTTTTCCTGTATTCTAGCTTTGTCATGCACCTGCTGGAGCAGCTTATATGATCGTTAATTTCTCTCTGATTACCTTGATGAGTGAGTGAGTGAGTGTGTGTGTGAGAGTGAGAGTGATCTGCAAAATGCCGGAAGCAACAAAAAGAAGATCTATGGAAAGGGAAGGACCACTTTCTTGCAGTTAGATCTAAAATTTTGACTTCCTGAAACTTCAGAAGTTGTCATTTCTCAATATTTTCCATGAAGTAAAAGTAATTAAAATGTTGTGGTCCAGGAGGGTGTAGATTTGTTTTGGAATTTTCCTAGGTGGTGTTAGAGAATGAGGGGGGACCATTGTTTGCCAGTGAAAAGTACGACTTAAAACATAATAAAACACAGCTACAGTCACATCATTAAAAAGTTGACCAGCCAGTTTATTCTCTAGTACTCTTGCTCCAGAAACTATTATTCTTAATAAACCTACTTAGGACACACAACTAGCTGAGATTTGTTATAGGGGGGAGAGAGAGAGAGAGAGAGGGGACTTAGGGTGGATATCAGGAGAATTCAGCGTCCAGCCTCTCAGTTGATAGTATATGCAGAATAAAAACCTCAAAACCATCTTCAGGTAAAACAAATAGGTGCAAGGAATATTACCGTGAGGAAAGGCATTGATTAATTAAACAGATCAACTTAGCTATCTACCCATGCACTCACCAGTTTGGTAGTGCAAGTTAGAAGGGTCTGATGGGCACAAAACTGAAGACATGCCAGAGCTCTGCCCCAGTTCTTGAAAACCCATTTGGTTAGAGATGGAAATCAGGCCCTCTACGCCAGCATCACCGACAATTCCACAGGAAGAAGAACAACTAGGGGAAGATGGAGCCAGAATGTAAGAAGATGGAGGTGCACAAAAAGCATGAGAACTAGCAAACCCAACAGGATTACTATTGCTTCCACTTTCATACTGAATTGCACCAGAGCTGGCTGATGCTATTTGTTGATTTCTTTGCTCTCCTGAGAGGCTAGCCTGTAACTGCCTTTGACGGCGGCGTGATCTTGACCGCCGGTTTTGGAACCAGTAGAAGACATTTGCATCACCAACAGAGCCAAATTTCTCAAGGAGTTTCCTTATTCTCACAGTCTCATCTTTTGGTGGATTTACCATACCACTGTTGAAGATGGACTCGAGTATCAAGATTTGCTCAGGCTTTGGAGTCCACCTCGACCTCACCGGTTCACTTCTCTCAGTGCCAGGGTTGCTTGGACTATTGGGGTCTTGGCCTTGATTATCTTCCATTACTGTGAAGGAAAACAAAAGAAATGTTGTTGCTGGGTTTTAAAATAATATAAGGAAGATAAACAAAAGCATGAATGTACACAAGCCAGAATGCATTGAAGAGGTGAGCCACATGCATATAAAGTGGTGGAGGAATGTTATTTGTGCAATTACTAAAGAAACCCTAGTAGTGGGCGAAGTACTTTCATTGAAATTACCTTTTCACCTATCTATCATTAATTTTCTCTTAGAAGTCAACCGCCTTACACCTGGCCTGTTAGTTTAGGGGAACATTATTAGTCAGCTAGAACCTTAAGGCCATACTAGACATAGGTTACATTCTAAATCCATCATTAGGAGCTTCTATAAAGAAAAACAAAACAAAAAAAAAAGCTGAAAATGGGCATGGGCAGAAGTCCGGATTCGACTCCTAGTACTGCCCTCTTGCATGATTAGTGAAGGAAAAAAAAAAAGTGATAAAACCATGTCAGTAACTTGGAAGCCGACAACCTGTATATGATTGGAGCATAGCCTATGTATTTGTAGGCTTATAGGTGATTATTACTAGCAGTGTTTCCGGTCTAGATAATTGAAAAAAATAATTGACAATAATATTTTCTTTTTGACATAAGAAAAAAAATGGGAAACTAACACCTTAATTTAATGATTTATGAGCAAGCTATTACTATAAGTGATTCTTATGCTTGGTAAAAGATAAGTTTGCGTCACTGAAACATTACAGTTCTCTCTAATGGTAAGGAAGTTAATAAGACTCTATCACCAACTTGAAACTTGGTAATATGAACTAGCTAGTTACGACTCTATCACCAACTTGAAACCTGGTAATATGAACTAGCTAGTTAATTTAATATAGGGAATTCTCATTGATTGAGTGTCTAATTTTGACTTCTTTAAGGAAAGAAAGAGAGGATTATTCTCAAAGTTTACCTGTCTACCAAAACTCTGTGTCTGAAATCAACAAAGGCTAAGAATAAACTAACGCACCGCACGCACGCCAAAGCTCCCCCACTTTTGGATTAAATACTAGTAATGAAATTATCAACAAAAGAAGAAGGTTGCATGGGGAAAAAACACAAAGGGGGGTGGTCAAAAATGGTAATGTAGTGAAAGATGGAGAAAACAAAGTTGGCTAGGGTTTTCGGCTTGAGGGGGGAAATGCATGTGAAGGGCTGCATGGAAAGATGAGTCAAGTAAATATAAAGAATAAAGAATGATGTAAATGAGAGAAAGAATCCAAATATAGGGTCAAGAAACCGTGCAATTATTTATTAACAGTGACGTACAAGGAAACATGGCTTCGAGTGGCACTGCCCCCACCTTTTCCTTCTCTCTCACTCTCAATTCTTATATTTAAACCGGAGGAGCTTAAGGCTGGCTTAAGCTCCCAACACTTTTTACGTGTATCTACATTTGTATGTGTGTAATGTTATGCAGTACGTATTAATAGGCTAATAGCTAATCTGCAATATATTATATGCCTTATCAAAACCTGTCTTCTCTTTTTACTTCCTCATATATATATATATATATATATTTGTTAATTTCATGTGTGTAGGAAACAAGAACAACTCTGCACTCCCAGACGCGGTTTTCTGTCCCCGTTTTAATTTTTTCCTTTTGCTTTCAATTTCAAAGATTCTAGTTGGTCATGGGATTCATTGTGGTTAATCATCAAAAATAAATTGGTCTTTATTCTTTTCTTTTGGGGGGGATATATAAGATGGAAAATATTTACCAGTCTTTCGAGGTCGACTGTTGTCTACATATGTTTAAGTGCTTTTCAACTATATAATTAAACAAATTCAACTATTCTCTTTATGTTATGTGATATAAGGGTGTTTTCATGAGCTATTTTTTTTATAAAAAAAATTTAGTTCAGCTACAGTCACATGGTCATGGTTATCTAGCTATTTGTCTAGCTATAAATCATAACAATATTTAATACTCCAGTATATTTCCTTCAGCTATAAGGTTCAAATGTTATGATATCTAAACATTTATGTATCCATTTAATGTAACATAAGAACCTCACAACAAATTCTAATTAATTAACAATAAATGTTTTAGATTCTTAAAGTTTGGTCTATTATTTTTATCTTAATTTAAAATTTAGTGATTATTAATTTTCATTTATTGATATAAACTTTCTCGGTACATGTGGTAATTATATACAGGACAAACTATATGAGTGACAGCCTCTTAAATGTTATTGGTCACTCTACAATGGACTAGTTATAAGCTTCATGAGTATGAAGTATTTACTTTGTACATCTATATCTCATCTTGGCTTACATATGCACTATAACTAACGTACATATGCTTCATTGCATCTGTTTATTTATGAACTGATGTGAAACAAGTTGGTAAGCAACAACTTTAAATTAATTTTTATCAGAGTCTTTTAATGTTTCATATATTTTATATCCATAATATATATCTTGCCTTAGACTCGAAAGGTTAGGAAATAAAAATATTGTGTGTTTATTGCTTCTTTCTAAGTTTTTCTCTCGTAAAAGCTTGATTATTGAATAATGTAGTCCCGATGATACAAAAAGATAAGTATACTCTACACTTGTCACTTTATGAAAATCCTGTGTATCAAAAATTCTTAGATCGTAGATCCTGTTTGAGGTCGTTATTAATTGGAAAAGATTGAAGAGTGTAAATTCCTAAAAGGCAAGCCTTGAGAGTTGATGTCCATTGAGGAAAAAGGCTTGTGTCTCAACTAGCATACCTGAAATTTATACTACAGTCAATTTTTATTTATCCTTGATCTCTTATGAATGATCTGTTTTATAATCTAATTGATTGATATATAGGTTAAAAACCTGCGATGTAGCTCTAGTAAGACTTATAGGTAAAATATTAATTCCATAAGTCTAAGAATCACATGAAGAAGAGTTTTTTTTTTTTTATATCCACTGGGGTAAACAATGCTTAGAAATAAACAAATGAAGAAAAATGGTATTGTTTGAAGTTCACAAGTAAGCCCTATTGTTTTAATTTTTTATACCAAAAAAGCAATAATTCCTCACTTAATGTACCAAAGCAACTCAGAAACCTTATTGCTTGAATTAAAACCAGGTTTTAAATAATTAAATCACAACATATATAACGCTGAGCAAAACTCAGTCGCGCTTTTACCAACATCTCGCTCTGTCTTCCACTATCATGCAGATTGGAAATTCCAAGGCCAAATGATATTTTAAAATCAACAAGAAGATGGATTCTAAGGTGTGCATGCTGGTTAAGCAAGAACAGTCATTATACGATGTGTCTTGTATTTCAACCACCCTTTCCCCGCAGAAGCACTGTCATTATAAGCTTTGTTCGATGCTTTTGCAGGTCAACACATGTGGAGTGTTACACGCATATATTCTGTCTGCTGCCAAAGCATATGTAAAGAAATTAAGCATAGGAACCGCACGGAGTAGCTTCATTAGTTTTGATGAAAAACACAGACCTCAAAGATCGAGCAAGTGAAAGTGAAATTGCTTAACACATGTGCCCTAAAAGCAGTACCAGATGTTGGTCACTGTCTCTCAAAAGATACGTCTTCAACAATCTGCCACAACCAGAAAAGCGAAAAAACAAAGAAACCCCAGAAAAAATGTACAAAGAGAAGAAGGTAAATAAACAATGAGAGTATGATTATGCAACATGGGTGAGTGGGAGTTTGGTAGGTTACCACTTCTGTCAACTTTACAAGGTTTTCTAGGCCTTTGGACTTTAGCTACAAATGGAAAACTGCCTACTCAATTAAGTAATTAACAGTGATGAGAATCTTCACTGTGGTAGTGTCAGGCTTTTTGTTTTTATTTTCTTAACAATTTTTGGTATTACTGTAGATTTTAGTACTGCTACTGTGACTGTCACTCCATCCAGCATATGTGATGTGTTTGTAGCTTAGATTGATTTGACGCAGCAAAAGCTTATGGCTTGTCCATATTGCACAACCTCGTCCAGCCGACCTCAACCTGCCTCTTTCTTTCCTCACCGTCCCAATTTTTTTTGTTATATTTATTGGGTTCGTGAGTACCGATGTTATGCCGCTGTTTCCATGTGAAAACTCTCACTCACCGGTGGATCAACAGTCCATACAGCTAAAATGTGTGCGCATCCAACTACTTCAACCCATCAAAGTCTTCTTAATGGTCGGTGTGCCTCTGTGGTCAACCTGTATTTTCTTTTTTCCTATTAAAATATAGCCCCTTTCCATTTTACAGGTAAACATTTATTTTACAACCAATTTAGGTGGTACCGCTTTAATATATTTAATTTACTAATTACAAAAATTGAAAATAAGAACTTTAATTCGACCTCAAATTGATTGACTACGAATCAAGCTTCACAAAAATGTGTCAAAATACATTAGAATTTTGTCGTTTTGCTAAGAAACACCTTATAAATTTGCTCTACCGAAGAAACCTGCTTATCCCTTAATGTTTATCACCTTATGTCCTGTTAGCTTAACAGCCGCAGAGAGTTTTCCCCTATTGATTGTGATTAGCATTGAAAATATAGCCAACTTTCACGTCTTTGTCAAGCGGGGAGCATTGATTTCAGATTAGGAAGTCAGTAAGAAGAGAATTGCATAAGAATTATGAAAACTTCTTTAGATCCATTTCATTTATCGTCTAATTTGTTTGTATCTAGTTTGCTTAATAGTCTGAAGTGTGTATTATCAAACAAAATTGAAAATTTAATAAAAATTACTCATGTAAAGAATTGTGTGTGTAAAACTTCTTTACTTTTATTGAGTCTTTACAGTATATATTCTCGTAACCGTTCCGATCTCTAAAATCTGATTTAATTTTTTATTAGATATTAGAATTTAGAACCCTTTATTCCTGGAAGCATTAGACAATTATAGCCAAAACCCAACGAGAGATATAACAACATCGCACTTTGGCACTCAGATATTAGAATTTAGAACGCTTTATTCCTGGAAGCATTGGACAATTATAGCTAAAACCAAACGGTAGGCATTGGGCAGGCAGCTAGCCAGAGAAAAATTACAAACAAATGCGTTTGCCGGGAGTCGAACCCGGGTCTATTGCTTGGAAGGCAATTATCCTAACCGTTGGACTACAAACGCGCCTTGATATAAAGGATCATTAAATACTTAAAATTGACAAATTTAAAAGCTTTAGTGCTTGAAATTTTAAAACTTTAAAATTTAAAAAATCAAATTAATTGAATTTTTAGTTTATATATAATGGTTAGATTTACTCAATGTATTGTTTCTAAGAAATTAATGTATTAAGTTTTTCATTTATATAGAAAATTACTGATGTCAAAATGGCATTTCGTGATAATCAACCAGTTTAAAATATAATGCGCTATCTCCGGAAATAAGGCCAGCAAGAAAAGTTTCTGGTTATAAAAGGATTGAAGCCACCAGGAACTGAACAGGTGAAACCAGGTTGAAGAATTAAAAATATAAGCTCCAATTTATAAAGCATGTGTTAGCTCTTTAATTGATATACATAAAATCATTCGGTGGAGCTTACTCTTATTCTTCCACTGAGCATGGTAGAGAGGAGATGCATAATGCATCGTTGAATGAACTGAAACCTACAAGGCCGCAGACCATTAAATACTATCACCAATCACCATCCTCTGCTATTTACAAAGCCAACTCTTACAGGGATAAAAACATCAAATACTACTAATAATAGCAAGCTAGTTCCAGTCCAAGAACTTGCTTGTTCAGACATCTGGAGTGAGAACAGTATGCTAACGCAGAGTGCCAGTGCCACCTTCACATGGAAAAGATCACAAGATCAAAATGTATGAAATCGGACCTTCAGCTGCGCTCCTGGAACGAATGAGACCGAGAAAGGGCAGCAGGGTTTGCTTCAAGGATATAAGTAGCATCTGAATCATGGCGTTTCTCTTCTGCTTTGGTGCCAAATGTTTTGAAGATAATAGCTTGTGGCATCGCATCCTTGTCTGGTTTGAGACCAGGGGTAGCCCATGACGAACTCTTTGAAGCTTCCTGTGGGTGCTCGATTCTCAATGCTTTTGGAACCAGTGTGCACTTTTGTGCTTTTCCTTCTTCCACAGAACCTGGATCTCTAAAATGCTTACCTAATGTTGGCGAGACATTTCCTGAGCAGCAACTAGTGTTGTTAGAGGATGATGGAGAAAGACAACCACTGGAAGCACTAGCCGACCTATTTTCTGTTCCTGAAGCCCAAACAGGCATGCAACCCCAATATGATGCAGGTACAAATTGTAACGGGATGTTTGGTGGACAAAACCCAGGAACTGTTAGTATTGGCGTTGGGCACCATTTAACTGGATTGGAGCTGTAGCAATTTGGCATACAAACCTGTCCAGAGGAGTCCTGGCTTGGTGTTGTGGAAGTCATGTTGTTCCATCCTGGATTCCAAGGGAAAACTACTGGAGGAACAGAGTAACAGAGCATAGGATGTGATGCACTGAGCTCATTAGAGACATTCAGACGCTCTTTTGGTATGGCATTTTCAGGCAATTTGAATCCATGAATAGTGGATGCTGTCATGGAGGACCCACACGAGGACAGTTCCTCCCCATTATCTTGAAGAGTGACTGAACTCATCTCAACATATCTTTTTTGGTCTCCAAGGTTAAGCACAGTCTCCATGGATTCACAAAGAGGTGCTTCTGGACCAAACTTAAGAAGCATTCCATTTCCTGCAGTAGGTTTCAAGGCAGTTCCAGATTCAAGGGATGATGCAAGTTGATGGTTGGCTGAATCAGTGGTTTCAATCCCGGTCATGGGCATCCCATCAGAAGAAACTAATATCTGATGGTATTGAGAGGCTAAATGCTTATTTTTCCTCCGACCTGCACCAATAGGGACATTCCTCATCGTTCCACCAGCTGTCCAATATCTCTGGCAATTCTTGCAGAAATGCCTTGGTTGGTTGACATTGTAATTGTTGAAGTAACAAAATTTTGTGTCCAAACTGTTGCATCGTGGACAAGGTAGAATCTTGTCCGGCTTCTTGAATACCTTGTCTTGATCAGAGCTGCTAGTGTCCACCTGCCCTTCCTTTGGCTTAGAAGTTACCTGTGCCTCATTTAATCGTATTGGATTTTGGTTTTCTTCCTTCTCTTGACCTGAAGCAGAAGACTTATCCAGATCTCCAGTGTTATCTTCATTTACACCCTCAGTTTCTACTTTTGTTATTATGCAGTTGCTTTCCTGCAATCAAAGTCCAAGATGATAAAATTCCATCAAATACTGAAAACTTGAAAGCATAACAAAAGAAGAGAGATGCTACAGAACCACTGATTCTCTGACCAACAATACCATGAACAATAGAGACTGAGCAAATACACGAACAAAAATACTTTCGAACTATAAGATTATTTAAATCACAATCTATGGGATTTTTTCAAAACTCTTCAAACTGTAATTCCCATAATTAATCACCAATTCACCAGTCTGTGGTAACAAATAACCTTTTTATTAGCAGAATGGTTCTCTTTGATCAATTGAAAGACTTGAAGTACTGATTATTGGTTACAAACTCACAACGTTTATCATCTTAACACAAGATTGGAAACAGGCCAATTAAACAGTGTCCAATTTGGATAAATTACGGAAATTCAGGAGTTACTAAATAGATTTTTTAAGTGAAAACAACTAGAATTTTAGAAAACTAAAAGTAGATATATCTTTCGACAGATAATCCCAGATAAAAAGAAGAAATTTAAGAGAGGCCATTTGAAGATCATGTTATGCATATTGATAAGATTTGCAAGAACAAATTACTACATGGAACGGACAAGGAAAAAGGAATCAACAAGAGCTAACAACTGGTCCTAGTTGCTCCCAAAAGATTCAAGTACAGTACTCTTTCTAAGAAATCCATAAAAGCAGTACCTTTTCACGTTTAACAGAACATACACACCTCTCTGATTACGACAGGGAAATTATTTTTAACAAGATGCGTCCAATTACCTTTGCTCTTTGGTAAGAAAACTTAAAAAGCAAATTAATCTTCAGGTTTTCATGTCAGATTTTGTGACCAAAAACTGAATAACGTGAATCATAACGTCATCTAAATAATTTCAAGATTCAGACAGGCTGAAAAACACTATATTTAGGAAGAAATCCAGTAACACTTGAAGTTAGTATTCACCTAAAGAAACGTCCGAGTAAAAGTCTGTCTTTGTCAAAACTTGTTTTGAACGAAACCAACAGAAAGACAAGAACCGAGAGACGTCAAGAACAACCTGAAAGGACTCTGATACCAGCTTAACATTTAACTTAAAGACCCAGCTTCAAAGTTCAAATCTTTTTTTAATAAAACCGCAAACAAATGAAATCTAACTCCTCAAAACACATAAAACTAAAATGGGTTATCTGAGAAAAGGAATAAAGTCAATAAGCAGAAAGAGACGCATCGAATAGGCAAGAATACAGTGATACAAACACAAATATGAATGAGCACCTTGGATTCAGCGTTAGCCGGAACCTGAGCATCGGGTACCGGAATCTTTCTGCCAAAGAGCTTGAAAGCTGGATCCTTGAACTGAGGCATATCTGCACCGTTCATTTCTGTGTCAAAGTAATTGGCCGCAAAATTTGCAGAGGGTAGACACCAAAACGCATACAAAAATAACAAAAAGAATGTTAAAAGAGTGAAAGAGAAAGAGAAAGAAAAGAGGCTTTATAAAGTTACCATTTTTCTCTTCTCTTTTCTCTCTCAAAACCCTCCGGGAGGAAAGTCTCCCAGAAACAAAAAAAGCAGCAGGTGATAAAGCATAAAGAACGCCAGGGATCAGAGTTTTTTTTTTTAATTGTTTTCCAAACCTTTTGTCCTTCCTTTTCCCAATAACTAAATCAAAATGTCTATTTGTTTAAAATAATTGGTTGGCAAAGCAAAACTGTCAAAGTGGTCTTTGGAAATTCTTTAATATTATACAATTAGAAATTCTTTTTTGGGGGTCATAACTCATAACTCATATCATGTGGATATGGAGAGTGGAGACAAACATGAGCATTTTAAGTTACTTCTCATTATATTTGGGCTTCTAAAACTAAAACCACAAAGGAAATCATAATATTTATTCACATAGTTAATGATTTTGATGTGGATAACTCACATTTCCACCAAAAATGATTAAACAATTGCAGAAGCGTAACTCATCAATAGAGGCAGAAATTCAACACTTGTTTCGTACAAAAGGGGGCAAAGAAAGGAAGAAGTTTAATTTGGATATGCAAAAGTCGACAAAAAGAGAAAAAGATTTGGTGCCAGCTGGCATCCGAATCAGCAAAAGGACTGATATGGTGACCAAGAGTGTAGTGGCTAAGGATGGATCTGACGCAAGAAAGACGACCAAAAAGCAAAAGTTAGTACTAAAAAGACGCTAATGGGACCCACTTTCTTTTGGGAAAAAGATGAAAACATTAAAAAATAGAATAGAGAGAGAGGGTAGAGTGAGAGCTTTTCACGCCGCCTTCATTGTCTTTGCAGATTGCTCCTAAGTCCTAAGTCCTCACAGGCCGTAGGCCCCACATATCTCTAACAACAAGAAAAAGTTCCAAGTCAACAAAAAACTTGGCTTTTCTTTTCTTTTTTTTTTCTTGCGAAATTTGTTGTCATTCTGCCGCTTCTTCTTATGATTTAATTTATCACCGCTCCTGCTAAAGGGGTCTATCTGTTTTTTTTTATTTATTTATTTACAAGATGTCTTAACATGATTTTAATTATAAGAAAATATCTTTAAGTCATTCATTCTTAGACTAATTTCTACTCGAACAAGATAAGTTTCTTACAAAAAAGACAAAATTCTGATTTAATCAGTGTCGTGGATTTGCATTTGCCCGTTCAAAATAAAAACGGCAATTTAAGCGAACATATAGGTCTTGGGATGAATTAAATTGATGACGGTCGATTTCGATCGATCTTAGCAGTATCGCCGATATCGGAATATTCCGGGGTCATTCTGTAAAATGAAAACTTGGAAGGGTCATTTTGCAAATAAAAAAAATTAAAACCTAATTTTACTTCTACCTCTTCCCGCCCCGACTGTCGCCATCTCGCTTCGTCTTCTTCTGTCTTCTCTCCCTTCCGCCGTCGTCGTGCCTCCGACTTGCCTCGCCTCGCCTCCGGCCTTCAGCAGTAATCAACCCACGCTTGAAGTCAAGTCGCCCATGCAGGTCAAGACACCAATCTTGGCGTCACTGCATACCGCATGCCTTCAAGACATCGTCCTCCTCGCGCTCGCCGACCGTCCGGCCTTCTCCGCCATCCATAGTCCTCCTCCCATGTGCGTTTGAAAGGTTCAAAACTTGGTTAAGATTAAATGCAAGTCCAAATGAAGCAAGCGAGTTGAGGAGCTTTATCATATTCAGTATAAAACAAATGGACTATAATTGCAAAGACAAAGTCTTGTAAATTAATTAAGTTAATAATTAAAAACATAATTAATTCGGTCTATTTAATTTTAATCATAAAAGTTTGATTAATTAAGTTAATAATTAAAAATATAATTAATTGGTATATTTAATCATAAAAGTTTGATTATATTGAATTGTTTATTTTAGTATGATTTATTTTAATAACTTGACTGTTAAATTCGATTAGTTAATTAATTAATTAGTTTGTTTTATAAAATAATTAATTATTTAAATTAATTATTTTTAGTTGATAGTCTATTTTAATTATATTTTAAAATTTTTAAAATTATTTAATTTTTAGTTAGTTATACAATAAATCTTTTATCTTATCAACTTAATTTTCGATCTTGTTTTTAAAATATTAGATTAAATATTATTTATATGTTATTTATTAGATTAAATATTATTTATATATGATTGTTGTATAATTGTTAGGATTGAAAATTGTTGTTATTATTTATATGTAAAATATTTAAAATTATTGTTATTTTAAATTAATTATCATTATTATTTATTATTAAGATTTTTGAAAGCATAATTGGTGTAAGCGAAGAAACTAATAAAATATCTGATCTGTTGTATAATATATCAATATGACTATTTTGCAATTTTAAAAATTTAGGGACTATTTTATAAATTTAAAAATATTCAAAGCTAAGATTGCAAATCTTAAATCGATATCTAAGATAGATTCCATTCTGAGAGTCGTCCAATCCGATCGAACCCGATGCAGTATTCATAACATTAGATTTAATACGAAAACTGCTCTGTTGAAATCAAGTCGTAGTTTTATATTACCAGTTCACATGCTGGGGTTCATTGATTCACTTTTTGGTACTTCTCACATGTTAAAAAAAAATATCTCTTTGAATGTGGACAGAAAGTTTAAAAAGTTGTTGAATAAAATTACTGATTTTTTTTTATATAGTTTAGAATTTACTGTGTCTTTCGTCTTTTGACATTCCCACCCCCTCTTATTGAACGTGGTATTCCTATTAATTTATAACAGTACGATTTCATATTAAACTCATGTGTTGTATTACAAGAATTAATAATCAAGAGATTCCTGATACAGTGGTCGATTAAGAGGCTTTAGAAATGCTTCCTATAAATTTGACTGATTCCCTTTTAGGAGAGTTTCCACCCACTTGTAAATGAATTCTAAAATTTCTTTTATTTAGTATAATTTTCCAAATAAATCTAACTCTTTAATCAATCTAACTCTTTAATCAATTTCATATTGACATACTTTCATTCTTAAACAAGCTATGATGTATCAAATTTTACAATATCTTTTAACTAGTACAATTTAGGTTGGAGTTTGTTTTGGCAAATTACTTGGCAATACTAATTTTATAACGAAAGGCACGTTTTTTTTTTTTATTGAGTTGTTTAAGTGAAAAATTTAATCTTACTCTTAACATGGTAGGAGCTCTTAGAGAAATTTTCGTCTAAAAAGTGTAACTCTATAACCAAAACTTGCTCAGAAAAACAAGATAAAAATTAAAAACCTAAACTAAAGCCTTTCCTGTCTCAAAAAAGTTTCATTGCTTTAGACCTTATAGGTTTATACCCTACAGCTAGTCGATTGGTTGTAGTTTAGTGATAAAATAATTTAAAGACATTTTGTATCCTATATATATTTAGATACATATATATGATAAATCCATGAGATCATTATACATTGCAAATGAAATTATGATAAGATTATAATTATGATATTTATATTGCATTTATGTATTATCTATAAATTAAATGCATTATCTATAAATTGTTCTTGGTCATTATCTATTAAGATGGCATTAATAGAATGTAAAAAAATTAACACAAATTTTGTTTTTCCTTATAAAGAAAGTTGTCGATTTTAAAGACTAAAATATAAAGATAATTAAACAAGCGTCATGAGTGCTTGTTAGAGAATAAATTCACTAAACTTAGCCCATATAAAAATCCATTTGAAATATTATTTTTATGTTTATGGAAATTCTCATTGTAATGATTATAGAAGTGATCCTTTAATTTGATATTTCTAAAGTTATCTTGTATAGAGATTGTTATGTTTTGATACTACTTATGATCTATTCTAATAGTAAGAGATAGTTTAGTCATTAGTCATTAGATGTAGCATGAATTATATTGAAGTATTTTAGTGATGAAGATATGATTCATCACCCTAAAATAATTAGGGAGAATGCTATGTTGTTCTCGATTAACATTAATTTGGGAAATCTTTGACTAAGCTGGAATAAAATTTTTAAATAATTAACAAATGTCATTAATTGAATCAATAGCTAATGGTGGAGCACTAATATGATTGAATCAAAGTAAAGTAAATATTAATTCCAAGCTTTATGTCTAATCGGAACATTGTATGATGAAAGAATTGAATTATATGAAAAAAATTTGCACGGAAAGATTAGTCAAAACTACTTTGACATTTCTAAATATTTGAGTAGTGATGATGTGTTGCTAGATATCAATCTTGAGTCCTTTTAATTTTCTTTAATTCTCCTATTAAACAATTTATAATCATAAATTATGATCTTTTAATTTATCTAATTATAATTATATAATTTATAATCATTGCTAACATATTTGATAATCTAATAGATCTTACACAAAGAACGGGTTGAAAAGTGCATAGATTTTTAATCAAGTTAGATTTGATTGTAAAGTTCAAGAAACTTTATGATTAAATATGAGATATTTAATAAATATGGATCAATATGAGACATTGGATCTTATTTAGGCATAATTGGTATTTAACTAAAATTATTGTAATTATAATTAAAGTTTAATTGAAATTAAAATTTAATTTCAATTAAATTACTAAAAATGCCAAAAACATATTATAAATAGGCCTGATGAAGCTAACAATTATTGCTTAACCCATTCTGTAAGAGTTACAGAGTTATCTCAACTTGTTCTGTAGATACTGTTAGATGCTGAATGCTTGTGTGGCTACGGTGGTTGAGATAGATCAATTTTATAAACGATTCAAAGAAAACAACAAGAAAATGATCAAGCTTTAGAATAAGATACAAATTAAGATTCATACTTTATTATGATTTACGTGTTAATCATTTTATTTAATTAAAGTGGCCTTAGTTTTTGGGAAATCAAAATACAAAAAAGTTTCATAATTGTTCCGATGCAAGCGAGATCAAATCGCATCCTGATTTTTCAACAGTGGTATCAGAGCCAACTTTAATTCTCTAATATGATTAAATTAATTTATTTTTGGTTTTGTCTTATTCTGATGGGGCTAGGCGCTGCTGCTGAGATCCATGAGATTGGTTCACTTTGGCTCAAAGATACTTGCAAAACAATAAAGGCACTCCAGGGGTTGACTGCCAGTAGGCCCCTCCGATGCTCAAGTTAGTCTCTTGTCTCTTGTGAGAGTTTTGGTGGCTAGTGAATAGAGAATAATAGGGTTCTCGAAAATCGTACATTTTTCATGATGAGGTAATGAATTTATATGGCTAATACCTATAGGAATTAGGTCATCCTCAAGGGATGGGCCGATCGGCCCAAGCGTCGTTCTGAGTCTAGGCCCAACCGACCGACCCAACCATAAGCCACCTACTCCTTGAGTCTGACCAAGGAGAAGGGTCGAAGGAGTACATAAGGATCGTGCAGCTCGTCTGTAGGACAACTCGTGATAGGCCTGATCGGTCAGACATCAACGCTTAGTGCATGACAGCTCGTGCCAGGATCGGTCGGTTGAATGGCGACACCTAGCGTATGAGGGCATCTGGTTCAATCATTACTAACGGCACGTATCCACTGGTGGATTTTCAAAATTTGAAACGAAACATCTTCGTAACCGTTGTGCAACTGTCACACACGTCCTTTCAACTGCTACGCCGCTCTGGGTAGTCGATAACCCTAATTCGTACTGCTCAGATTTTGCCACGCGTCTACCAGTATGCCCATTCAGTATTTTGTTATAAATGCTCAGAATTGACACACTTCTTCACTTTTTGCATGTTCAATTATCCAGTCTTTGCTTCCTCTCTTCTTCATCTCCTTGTTCTCAGTCATCGAAATTTTCTTTTGCACCGTCATCCAAATTCCCAACTTCAGTCTCTAAACTAGGTACGTCCTTCTTCCTCTCCTTGTCTTGTAAGTTTGATTTTCAATAACCATGTTGTCGACTAGCTTTAGAGACGAACTTAGACTTAGGAACGAAGCTAGCTCCCCCTCTCCTTTTTCGTCACCTCCTCGCCAGCCTTCGCTACGGGCATCCCCGAGTCTTAGCGGGGAAGTAAGTATGGTTCTGAGGGAGCTCCATCAAGAACTGGCCGCCGAGAGAGCTTTACAAGTTGTTGGGTCGCTGGAGATAGCGGCAGAAACGATGGAGGTGCCGGAAGTCGGCGGAAATTAAGCGCTGGAGTCAAGGGGAAATGAGGAAATCGGAGCGAGTGCCCGGAAGGATGGGCAAATTGTTGAAAAGCCACCGAGCGACTCTTCGATGATGACCGAAAGGGAACTAACCCGCTCGATCATTAAGAACAACATTCCTTCGTCGTGGGGACCCAGATTGGTTGCCAATAACAAACAGATCTATAGCACCATGGGGGGCTATTTTGCTGTGACAGAGAGCTTTTTTTCGGTCGGTGGTATGAAGCTTCCATACACCCCGATCATTGATGAGGTATGGCGCGCCTACCAATTAGGGCCGAGCCAGATTCTCCCAAATGGTTGGAGGTTCATCAACGGTCTGGCTTTGCTATGCCATCATTTCGGGTGTCCACCATCAGTCGGTGTCCTGCGTCATTTTTTAAGAATGAACCAGAGCTCAAGCGTCGGGGCTGGGATCCCTCATCTCCAGTATAGGGATGCGAGGTATCGTCTCTTTGGAGCGATAGGATCAATCAAGGCGTGGAAGACGAAGTACTTCTTTGTGAGGTCCCCAGGATCCATCTTTGAATCCATGTCGTAGAGGTATCCCCTGGCTGAGCAGTGGAATGATATTGCCGATCTACACCTTTCTAGGGAGGAATGAGAAGTGATCGATAGGATTAAGGCGCTCGGTCGGTATTCTTTCGACAGTCTCGTTCTGGGGTATCATAGAGGGGCATCAGCCGATGCCTTTTTAATTGATCCCCCTCCTCGAATTAGATGGCTAGAAGAGGAAACTGCCCCTCCTGGTTAACTCCTCTTAGTTTAACTATCTGCTGTATTCACAAGTACTAGTTTCGATTTCTAACCTGCTTCTATAATTGTGGAGCCATGGTAAATGTCAAGGATTTCGTCGGGTCCTCCAGTCTCCCTAAATCCAAAAGGCAACCTAAAAGGCCTAGATCTTCTTCGAAGGTGAAGAAACAAAGGAAGGAGGCAGAAGCCAGCGAAGACATCGCTCAGCCGACGATGTTGGACCAGTCTATAGCATTGCTGGCCCTTTCGTCCACTGAGGACCAACCTGGCGTGTCTGCGTCGTTGCCGGTCCAACCGGTGAGTGAGGACCGAGCCGATTCTGAGGAAGAGATGGAGCCACCGCTTAAAAGAAAAAAGACCACTCCGAGTGTTGATCGATCGTCCTGCCAACTGGACAGAGGAAAGGGGCAAGAGCGAGTGCCCCGATTGGATAAAGGAAAGGGGAAAGAGCGAGCCTCCAGCGATAGAAAATGGGTGTCTACGATCAGCCTTGATAAGAATGCATCGATTAGGGACATCAAGGTTGCTCTGCATATTGCCCAGAAGGTTGTTCCTCTTGAGGAAGAGAAATTTTCGGATACGCTGAACAACAAGGAGCTGATGGTTAGTCTCGTTCGTGGCTGTGCCAGGGATTTGGCATTCGCCTCTGAGATGCATCAACGTATCGATCAGCTCGATGAAGTCAACCGAACGATGGACCGGGAGGTTCACGATCTTCTTGAGCAAGTTAATGCTTTAAGAGCTAAACTTTCAGAGGCGAAGGAGGAGAAGGACGTTTTACGAGCTCAACTCTCTTCACTGAAGGAGGAGAAGAGTGTTTTGGAGGAAGAGAAGGGCGTTTTGAGAGCTCAACTCGTTTCAGGGGAGGAGGAGAGGAGTAGAGTGATTGCTTCCAGGGGTGAGTTGGAAAGTGAGTGCCGAGTGTTGCAGCTCCATAATGAGGGCCTGAGGAGAAAGGTGCTCGATGCCAATTCGAAGGCGAAAATGGAGAAGGAACTTCATTTGAAAGTCCTCCATGACTGTCATGAGGCGGTGACAGATAAAATGAAGGCCGAGAGGAATCTGCCGGAGCTGCAAGACTCCGTTAAGGAGCAAAGGATTGAAGCAATCAAGCGATGGAAAGAGCGATATTTACACGAGGAGTGTCTGGAATTTGCTTGCAAGTTGACTCTTTCCATCTGGAGGAGCTGCCACAGCGTTTGCATCCCTGACGGGTCGGATGGTCCTTCATTCGAGGATTATGTCGAGCCGATGCTTCCCTCCGAGCTCGGCCTTTCACTTGAGGAGATAAAAGAGATAACTGAGAGGGAAAGATAGGTCTTGCCGGATGAGATGATGGACCTGAGTTCAGATGAGGAAGAGGATGTCTCTCCGTTGTCTTCTCCCCAACTGAGGGGTTAAAATAATTTTTCCCTTTTCAAGACTCATCTGGTCAGGCTTGTGATCAGAACAACAATTCAAGGAAATAGAAACTCACTTTTATCTTTCGTTGCCTTCTTTATTTGTCGTGTTAAAATTGGGTGATCTTTTCAAATAGCAGGTAGCGAACGAGTGTGCTCGATGTGCGTTGATCGGTTGTAGGATTTGAGAGAGTCATGGTCGACCGAGGTCGAACAACCTGGCCGAACGATGCTGAGGTCGAGCGATCTAAGATTTTGGCTCTTGGCATCACCTGGTTTCAAGATCCGGTCTTGGTAACCTAGCCGAGCGATCCAAAATTTTGGCTCTTGGCATCGCCTGGTTCCAAGATCCTGTCTTGGCAACCTGGCCGAGTGATGTCGAGGCCGAGCGATCCAAGATTTTGGCTCTTGGCATCACCTAGTTCCAAAATCCTGTCTTAGCAACCTGGTCAAGCGATGTCAAGGCCGAGCGATCCAAGATTTTAGCTCTTGGCATCACCTAGTTCCAAGATCTTGTCTTGGCAACCTGGTCGAGCGGTGTCGGGGCCGAGCGATCCAAGATTTTAGCTCTTAGCATCGCCTAGTTCTAAGATCCTGTCTTGGCAACCTGACCGAGCGATGTCGAGGCCGAGAGGCCGAATGATCCAAGATTTTGGCTCTTGGCATCGCTTGATTTCAAGATCCTGTATTGGCAACCTAGCAGAGCGATGTCGAGGCCGAGAGGCCGAGCGATCCAAGATTTTGGCTGTTGGCATCGTCTGGTTCCAAGATCCTGTCTTGGCAACCTGGCCGAGCAATCCAAGGTCAGTTGGTAGAATTTTTTCCTCTTGCCCAATTTAGTGAGATTTTTCTTGCCAAGAAATTTGAAACCCCTTTATTGACGATGACAAAGGCGTGGGCCGTTAAAAAACCTGATTCACAGGGCCAGAAAAAAGGTACCCACAAGTTGCGTTTACAAGAGCATAAACAATAATAAATAAAGAAATAAGTGAAGTAAAATAAAGCTTATCTATTGGTAGAACGTTCTCAGGTTTTGAGAATTCCAGGACCTCGGTAGAGTCTTCCCGTCCGTATCGTGTAGGATGTAAGAGTCGTGTTCGGCTTGTTTGACCACTTCATAGGGTCCTTCTCATGTCTGACCGAGCTTCCCAGGATGCTTTTCAGCTGCCTCGGCCTTTCGCAGAACGTACCCACAGACCTTTATGTCGCTCGACCTTACCCTTTTATTGTAAAACTTCATTGCTTTTTGTCTGATGGCTTCTGAACGAGCGACTGCCCTATCTCTATCTTCACTGAGAAGTACTAGTTCTGCCTTGCGGGCTTCATCATTCCTTTCTTCTTCATAACTCGAAACTCGTTGTTTATGCAGAACTACTTCTACTGGGACTAAGGCCTCTGCCCCAAAGGTCATTCTGAACGGTGTCTCACCAGTGGCCCCGTTTGGAGTCGTTCCATACGCCCACAACACTTCATCTACTTCGTCCACCTAAGTCTTACGTCCATCTAAGCGCTTCTTGAGGGCACTCATTATCTTTTTGTTAGTATTCTCCGCAAGACCATTGCTTTGGGGATGAGCTACTGAAGTCAACTAGAGCCTTATCTTCAGTCGTTCACAGAAATCTTTGAACTTGTCGTTATCAAACTGCCGACCATTGTCTGTAACCAACACCATAGACATCCTAAAACGACTCAGTATATTTTTACGTACGAAGTTTTCAATTTTCTGCTTAGTGATGGTGGCGACCGCTTCCGCTTCTACCCATTTAATGAAGTATTCGACTGCTACTATCAAAAACTTCTTCTATCCCAGACCAAGTGGAAAAGGACCTAGTATGTCCATTCCCCATTAAGCAAAGGGGATGGGATGACTCACAATTTTCAGCTGCTCGGTCGGTTGGTGAGACAAATTGCTATCCTTCTGGCAGGCCTCGCATCGGTTAACTTTCTCTTGACAATCCTTCTTCATCGTCGGCCAGTAATACCCCTGTCTGATCAATCTGTGAGCCAGCATTTTGCCCCTTAAATGATTTTCGCACATTCCTTCATGAACTTCAGCCATTGCTCGTTCTGCCTCCTCTTCATTCAAGCAATGTAGTAGCGGCCAGTCATAAGAATGCTTGTACAGAATGCCATTAATAATCACATATTCGGCCACCTTTACCCTTAGTTTCCTGACCTCTAAAGCTTCCACCGACTGTGTTCCCTTAAGAAGGTACTGCCTGATCGGCTCCATCCAACCTGACCGTTCATCATCTGCTTGAAGGACTTCAGTAGCCTTCTGGATGCTAGGTTGGTCGAGCCGCTCAACCAAGATGTTGTTCCTGGCATTTTGATCGGAAGTCATCTTGAAAAATGCATCTGCCTGAGCATTTTGTATCCGTTCTATCCTGCTGATCGAGTATTGCTCAAAATTACTCAACTCCTGTTTTACCAATTCCATATACTTGATCATATTATTCCCCTTGGCCTCATACTACCCCGTAACTTGACAAACCACTATTTGGCTATCGCTGTACACCTTCAGATACTTTACCTACATCTCTCTTGCCAACTGGAGAGCCGGCTATTAGAACTTCGTATTCTGCCTCATTATTGGATACTCTAAATTCTAACTGGAGAGCATACTCCACCTTTTCTTTTCGATGTGGGCTGATCAATACCACTCCTACTCCGCATCCCTCAGTGTTGAACGACCCATCAACAAATAGGCTCCAGGCAGGGCGTTGGTCACCCTGCGAGTTAGGTTGACTCATTTCTGCAACGAAGTCCGCCAACACTTGGGCTTTGATTGTCGTCCGTGGTTTATAGTGTATATCGAACTCCCCCAGCTCTACTACCCATTTTATTAACTGCCTTGAGGTTTCGAGCTTTTGGAGGCACTGTCTGAGGGGTTGGTCGGTCCATACCTCGATAGTATGACTCTGGAAGTAGGGTCTTAGTTTTCGTGCCACAGTTATCAAGGAAAGAGCCAACTTTTCAATGGGTGCATACTGCATTTCTGGTCCGTTCAGCACTTTACTGACATAGTAGATTGAGAATTTTTCACTACCGTCCGATCGAACAAGAACTGCGCTGATCGCCCCCTCTGTGACTGCCAAATAAAGAATCAGATTCTCCCCCTCAACTGGGTTCTGTAAGATGGGTGGACTGGTCAGATATTGCTTCAAGTGTTGGAATGCTTTTTCGCACTCATCTAGCCATTGGAATTGGGTCACATCTGCCTTCCTCAAAATTTTGAAGAAAGTGAGGCACTTGTACCCCATCCTAGAGACGAATCTGCTCAAAGAAACTATATCTGTACATCCTTCAAGCATCGCGGTGAGGGCATTTGGACAATAGCTTCAATCTTTTCTGGATTAGCTTCGATCCCCCGCTGAGTAATCATAAATTCCAAAAACTTTCCAAATGCTACACCAAAGACGCACTTTTCAGGATTCAACTTCATTTGGAATTTATTGAGGGTTAGGAAGACTTCTCTAAGGTTCTCCATATGCTCGGCAGCTGTCTTGCTTTTGACTACCATGTCGTCCACATAAGCCTTGACTGTTTTTCCGATCCGTCTCTTAAAAACTTCCATGACGAGTCGCTAGTAAGTAGCCCCTGCATTTTTCAAACCGAACGGCATCACCTGGTAGCAATATGTGCCCTGGTCAGTTATGAAAGCCATTTTTTCTTCGTCTTCGAGGCTCATTTTTATTTGATGATAACCAGAGAAGGCATCTAAGAAGTTGAGGAGCTCATGCCCTACTGTGGAGTCTACCAGCTGATCAATCTTGGGCAGGGGGAAACTGTCCTTGGCATGATTTGTTTAGGTCGGTGAAATCAATGCACATTCTCCACTTTCCGTTATTCTTCTTCACCAATACCACATTGGCTAGCCATTCGGGGTACTTGACTTTCCGAATGAACCCGGCGTCAAGCAGCTTCTTTATTTCTTTCTTGATCACCCCCTGCTGCTCTTTGCTATGCCATCGCTTCTTCTGTCTGATCGGTTTATAATTTTTTTAAATACCCAGGGAATGAGATGTTACCGCTCGAGAGATTCCAGACATGTCGCTCGGTACCCAAGCAAAGACCGATCGGTTCTCTACCAAGCAACTTGTGATTGCTGCGGCCAACCCTTGTTCGAGTTCGACACCCAAATTTATAAATTTTGATCGGTCTTCTCCATCCAGTATGACCCGTTGAGTTTCTTCTGCAGGGTTCATCCTCTCGGTTTCTTCATCTGCTCTCACATCAAGGGAGCTTGCCAACACTACCGCTCCATCAAGGGTTCTTGTTTCTGCCAAGTAGCATTCCCTAACGATCCTTTGCTGACCCCTGACAATACCGATGCCATGGGGTGTTGGGAACTTCATCGTCTGATAATAGGTTGAGACGACAGCTCTGAGGGCGTTTTGTGTGGCTCTTCCAATTATTGCATTATAGGCTCCTACAAACTTCACAACTAGGAATTCAACATTCTTCACTACTTGGAATGACTTTTGTCCGAACTTTACGTTCAAGAGGAATCAAGTGAATGGATAAGTTGATGTTCCTATTACCCCTTTGATTGGTCCCTCTATCGGCAATAGTCATTCTTCCAGAATCTCCATCTGCTTAAAAGCATCGTAGTATAATAGGTCGATCGAGCTGCCTGTGTCAATCATTACGCGCTTCACCTCACTACCGTCCATATTCAAAGTGACCACAAGTGCATCATCATGAGGATAGCTGATGCCAACCAGGTCAGACTCGTCAAGCGAGATCACCTCATTAACTTGCGACTTTTTCGTTGCTAATTGACCCTCAGCGATCTGCCTGGCATATCGCTTCCTTCCTCTGACGATGAACCCCCCTGCTGTGCTACCGCCAAAAATTATGTTTATGACCCTGACCGGTCGATCATCTTGCTGTCCGGTATTTCTATCATCTCTAGCTCTGGACTGTCCTCTCATATCGCGTCGATCGGCCATATTCTTGGTTTGTCTTCCGCCATAATTCATGTTGTGTTGTCTCCATGGTTTTCTTCAATTGTCAGATCGACCGCTCTTGCCCTCATTACCTCGATCAACATTTTTTTCGTACTTCAAAAATCTACCCAGCCTTCCCCTCTGGATAAGGAGTTCGATTTCTTTCTTTAGGTCCCAGCAATCCTCCGTGTCATGACCGGCATCTCTGTGGAAACGACAATATAAAGAAGAATCTCTTTTTTTTAGAGGAGTTTTCAATTTATTGGGTTCTCGGAGGGATTCTCCTTCTGCTCTCATGACCTCCAGTACTTCCGCATATCGCCTGTTGAGCGGAGTGAAGGATTCTTGCCTCTGGTCCTTTCGATCGATCGGCTTCCTCCAGCTAGACTGATCCTTCTGTCGTTTATGTGAATCATCAGCCCTACTACTCGGCCAGTGGTCATCCGCTCTACGTTTTGTGTTTTTCAACACTTCCTCCAGCTGTATGTATTTATCTGTCCGATTTCTTATCTCTTGGATAAACCTGGGCTGATAAAGAGCCAGCGACTTCTCGAACTCTTCATCCCTCGTATTGCTTATCAAGGCAACCAACATGGACGAGAAAGTGAAGTCAGGGACTTCGACAACTTCATTGTTAAATCGGATGATGAACTCTCGCAAACTCTCGTTCCTTCCTTGGGTCAACTGCATTACTTCCAAGGCAGTCTTCTGTGACCGTTTACTTATGGCAAACTGGTTGAGGAATAACAGCTTAAAACCCTCAAAATTGGTTATGCAACGCGGGGGTAAGCTGTTGATGAATCATCTTCGGGCTCCTTCTTGAAAAGCTGTGCAGAAGGCCTTCCATTGAATGACGTCTGGAACGCAATGCAGGTTCATCATCGATTGAAAGTGCTGCAGATAGTCGAGAGGATCGATCTTTCCAGTATATTTTTCAGGCGTCGATATCTTAGTACCGACCGCTGGGAGGCTATCCAGGATCTCTGGGATGAAAGGAGAGTTGTATTGTGCTGATGGTTGGCCAGGACGGGAATTCATGGCTATATTGATTCGGTGGTCTACGATTTTTTCTAGGGCTTCAGCAGAGTGCCGATCGGCCATCACACCAACCTGCTGAGCGGGGGTGTGCTGCTGTTCCGGTTGAGATTATAAGATTTGGTGAATCAATAGATCGACCGCTTCTTCTATTTGTCTTTGTGTGAGGAAGGTTGGTTGTGGTGCGGGAAGGTTCGTGTTAAGGGGGTATTGGACGTGAGGATGTGAGCTGGTTTGAGCGTCATCCTCTAGGACCACGCTTTGTTCTTCTTGGTCTTGGTTTTGGGATTGTTGTGGTTGATCATGCTGATGTGAGCGTTGAGGGGGTAGCTCGTTTATGCTAGGGTTTTGGTGTAGGGGCGGAGGGTGTGTCTGGTAATCAGAATGCAGCGATAGAAGAGCGGTGGGTAATCGCAAGCCCATTCGCTGTAGTGCAAGTGCCGCAACAACGACTACATCAAGATTTGTCGCCGCCGCCTGACTGATCTGAGTGTTTCTGGATGTGGTGCCTTGATGGTCGACCCCACGGTAGGCGCCAATTAGTTTTGTCTGATTCTGATGGGGCTGGTCGTTGCTGCTAAGATCCATGAGATTGGTTCACTTTGGCTCAAAGATACCTGTAAAACAATAAAAGCACTTCGGGGGTTGACAGCCAGTAGGCCCCTTCGACGCTTAAGTTAGTCTCTTGTGAGAGTTTTGGTGGCTAGTGAATAGAGAATAATAGGGTTCTCGAAAATCGTACATTTTTCATGATGAGGTAATGAATTTATATGGATAATATCTATAAGAATTAGGTCAATCCTTAAGGGATGGGCCGATCAACCCACGCGTCGTTCTGAGTCTGGACTTGGGTCTAGAACGACTGACCAACCAATTTTTATTCATCTTAAATTTTGAAATTGAATTTACAAATTCTAAGGCCTAAAATTACAATATGATTGTAATTTGAGAAACATAAAAATCCTAGTTCTGTAATTTGAAAAATTCATATTTAAAACAAATAAAACCCACTCGATACCTAAACTCCTAAATCTAGAAATTAGAAGGTTTATCCACCCTAAAACAATAAACAAGGAAAAAGAAAGAAAGAACAATTGCAGAAAGAAGACAGATTAAGGTTGACTGGGTTTTTTGGATGCTATACAGTTAGCTCTTGCTTTTTGACACTTATCTTAATCGTAGTCGATTCGACAAACAAGTACCTTTGACGTTTGAAATAGGCCAAGGTTCTATCATATTCAGGCAGGTTCCATTTAATGGCACCAACTTCCTTAAAATTTTGAATCCAACTGCATAAGCGAGGGAATGTGTCAGGTTTCACTAGTTTGATAACAATTATCTCTTGCAAGATATTAAACCAATATGCTATGTAGCGCCCCCTTATCATAGAGTACCCACCGGAACGCCCGTAGGTCATTCCGGTACATATCCTACGATAAGAGACCACTACTGACAACTACCACTAAACTCCTCATGGCATCACAATCATAAAGCAGTACGAAGAAATTGGCAACTTTTTAAAACCAAACTGGATTTTATTTCATTCACTCAAAATTCAGAAATTTACAAACTGTCAGTATTTTCAGTCTGCACATGTTTCAAAACACCGTACACTACGTACCATACAGTAATGTACAAAGAACAGATCTAACTATAAGTCTCCAAAGAAAGCCCGGTGACCGACCTTTGAGCCATCGCCTCTCGCCAATCCACAAAGACACGGCTCTACGGTCTTGAGGAGCTATCTGCATACACTTAAGCACGAAAAATAGATTGCAATTTTGGATGAGTTTGCGAACTCAATGAGAAACCATCATCGATGGTTCTCCCAATTCATGCATCACATAAGCATGATACAAGATGCATCCGAAGAATCATACAATTACAATGCTAATACAACCACGAGAATAGGCATACAACACATACCACGAAATGTAACACGCTTATAGTCATATTACAAGATACATACGATCGGTACCATGTCAAATATTCAGTCCAAGATGCAATGCACATGTGACTCTTTTCCAGTTTATTACAGTATTGAGACCGAGTACTTTAGCGGTGTTCAAGAGTCGATGAAGACGCGTCAGGAGAATTATCTCCTTCGAGCTCTTCAGCTCGCGATGTCGATAACGACTTCGGTTCACATTTACTCTTTATCAGTTTACGCATCTGTGCATGAGTGCACATGTTTAATTGAACAGTTACATAGCGGTCTAGAATTCCCAATGAGCGATAATTTCTGATCGATATCACGTAATCCAAGAAATCCCGTAGGCAAATAAGTCACAAGAACACGTAGATCGAGGTAACCACCTAGGTTACTCACCTATTACTTTCGAGCTAATGCGGAAGTTTTAGCCCGTCGGTCGAACGACGCCCACTTGGGCCTCTATAAGAATCAGAGAAAGAACGAGTCACTAAATATGCAATTTGTGCACATGTAGGTGAAATATGCATGTTCATGAATTCCCGACCCTAATCCAATTTTTTTCCATCATAAAAATCCGTCTAAAAATTAGAAACCTATTGGCGCTGACGGTGCGCAATTCGGACCTCTATAGGTTTCCAATTAAACAAAACAGTGATTAAACAGACCTTTACCCGGACCCACGTCAATTTCTCGTCCAAAAATCCCAAATCTCTCAGAAAATTAAATTCAATATTCTATGAATTCGATGTCTCAAGAATCAGGTCAATCGGACGTCGGGCGGAAAAGTTATTCACGAAAGAAACCAAAACTCAACAATTAATATATATATATATATATATATATATATATATATATATATATATATATACCTTATTTCCTTCTCTTTTTCCTGTTTTCCAACCGAAATTCAATCTATCATATCTCTTTCTACACATTTCAGAAAAATGCAAACTATACCTTGTTGGAAAGATAATGAAACCCTCTACAAGTTTCATTTAGCCCTGAATAAGCAATTTCATCCCGAAGGGTGTCAAAAATCCCATGGAAGCTACTGCCCACACACTCACCTCTTAAAACAGAACAGTAATTGGAAATTCACTAACTTCCATTATATGCAGTCAGAAATTATACAATAAATATGATCATCAAGCTCACAATGTTATCTAAAAATTTCATGTACAACCAAAATTTCAATTCTCTTGCTAACTAGGTCAAATAATTCATTCAATGCTGCTGTCCCTGAAATCACTCAATCTGAGCAGTAAATTTCTATCAAGCATAACTCCCTGTACACAAGTCAAAAACATCACTACTTTATATCCCTGAAAAGATAAGATCTCAAATTTCAAGTTTCATGATGAACCCAAATTCCAATTCAACCTCTAACAATTTCAAATCTGTTATGCAAGTTTCTGTCATGATCAGCAGTTAACATCCTAATGCAGGTTCAGATTTTGAAAATCCATAACTCCCACATCTGATCTCCAAAACTTATATGCCATATACCATTTTCGAGATAAATGTGTCCTCTAAAACTCTTCAGTAGATCCCTAACACCAATTCAATTCACACAAATTACTAAAATTCCTCCAAATCAGAATGTACACCAAATCTACCATTTCAACTAGGTTTCATTCAATGCATTAAACCAGCCAACAGTCATTGGTCCATAACTCCTAATATACATATCGAAAAATTGCAAAATCAGTGGCATTGGAAATTTAACTGAATAGTCTTCAACTTTCATTGAGTCCATTTTTCCTAATTCCTTCTCAATTAATTTAGAAAAATTAGCAAAACTCATAGGTTATCAATCCGGATACTGTTCACATCATTTCCAGCAGTAACTTTCCAAGCCATATTTCACCCTCTTAAAGCTAAAATTGGACAACACCTATTTAACACAAAAATGTAGCCAACAAACCAAAGTTTAAGTGGCCATAAACCTTACCTCATTTTCATTCCTACACAATGAGTTATGCTCACAACAGTACAATTAGTTAAAACCCTAAATTTCCAGCTTTGGTTCAACCTTAGTTTCTATCATTTCCTATGCCATTAACACATCATTAAGCATCTAAATGAACACAAATCAGTTCTTATAACATTTATACATTCACTAGGACTAATACTTAAAAATTTGCAACACGTAATTTCTTAATTCATATGCACAATTCATCATCAAAATGCCTTTATACTCAAGCTAAAACCACTTCTATCATACTACATCCAATTCGTAACTAACCCTAACCTTATACCCATTAATTCAAGCCATTATAGTCATCAATTTAATGCATCAAGAATCATAATAAATGCACCAAATCCCCCATTCAATGTTTCTAACTACCATGACATTAATACCTAATGAAAACATCATTGAAAAAAAAACTTAAAAGAAACCTTACCTGTCAAGCTTCCAATCTTCACTTTCATTCAATTCTTTGCTTAACTATACCTTCTAACCATTTCTTCTAACACCCAACATGTAACTCATCATGATGGTAAGACAATAATTTAGTTGGAAGTAGGAGAACTCTTGAATTTGTAGAGGAAGGTGAAGAAAAAAGCAAAAATCGATGGATATGTAAAGAAAGGGTTTATGCTTCGGATGAGTAAGAACAAAGGCCATCAACTTGTTCTTTTTATGCCACTTACAAGGCAAACCGATAGGAACAAATTAGGAGCATTAAATGAAGGCATTATTTGGCAAAATGTGATTTGTTCATGGTTTCAAAGAAAAGTCAACTTATTAATTCTTTAATCCAGATCAAAACCTAACCCAATCAACTCAAATAACCCTAATTTCAATCCCAAAATAATATACCCAATAAGACAGTGCCATTGGGTAGCAATTTTTGCTACCAAAAATCGACCGGTTCGCCAATTGGTGATTTTTCCGGTCCGGGAATTTTCTCCGGAAAAATCCAGAAAAATTTCTAAAAATTCCTTAAAATAGAAAACAATTTATGGCGCACTCAGAATAATTTTCCAAACCCAAAAATCACGCTAATCCTAATAAAATTGTCTTATGCACGAAAACCGGAAATGTCATGTATGCATGTACAGTAAGTTCATGTGCACAATTGTGACTATGTAGCAATCCTATTATGCATGAGCAGTCCTATGAAATCCCAATCTAGCATATCCTATGCCAATTTACTATTCTACCTTCCAATTGAGGTTGGAATGTTACAATTCCCTCCTAATAAAAATTTCGTCATGAAATTCTTACCGATTGAATTAACAGTGAGGATCTGTCTCCCATATGCTCCTCGGTCTCCCTGTAGCCTCCTCGGTCGAATGGTTCCTCCAGAGAACTTTCACCGGTGGAATACTCTTGTTCCTCAATTGCTTCACCTGTGACCCGACAATCTGTATCGGCTCCTCTACATAACTCAGATTACTAGAGACCTCAATCTCCTGAGCCGGTATCACATGAGTCGGGTCAGATCGATACCTCCGGAGCATACTCACATGAAAAACATCGTGCAACTGGGACATCTCACTCGGTAAAGCTAACCTGTAGGCCAAAGGTCCTATCCTCTCAGTGATCTCATATGGACTAATGTACCTAGGGCTTAACTTACCTCTTTTCTCAAATCTCAGTACACCACGCAACGGTGACACCCGTAAGAACACTCTGTCGCCCACATTGTACTCAATGTCCCTCCTATGCTGATCTACATAGCTCTTACATCGCCTTGAGCCGCTTTAATTCGGCCCAATCGATTCACCTTATCCACAATGTCCTGAATCAACTCTGGACCCCCAATCATCCTGACACCCTCTTCATCCCAATACAACGGTGATCTACACGATCGCCCATACAATGCCTCATAAGGTGCCATCCCGATACTACTGTGATAATAGTTGTTATATGCAAACTCTATCAAGGCCAAATATTGATCCCATGCTCCTCTAAACTCCAATACACACGCCCGAAGCATATCCTCAACAGTCTTAATCGTCCTCTCACTCTGTCTATCTGTCTGAGGATGAAATGTCAGATCTTGAAATTCAGCCTAGTACCCATAGCAGCATCGCAAACTCGCCAAAACCTCAAGTAAATCTGGGATCCACGTCGACACTATCGACTTCGGGACCCCATGCAGTCTCACTATCTCACCACATACTTACGGGCCAAGTGATCCATAGTATTGTTCTCCTCCTTTGGCGTGAAATGGGCCGATTTAGTCAACCGGTCCACTATGACCTAGATAGCATCATGCTGCCTTGGAGTCTTGGGCAATCCCATAATAAAATTCATAGTAATTCGTTCCCATTTTTACTCAGGAATAGGCAACGAATGAAGCTTTCCTACTGGAGCTTGGTGCTCAGCCTTAACCTGTTGGCACGTCATACATCTCGAAACATACTCCGCTACCTGCTTTTTCATGCCAGGCCACCAGAAATGTTGCTTGAGAGTGTTATACATCTTGGTAGTACCCGGATGCATAGCATAGGCGGCCATATGTGCCTCTTCTAGTATCTCTCGCCTCAAGTCATCTACATCAGGTACACAGAGCCTCTGTCCCAACCATAAGGTCTCATCTCTCAACTCAAACTCAAAACTCGAATCAACTTTTACTTTCTCAATCAGTCTCACTATAACAGGATCCTTGTCCTGAACTCTCCTGATCCTGTCCAGTAGCATCGGTCTCAACTTCAAAGTAGCTAATAACACTCCATCCTGCTCCAGATTCAACTGTACATTCAAGGCTCTCAACTGAATCAAATTAGGCAACCTCATTGTCTGCATCTGAGCTGTACTCGTATGCGACCTCCGACTCAGAGCATTTGCCACTACATTGGCTTTCCCAGGGTGATATTCAATAGTGCAATCATAGTCCTTCAGTAACTCAAGCCATCTCCTCTGTCTCAAATTTAACTATCTCTAGCTCAGTAAATACCTCAGACTCTTATGATCAGTAAAGATCTGGAATGTCTCACCATACAGATAATGTCTCCAAATCTTGAGGGCAAAAACCACTGCAGCTAACTCCAAATCATGCACTGGATAGTTTACGTCATGAGCTCTCAACTGTCTCGAAGCATATGCAATCACTCTCCCATGCTGCATCAGAACACACCCCAATCCCTGCTGCGATGCATCACTGTACACCTCAAATCATCCAGTCCCTAATGGAATAGCTAACACCGGTGCAGTAGTCAACCGATATTTCAGCTCCTCAAAGCTCCTCTGGCATTCCTCAGTCCATCTGAATGTCACATTCTTCCTCAGAAGCTTTTTCAGAGGGGCTGAGATCAGTAAGAACCCCTCGACAAACCTCCGGTAATACCCTGCCAATCCTAGAAAACTCCGAATCTCTGGCATATTCCGTGGAGCTTCCCACTGCAATACTGCCTGAATCTTACTAGGATCAACCTGTCCAGTCACTATGTGCCCCAAAAAGATCACCTGATCCAGCCAAAATTCACACTTACTGAATTTGGCATACAGCTGTCTCTCTCTCATAGTCTGTAAGATAATCCTCAATTGTTCAGCATGATCCTGTCTAGTCCTCGAGTACACCAAAATGTCATCAATGAATACAATTACAAACTGATCTAGGTAGGGCTGAAATACCTTATTCATCAGGGTCATAAAAGCTGCCGAGGCATTAGTCAACCCAAACGGCATCACCAGAAACTTGAAATGCCCATACCTGCTCCTGAATGCACTCTTAGGCACATCAGCCTCTGCTATCTTCAGCTGATAATACCCTGATCTCAAATCCAGTTTAGTGAACACCTGAGCTCCCTGCAATTGATCAAATAAGTCATCGATCCTAGGCAGTGGATACTTATTCTTCACTGTCACCCGATTCAACTGCCTGTAATCTATGCACAGTCTCAAAGTCCCATCTTTCTTCTTCACAAACAACACTGGAGCTCCCCACGGTGAAACACTAGGCCTGATGAAACCCTTCTCCAGTAACTCCTGCAACTAAGCCTTAAGCTCCTTTAGTTCCACAGGTGCCATCCTATATGGAGGAATAGATATAGGAGCAGTACCTGGAGCGAGGTCAATAGTGAACTCTGTCTCCCGATCCGGCGACAAACTCGGTAACTCATCAGAAACACATCCGAAATTTCCTAACCACGGAATATCCCAAGCCTCGCTCAACTCGGTGTCAATCACATGAGCCGATATGCCTCATGACCTCCTGCATCAACCTCGTGGCACTCGGAAAAGAGATTATTCTAGCTGCACCGCTGGCTAACTCCTCTCGAAACATCGCTCTAGGTCGACCAGAGACTCTAATACAACCTCCTTGGTGTAGCAGTCCATAATAGCCACAGGCGATAAGCGACCCATCCTCGTAATCACATCAATCTCTCTGGAGGCAACACTATAAGGTTCTGCTCAACACCGCTGATCAATCTGGATCAAGCATCCTCGCGAACCTCTCCCAATGCAAGAGTACTACCTAGAGGTGTACTCACCTCTAGCCCATACAAGAACATCTCCCTATCCCCATGCAATCCACATGTCATATGAGGTGCAATAAAGAATGTGGATCCAGATCCAAAGAAAGCAAATGCCTCAATATCAGAAATGAGAAATATACCAGCTACAACATCAAGGGAATCCTGGGCCTCCTGTCTCGTCATGACATAGACTCTGGCCTGGGACTGTGGTCGGCTGCCCAGACCCTCAGTCCTCACAAAGGATCCCTCAACTCTACCTCGGCCTCTACCTCGGCCCTCCGTCATGGGATCCACCCTCTCTACTCACAGACAAGAGTACTACTCCCGGCTCGTCCACTACCAGCAGACTGAGCTCCCAATGTAGCTGGGCAATCCCGAATCTGATGATCCGTCGAGCCGCATCTCAAGCAGGCTCTAGTAAGCCACCAACACTCCTCACTGTGTCTCCTCTCACAATGCGGGCACACTGGAGAGATCTGCCCTGAACCTCTGCCACTACTACTGCCAATCTGTCCGAATCTCCCCCTTTGCCCATAAACAGACTGTCTCGAACCTCCCGGAGACCTAAAAGTCCTACCCTGGCGCTTACTAAAGCTCATGCCGAGCCGCCTCGATCATCACTTGGCCGCTTACCGGGACCCAATCTCACTGTCGGCGCTTCAACAAATTGCTCCTCTCACAAAGAATAGCTCTCAACTCAATAAAGGCACCCATGTCAGACCGAGCTAACAGGGTACGAATCTCGGTATTGAGGCCGTTCTCGAACCTCCGGCACTTATCAGCCTCAGTCGAGATCATGACAGTGGCATAGTCCATCAGCTCATTGAACCTCATCTCATACTCTGTCACCGACATCCTACCTTGCTTCAGCTCTAGAAACTCCTGCATCTTCATGTCAAGATAGTCCTTGGGCATGTAGTTCTCCCGGAAGGCCCTCAGAAAATCTCCCCATAACAATACATGGGCTGGTGGTACCGCTCGACGATCTTCCACCACTTGATCTTTGGGCTCTGCAGCAGAGACACCGCATAATCGAACCTCTCATCAGGTTCGCAGTCTATCTGGTCGAAGACTCTCTCTGTCCTCTTCAGCCATCCCTCAGCCTCAACGGGTCTCAGACGCCATAAAATTGATACCGCCACAAGAAGAAGTCATACCTCCTCTCCCGTCTCACGGGAACTCGAGGAGGCAATTCCTCAGTACGAGGCATAGAAGACTCTCTACTTGCTCCCACTGATCCTTGGTCAGCTGGCTGCTTAACCTGATCACCTAATGCAGAAGACCTAGAACAAAACAAGAATTCTGATCAGTTTCAACAGTTCCGTCAAATTTATACCTACATTGTTACTATTCTCAAAAGATGCCAAACCATGCTCTGATACCACCTAATGTAGCGCCCCCTTATCATAGAGTACCCACCGGAACGCCCGTAGGTCATTCCGGTACATATCCTACGATAAGGGACCACTACTGACAACTACCTCTAAACTCCTCATGGCATCACAATCATAAAGCAGTACGAAGAAATTGACAACTTTTTAAAACCAAAATGGATTTCATTTCATTCACTCAAAATTCGAAATTTACAAACCGTCAAGATTTTCACCAAGACATGTTCCAAAATACCGTACACTACCTACCATACAGTAATGTACAAAGAACAGATCTAACTATAAGTCTCCAAAAGAAAGCCCGGTGACCGACCTTTGAGCTATCGCCTCTCGCCAATCCACAAGACACGGCTCTACAAATTCCCGAGGAGCTATCTGCTACACTTAAGCCCGAAAAATAGATTGCAATTTTGGATGAGTTTGCGAACTCAATGAGAAACCATCATCGATGGTTCTCCCAATTCATGCATCACATAAGCATGATACAAGATGCATCCAAGAATCATACAATTACAATGTTAATACAATCACAGTAATAGGCATACAACACAGTCACGGTAAACAGAACACAGTTACAGTCATATTACAGTATACATACAGTCAGGTACCATGTCAAATATTCAGTCTAGTATGTAATGCACATGTGACTCTTTTCCAGTTTATTACAGTATTGTGACCGAGTGCTTTAGAAGTGTTGATGAGTCGAAGAGACGCCTCAGGAGAATTATCTCCTTCGAGCTCTAGCTCGCAGATGTCGAGAACGACTTGGTTCACATTTATTCTTTATCAGTTTATGCATCTGTGCATGAGTGCACGTGTTTAATTGAACAGTTACATAACAGTCTAGAATTCCCAATGAGCAGTAATTTACAGTCAATATCACGTAATCCATGAAATCCCCGTAGGGCAAATAAGTCACAGTAAACACGTAGATTGAGGTAATCACCTAGGTTACTCACCTATTACTTCCGAGCTAATGTCGGGAAGTTTCCGCCCCGTCGATCGAACAACGCTCCACTTGGGCCTCTATAAGAATCAAAGAAAGAACGAGTCAATAAATATGCAATTTGTACACATGTAGGTGAAATATGCATGTTCATGAATTCCCGGCCCTAATCTCATTTTTTCCATCATAAAAATCCATCTAAAAATTAGAAACCTATTGGCGTTGACGGTGCGCAATACGGACCTCTATAGGTCCCCAATTAAACAAAACAGTGATTAAACAGACCTTTACTCGGACCCACGTCAATTTCCCGTCCAAAAATCCCGAATCTCTCAAAAAATTAAATTCAATATTCTATGAATCCAATGTCTCAAGAATCAGGTCAATCGGACGTCGGGCGGAAAAGTTATTCACGAAAGAAACCAAAACTCAACAATTAATATATATATATATATATATATATATAGCCCTTATTTCCTTTTCTTTTTTCTGTTTTCCAACCGAAATTCAATCTATCATATCTCTTTCTACACATTTTAGAAAAATGCAAACTATACCTTGTTGGAAATATAATAAAACCCTCTACAAGTTTCATTTAGCCCCGAACAAGCAATTTCATCCCGAAGGGTGTAAAAAATCCCATGGAAGCTACTGCCCACACACTCACCTCTTAAAACAGAACAGTAATTGGAAATTCACTAACTTCCATTCTATGCAGTCAGAAATTATACAATAAATATGCTCATCAAGCTCACAATGTTATCTAAAAATTTCATGTACAACCAAAATTTCAATTCTCTTGCTAACTAGGTCAAATAATTCATTCAATGCTGCTGTCCCTGAAATCACTCAATCTGAGCAGTAAATTTCTATCAAGCATAACTCCCTGTACACAAGTCAAAAACATCACTACTTTATATCCCTGAAAATATAAGATCTCAAATTTCAAGTTTCATGATGAACCCAAATTCCAATTCAACCTCTAACAATTTCAAATCTGTTATGCAAGTTTCTGTCATGATCAGCAGTTAACATCCTAATGCAGGTTCAGATTTTGAAAATCCATAACTCCCACATCTGATCTCCAAAACTTATATGACATATACCATTTTCAAGATAAATGTGTCCTCTAAAACTCTTCAGTAGATCCCTAACACCAATTCAATTCACACACAATACTAAAATTCCTCTAAATCAGAATGTACACCAAATCTACCATTTCAACTAGGTTTCATTTAATGCATTAAAACAGCCAACAGTCATTGGTCCATAAATCCTAATATACATATCGAAAAATTGCAAAATCAGTGGCATTGGAAATTTAACTGAATAGGCTTCAACTTTCATTTAGTCCATTTTTCCTAATTCCTTCTCAATTAATTTAGAAAAATTAGCAAAACTCATAGGTTATCAATCCGGATACTGTTCACATCATTTCCAGCAGTAACTTTCCAAGCCATATTTCACCCTCTTAAAGCTAAAATTGGACAACACCTATTTCACACAAAAATGTAGCCAACAAACCACAGTTTAAGTGGCCACAAACCTTACCTCATTTGCATTCCTACACAATGAGTTATGCTCACACCAGTACAATTGGTTAAAACCCTAAATTTCCAGCTTTGGTTCAACCTTAGTTTCTATCATTTCCTATGCCATTAACACATCATTAAGCATCTAAATGAACACAAATCAGTTCTTATAACATTCATACATTCACTAGGACTAATAATTAAAAATTTTCAGCACGTAATTTCTTAATTCATATTCACAATTCATCATCAAAATGCCTTTATACTCAAGCTAAAACCACTTCTATCATACTACATCCAATTCATAACTAACCCTAACCTTATACCCATTAATTCAAGCCATTATAGTCATCAATTTAATGCATCAAGAATCATAATAAATGCACCAAATCCCCCATTCAATGTTTCTAACTACCATGACATTAATACCTAATGAAAACATCATTGGAAAAAAAAACTTAAAAGAAACCTTACCTATCAAGCTTCCAATCTTCACTTCCATTCAATTCTTTGCTTAACTATACCTTCTAACCATTTCTTCTAACACCCAACATGTAACTCATCACGATGGTAAGACAATAATTTAGTTGGAAGTAGGAGAACTCTTGAATTTGTGGAGGAAGGTGAAGAAAAAAGCAAAAATCGATGGATATGTAAAGAAAGGGTTTATGCTTCGGATGAGTAAGAACAAAGGCCATCAACTTGTTCTTTTTATGCCATTTACAAGGAAAACCGATAGGAACAAATTAGGAGCATTAAATGAAGGCATTTGTTGGCAAAATGTGATTTGTTCATGGTTTCAAAGAAAAGTCAACTTATTAATTCTTTAATCCAGATCAAAACCTAACTCAATCAACTCAAATGACCCTAATTCAATCCCAAAATAATATACCCAATAAGACAGTGTCATTGGGTAGCAATTTTTACTACCGAAAATCGAAGGTTCGCTAATTGGTGATTTTTCGATCCGAATTTTCTCAGGAAAATCCAGAAAATTCTAAAATTCCTTAAAATAGAAAACAATTTATGGCGCACTCAGAATAATTTTTCAAACCCAAAAATCACGCTAATCCTAATAAAATTGTCTTAGGCAAGAAAACCGGGAATGTCATGTATGCATGTACAGTAAGTTCATGTGCACAATTGTGACTATGTAGCAATCCTATTATGCATGAGCAGTCCTATAAAATCCCAATCTAGCACATCCTATGCCAATTTACTATTCTATCCTTCCAATTGAGGGTGGGATGTTACATGCTATCCACCCTAATGCTAAATCCATAAACCCTTATCGTAAAGCTTGTTAGGTTAATAGAAAAAAGAACTTAAAGAGAGAGATAAAATCACAGAAGATATATAGATAGAGAGAGTAAAACAAATTCATTCCATTTCAACTTATCCTTATAGTCGTTAGAGAGCGGCTTTAATACACGTGATCATGACCTCGTATACTTCGGTATAGGTTTACAAACCTGATTCTTATTTAAACGTTGTGTACAATACTACTTAACTTTTAGAAAGTCTCTCTCATTGTCTCCCACCTGAACTGCATCATCTTCATTAATATCTAGAAAATTTCCATTTGGTTTTGAGCTGCTATTTCTTCATTTGGTTTGAGCTCTCTGTAGGTGGAAATTTATGACGTTGGTCATTGCCTCTCTGTTTTATAAAACCTGATCAACTTCTAACACTTTGGAGTCCCTTGCTATATAAGGAGTATAGATCGTGAACGGTGTGGAATTGATGGAAGCTCGAGAAGTCATATTGTACCACCACGTCGCTTGAGGTATCCACTCACTCCATTTCTAGGGTGTTTCACTACAAAAACACCGTAAATATTGTGAAATACTTTCTATTTATATTGTATTTGAGGCATTGTTTGTGTACTGTAGCTTGTAGATGTAAATAAGTAAGTTTGTGCGTTTTGTATAGATAGCTTTGTCGTTTTTCCTTTAAACACTGATGGTATAAATACCATCGTTTTTCTGTAAACTTTTGATAAGCAAAGTATCAGTGATTAAAAGAATCACTTTTACCCAAACCTAAAATCCCTAGATTTGTACATGGTATCAGAGCGTTCTGGGTAGATCGTCGGAACTCGCCATGGTCGACGATGTGAGTGCGCGTTCCTCCTTCGGAAGTGTAGCTGGAGAGGAGAATCCATTGTTTCTTCAAACTTCGGATCATCCAGGGATGGTACTCTTCACGACTCCATTGAATGGGAATAATTACCTATCATGGAGTCGTGCGCTGCAGATTGCATTGGAGGCGAAATTGAAGCTAGATTTTGTCACCGGAAAATATATGAAACCACGGGAAGATTATGATCGATGGTGTCGGGTGGATTTCATGGTGACGTCGTGGCTGTTGAATGCTATCTCCAAGGACATTGTTGAGTCTTTCTTGTATGCCAGTTCAGCTACGGATTTATGGAGGGATCTTGAGAGGCGATATGGAGAGTGCAATGGGCCACTGCTCTATCAACTTAAGCGGGAGATCAGTTCGATTTCGCAAGGGGATTTGTCTATCTCCAGGTATTTTACTAAACTGAAACGGCTGTGAAATGAATTAAATTGCTTGGCTCTTATTCCGCAGTGTTCCTGTGGAGCCTTACAACAGTGTTCGTGTGGGTCACTTAGGCAGTTGATTGAATTTGGGGATAATGATAGATTAGTTCAAATTCTGATGGGTTTGAATGAAGATTATGATGCTATTAGAAGTCAGATTTTGGTGATGGATCCTTTGCCTCATTTAGATAGGGCATACTCGATGGTAATTCGGGTTGAAAAACAGAGGGAGGTGAATGTATCCTTTTCTGATAATATCAACAGTGCATTGTTGGTGCGTGGGTCTAGTGGGAGCAGTGGGAGAGGAGCTGGTAGAGGTGGTGCTAGGAAGCAAGTTAATAAAGATGATATGTATTGTGACTTTTGCAAAATGAGGAGACACACACGGGACACATGTTTCAAAATACATGGGTATCCGGATTGGTATAAAAGTTCCAAAGAGAAAAGAGGAGGAGATATGACTAAGGAATTAGTGAATATGAATGTGAGTGATTCACCTTTGGATCATTCCATGGAGCAAGGTACCAAAGAACCACTCTGGAAACAAGATATGGCAGCAATGATTCAACAAGGAATTCTGTCTTTTATGCAAAGCCAAGGAAAGCAGATGCAATTAAAGGACAAGGGAGGAGATGTTAGTAACTTTGCTCACTTCAATAACTTTGCAGGTAGCACTCTTAATCATTCTTTTAGTTTAGTTAATTCAATTGAATGTGGTTCTTGGATAATAGACACAGGTGCATCCAATCATATGTGTTATAATGTCGACTTGTTTGATAATCCTAGACTTGTAGTTAAATACACGCCTGTTCACCTACCGGATGGCACAATTAAAACAGTTGATTTCATAGGAAATGTTGTTCTTTGTGATCAGCTTTGTTTGTCATCTGTTCTGCTCATACCATCTATCAAATTCAATTTGCTTTCGGTGAATAAGTTAGCTTGTCAATCTTCTACAAAATTCACTTTCTATGATACATTTTGTGTTCTGCAGGACCTTGTGACTGATGAGGTCTTAGCAGTTGGGAAGGTGATTGCTGGCCTATATGTTCTTGATAGGTCTTCTTTTCATCAAGATACTATCTTGTCTTGTATTACCCAATTAGGAAATAGGAAACATAAATCAATACATTGTCATAGTGCTGTTACTGATGTTTTTTGGCATCAAAGATTGGGTCATCCTTCTTCCAATGTACCGAAACAATTGCAAATTTCTTTCAATAATGTGAAATTTTCTGATCAACCATGTGATGTTTGTCATTTTTCCAAACAAACTCGACTTCCTTTTCTTAGGAGCATTATTAGTACGGTTGCATGTTTTGAACTATTGCATTTGGATCTTTGGGGCCCTTATAAGCATGGGTCAATTAGTGGAGCACATTATATCCTTACCATAGTGGATGATTTTTCTAGAACAACCTGGACTTACCTTCTTAAACAAAAAAATCAGACTTCAATCTTTTTGACTTAGTTTATTCAACATATCCGGACCCAGTTTGATGCTACTATTAAAGTTGTTAGAACTGATAATGGGACAGAATTTTTGAGTCATACTTGTTAGGAAATCTTTACCAAATGTGGTATTCTTCATCAGAAAACTTCCCCTTATACGCCACAACAAAATGGCGTTGTTGAAAGGAAACATAGGCATTTGTTGCAAACTGCTAGGGCACTTATGTTTCAATCCCATTTACCAAAACATTTTTGGGGAGATTCAATTTTGACTGCTACCTATCTCATCAATAGGCTTCCCACTCCTGTCCTAAATTGGAAATCACCATATGCTGTTCTTTTTCATAAGGAACCCGATTATGCTTTCTTGAGAACATTTGGTTGTTTATGCTATGCTTCTAACACTTTACCTCATAAAGACAAATTTGCTCCTAGGGCTTTCAAATCTGTTTTTATTGGTTATTCTTCAGGTCAAAAAGCTTACAAACTCTATGATTTGCAAGACCATCGTGTTTTTGTTTCTAGGGATGTTGTTTTTTATGAAGACATTTTTCCTTCTCAATTTGTTTCTTCGGTTCATAATACAATTCCTTTGCCCAATCCTACTGTTTTACTATCCACTATGTTTCAGGAATCTTCTTCTGTTGAAAAAATTGTTGTGCCTTCTTCGGATTCTTTAGATTCCTCTTCCTCTATTGTTCCATGCTCCACTGATTTAGCACAGAGTCCAGCTCCTATTCGTAGGAGTACTCGTGCGACCCGACGGCCTAATTGGTTAGATGATTTTGTTTTGCATGCATCTGATACTAATATTGCTCCTGTTGTTGTTCCATCAGTGCCTAAATCTTCTCATACTCCACATACTTATCCTTTTGTATTCTCATCTTGTATTACATCTGCTTATCATTCATTTTTAGCAAATGTGTCTATTATTGAAGAACCTAGTTCTTTTGAACAAGCTCGAACTAATTTGAATTGGATGCATGCTATGGAGGCTGAGTTGGCTGCCCTTGATCATAATCGTACTTAGGATTTGATTGTTTTGCCGAAAGGGAAGAAGGCTATAGGTTCTAAATGGGTTTATAAAGTTAAACTCAAACCAGATGGATCTGTTGATAGGTATAAGGCTAGGTTAGTAGCCAAGGGCTATAACCAGGTTGAGGGGGTGGATTATAATGAGTGTTTTTCTCCAATTGCTAAAATGGTTACTGTGAGACTTTTTATTGCTATTGTTGCTGCGAAAGGTTGGCCTTTGCATCAATTGGATATAAATAATACTTTTTTCCATGGGTATATTGATGAGGAATTGTACATGTTGCCTCCTCAAGGATATACCAAGGCTGCTCCTAATCAGGTTTGTCGTTTAAGAAGGTCTTTATATGGCCTTAAGCAAGCTTCACGACAATGGAATCATGAACTTACTGTTTCCCTTTATGCACAGAATTTTGTACAATCTGCTCATGATCCATGTCTATTCATTAAATCTGAAGGGACTGATTATATTGCTTTTGTTGTTTATGTTGATGATGTCTTGATCATGGGTCCGACGGAGACATGTATTGATCAGGTTAAACGATTTTTACATGACAAATTCACTATTAAGGATATGGGCCCTACAAAGTATTTTCTTGGTTTAGAACTTGCTAGGTCATCTACTGGGTTGTATGTGAATCAGCGCAAGTATGTCTTGGATATTCTCAAGGATGCAGGTTTAACTTGTTCAAAAAGCGCCGCTACTCCTCTCTCTCCTAATTGTCGGTTTGATGATGCTAGTTCTTCTTTATTGGAGAATCCAGACAGATATCGGAGATCAATTGGGCGTCTCCTTTATCTTGGTTTCACGCGTCCTGATATCACTCATGCGACTCAGCAACTGAGTCAATTTGTTCATGCGACTACTGAGCAGCATTGGATGGCTGCTATTCATGTGCTCAAGTACTTGAAGGGATCTCCATCTACAGGTTTATTCTTTCCTTATGACAATTCTTGTTCTTTGCAAGCTTATGGTGATGCGGATTGGGCTGCTTGTCCTTTTAGTCGGCATTTTTTAACAGGTTTCTGTGTGTTTTTGGGTAATGCACTGATCTCTTGGAAGACTAAGAAACAAACTACTGTTTCTCGGTCTTCCGCGGAGGCTGAATATCGTAGTCTTTCTACTACGGTTTGTTAACTGCAATGGATCTCTTATTTGTTGACTGATTTTCAGATTTCCATTTCATTTCCTATTTTATTATGGTGTGACAATTTGACTGCTGTACATATTACTGCGAATCCAATTTTTCATGAGCGGACAAAGCATTTAGAGATTGACTTTCATTTGGTTCGGGATAAATATAAGGATGGCTTCGTTCTTCCTCAACATATTCCTTCGAAGTTTCAGCTGGTTGATATGTTCACCAAGGCTTTATCTGCTCCTGTTTTCCATTTTTTGCTGTCCAAGTTGGGCTTGTGTGATTGGCACCAAGCTCCACCTTAATGGGGGGTGTGAAATACTTTGTATTTATATTGTATTTGAGGCATTGTTTGTGTACTGTAGCTTGTAGATGTAAATAAGTAATTTTGTGCGTTTTGTATAGATAGCTTTGCCGTTTTTCCTTTAAACACTGATGGTATAAATACCATCGTTTTTCTGTAACCTTTTGATAAGCAAAGTATTAGTGATTAAAAGAAACACTTTTACCCAAACCACCTAAAATCCCTAGATTTGTACAAATATATTTAAGGGATCTTATTCACTGCTTCCGTTGGCGGGTGGTAAGCTGTAAAACATTTCAGTTTAACTCCTTGCAGCCTAAGGAGTTCTTGCTAGAACTTACTCAAGAAAACAGTGTCCCTATCATTAATGATTGATTCTAGCATATCATGTAATTTAAACACATTATTGAGGAATGCTTCAGCTATACGCAAGTAAAGGAGGATGTTTAATAGGAAAAAAAAAAAGAGAATACTTGGTAAATCGATCCATAACTACTAAAATAACTTATTTTTCCTTTGAAATAGGGAGTCCTTAAACTAAAATCAACACTTACCTCTCTTCAGCTACCTTATGGTATTTTAACAGTTTCTAATAGTCTAGGATAAGCAGAGTTGTCTTGTTTATTCCTCTCGCAGTTCATGCATTTTTTAATGTGGGTTCACACGTCCTAAGCCATTCATTTCCAGAAAAACATTCTCTGCAACTGCAACTTCTTCATTGTGGCCACATAAAGGTACCCACTGTGGATCCGCCACTGTCTGCAACTTCTTCATTGTGGCCACTATACCTTTATGTCCTCCCATGGCATCATCGTAACTAATTCTGAAGATTTATTGTCAGAGATTTTTGTTAGCACCCACTACTAAGTGCCCTTTCTACCGTAATAACCCATCCTTCCATTCATATGCACTGTACTTAATACTGTTAGATTCTAGCTTTCGAATTATATCTTGAAAGGATCGATCCCCTTGCTAGCTCTATTTAATATCACCATATATTGAAATATTAATAAACAGAGGGAGGCAAACGAGTGACTCATCCCAAAATTCTAAAAAATAACTTACTGTATTAAGTTAGATCCATTTTTTCTAATTAAAATTATTCTAACTTTCGTATGTTGATTTTCAATTTTTTGGCTTCTTGTTATCCAATAATTAGGATCTAATTAAAAATATCCTAACTTTCGTATGTTGATTTTCAATTTTTTGGCTTCTTGTTATCCAATAATTAGATACAAATCCACGTAACTATTTGCTTTAGTGAAGGAGTTAGTTTTGTTAAAGCAAACTTTTGAAAATGAGCTACGTATGTATATGAAAGTTAAGATGATAAAAAGAGAAAAAAGAACATTATCTTGAACTTTAGGATACGGAAAAAGTGACTCTTTTCCACCTCTTTATTATAATAGGGTAAAGCAAACCTACCAATATCTTTATTGAATTTTTTAGTTGTAAAAAGGGATGCCTTGACTTCATTAATCAATCCTATAAGATAAAGCAAAGATAATATTTTAGTTGTCCATATTAAGCAAGCCAAGTACAAACTGTTCTTATCCCTTTCAAATGTGAATTTAAATTCTAAACTTTTAAAGAAATGTTAATTTTTAAATTGTTGTCTATCACAAGAATTATATATATATATGACCTCTCCTTTAATAGTTACGTATTTGTATAGATCATAATGGGCAGGGCCTTCACCTCCCTCGCTTAGGCTCGTGCTTGGCTCGAAAATTTTAGCCAACATGACCAAAAAATTCATTATAAATTTGAAAGATAAAATTTCAAAACATAAAAATAGATAAGGCTAAATATAATTTATGGCTAAAATGGTAGACTGATGAGAAATTGGAACACGATAATAGCCTAATGGATCTATAAGTTCGCTAATTGGGCCGCAATGTTGATTATTTGTGCATATGATTGAGCTTTCTCATTCTATGGTGGATCCAGTTGTATATTAGAATTGAGAAGGCCTGCTTGAGTTTGAATCCAATATAATCAAATTATCCAGATTTCCCACTTCTTTTTTAATTTTTTCTCCGTCACCAGGCGGAATGTTGTTTTAGGCATCAACATGAACAAGAAATTTCTGAAACAAAAGACTTTATAACATATCGTACGCTTGTGGAATGAAGCTAAGTTTACAAAGGGGAAACTTACAATCCCGTAAAAAGCTCGAGTGGCACAAGTGTTGAATGTGGTACAAATTATATGTTTTAAAAAAGAGGCTAACAAAAATTTTACGCTCTAATTAGTTACAATAATAGATGATATTTTGCGATTGCATGTTAATTTTAGTGTTTAAATTTTAGCCTTAATTATATTTTAGTCCAACTTTTTATAGAACTCTTTAAATATATAAAATATTGTCTTTGACTCATTAAGCATGTTTTAAACAAAAACATATTAATTTATATCCTATAAGCAATCGATCGATTATATTTTTATAACACAATTATTTGAAAACATTCTTTATTTTATGCATATTTATTTAATTAACTGATGTAAAGGACAAAGTTTATATGATAAATATAGATTGTAAATAAAATTATGGTAAGATAATAATTATGAGATTCTTATTACATTTATGTATCATTCCTAAAGTGTTCTTAGTCATTATTATATTGAGATTAAATATTAATTAAGCCTAAAAATGAGCATGCATTACATTTCTTTCTTATAAAGTAAATAGTTAATCTCATGAACTAAAGTATGAATATACTTAAATAAACATGTAGGTCTTTGTTAGAAAACAAATTCACTAAATTGACTCATATGAAAATTTTCTTTAGAATATTACTTGTCTATCTATAAAATTCTTATTATGATGATTGTATAAATAATCATTTGATTTGAGATCTTTAAAATATCACATATAAGGATTATAATATTTTGATGCTACTTATAATATATGCTTATTAAGGGTAGTTCAATCGGTAACAATTAGATAAAGCACGAACTCGTGGGATTTAATCGAGAAATCAATATAGAATTCATCATTCTAAAATAATTAGGAAGAACATTTCGTTATTTTTATTAGTATTGGTTTGAGAAATCCTTGATTAAGGTGGAGTAACACTTTGAAAATAATTTTCAAATGTAACTAATAAAATTAATTACTAATGGTTGAAAACTATTATAACTGGATTTAATTAAAGTAAATGTTCAGTTCTATACTATATGTTTAATAATAATATTGTATAATGAAAGAATTGAATCATATGAAAAATTATAAATAAAACGTTAGTTAAAACCACCATTACATTCCTAATATTTGGATAGTCATAGTAATTATTGGACGTCAATATTGATCTATATATATAAATTGTTAAATTAGAGAATTAAAATAAATTGAAGGAGTTTATCTTTAATTCTCTAATTTAACATTTTATCTAATCATAAATATGATTTAAAGATATAATTTTATTTGTTGCCATTTTATTAAGAACTTAAACATTCACGTACAAAGAATAGTTGTTGAAAGAAAATGTAATTTTAATCAAGATGGACATAATTATAAAGTTTCAAAACTTTAAGAAATTATAAGATATTTAATAACAAGGAATAATACGAAATATTGGATTTTATTTAGACTCAATTAATAGTTACTTATGATTAATTGTAATTCAATTTAAAGTTTAGTTGAAACTAGAATCATATTTTAATTAAAATACTAAAAGGTCCTAACTATATTATAAATTATTATAGATTCCAAAGAAGATAACACTTCTTTCTTAACGCTCTTTATACTATTTGTAGAGTTTTTCAACTTATTTGTGTGGATATTGTTATAGGTCAAATACAAGTGTGACTATGATAGTTGTGACAAACCAGTTTAAAAATATTCAAAGGAAACTTTAAGAAAAAGATCGTGCTACACAATATGATACAACATAAGTTTATATTTTGTTATGTTAATTCATCAAACGTGTTATAAAATTTAAAGTAATCTTGACTTATTAGAAATCAAACAAAATAACTTCATTTTTATTTCATTTTATACGAGATCAAATCTGACCTCAATCTCTTAACAATGGTATCAGAGTCAATTTTAAGTTTTATAACTTAATTAAAATTGTTTGATTGATATTGACTTTTTTTTTTGCAATTGAAACAACAAACCCAAACTTAAGAAAGATATGTTGTCCTAACGTAAGAATAAGGTATTCTAAATTAGGAAACGGGATGTTTGATAATGGGATTACCTTATATTAGGTGTGGATTGGCTATTTGTTGCCTTCAATATGACATTCTAAAGCTTGAATTAAATTATTCTAAGTTAAGTTTGTTTTGTAATTGGGTTATCGAAACTTATAACTTGGATTATATTAGAACAATCTTAAAATCAGAATAAAGTAATTCTATAATTAAATAAAAATTTTAAAATAGTTTTAATTTTAATTTAATGCCAAGATCAAATCAATTATTTTCTAATATAGTTAAAATTAATAATTACATTGATTTCTAATTAAAATTTAAAAATATTTTCTGAATTAGAATCTATTACATTTCAATTTGGATTGAAATTAATTATTTAAACTCCTTTATATTTAAGAAAGAAGTTTTCTTAGTTTAATTATAAAATGTTTCTTAATTAAAATTATTTATTTCAATTTGATTGAGATAAATTAAGTTTATTATTTTATTTGTTTAGAGGTTAATACCCTATTATATAGAGATTATTTCTTTATTAATTTAAATAATAAATGTATTAATTTATTAGAAAAGGTATTTTATTAAAATTTTAAAATATCTTTATTAATTAATTGAAAATGAGTCTTTTTAATATTTTAGAAAAGTAGTTTTTTTATTCTATTACGAAGTATTTTTAGTTAATTAATAGAGTAATCACTAAATAAATAATGCGAAGGACTTTAAATATTTTGTTTAATTTTGAAAGCGATTTTTAGTATTAGAAAATAGTTTTCTAATTAAAAAGTTGTTTCTAATTAGATTAGAGGTGATTTCTAATTAGCTTAGAATGTCTTATGAAATTTTGAAAAAGGAGCTTTTAAAATTATAATAAGTAAGAATAGTAGTTAGTTGAAGATTATTTTCAATTTATTAAAGGAGTCAAAATAATTGAAAATAGTTTTCAATTTGAATTAAAAATTTTCCAAATAAAATAAAATTTTAATTTGGAATTGAAATTTAATTCGCTTGAGAATCAATATATTGAATCTAATTAAATTATCAAAAGATTTGAAAATATTATTTTAGATTATGATGGTTAGCTAACTTGTCTATAGTATGAGAACTAGAGTGATAAAGGCCCTTTACATTTGATCCCTATTATATTTCATCTCAAGTATATGCTGAAACCTAATGCCATAATGGAGAAGCTAATTAAAGACAATTCCTAGTTCATGAGAATATGAGGATTCAATTGCGTAAAAGAAGTAATCCCTAATTACAGTCCAAGACAAGATATGGAGGACAAAGTCATCATTTGATCAAACATGCCTTGACAAAATTTACAAACAACTTTGCTTCTAAACTATTTTAACAGCAGGCTCCTAAGGTTCTCTGGCATAAATTGATATGGTTTAACAATCATATTCCAAGAACTGCTTTTATTATGTTGCTTGCAATGCTTAAGAAGTTAAATACTTCAGATAAGGTCAAAACTAGCTTAGTCCTTAACCCTTATTGCAATCTTTGTAACTTAGATCTAGAAACCAGAACCCCACCCCTCTCTTCTTTCAATGCTTTTATACCAAAGATACCTGGTTGAGCATTCAAATAGCACGTAATTTCTCTTAAACTGAACTAGATTGGGATAACATTGTGTTCAAAGTCTTCAATGCTACTCTTTTAGAGCAAGATCATCTTCTTTTAAAGCTTGTACTCTACATAACTATATATGAAACCCGAAAGGAAAGGAGCCAAAAGAGATACAAGTCCAAAGCATACAAACTCCTATGCTTTCAAGTCCAGTGCCCTGGCTATCATAAAGGAGCTCTTAGCGAGCAACTTCAGTGAGGCAAAATTCTTTAGGATTGCAACTTTTAAATGGGATTTAAATTAATCAAATATTAACTCACCATATCTCTTATTTTATGTTATATACTTAGGTGTTTATAATAAGTTATTTTGAATATGCCAAGCCTAATAAGATAACGTAGTTAGTATGATCTTTGGTTGTAATTTTATAAAACTTTGTCTACATTCTTTGGAATATAATTCTTTTAATTTCCAAAGAATAGCTAGAATCAAACTAGGTTTGATATTTTATACATATAAATTTGATTATGTTTTAATTTTATATATTTGACTATGTCAAATTGGATTACATATTTAAGTGTGTGACATTTTATATGTAATGTGTATTTGATGAGAATATTTGAAATTAAATCTCTTATTAAATATTAAGTAAAATTTGAGAATGTAATTGTTCTCTTCCATTATTTAAGTATAAAGCCAAAGTTAATTTTATTGTAAAGCTTGTTGAGTAACTCAAGACTCCTTTAACATTAATATGTTTTATCTTAAATTAATGGGTCCTACTTAACTTAGTTTATATGATTTGGATGAATAACTTATGATCATATAGAGGTAAGGTTAGGAATAATATATAAGAACTATTTTGGCAAGAGTTGTTACCTAATGAATCTAAGAGTCATATAAGATATGATTAATAAGAATTTTATCAACCTAATTTAATTTTAATTGATTTGTTGAGTAACTTAAGATCAACTAAATTAAAATTGCATTTTAGCCCACTACGAAATTAGAGCAATCTTTCTAAAATAGTAGTGACCTCCATTATTTTGAATAAAATAGTAGGAGTAACTCAATATATGATTAAAGTCCTAATCTTATTTGATTGTTATGGAATATAACCTATTATTTTGTTTTCTTACATTATTTTATTATGAACAGAAATTGCCTTTGTTTAGTATAGTTGATACTAAATTATTATCAAATTAAATTTCTTGGACATAGGTTAGATTTAGGAAAAGTTATCAAAGCTAGAAAGAAAAGTTATATGTCCATTATACAATTATACTTTTAATCCTTTTGAGGATTTTGGATACAAAGTTTTAGAGATTTATTAAATATCATATAAAAGATAAAATGCAATGACATTTTAAGTTGAATAATGTCCCAAAAACTTTAATGACAACATGTAAGATTGATGTCAACACTACGATACCACATTGTAAATATTTGCATGAAGTAGAGCCGAAAGGTATAATACCTTGATGGAATTATTCCATTTAACTTAACCTACTAAAGCATAAACAAGGACTATAAATGAAGACATTTATTATAGTAAGATAATAATTAAAGATGGTAATGAGTCGGGCCAAGCCCAGGCTTATTACAGGGGGCTTGGCCCTAATCCGAGGCCAATAGGATTAAGCTTGAGGCCTACTAAACCTGAGGCAGCCTAGTCCAAGTTTGAATTGCCTGACCGACCTAAATATATATATATATATATATATATATATATATATATATATATATATATATATATATATATATATATATATATATATATATATATATATATATATATAATTAAAATGTCAAAACAATTTTGTTTTTAGCAAAATAACGCCGTTTTGCTATTATTTGTCTACTTAGGCCCGATTCAGTTCAAGGCTCGAAATTTCAAAAATAGGGCTCGAGGCTCAGTCAATTCGGTCTAGCCCACTGACCTCGGGCCCTATTGTCATCTATAATAATAATCATCATTGGAAGAAAAATAATTATATAACTTTTCTTGCCGATACATAACAAATTAGAGATTATATATATTTCTAATTTATGCTTTTCAATATTTGATATTGAATTTGGATTCAACATTATTACAATGTTGAAAGCATGCTAATAAATAGATTATTATGCAAAAGTAATTGATATGAATTTATATCAATAGTTTTTTTAAATGTTGGATCAAGGGAGATTTGTGTTTAATATAAGTGGAAAGAATAGAAAGATAACCAGGACTATCACTTTATGTCATGTTGATTAAATCAACATAATGAGAATTATAAAGTTGTGTACAAGGATATATATTTATTCTAGTTCATTCTCTTTCTCGTGCACACACACCCACCCACCCACACACGCACACAAACATATCATTTAATTAAGAATATGTGAAACTTTAGGTTGAAGAATAAATGAATCAACCTTTAACAAAATGACGATTATAGTATTAAATTATTAGGTCTTAAGAAGATAATGAATTCGTTGTAATGACAATTTATAAAAGGATGAATAATTTTATTTCCTTATATTTACTAATGACTCTATAAAATAAAATCATATATATTAAATGAAATATGGATTTTATTTGACTCTAAATAAGTTAAGTATTGAAAATGTTGAAGCACTTTGATGAGATTGATGAAGTGAGATTTGAATTTTTTGGTTATCTATAGAGAATGAGATTCTCTAATGGATACCTCTAGAACTAAATTATATAACAAGATGAATTTGTGTAAGGAGGAAAAGCAATATGAGATATTGCATAATCTGGTATCTATTTCTTCTATAGTGGTGCTTAGTACAACAACTTGTCATTATAAGTTCCAATTAAACCAATTAGCAAGATAAATACTAGATATATAATGGTAGGACTTTAAAAGAGTCAAAGTTAATGATTTTGGGATATCATACTTAATTGAAGCATATTATCAAATAAATTTAGAAGTAAATTGGATAATAAAAAGTTACGAGATATTTAAAAGGTTGATGTCATCTTACAAATCATATTGAATAATAAGTTCGAAATAAATTAGACAATAGAAACAAGACATATGTATGACTATAATAGTTGCGATGGATCAATTTTAGAAATAGTTAGAGAAAAATTAAAAAAGGATCAAGCTACACAATAAGGTAATATTTATGTTAATTTTTATTATGTTCTTACACCAATTATGTTATAGAATTTAAAGTGATATTTTCATAAAATCAAATAAAATAGTTTTGTTATTATTTCACTACAAACAAAGTATGACGTCCCGCTTTAATTTTCAATAAAATGGTGATGAACATTGTTTTTTATTATTGACGTTGGTACATATCTAATTTAAAGGAAGATAAGAACATTTTTAAGAAATGAATTAGTTTTAACCGGATAATTAAGTTTAAGGTCAATTTGTAAAATAAGAAAGGTGTTCGCAATAAGCACCATATTTTATACATATAGGTGTTTTATCTATAATTTGAGTGTGAATTAAAAATATGTTGAAGAATTTGAAATAATACTTATAATTTAATTATATGAATTTGTGTTTTAACTACCAATTAAATATAAAATAAATATATAGAAATAGATCATAAATAAAAATTAGATAATATACTTAGAGTGATGTCTTAGGATTTCAAAAGGTAAAATAGCATAGTTTTTTTTTTAATAGAAGAGTTTTATGTGAATGAAAATTGACATCATGATTATAAAAAATAAAGCCATTTCTAAAGAAATAAAAATAATAAATAATCGTTTTTATTGAAAAAATAAGGGTTAATTACATTGAACCCCCTGGGACCTCTTTTGTTCCAGTTTTTGATTTTTTTTACAAGTATCATTTTTCCACTTTTGTTTACGGATCACCGATAAAACCTAATGGATAATGACAAAACGATGACATCTTAGTTGTTTTGGTGCCACTGGAGCATGACGTAGTTGTTTTGGTGCTACTGGAGCATGACGTGTCTTAGTTATGCCACCTAATATACATCATCTCGTGGTATTGTAATACATAATGTCATGTGTATCTGGTCCATTAGCTTGAAGCTTTGCTCTTCCCTTCTCTTATGATGGCTATATAATTGTGAAAATTCCGCTTAGCTTTAAAAGATTGTCTATTTATGGAGGAGTTAACTCAAACCTTGCTAATTATAACATTTAATATATGTGTAGTTAATTTGTTACTTATTAAACATCAATTATTTCCCATATTTATGTAAATTAGGGTTTCAATTTATTAATGTGTTAAGGTTTCAATTTAAGAATTTTAGATTCAATTTAAGAATTTTAGTTAACTTGATGTTATGTTTTTAATTATGTTTCCCATATTCAAGAATTTGTTTCAACTTCGCAATCATTCTCAACTCAACCGCAGTTATTGTCCTCCCACTTTCAAAAATGACAAAACGACGGTTGTTCTATTGAAGCCATCATTGAAGAATAAAGCTGAAGCACCACCGAAAGCAAAGATTCCCAAGGATGTAGGCCCACCAGGCCTTTTCTTTAAGAATTAAGTAATTTTATTCCTCTCTACCTTCAACTCGAGTTTTGGGTAACAAAGTGGTATCAAAGCTCAGGTATAAGCTTGAGGCTTAACCCCACGTCATGTGTTCGAATCCTGGCGCCAACTGGGAATGGAACCGTGGTGAAACCGTTATCATGCATACTAGGGGAGCGCCACAAACTAGCGGATGTGTGATGGACTTAAGTAATTTGATTCCTCCCTACCTTCAACTCGAGTTTACGTGATAACGGTTTCACCACGGTTCCATTCCCAGTTGGTGTTGGGATTCGAACACATGATGTGGGGTTAAGCCTCATGCACATACCTGAGCTTTGATACTACTTTGCTACCCAAAACTCAAGTTGAAGGTAGGGAGGAGTCAAATTACTTAAACATGAAGATCAACTTGAAAATAGTCATGTTGGAGAAAAGAGAAAAAAAGGAACATCAACATTCCTATCAATAGTAATCCATACCAATCGAAATAGATGAAATTAATCATTTTGGTTATTATCAAAAAGATTTTTTTTTGAAAAAGGGGAATAAATATAAATATAGAAAAATTACAAGGTCATCAAAAAGGAAAACCCATTATATACAACCCAATATTTACAACACAGAAGAAGAGCCAGCAAAAAATCAGTTACTACAACAAAAGGAGCCTAAACAGAACCCCCATCTAGCAACTATAATCGTAAGGCATGGCAAACATTAGAGCTACAAGAAACTTTCTTAGTCAATATTAACGCCCAAACATCAGAGATAATTAGGCAGATCAAACTCTCCTTCGTAGTAGGGGTATTCTGGAAGCGTCGAGAGTTGCGCTCTCGCCAAAGAGAATATAAAGAGACTCCTAAAACAATAAGATGGACAGATGAGTTGGATCCTGAAGTAGAAGTCAAATATCCAGTGAGAGTCATAAGATCGGATCTGGGATCCGTCCAACAGTAGAAGCCACAAACAGCTCTCCAAATAGAATAAGTAAAGGGGCACTAAAAAAAAAAGATGAGAACAAGATTCCATGTGAAGGGAGCACATAGGGCAAGAAGGATCCATTGGCACATAAGGAATACGATCAGCAGTCGAAAGCTTATTCTAAATAGCTAACCAGAAAATAAAGGAGATGCGGGGTGTTAGAAGATGGCTCCAAACCGTAGGTGTCCAAGGAATAAGGGGTCGGCGATGACGCAAATTGTTGCAAATAAAGCGATTAGTCAACTTATGCAATGGAGTCCCCTTCCAAAAGAAAGTGTCAGATTCTTGAGGAGTTGGAGAATAGCTAGGTTGGAGATGGCGCAGAAGGCGTGGGAACTTTCACGAGCTCCCATCAATAAATGAAATCATGCATGTTTTGAGAGGAAACAGTGGGGAAGTTCGGGAAGGAGTTACCTGAGAGATTAAAGGACCACGACTATCCCAATTATCATACCAAGGAGAAACTCTACGTCCGTCCTTGATAACACAAGAAGTCTTATGACGAATATCGTCTCTTAGTTTCAAAAGTTGATTAAGAAAAAAAGAGAAGCTGGCTTTTAGCTGAAGCGCCCAAATAAAATGGCCTTTTAGGAAATAGTATGCAGCCATTGGATCCATAAAGTTTCCCTATCCTCTAGGATCCACCAAAGTCGTTTGAGAATCAAGGAGCGATTAGCAAGTTTAATGGGCATAAGATTCAACCCACCTTCAGCCTTCATACAACAAACATCAGACCATTTCACTTTGGAAGCGCCGCGATTGTCATTAGAATGACTCCATAAGAAGGTTCGAAGGAGCTGTTCAATTTCTTTGATGATGCCTTGCGATAAAAAAATATGGGAACTCCAGTAGACATGCAAGGAATTAAGGACGGACTTAATAAGCTGTAGTTTACCAGCATAAGATAGAGATTTGTTGACCCATGATTTAATCCTCCGCTGAATCTTCTCAAGGAGTGGACGTCAATCAACATAGGAGAGTCTTTTAGTGGATACAGGAAGCCCAAGATAAAGAAGAGGGGGTGTCTTTCAGCATCATACCCGTGAGAGCAGAAATCGAGGGGGCCATGGAAGCTGCACCCTTGGACAAAATACAATGACTTTTAAGCAAATTGAGCTGTAGTCCAGAATGATGTTTGAATAGGTTGAGGGTATGCAGAAAAGTCCGAACAGACTCCAAATCCGCCTTGCAAAATAAGAGGAGGTCATCTGCAAAACATAAGTTAGTAATACCGAGGGGCTTACACTTGGAATGATACCTGAAACGGGGATTAGAGAGCGTTTCATGCCGGATAAAAGCATTAAGGGTTTCCATGACGAGAAGAAAAATATATGGGGAAAGAGGATCCCCCTGGCGAATGCCCTTAGCAGCACTAAAAGATCGAGTAGGGGCACCATTAATCAAAACTGAAAAAGAGGCCGAAGTGATACATTCCATGATCCACTGGGTAAATTGAGTTGGAAAGCCAAAGGCCTCCAACATGGCATGCAAGAATCCCCAATCAATACTATCAAAGGACTTATGAAAATCAATATTCAAGGTACAATTAGGAGGGCTCGAAGAACTAGAATAACCTTTCAGAAGCTCTTGAACAATAATAAAATTGTCCCCAATATAGCGACCTGACAAGAATGCACTTTGGTTAGCACTGATTAACGGGGTCAGAGCTTCCTTCAATCTGGTAGCAAGGATCTTAGAGATAATTTTGTAAAGAAAATTTGCACATGAGATTGGACGATAGTCGGCAAAGGTGGTGGGAATAGGTCCTTTCGAAACCAAGCATAAGAAAGTACGATTAATTTCCTTCAGCAATATTCCAGTACGAAAGAACTCATGGATGGCTTCCTTAATAAAATTACCAATAGTAGGCCACGCATGTTGATAAAAGTACCCATTAAACCCATCAAGCCCAGGAGCTTTCTTGCCATTCATATTAAAAACACAAGCCTCAATTTTGCTATCTACCACTGGTCGGGTTAAGAGAGGAAAAATAGAGGGTAAAACCTGTTTATGGTTAAGACACTGCAAATCCAAAGAAGAGATGGAGTTACAATCGGCAATACCAAGGAGGATATGAAAAAAATCCAAAGTGGCTTCTCAGATAGCCGTCGGATCATGGATAACATTACCATTATGAGAAATGCAATGAATCTTATTCTGGTTCCTTCTAGACAGAATTGAGTGGAAGAAAAACTGAGTACACCTGTCGCCATCCTGAAGCCAATTGATTCTAGCTCGTTGCTGCAAGAGAGAGGAGTGATTGCTAACAGCCTGCAGATAGCTAACGAGTGCGAGCTTTTCCTGATCAAGAAGAAGCTGGCTCATTGGGGTATCCGATAAGAGCGATTGCACTCGGGTAAGCTCTGATCTGGACTGACTGATTGCTTCAAGGGTGGAGCCCTATGAGCTCTTAAGAATTTTAAGTGCCTACTTAATAACTTTCAGTTTCTGTACATAGACAAACTGCTTGGTCCCCCGACATTTATGTGTAGCACCACGCATGTAAGCATTTCCAAAACCAGGATCTGAAACTAGATAATTATTGAAGAGAAACGGGTAATGAGCATGCATCGTTGGAAGCAAATCGGAAATCCTTATGGGAGTGTGGTCCGAAAACAGAGGGTCCAAAAAAAAGCTGCTAGGGAAAGACTGGAGTCAATGGTTATTGACGAGTGCTCGATCAAGCTTCTTGCGAATAAACCATCGATCCTTTTGCTTGTTAGACCATGTAAAGAAATGACCAACAGAGCTAAGGTCAGATAAATCCACCTGCTCCAAGCAATCCAACAAGTCAGAGGAGGAAGAACGAAGACTAATATTACTTTGTGCCTCCGAAGAGTAGAGGGTAGTGTTGAAATCCCCGCAGAGTAGCCAAGGTTTATAAACAAAACTACTAACATGGTGGATAGTAGTCCATAAATCCCGACGCTGAAATTCAAAATTGCTGGCATACACAAAAGAAACAAAAAAATCAAGGTGTCCTTGCAAAAAAATCTGATTTGTAGCGTCAACTACGTCAACTTGAACTTCAGAAGGATTGAAACAAACTATAATTCGTCCAAAGGCATGACGATGGTGATTAGAAATCCAATTCCATTGAGGTCCCAAAATGTGGAGTTTATGAAGATTAGCTAATCTGATTTTAATTTCAAGTAAGCCAAGCAACACAGGTCTTTACCGGAGCACCACATCTTTAAGAGCATGTAACTTAGAGGGGAGATTGAGACCACGAACATTCCAAGACAAAATCGACATATTAAGAAGCAGAGGGGTTGAGGCCTTTAATCTTGCCTCGTTTGGATTTTCTAAGAGAAACAGTGCCACTACTCTCAGCGGTAGAAGTGCAAGGAGAAGAAGGTCCAGGGACAGCCCGAACTAGAGAGAGCTCAGTAGACACAACTACACCAGCTAATGCCATAGGGGAAGTGCTTACGTCGACCACTCCTTAGAGAGTATTAGGAGGAGAAGAAAGCGTAACCAATGCAGAAACAGTAGGCTCGGGCAGCTTAGAAACAGCATGCACAGGTGACCCAGAAGGATCAGACACAGACATAGGAGGAAGAGCAGGCACTACAGCAAAAGAGGGAGTCTCGGATTGACGAGCCTCAGCTGACACCGATGTCATACCAGAATCGAGATCACCTGTGGTAATGGAGGTTCGATCTAAAGGTGTCGAGTGGCCATCTTCCTGAGGAGGAATAGCAATAGAGGGATTAGCAAAGTGACGAGCCCCAGAAGACAACAAAGGTGGAGCAGGGTCGGGCTCCACAGTAGCATGGACGGTGGAGGCTAAGGAGCCAGTAGGACACAAATGGCCTTCCCCTTTAGGAGAAGACTCGACAATACTCATCAATTCAGAGTAGCAACCAATAGTAAAGAGCCTCCCCGTGGGTTTCCAGAGCGACGAAGAAGGTTTGAGAGGGGGCCTCCAATGGTAAGAGACAGCTATGCTGTCTTCCCATAAGGTACTCCCTTCTCCAAGTTGCATGATAGGGATTTCAGAAGGGAGATCCTTGGAGAGGGGAATACTTACACAGACGCGAGCATATCCAATACGTTTCTTATGAGCTGTATTCTCGTCCATGCAGAGTGGCCTACCGATGAAGCTTGCAATGTGACTGAGATCCTGCGTCGTCCAATACTCCAGGGGAACTTGATGGAAATTGACCCAGATCGGCAAACTCTGAACCTTGATATTGTCCAATGTAAGAACCTTGAGAAAAAGAGGCTGACTTCTGAAATGCCAAGGCCCCTCCTCGAGGATTTTGTGAGCAACGGAGGTCGAGGAAAAAGAAAAGAGAAGGAGATTGTCTTCCGAGAGAAGGACATTCGAGAGGCCCCTTTTCTTCCAATATTTAAGCGCCCAACGCTGAATGAGAGGGAAGGCTGGCCGTTTATCAAGGAAGAAACCAACTAGAGTGGAATTCTAGGAGTCAGCGCCCGCTTGAAGAATAGCCAGGTCAAGGGAAACTATGAGCTTCCCGTTGACGTCACTCGGGTTGGTATAGCTTAGAGTAATCGGAATGGAATCATCGACAACCTGCTTCCAAGATTTGTTGGTAGGGGCAACAGCGGAAATGGGGTTAGGAGAGGGGTGGGAAGGTGCAAAAGAAAGGGGAGGGGGGGGGGGGAAATCAGCAAGAGGGGTAGGAGCTGGGTCAGGCATGGTCGGAGGCAGGAAAAGGTTTCAAAGGCCAGAAAGGGAATCTAGAGAGAGGGGAGAGTTTCTCGCACTAACCCATTAGTTCTCCTACTAAATACACATCCAAACATATAACCTTAGGACCAGATGTAATACTTAATTTAGATTGTCATATCGCCTGAAAAATTACTACTAGAATGGGCAAACAAACTACAATTAGTAATCCAAATTGAAAAACCATTTGAAGGATTAAACAATGTAAGTACTTTGTGGAATTTTATTATAAATAAAACTACTGGAATCGTATTAGATTTTCTTTTAGATAATGTATAAATAATCAAACATTCCACTGCCTTTTTAACTATTATCAAACTAGTTAGAGTCGCTCAAATAATTATCAAGAAATATATAAAGAATTTATAGAAAAGATATTGTTTCATACAAACAAGAAATTGAAAATGAAGAAAGAAGAAACGCTTTATGACATTTAAATAACATAAGAATTTGTGATATTTATTACTTAGAACAATATATTTGTGAATTAAAAAATATTATTATAAATTAACTAGACCCAACAAGAAATGTATATCAAATTTGTATTCGAAATTATCTTATCCTATAAATAAAATAAGAGAAGAACAATTTTTATGTAAACATAGTAAAAATTTTGTAGCCTATAATTTAGGAGGAGCTATTTCAATAACAAAAGAAGTACTATCACATAAATGTTTAGAAGCCATTTTACATAAAAAATTACGACATAATGATATTCAGCTCTATTGTTCAAAATATGTAGAATTACCACAATGGCTGTGATTTTAAATCCTATAAGCATCCTAGAAAAAAACACCCACGATTTAAACCTCAAAGTTATAGATGGAAAAATATTCTCATAAATATTATAAAAAACAACCTTTCAAACCTTATAATTTTTTTAGATGAAAAAATTATAGACAGTTTAAAAAAGTTTTTTAGACGTAAACATTATAGACAGTTTAAACCGAAAAACAATATTGTCCCCAAAATAAAAAATCTTGTAAGTGTTGGCTATGTAAAGAAGAAAGGCATTATGCTAGTAATTGTCCAAAGAAGAATCAAAACAAATATAAAGAAAAAATCAATATATTAAACTCTGCATTTGAAGAAAACTTAGAACCAATTGAATCAGACTATGAAACTAATTCAACAATTTCATCAATAGATCAATATGAATCCCAAAAGTCAAAATCATCAGCTGAATCCGAATATAACTTTTATTCAAGTGATCATTCAGAATAAAAGAGTAAATGCATATATAGATATTGGAGTTACTATATGCATAGCTTCAAAACACTTATTAAACACTTGGAAAAAATTAGATAAACCTCTTCACATTAGTATAGTCGACGAGAGTATAAAGTCAATTTGGTATATAAGTTATTACAATAATCTAATAATTGAAAATATACATTTACAATACTATCTATTTATCAACAACAATCCAGATTACCATTAATCTTAGGTAACAATTTTCTCAAATTATATAATCCTATTTGTCAAGATTTATATTATATAACCTTAAAACACTAATAATAAAATCACTAAATCAAAAGGAATTATTCTTAAAATCCCTATATATCATACCACCTATTACCAAAAATTACAAATATTAATAGAAAAATTAGATTATTTACGTTCTATCTTCTCAACAATATGTCTATTCAAATAGAGATTGAAACATTATTAGAAAATATTTGTAGCGAGAATCCACTAGGCCCTCTTAAAATAGTAATACTCAATTAATTGAAATAAAATTAAAAGATCCTACACAAGAAATAAACATACGAAATAATATTCCTTATACCCAACAAGATGTTCAAGAATTTATTATTAAATGTACTGAACTCTTACAAAAAAATTTAATTTCACCAAGCATTAGTAAAGATTCAGCCCCTGCTTTTTATGTAAACAATCGTTCTGAACAAAAAAGAGGAAAATGAAGAATGGTAATTAACTATAAAAAATTGAATGCAGCAACTATAGGTGATGCTTATAAATTACCTAGAAAAGATTATATTATTAATAAACTTAAGGAACATAATTGGTTTACAACTTTAGATGCAAAATTAGGATATTAGTAATTACCTTTACATGAAAACACTAAACCACTCACTGCTTTTACATGTCCCCCTCAGAAACATTTTCAGTGGAATGTATTACTTTTTGAATTAAAACAAACACCTATCATTTATCAACGACTTATGGGTAATAATCTTGAAGTCTTAGAAGAATTCACTCTCGCTTATATAGACGATATTATAATCTTCTCTAATACAGATAAAGATGACCATTTAAAAAAGGTTAAACTAGTACTTCATAGATATAAAGAAAAGGATTAATCTTAAGTAAAAAAGAAAATAAAATTAGCTCAACAAAATATTGAGTATTTAGGACTTGAATTCCATAATGGATTCTTAAGATTACAACCAAACATTATTTCTAAAATACAACAATTTCCTGATATATTAAAAAATAGGACTCATGTTCAACAATTTTTAGGCATCCTTAATTATATCTCTAATCTGGGATTTTTTTTTAAATCTTGCTAAAGAAAGAAAAAGTTTACAACTAAAATGTAGCACTAAAAGTCAATGGAATTGGACCACTGTGGACACTAACACAGTACATACATTAAAACGTTTATGTAAGGATTTGCCTGTATTATATAATTATCTTCCGAAGGACACACTTTTGGTACAAATTGATGCCAGTATAGATATATGGGTAGGTTGCCTTTTGGAAAAACCACTTAATCAAAAGAAATATTTATTATACAAGTATATAAGTAGGACATTCAATTCCACTTAATTGAAGTATCCAATACATGAAAAGGAAACATTAGCCTACCTTAAAACTTTGAGAAAATGGCGAATTGATTTATTACCTACTGAATTTTTTATTCAGACAAATTCAAAATATTTATGTGGATTTATTAAATACAATATAAAAAGAAATTATAATTAAGGACGGTTAATTAGATGGCAGTTAGAATTAAATCAATATAATTTACATATTTATTACATAAAATCTTCTAGCAATAGTCTTGTAGACATATTAACTAGATAATGGAAGTAGCCATTATAAGTCTTAAGGATTCGGTAACCAAAAAGGAAGCAGAATTACTGGAACTACAACAAGAAGTTGAAATAGTGACCAAAGTAATTAACCAACTAAGATCAACTATTACCCTTCTTGAAAAACAAATATCTTCGAAACCCCTATCCAAATGTACCTCAACTCTCACTATTCAACCCATCACACCTCAACAAATTATCCAACCTCTTATATCAATCCCACCTGAAACTAGTAGTTGTTCCTAATGAAAAGCAGACTTTCAAGAGGACAAAGTATATGTTATTTTTAATGGACCCATGGCTGGCATATATGATGAATGGCATAAAACAATAGTATATATCACAGGAAAAGCATCAATTCTCAGCAAAAGCTTCCCAAACAGACAAGCGACTGAAAAAGCTTTGTTGGAATTCAAAAACTCAGTTTTAAAGCCTCAATATAAACAAGCTTTGGAAAAACTTCCTTCAAAATCCAAATTGAAGTCTTTGGAAAAACCAGTTAATATGGACCGAATCAATGCTGTACCTACCAAAGCTTTTAAGGATGAAATGCGAAAAATTATGTTAGAATTGTTCTATGACTGTTTCCAAGCACTTAATGAATGGACAGATGATCATAAGATATTTCAATATTATCCACAAAATAGAGGAAGATATGGACCCAAAGCAATCATCTTCCCCGAAGTTGATGCATTAACAACCAATCTGTTCTTTCAACTAATCGACACTATTTATCTTACAAGCTTACAAATTCTGTCAAAGTTTCCTACAGGATTTATCCAAGCAGTTAAAACTTATAAGGACAAATTTGCTAAGGAAAGAGAAATCTTTATCGAAGTTTTTAGCAGCTATCCAATTTTCAAAGAAACCGAAAATCTTAAGGAAGTTGAAATCAAGGTATCCAGAGTAGCTTTTATTCAAATTGGAATCAACAATGGAATGTATCCTCCCATCGACGAACCTCCTCGACATCAGTTTGAATGGAAAACTATCAACCATTTCAATCTTAATTGTCTAGAAGGTATCTACCAACAATGCATTTGGATCAATACAGACTCACTACATAAAGTAAATTATAAAGGACCAAACATGATCATGGTTTCTACCTATAAATCGCTATCTCTCCAAAAGCACAACAAATACTACGATAGTTCGAAGAGCCATTATCCAAACTAGACAGCCTTACTGACTTGTCAGAACCATTGAAATATGTCACCTGTAATCAACTTTGTAATCAATCAACTTCGCAATCATTCTCAACACAACTTCAGTTATCATCCTTCCACTTCCAAAAATGACAGAGACGACAGTTGTTCTATTGAAGCCATTATTGAAGAATAAAGGCTAAAGCACCACTGAAAGCAAAGATTCCTAAGGATGTAAGCCCTCTAAGCCCTTTCTTTATTGTCTTTAGTTTTTACTTTAAAGATTTCTTTGCTTTTCGCAAGAATCTCTTTTCCTTTTATCTTCCATAAGTGTTTTTAGCCTTTTCCTCTCTTTTCTATCTATATAATGTAGAGTTTGAGCATTTGCTCGAACATGAAATAAACTGCTACTATTTTTGTCACTCCTTTTGCTCATTCCCCTCTTACCTGACGTTGTCTTTCATATGGAAGAATGCAAAGAAGGTATGAAGTTAATAGTATTTTTTGTTTCATCAATTATTACATATGTTTTTTATCTTATCATCTATGCATGTCTACCTCTTTTTACATTTCCATCTATCTGTTTTACATATTTAGATCCATATTCTATTAATTTATTTTTTGAAATGTTTTAAATATCAGTTCCCTTCTTATCTCTTACATTATTTATTAGATTATGCATATCTGTTGGGCCCCAAATTTTTGTTTTCTTGAAGTTACTAAGTATGAATTATTTTGATTTATGATTTATGGCCTAGTTTGATTTTATTGAAAGTATTAGTGGAAAATTTGGATTTATTTGAGTTTAGCAGGGAATAAGTGTTTGAAAGAGTAAAAACGTTTAAGGGCAAAATGGTCAAAGCACTTGAGTTATGAAGTTTAAGGCTAAGCATAGGAGGGCATTATAGTCCTTGCCCATGTTTGTAGGTTTAAGAAATTGAAGAAGAAAAGAAAGAAAGAAGAAAAGAGGAAGAGAAAAAAAATAGAAGAGAAGAACGAAGAAGAGAGTTGGTAGAGTGAGGGAGAAGAAGAGGAAGTTAGTTTCAGGCGTTTTCCGACAGATTTCAAGCATCCTTAAGGTAAGATTAACTCTTTTATCTATGTTTGAGATGGATGGAAACCTAGAATAGGTTGTATGTGTAGCACCCCACTCCCGACGTGACCCGAACCCGACATCAATAAGGATATCCGTCCGTGACCCATGAGGGTATGCATTGAACGACCACAAACTTTTAAAACACGTTATACCTTTTTCTTTTCTTTCAAAACCAAAGAGTGCGCAGAATCAATGAATAAACCGCCCAATCGTAACAAAAACGCTTCCAATAAAACAATTTCAGTTTTACAACACATTTACACAAAATCATTTGGCCCATCAATCAAATCAATATACTAATGCAGACGTGGACGACATCGATCCCGACCAAACTCGCTCAAGCTAGCGGTAGACATACTCCCTGTGTCTAACGGGTACTCTTCATTCCTGAAAATAGATGCAATGTTGGGTGAGTTTATGAACTCAATGAGAAACCATCATCGATGGTTCACCCAACTCATGCATTCACAAATCATATACACATAAAGACACAAAGAACATTTACGTAATATCACATGCAATTTCTTTATTCACATTTTCAGTCATTTTCGGCCATACACAAATGCAATGCACATGTGACACTTTCAAATTCATTTCGTTGTTGTGACTGAGCGTTAACACTATTCACATTTTCGGCGAGTAGGAAAGCCCTCTGGGTATACACTACTGCCCACTCACATTGGGATAGGAGAGCCCTCCTGCATACACTATTCCCTTTCACACAAATCACATTTTAGGCAAGTAGGAGAGCCCTCCTGGGTATGCACTACTGCCGTTTTGGCCTTAGGCCCTTTTCACAAATATCGAGCTCATAGCTCTGATCACAAAGCTTCAGTCACAACTACCAATTATCTGATCATTTAACTATGCATGAATGCATATGTCACATTTCAAATTGTCAGTCATTTCTCATTGTCTTCGGACTTTTAGTCCGGTATTTCAGTCATGTGATTCAGTTCATTTTCACTTACGCATTTACAATTCATTCATGCAATTCATACACATTTACTCATCTTTGCACTTCAATATCACAATCAAAATATTTCAGACACCCATGGTCCGAAATCACAAAACAATCACACACATATCCTTCCTTAACTCCTCATGGCATTGGTGCATACAATAAATAAACACATAAGGCTGAGAAACCAACTAGGTTACTCACCTGCACTTCCGAGCTACAGCCTGGAAGTCCCAATACTGTCCGTGGAATGCCGATCCATCGTAACCTCTATATCAAATCAATAAATCACATTACCAATTATGTCAAATTCAATAATTAATAAAGAATACGATAAATATTATACATGTTATGACATTCCCAATCCAATTCCTAATTACTCAATTTGATCACTCTCACTAATCCATAACACTTCCAATTATTATAAACCAATTTACCAATTAATCACTAATAAACCAAATCATTTAACATAAATCCTCAAGCTCATTACTTGTAACAATCACCTTATAATCCTTTAATCATTTCATTTGAATTGCAATTTCCTATTCTAAAAATTCAATTAATCCATAACCAACTAAATTTTCAAATTCCTAAATCCCTTATTAAAACCTTAAAATTCACATTTTTGATCACATCCTCGCCATGCAAGCACAAAGACACCTCGCCGCGGCGAATCGCACATTCCTCGTCACAGATGCCCACGTACGACGCGACGACGACGCTTTTCTCCTCCGCCATGGCGCATCTAACTCCTTCGCCGTGGCGCATGCGCTTATATCCCATTCGTCATGACGTATCAATTATAAAATCATTTATTCGTCATGACGCGCACACTTAGGGAGCTTGTCGCGGCGTGTTCTTCACACGTCGCGACGTGCAAACCCAGAAATCGTCCGAAAACCCAGAAATCTCATCTGATCTTTTCATCTAATCTCATCCAAATTCATTCTAAACACTCTCAATCATTTCTAAGCCTTAAACCCAACTCATATCTAACCTCAATCCATCATTTAACTCGATTTCCATCAAAAACCCAAATCAAAACCATCAAACCCTATCATCGTAAACTTTCAATTTCTCTAAACCATTTCTTACTCAAATCACTGATTAATACAAATGATTTAAGGCATAAACACATGGAAACTTACTTGATTTAAGCTTCAATCCTTTGAGAATCCATCAAACAACTCCAAATCCCAAATTTGCTCACCCACGACCGTCAACGATGGCAAAGAGAAAATGAAGAAAATGAGCTTACCTTTAAGCTTATGATATATATATATATGAGATCATCACCTCATGTCCAATTCTTAGGTCTAATACATCCGATTTCTATTCTATTTTTCTCCCAATTTCGCAATACTCAGAACTAATAATTCCTGAATTCATAATTCAAATTTATTTCATATCATTTGTCAATCAATCTCGGACTTTAATCACATTAATGGGTCCCTAGGCCAATTTTCTCGTGGGATCTATTACTCTAAAATTTGGGAAAATTCCATAAATTCACAAAATTAGGAAATGCTTATTTCTATACTCATATTCCAATTTCCAGTTCTCTAAATTCCATTTCCTTCCAATTTCATATTCAAAACCTAATTAATACACTTATTCAATTTCCACTTTTCACAACCCAATCCTCATCTGTCCTATTATAACCAAATTTCCGATTACACATCTAGCCAATTTTCATCTGAACAATTATAACCAATTTTTCGATTTCGAGAATCGTCATACATGTATGTACATATATATATTTATGACATTTACCAATAACTATCGAAATCAGAATGCATGTTTGATGCAACACTTTGCCTGCATTTAAATCCTAACCCGATCCAACTTACTAATATACCCGTCACTCCGTAGAACGGATGTTACAATTCTCCTCCTAATAAAAATTTCGTCCTCGAAATTTCATATACGATTTGTCAAAACAATAGGTAGTTCTTTTCAGTCATTGATTCTCTGATTTCCACTTATTTCACTATACTAATAATTTCGCCAAATCTTTCTTAACTTTACATTGCCTTTACTCGCAAGTCATCACTTCCAATATCAATAACATGCATATCGGATCTTAACAATATTTTCAAATCCAATCTATGAAACATTTGGATCCGAATCATCTTAAATCTTAGCTTGCCATTAATCACACTACTATCACTTACCTCATTTTCCTTTCTCAATCTCTACACGATTTTAATGATTTCGCAAAAATCCTAGCAATTCTTTATATCCAATACCAATGACATACACATCCGATCATATTGATATTTCCTATTCCTGTCCATATAACACTTTCTAAATTCAATTCATCTTTTAAATTGCTACTGACTTGACGATCTATATATATCGATTCACAACACGGTCGCATCGTGGTCATTAACAACAAATTTCATTTCCCATTTACCTGTTATCTTAATCAATACATAGTTGGCCGAAGTGACACATTTAGAAACATCCCATGTATCGCTTGTCATATTGCATCTCTCCAATGCCAATTACTAATCTCATAAGGTTTCAACAATATCGATAATCATCGCTTGACTTATTCTCGTCAATTTGGATTTCTTAACCCTATTACCGATTCAAAACACCTATCAATCTCAACTCAAATCATTTAGACCTTTGACTATATTAGGTCCTGTTCACTTTATCGTCCGATTTAACAATTCCTCTTTAGCTATAAAACCTTTTATACTCTTTTCAAGTGATATTTCCAATTTAACACAATCAATTTAACTTATACATCAATCTCATAAACCTATGGACTCCAAACCTATATTAGTTTCACATCGATAACACACAACAACCATATAGGTCAAACATACTCATAATCTTTCAATGTCACATTTTACTTTCTATTTCGCTTTTAATACACTTTCTTTATAACTTCGATTATTCCTTAAGTTTCCACTAACAATTCCTTTCATGAGTTTTACTCATATTTCCTAATCCAAATACATTACTCATTTTCTTTACAGCTAAAACTATTCACAAATTTCTCGACATCGCCCACTATTCAAATTTCTAGATTCAGATTTTGCCATGCTTTCAATACATATCTCGCACACTTGATTTAGAATTCCCAATTGCTAATATCGCTCCTTTTTACACTTTACCAACTCGATAGTTTATATATAATCTTTCATCCAGCTTCATAATCTTATCATCTAATTATTTGCTTCCTTATCAAAATTTCAAACATTCAACACCTAATCCTCTTCCCAATTCACTCATATAACTTATTCATTATTACTATACAAACGATATTCATCCAAAACATTTTATGTACAAATAGAATCTCCAAACTTTTCACAACACTTTCCAATACACTATCCCATACAATAAATTTTCAAGTCATCAAATACCAATGCAGCCCATAAGCTTATACTGATCTCCATACACATAAAATCTTTTTACATTTTTCCAATAGATCACATTATCATCTTTACAATTCATTTAATATTATAACACCAATTCAATTGATATGATCAATACTCGAATTGAACATTTCTCCAAGTATCTCTTCTTACAATCATTTGTCATACACTTCACATATTTTCCTTCTAACACTTTCCTTATCATTTACGGTCAGAAGACCTTTACCAATTTCTGGACGTATCCAGTATACAATCAATCCTATAATAACTCCAAATTCCTTATATACTTATCCTTTACAATTTCACATTTATCAACGCTTTATTTGCATTTAATCTCCCAATACCATGTTCGAATAATAATTCATCCACTAATTATTCAATCACAATCCAATTCACTCTTATAAAACTTACATGCCAAACAATTTCCTCAATGCGCTAATTTTTCTTATTCACTTTTCAAATATATTCAATCGATCATCATCCACTTTGAACACAATTTAAACATTTCACTCTAAACACAAATAAGACATGTTGCTCTTCAAGAGCATAATGACTCTTCATATCAATAATCAATTCAGATCATTTCCTAATTATCGGTTATTCCAATGAGGAACAAATTTTCTCACGATCTTTCTGAATTTCATCAAATATATTTTGGCACACATTCCTTTACACTAGATTCTCCACATAGTTCAATTTATTCACTATCATTTCAAACAAAATTTTCAAAACCACTTTATACTTTCCGATATTCACACCAAATATATCGATCGGTATTCTCCTCAGATCACAACTAATATCTTTTTAATGTTCAATACTCCTATTACACAGTTGATCTCTTTACATTATCGTAACACATACCTTCTTAATAACTGAGTCTATCTTTTACACTCCTAATTACGACTTTTCATTTATTTCACATTTTTCTCCAATTTGTCCTTTCATTGCTAAACTTTCAATTTTAATCATCTAATCAACTTAATCCAATTTAGGGAACTTCTTCTTTCAATTCCTAATCATCAACAATTTGTCACCTTTCTTATCGATTTCAATTATTCACAATATCCTCGTGACGATCAATCTATGCCATAATCCATATAACTAGAATATCCTTTTATACCATTCATTAAGGTACCTACCATTAACAATATTACGTCAATTTACCAATTAGTCATTTATATCAAGACACCTCAATCTCATTTAATCTATGACCACATTTTTCCTTTCCGCATCTATCCTCGATCGTGAGGCTTTTACCAAACCAATATCCTAATTACAATCTCAATTCATTTCCAAATATCACTATAAACACTTTCGTTCTTACTCTATCTCACATGAACTTTTAACTATTTGACTTGGCGGTTATCCACTAACGCACCAATTGGTTTCGATATCATTTCCAATTTCGGTGTGCATTCAGATAGGCAAATCCGCTGACCTTAACAACTGCTCACTTTTTCACCTATCAATATCCCTTTTCTTACCTTTCGATCTCTTTTCATGATTTCGCTTTTACTCAACCACACTCAAATCCATATTACAACAATCATAACTCCCATCACGCTTTCATCAAGTAACTCTATTCATAAAACATTTTATTTCCATTACTTATACACTTTCAATTTTGCCATCTTTCACATATCTCTATGATTTCCTCTATACACATTCACAACTACACATATACAAGTCACATCTATTTCACATTCATAGATCGTCCAATATAACTCTAATGTCGTATTTCATAATACGCCCATCGCATTCAATGCACTAAATCTCCAATTATCACATCGCACCATATACTTGTTCTTATTCCTTGATTTCCACAACTTCCATTTATCACATTTTCCATATCATCTATTCTTCACTATTCCTAACCACTTAAACCACTAGTACAGCTCATGTATGAGACTCATATGCTATCTGGGATCGTGGTCACCGCTCACGAGACGTGACTTATATGCATGTACTTTGACACATTTTTCTCGTAATGCCCATGTAAGATTGTACTTCGGCTCGATATTACATATGTAGCACCCCCCCGACGTGACCCGAACCCGACATCAACAGTGATATCCGGGTCCGTGACCCGCGAGGGTGGCGTACTAGAACAGTCACTAACTTTTAAAACACGTTATACCTTTTTCTTTTCTTTCAAAACCAAAAGAGTGCGCAGAATCAATGAATAAACTGGCCCAATCAGAACAAAAACGCTTTTCCAATAAAAACAATTTCAGTTTTTACAACACATTTACACAAAATCATTTGGCCTACTGAATCAAATCAATATACTAATGCAGACGTGGACGATAATCGATCTCGACCAAACTCGCTCGTTAGCTAGACATACTCCCTGTGTCTAACGGGTACTCTTCATTCTGAAAAATAGATGCAATGTTGGGTGAGTTTATGAACTCAATGAGAAACCATCATCGATGGTTCACCCAACTCATGCATTCACAAATCATATACACATAGACACAAGAACATTTATGTAATATCACATGCAATTTCTTTATTCACATTTTCAATATTTTCGCCATACACAAATGCAATGCACATGTGACACTTTCAAATTCATTTCGTTGTTGTGGACTGAGCGCTAACACTATTCACATTTTCATGTAGTAGGAAAGCCCTCCGGGTATACACTCATCGCCCACTCACATTGTGGATAGGAGAGCCTCCGGTATACACTATTCCCTTTCACACAAATCACATTTTAGGCAAGTAGAGAGCCTCCCGGTATGCACTATCGCCGCTTTGGCCTTAGGCCCTTTTCACAAATATCGAGCTCATAGCTCGATCACAAAGCTTCATCACAACTACCAATTATCTCGATCATTTAACTATGCATGAATGCATATGTCACATTTCAAATTGTCACCATTTCATTGTCTTCTGACTTTTAGTCCAGTATTTCACCATGTGATTCAGTTCATTTTCACTTACGATTTACAATTCATTCATGCAATTCATACACATTTACTCATCTTCGCACTTCAATATCACAATCAAAATATTTCATACACCCATGGTCCAAATCACAAAACAATCACACACATATCCTTCCTTAACTCCTCATGGCATTGGTGCATACAATAAATAAACACATAAGGTGAGAAACCAACTAGGTTATTTCACCGCACTTCCGAGCTACACTGAAGTCCCAATATCGTCTGTGGAATGCCGATCCATCTAACCTCTATATCAAATCAATAAATCACATTACCAATTATGTCAAATTCAATAATTAATAGAATACGATAAATATTATACATGTTATGACATTCCCAATCCAATTCCTAATTACTCAATTTGATCACTCTCACTAATCCATAACACTTCCAATTATTATAAACCAATTTACCAATTAATCACTAATAAACCAAATCATTTAACATAAATCCTCAAGCTCATTACTTGTAACAATCACCTTATAATCCTTTAATCATTTCATTTGAATTGCAATTTCCTATTCTAAAAATTCAATTAATCCATAACCAACTAAATTTTCAAATTCCTAAATCCCTTATTAAAACCTTAAAATTCACATTTTTGATCACATCCTCGCCAAGCATCAAAGACACCGCCGCCATGCGAATCGTGACATTCCTCGTCATGGCAGATGCCCGTACGCCGCGACGACGCTTTTTCTCCCGCCATGCGCACCTAACTCTTCGCATGCGCGGCGCTTATATCCCATTCGTCATGACGTATCAATTATAAAATCATTTATTCGCTATGACGCGCACACTTAGGAGCTTGTCACAAGGCGTGTTCTTCACACGTCATGACGCAAACCCGTAAATCGTCCGAAAACCCGTAAATCTCATCCGATCTTTTCATCTAATCTCATCCAAATTCATTCTAAACACTCTCAATCATTTCTAAGCCTTAAACCCAACTCATATCTAACCTCAATCCATCATTTAACTCGATTTCCATCAAAAACCCAAATCAAAACCATCAAACCCTATCATCGTAAACTTTCAATTTCTCTAAACCATTTCTTACTCAAATCACTGATTAATACAAATGATTTAAGGCATAAACACATGGAAACTTACTTGATTTAAGCTTCAATCCTTTGAGAATCCATCAAACAACTCCAAATCCCAAATTTGCTCACCCACGACCGCCAACGATGGCAAAGAGAAAATGAAGAAAATGAGCTTACCTTTAAGCTTATGCATATATATATATATGAGATCATCACCTCATGTCCAATTCTTGTGGTCTAATACATCCGATTTCTATTCTATTTTCTCCCAATTTCGCAATACTCAGAACTAATAATTCCTGAATTCATAATTCAAATTTATTTCATATCATTTGTCAATCAATCTCGGACCCTAATCACATTAATCATCCCTAGGCCAATTTTCTCGTCCGATCCATTACTCTAAAATTCGGGAAAATTCCATAAATTCACAAAATTAGGAAATGCTTATTTCTATACTCATATTCCAATTTCAGCTTCTAAATTCCATTTCCTTCCAATTTCATATTCAAAACCTAATTAATACACTTATTCAATTTCCACTTTTCACAACCCAATCCTCATCTGTCCTATTATAACCAAATTTCCGATTACACATCTAACCAATTTTCATCTGAACAATTATAACCAATTTCTCGATTTCGAGAATCGTCATACATGTATGTACATATATATATTTATGACATTTACCAATAACTATCGAAACTGTAATGCATGTTTGATGCAACACTTTGCCTGTACTAAATCCTAACCCGATCCAACTTACCAATATACCCGTCACTCCGGTAACGGGATGTTACAGTATGAGTAGAAATCGTTGGAGTTAGGGTTTATGGAAAAGATTTGTAGATTTGCATGGGTTGTTGTGTTTTTGATGTTTTGGTGCTAGAATAAGTTCAGAATGGTAGTATATGACTTGGTTTATGGCCTAGATGTGTTGTAGTAGAATAATGGAAGGTTTTTAAGGTTGAAAATGGCAGAACTTGGGTTCGGGAGACGAAGCTCCCGTCCGCACGTCGCGACGTGCGTGAGGTCGCACGACCATGGCAGGCAGAAGCCACACGTCATGACGCAGCCGAGCCGCACGCCGAGGCGTGCGATAGAGGGCTGCACGCCATGACGTGCCAGGCCACACGCCATGGCAAGGCATATGTCGCTTCGTCATGACGAGCGGGCCTCGTCATGGCATGAGCCCAGCTTTTTCCAAAGAAGTGATATTTTTCAGATTTTGATCATATCTTTTGGTACAGAAGTCATTTTGGGGTGATTTTTGAGTTGCTAGAACTAGAGTCATAGATCTACAAGTTTTGTGAAGTGATGAAGTTATGAATTAGTTTCTACGACTATGGAATTTTGGATGGAAGTTAAGAATGGAAATATTGTTTCAGCACGAGTTATTAAATGAAATTTTGGTTCTTATTTTAGGAGAACAAGAGAGGCAAGAGGATCAAGAGGCTCAAGAGAAAACTCATTCCTAGGCAAGAACAAGCAAGGAAATCAGGTGGGTTCATGTTTATAATAGAGTATATAAGTACTCATTGTTTTGTTCAAATCAAGAAAGAATTAATGCATTGAAATTGCATCATCACGACTGCATTATATACGATTAGGAATGATTATATGTTGTTACATGATTTGCATTCATGAATTATGATAAGAATTCCAAAAAGGGAGTTTTCCCCTTTCACTAATACAAGTACATGAATTCAAGTTTTTATGAAAAAGATGACAAGCAAGATTACAAGCAAGTGCCGCCATAAACAAGTTTACAAGAACATGAATCACGATGTTTACGTGGATTCATGTGTCCTCACGAATAGTCAAGTGCACATTGACTCATGAAAAGGCTTCTCCCTTTGCCGACTGTGGGCACGTGGTTTCTCACAAGGATTCCTCACGAAACTACGCCTACACATCAACATTTCGATGGCATGTGTAGTACGTCATGAACCAGGGACAACCCAAACTATTATGTTATGTTATGTGTTATGATTTGTTATGTGTCATGCATCATGAATTAGTTAAGAATCAAGCATTTTCAATCTATGAATCATACATGCTCAATGACTATGATTTCAACAAGTATCACGACAATGAGATATTTTTGAATACTTTTGCTTATTGCTATATTATAAATATGTTCCCACGAGCTTTATAGCTCACCCCCTCTAATCTCCCCCATTCAGGTGACGAGCAAGAGATCGGGTGAGTCACGAGTTATGGCAACACTCCAGTTTCATTTTGTCATGTTTATTTATTTCAAGTATTATTGGTTCAAGAGTATTTAGTATTTGTGGCTCTTGAACTCAAAGTTGTAATTTAGTTTGAGATATTCTTAAAACTTTATGAAACTCATCTTTTGGAGCATGAATTATGAATTTGTAGGTTTAAATTACATGAAAGAAAGTTTCAACTTTATTTTTCTAGCAGGCCCATTAATCTTCCGTGGGTCTTTTTCTAAACATGTATAATCAGCATGTTTCCCGCCACGCCTCACTAATCGATGTCATTCGGCGGTGGGGTCCAACATGTCAGGTATCGAGCGCCTAGGTTTTTGATCTAGGGCTGCATGACATCGCTTTCAAGAAATTACTTGCATTGTTTTACACGATTGGAACTGTTTTTGCATACTTTGAAAATTTGTCGTACTTAAACTAAAGTTTTCAATGGTTTTCTATTCAAGGAGTGAACATGCCACGTCGAAGGAGGACTCGGGGAGCTATGACTCGGTCTCATTCTCGTCAGGGGAGTACGGATGAATCCCATATTCCTCAGGATGTCAGGACACATTCTGTTCCGATTTCAGAGGCACCTAGTTTGCAACAAGAAGTGCCTCCTCCGCCTCCTCCTATGCCTCAGGGAACTCCTATGGATCCGAGTTTTTTTCAAGTCTTTGCTCAGGCTTTCACGTATGCTATGGGTCAGAGTTCTCAGGTCCCGATGCAAGCTCCAGTAGACAAGAGTGGACAGTATGATAAGCTCCGGAAGTTTGGGGCTGTGGATTTCAGTGGGACTACGAATCTAGAAGAAGCAGAATCTTGGTTGAAGAGGACCGAGAGGGTCCTAGTTCAGATGAGATGCTCAGATGAGGACAAGCCGGATTATGCGGTCGGTTTGTTGCAGGAGATGCACTTGCATTGGTGGGAATCGATTGCCCCACACACAAAGTTGTTCCTTTGGTCTTTGGCATGGAGGGACTTTGTCGAGGTGTTCAGAAGAAGTATCTCTGTGGTCTATGTAAGGAGAAGGCCGAGAATTTCTGAATCTTACGCAGAGGGACATGAGTGTGAGCGAGTATGAGCTGAAGTTCACACTTTCACGATATGCAAGAAACATTGTGGCAAAGAGAGGAAGACAAGTGCCGCAAGTTTGAAGGAGGTTCACTGGGGATCGTGGAGAAAGTCCCGATCCATAATTTTGTGACTACCAAAAGTTGGTGGATGCCGCCTCCAGCCGAGAAACCGGAGAATATCATAAATGAAGCGAACAAGAAGAGGAAGAACAGGGAGCAGACTTTCAGGAAGGGTACTAGTGCTCCATTGCCTGAGAGGAGCACGAGGAGCGCTCACAGTCAGAGTGAAGTAGGTAGTAGTGGGGCTACTTGGAACAAGCAAGTGAGGGCAGTATCAGGGCAAGCCTCTAATGTGGGAGGCACAGGTAGAGCAGGAAGAAGCTGGTTCAACTATCCCTTATGTGACCAGTGTGGGAAGCATCATCAAGGAAAGTGCCTAAGATCACTTGGGGTTTGTTTCAGATGTGGAGAGAAGGGACATATAGCCAAGCATTGTCCACAGGCACCGAGACAAGAGGGGTCACAATTTCAGGCTCCTAGGCGTGCAGAGACAGTGGGAACCAGGCCAGTTACTGAGGTAGGCAGCTCTGGGACTGCAAGGAAGGTTGTTCCTCCAGGAAGGCCAAGGGGTCAGGCGCCAACAAGAGTGTTTTCCATGACCAGGGAGGATGCTACAGCTGCACCTGAGGTTGTCACGGGTATGGCTCAGTTATTTGATTCAGCAGTATTTGTTTTGATTGATTCTAGTTCCACGCACTCTTTTGTTTCTGCAAGCATAGCATTGCATGGTGTGAGTTCTGTGCCTTTGGATAGGCCTTTGCTTGTTAGTACTCATCTAGGGAGGAATGTGGTGATCAGTCAGGTGTATGAGCAGTGTGAGCTCTTCATTGATGGTGCTAGATTGGTAGTGGACTTACTACCGCTAGACTTTAGAGGATTAGATGTTATTTTGGGGATGGATACTATGGAGAAGTATCTGGCCAAGCTGGATTGTGGTCAGAAAGAGGTAGAGTTTGATTTGGGTAATGGTGAGAAGGTGATCTTTAGAGGGGATAGGAAGACACCATCACCAAGATTGATTTCAGCTATGTTGGCTGAAAGGATGATGGGCCAGGGATGTGAAGCTTTCTTGGCGCATGTTGTAGATGCCGATGTGCATGAAGGGAAGTTAGAGGATTTCCCGATTGTGAGGGAGTTTCCAGATGTTTTCCCAGATGAGTTACCAGGTTTGCCGCCGGTGAGGGAGATCGAGTTTGCCATTGACTTGATTCCCGGAACCGCGCCTATTTCTATTCCGCCTTACAGGATGGCTCCAGCTGAGTTGAGGGAGCTTAAGGAACAGTTGGAGGAACTGTTAGAGAAGGGGTATGTCAGGCCAAGTTCATCTCCTTGGGGAGCATCGGTTTTGTTTGTCAAGAAGAAGGATGGATCATGGAGTATGTGCATTGACTATCGGAGGCTTAACAAGGTGACAATTAAGAACAAGTATCCTTTGCCACGAATAGATGATCTGTTTGATCAGCTGCAGGGAGCACGGGTCTTTTCGAAGATTGATCTCGTGTCGCTATCATCACTCGTAATCAAGGAGTCGATGTAAGCAAGACAAAGATTCAGACTCGCATGGGCACTATGAGTTTTGGTTATGCCATTCGCTCGACCAATGCTCTAGCCGCTTTCATGGATCTTATGAATAGGTCTTCAAGGAGTTTCGGATCGGCTTGTCATAGTGTTTATAGATGACATTCTGGTGTATTCTAAGAGTGAAGAAGAGCATGAGGAGCATCTCAGGATTGTATTGCAGACTCTTAGGGCGAGAGAGCTTTATGCCAAATTCAGCAAGTGTGAGTTTTTGCTTCATGAGGTGACTTTCCTTGGACATGTGATTTCGCAGGATGGTGTTCATGTGGATCCGAGGAAAGTTGAAGCAGTAGTAAATTGGCATGCACCTAAGACAGTGACAGAAGTGAGAAGTTTTCTGGGTCTGGCAGGTTACTACAGGAGGTTTGTAGAAGGATTCTCCATGATAGCTGCTCCGATTGCCAAGCTATTGAGGAAGAGTCAGAAGTTTATCTGGACCGATGAGTGCCAGAAGAGCTTTGAGGAGCTCAAGCACAAGCTGACAAGTGCTCCAGTGCTGATTTTGCCTTCTGGTGATGAGGGCTATACAGTATATAGTGATGCCTTGAGGAAGGGTCTAGGTTGTGTATTGATGCAGGGAGACAGGGTGATAGCTTATGCTTCAAGGCAACTAAAGCAGTATGAGTTGAATTATCCGACTCATGACTTGGAGTTGGCAGCAGTGATCTTTGCCTTGAAGATTTGAAGGCATTATCTTTATAGAGTTCAGACAAGGATCTTTACTGATCACAAGAGTCTCAAGTACTTACTGAGCCATAAGGAGTTGAACTTGAGACAGAGAAGGTGGATTGAGTTACTCAAGGATTATGATTTGTTGATTGAGTACCATCCAGGCAAAATGAATGTAGTGGCGGATGCTTTGAGCAGAAAGTCTTCCATTGCTCACGTTCAGACAGTGTATCTTCCTTTATTGGAAGAGATGGCCAAGCTTAAGATAAGCTTGAAGCAGGAGGAACCAAATTGCCTCCTAGCTAATTTCATAGTAAGGCCTATACTCAGGGAGAAGATTAAGCAGTTGCAGGCACAGGATTCAGAGTTGAGCAAGCTTAGGGAGGAAATTCAGAATGGTAAGGTTTCGGAGGTAGTAGTGAGAGATGATGGACTCATGACAGTGGGGAACAGACTTTGTATTCCAAATAGCAAGGAGGTTAGGGATGAGATTTTAGATGAGGCACACAATGCGCCTTATGCCATGCACCCGGGTAGTACCAGGATGTATAGAGATTTGAGAGAGCATTTCTGGTGGAAGGGCATAAAGAGGGATGTAGCAGAGTATGTCGGTAAGTGTCTCGTGTGTCAGCAAGTCAAGGCTGAACACCAAGCGCCTTTAGGCAAGTTAAGGCCATTGTCCATTCCTGAGTGGAAGTGGCAAAGAGTAACCATGGATTTTCTGATGGGTTTGCCCAAGACTAGTAAGAAGCACGATGCCATATGGGTTATAAGGATCATTGTGAAGTCACCCATTTTTGGCAATCGCTGATCGATTCGCTGTATGTGCTAGCTGTGAAGTACATTGATGAGGTAGTGAGATTGCATGGGATTCCAGATTCTATAGTTTCTGACAGGGATCCTCGATTCACTTCGAGATTTTGGGGAAGCTTGCAAGAAGCTTTAGGTACTAAGCTGCATTTTAGTACGACATTTCACCCTCGACGGATGATCAACTGAGAGGACCATTCGACACTTGAGGGAATGCTCGTGGCATGTGTTGGATTTCAAGGAGCTTGGGATGAGCATTTGCCATTGGTCGAATTTGCTTACAATAATTGCACTATTCGAGCATTCAGATGGCTCCATATGAGGCATTGTACGAAAGGAGGTGTAGAACTCCTATATGTTGGGATGAAGAAGGAGAGAGGAAACTGATAGGACCAGAGTTGATTCAGATGACGTGGATAAAGTCAATCTAGTTAGCAATGGCTTAAGGCAGCCCAGATAGGATGAAGAGTTACACCGATTCTCACCCAAGGAGATGGAGTATGAAGTTGGTGAGAAAGTGTTTCAAGACGCCTCCTTGGAAGGGAGTATTGAGGTTTGGCAAGAAAGGCAAGTTGAGTCCAAGATATGTGGGTCCTATGAGATTCTTGAGAGAATCGCACCACTAGCTTACAAAGTTGGCGTTGCCACCAGAGTTGTCTCGCATTCATGACGCCTTTCATGTTTCCATGTCAAGAGGTACAGATCGATCCTTCTCATGTCATTCGTGTTTCGTATATTCGGTTGAGAGATGACTTAAGTTATGAGGAAATTCCAGAGAGATCTTGGACACCAAGGAAAAGGTCCTCGTGAATAAGACAGCTCAGCTAGTTAAGGTTCGTGGAGGAACCATTCAATGGAAGAAGCCACGGGAGCCCTTGGATGCTATGAAAGAGAAGTATCCGTGTCTTTTGACGATTCGTAAATTTCGAGGACTAAATTTCTTTTAAGAGGGGAGAAATGTTGGGCCCCAAATTTTGTTTTCTTGAAGTTACTAAGTTTGAATTATTTTGATTTATGATTTATGGCCTAGTTTGATTTTATTGAAAGTATTAAGGAAAATTTGGATTTATTTGAGTTTAGCATGGAATAAGTGTTTGAAAGAGTAAAAACGTTTAAGGGCAAAATGGTCAAGGCACTTGAGTTATGAAGTTTAAGGCTAAGCATAGGAGGGCATTATAGTCCTTGCCCATGTTTGTAGGTTTAACAAATTAAAGAAGAAAAGAAAGAAAGAAGAAAAGAGGAAGAGAAAAAAATAGAAGAGAAGAACGAAGAAGAGAGTCGGCAGAGTGAGGGAGAAGAAGAGGAAGTTAGTTTCAGGCGTTTTCCGACAGATTTCAAGCATCCTTAAGGTAAGATTAACTCTTTATCTATGTTTGAGATGGTTGGAAACCTAGAATAGGTGTATGAGTAGAAATCGTTGGAGTTAGGGTTTATGGAAAGATTTGTAGATTTGCATGGGTTATTGTGTTTTGATGTTTTGGTGCTAGAATAAGTTCAGAATGGTAGTATATGACTTGGTTTATGGCTTAGATGTGTTGTAGTAGAAGAATGGAAGGTTTTAAGGTTAAAATGGCAGAATCGGGTTCGGAGACGAAGTTCCGTCTCAAGACGTCGCGACGCGTGAGGCCAGACGCGGCAAGCGCAGAAGGCCACACGTCATGACGTGTCGAGCCGCACGCCGTGACGCGGCGATAGAGGGTCGACGCTGCGACGCAGTTAGGTCAAGACGCCATGGCGGTTAGGGCCGTCATTCGTCGCGATAAGCGGCCTCGTCATGGCGAGCCCAGCTTTTTCCAGAAGTGATATTTTTCAGATTTTGATCATATCTTTTGCTACAGAAGTCCTTTTGGGTGATTTTGAGGCGCAGAACTAGAGTCATAGATCTACAAGTTTTGTGAAGTGATGAAGTTATGAATTAGTTTCTACGACTATGGAATTTTGGATGGAAGTTAAGAATGGAAATATTGTTTCAAAGACGAGTTATTAAATGGAATTTTGGTTCTTATTTTAGGAGAACAAGAGAGGCAAGAGGATCAAGAGGCTCAAGAGAAAACTCATTACTAGGCAAGAACAAGCAAGGAAATCAGGTGGGTTCATGTTTATAATAGAGTATATAAGTACTCATTGTTTTGTTCAAATCAAGAAAGAATTAATGCATTGAAATTGCATCATCACGATCGCATTATATACGATTAGAATGATTATATGTTGTTACATGATTTGCATTCATGAATTATGAAAAAAATTCCAAAAAGGGAGTTTTCCCCTTTCACTAATACAAGTACATGAATTCAAGTTTTTATGAAAAAGATGACAAGCAAGATTACAAGCAAGTTTACAAGCAAGTGCCGCCATAAACAAGTTTACAAGAACATGAATCATGATGTTTACGTGGGTTTGCGGTGTCCTCACGAATAGTCAAGTGCACATTGACTCACTAAAAGGCTTCTCCCGCCGCCTGACTGCGGGCATGTGGTTTCACAAGGATTCCTCACGAAACTACGCCTACACATCAACATTTCGATGGCATGTGTAGTACGTCATAAACCAGGGACAACCCAAACCATTATGTTATGTTATGTGTTTTGATTTGTTATGTGTCATGCATCATGAATTGGTTAAGAATCAAGCATTTTCAATCTATGAATCATACATGCTCAATGACTATGATTTCAACAAGTATCACGACAATGAGATATTTTTGAATACTTTTGCTTATTGCTATATTATAAATATATTCCCACGAGCTTTATAGCTCACCCCCCTCTAATCTCCCCCATTCAGGTGACGAGCAAGAGATCGAGTGAGTCACGAGTTACGGCAACACTCCAGTTTCATTTTGTCATGTTTATTTATTTTAAGTATTATTGGTTCAAGAGTATTTGGTATTTGTGGCTCTTGAACTCAAAGTTGTAATTTAGTTTGAGATATTCTTAAAGCTTTATGAAACTCATCTTTTGGAGCATGAATTATGAATTTGTAGGTTTAAATTACATGAAAGAAAGTTTCAAGTTTATTTTTCTAGCAGGCCCATTAATCTTCTGCGGGTCTTTTTCTAAACATGTATAATCAGCACGTTTCCCACCACGCTCTCACGACCGATGTTGGGCTCCGACAGTGGGGTCCAACAATATCAATACTAACAGACTCAATTACCATTTTGTTCGCAACTAGGTGAAGCTTATATTGATATGTAGCTATATATCTAAATTTATTCAACTTAGTATTTGAACATATCATATCATAATAACATGTCTTTAAACTCAAATTGTTGGAATTATAGATCTTTTTATATCGTTATAAAACTTGTCACTGAAAAAACAAACATTACTAAACAAATTATTCAATTTCTAGAAAACTCAAAGACTCTAATTATTAGAAACTACCAACCTATTCTCTCTTGACTTTCAAAAATGTCAAGACAGAATCAGTAGTAACATAGTTATATATAATCAAGAACTACTAGAACTTCAAGAATTACATAGGTGTTTTAGTGAACATTATCAACTACCTCTAAATGGAACCCAATAGTTGTACTATTTGTAGTCAACTATATAATCATATCCAATATATTGAACAATTAATTCCACATTATCAATAAGAAAAAATATTATGAAAACCGATATAATTATGTCCAATTTGTAGTTAATAATACTAATGCATTAAGACCAATACAAGAAAATTAGAATTAGCCCAAAATCTGTATACTTTCTATATTCAAGAATTAATTTATTTCAGTCTATCCTATTTCAGATCAAACAAATAATTCCCATTAAAATGACAGATCAAGAAACTTTAATAGAAGACCAAAATATATTAGAAATAGACAATTTAGATCTCACAGAATCAACCAAGACTTTCATATAAATACTTTATTATCAAATGAAAATAAAACAAATTTCTAAAGCCCAATTAAATTTGAAAGGTGACAAGACATACAATATTCCCTATTTAAAAATTTAAAAATAGAAAAATATTATTTATTTCACAAAATTGTTCATGAAGCACCTATAAGAATAGACCAGTGTAATGGACATATTCAAATCAATTTAATTAATCAAGAACAAATTTCTAGACAACTACAAAAATACCGAAGATAAAATATATAAAATCGGTTATATTCATTTATCAACAATACAAATTCGCCTAAAATCAAATTTTCAAGAAGGAATAGATTCACTTATAAGAATAGCAATTATTGATGAAAGAATGACCAATTTAAACGATCAAATAATAGGAATAATAAACATAAATTTAGCTTATGGAAAATCAAATTTAACACTCGCTTAAAATTAGAAATTCCTTTAAAATCACATAACTTAGATGAAACAATAATAATCGCATATAAATTTTATAAAGAAAATTTAATGACTTTAGGACAATATCCATTCTCTATTAGATATCAAATTAGTTATGCTTTAACTAATTCACATCATAACATTGATTTTAAAAATATTGATAAAATTTATATTGATCAATTATTTAGTTATGTTGCTAAAGTAGGAACTAACATATGGACAAATTTAAGGACACTATTTGAAATTGAATATCCAATTCAATTAAATCCAAATATAAGTCCTAGACACTCTTGTTCTAATACTAGCACTAAGCTTTTTAATAAGCCTAATCTTTTTAGATCACAATCATTACGTCTACAACGACCAATAAGGTTTACTGAACCTGGACAAAATTCATAACATTTAGTTAGAATTACTTATCCTAAGATTTACCAAACAGATAACAACTTGGAACAATCAATAACTAAGGAACTAGTAACAATAAAAAATCAATTACACGAATTAACCACACACGTTAAAAATACCTTATGAGTGTAACAAAATATATTATGGACATAATAGAAAAACAATTACAAATCAAAATATAGGTAAATGAATTGTTAAAAATCAAACAAATATTTTACAGATAATACAAGAATTAGTAAAAGAAAATACACATAATAAAGAAACTATAAATACAATACAAGAAGATTTAGTAAAACTTGTAGACAGACTTGAAAAAATTGTAGAAAAATTACATAAGCCAAAAATGGTATCAGAGCTCAGGTATGGGCATGAGGCTTAGCCCTCTGTCGCAAGTTCGATTCCTAATGCAACGAACTAGGTCACAAAGCAGAAGCGTGGTGGATTTAACTAATTTGGTTCCGCTCGACCTTCAACTTAAGTTTTGGGTAGCAAAGTGGTATCAAAGCCTGTAAAAAGGCAAGTAGCAATGTTAGTACAACCATGGAGGATATAGAAAAAGATATTAAATCTCAATTAGAAGAAATTACTCATTTAGTCAACAAATTAACTCTTATCCCATCTCTAGAAAAAATCAATCCTATTACCGATAAAGATGAAATTATCTATAGATATGAATCAGATCAAGAAGTCTATGTTGATTGAAACAAAAATGGTATCAGAGCTCAAGTACGGGTCTTTGCTACCCAAAACTCGAGTTAAAGATAAGGAGGAATCAAATTACTTAAGTCCACCATGCATCCGCTGATTTGTGGCACTCCCCCCGTATATGTGATAACGGTTTCACTACGGTTCCATTCTTAGTTGTTGTTGGGATTCGAACACATGATCTTATAAGCATCCTAGAAAAAAAGCACCCACGATTTAAACCTCGAAGTTATAGATGGAAAAAATATCCTCATAAATATTATAAAAACTACCTTTCAGACCTTATACTCATAGTATTTGATGAAGCACTACCCTCTACAACAACGACTGAGTCAGATGATGAAGAGCATTCCTTGATTCCTAAAAATAAATTATAAACTTAAGCAACACCTATAGTACCTTTAGAATTACAAGATTAAGAAGGTCCTTTTGAAGCCAGGGTAGAAAAGGCCCCTTCCTCATAGCAAGAGCCTATACAATGAAGAACACCAAGAGAATGGATAGGTCTTAATACACATCAATACATTCTAGGAGACCCTTCTAGATGTCTAAGAATTATATCTTCCTTCAAGAACAACTTTGTTGCCCTCATCTCATAATTAGAACCGAAGATTGATGAATCCACCCTTATTGACGAAAATTGGGTTTCAACTATGAAAGACGAACTGAAACAATTTAACAAAAACAAAGTTTGGAATTTAGTACCTCATTCATAAAAACAAGTCAGTCATTGGAACTCATTGGGTTTTCGAAACACACTTGACGAAATGGTAAGGTAGTAACAAACAAAGCTAGAATTGTAGCTCAAGGTTATAATCAACAAGAAGAATTTATTTTGATGAAATCTATGTACCTGTTGCTAGACTGGAATTGATTAAAATTTACTTGCCTTTGCATGTTATAGAAACTTCAAATTGTTCCAAATAGATGATAAAAGTGCCTTCTTAAATGGATATATTAATGAAGAAGTGTTTGTTAAGCAACCTCCAGGCTTTGAAAATGAAAACCATCCTAACTACGTGATGAAGTTGACTAAAGCCCTGTATAGTCTAAAATAGGCTCCTTGAGCATGATATGAAAGGTTAAGTAATTTTATGCTTAAAAATAACTTCGAAAGAGGAAAGGTATACAAATCCTTATTCATTAAGAAAAAAAAGAGAAAGATTTACTCATAATACAAATATATGTTGATGACATAATTTTTGGTGCTACTAATCCATCCTTTTGTGAAGAATTCTCATCTTTAATATAGGGGGAGTTTGAAATGAATATAATAGAATAACTATTTTTCTTTCTTCATTAATCAGGATAAATATACAAAGGAACTCATTAAGAAATACCATTTTGAGAATGTCAAACTGATGGGTACTCCTATGTACATGGGAACTAAACTCGACAAAGATGAAGAAGGCAAGACAACGAATGAGACAGAGGAATGATTGGATCACTCATATACCTTACAAGCTCAAGACCAGACATTATGCTTAGTGTCTTTGCGCACGATTTCAATCAAATCTAAAAGAAAGCCACCTTCAAGTAGTCAAAATGATCTTTCGTTATCATCACTTAATTGTGGATTTCGAATTATGGTATCCAAAAATTAATTCATTTGACTTAGTTAGCTATTGAGTTGCAGATTATGTAAGAGATAAAGTTAATAGAAAAAGTATTAATGGTCACTGTTAACTTCTTAGAGGAAGCCCAGTTTCTTGGTATTGCAAGAAACAAAATTGCACAGTACTTTCAACAACTGAAGCAGAATATATAACAACAACTAGTTGTTATGCCTAAACCTTATATAAGAAACTTCAACTCTAAGATTTTTCTCTAAACTTTGATCACATTCTTATATTAAGTGATAGTACCAGTGCTATTAATCTTTTTAAAAATCTTGTGCATCATTGTAGGACTAAGCATATTGAAGTCAAACATCATTTTCTTAGAGATCATGTTTTAGAAGGAACCATTGATTTTTTGCATGTTAATACTAAAAATCAAGTTATTGTTATCTTTAGTATGGCACTTTTGGAAGATAGATTCTGCTCATTAAGAAAAGAGCTTGGTATATGCAGATTATCTTGTTGGACAAATGGTGGTTGACAAATTAAATCCCTTTATGTTTTCATAATAATAAAATATCTAGAATTAGTTAAGAAATTATTTAAGGTATTATTCAATGAAAGAATCGTGCAAATCAAGATGAGTAAGTGTTTAATTATTGAATAATCAAGAAAAGAAGTTCCTTATAAGGAAAATGGCTTGAAACATGAGGATTATAGAAGATCTAGATGGATGTTACCGTTGAAGACAAAACAAGTCGACCTGCATATCATAACTCGACATATATGAAGATATATCAACACAAGTCGACTTACATAACACAAGTCGACTTATCGAGGACGACAAGTCGACTTATCGAGGACGACAAGTCGACTTACATATCACAAGTCGACTTATTGGAGAGCGGAGTTACAATTTTTACGTAAATGGTTGAAACAAGTCGACTTATTCATTCGACAAGTCGACTTATGAATGCACCAAATCAGCTCCAACGGTCCAATTAGCTAAAAATGGAATAGAGATTATCAAGGAACGGTAATAACAATCAAAGCAACGGCTAGAAGAGCTCCAACAGCTATATTTCTTTGAGTATAAATAGAGGATGATGGAAGAAGAGTATACACAAGTTCTACAAGCCTAAATACTCTTCTATTACTCCAAATTACTCTTTATTGCTCTCATTTTGTTACACTATTATATTGAGCACTTGTTCTTCAATCTTTGCTATATTTCTTTTACAATTTGAGTGACGAGTGGAAGGTCACGTCTGAGGTTGGATTTGTGCCGGAAGACAAATTGTTTGTAAGGTAGCTTGAGCCGGAATTCAAGTGGCATTGTAAAAAGTTCACACTCAACTACAAAGTGTGCAATAAAGTGATTGGCAAAATCCTAAGTGGGAGCTTAGGTAGAGGACGTAGGTCTTAGCACCGAACCTCTATAAAAACAAGGTTTGATCTTCTTCCTACTGTTAATTTAAATTTATTTAAATTGTTTGTGTGAATTAACTTATGATTTTGTTGTAGAAAATTACAAAAAGATTAAGGATCTATTCAACCCCCCCTTCTAGATCACTTACAATTGGTATCAGAGCAGAAGTATCCAAGGATGACACACAATAACCTAGCGGAAGAAGGTAACACAAACAACCACCCTCCTTTATTTAATGGTACTAATTATTCTTCTTGAAAAAATCCTATGAAGTATCACATCATAAGTTTAAGGAGTGGAATATTGAAGATAATTATCTTGGGCCACAACCACCGTTAAAAGAAAATGGTGAGTTAAAATGGAGCTTGAATACGATGACAATGATGGAGACAAGCTTACATCAATGCGAAAGCAATGAAGCTAATTTATCGCGCCTCACGGTTGAGGAAAGAAACCGAGTTAACTCGTACCAGCGCCAAAGAAATGTGAGAGAGACTTCAGATACCCATGAAGGAACCAACCAAGTCCGAGAGAAAAGATCAACACGCCGCTTCATGACTATGAAATGTTTGTCATGAAAGAAGGTGAGTCTATTTCCACTATGCTTGATCGTTTTGCAGAAATCATAAATGGATTAGGCAACCTTGGAAAGCATATGACGGACAACGAGAAGGTAAAGAAAATTCTTCGCTCACTACCAAAGGAATGGGACTCACAAGTCACCGCCATTATGGAGTCCAAAGATCTCAATCATCTGGAATTCAACGCCTTGGTGGGATCACTTATCAACTATGAGATTATTCTCAAATCCAGAGGAGGTAGAGGTAAGCCACAAAAATCTATTGCTTTAAAAGCTAACACTTCTTCTGTTGATGAAAGTGATGAAGAAATAGATGAAGAGGAGGAAGACGAAGAGATAACAATGTATGCTAGAAATTTGAGAAAATTCAAAGGACTTCTCAAAAATCGTAGGAAGGAATTAAATGGTGGAAGAAATGGAGAAAAGAAAAAATTTGCATTTGAAAGCAAATCCAAGGGCTATGACGAAAAGAAAGGCAATGAAGAATGTTGGATATGTGGAAAACGGGGACATCTCGCAAGGGAATGCAAAAACTCATCCGCCACATCAAACTTCCAGAAAAATGACAAATACGACAAAGAAAAAAGGAAAACTAGCTTGGTGGCAACTTGGAGTGATGATGAAGAAGCATACCAAAGCGATGACGAAAACAACTTGGCACTTATGGCAAAAAGTTCATCAAGTGATGATGAAATTGAGGTACAAGCAAGGGATGAAAGGCCGTCAAGCACTTGGTACATCGATAGCGGATGTTCAAGACACATGAGTGGAGACAAGAACCTTTTTGCGGAAATCAAACCAAAGAATCAAGGTTATGTCACTTTCGGAGACAACAACAAAGGTAAGGTCATTGGAATTGGTAAAGTGGGTAAGGAACCTTTACCAACCATTGACAATGTGTTGCTTGTTGATGGGTTGAAACATAATTTGTTAAGTGTCTCTCAACTTTGTGATATGAATTTTAATGTAAGTTTTGAATCATCACATTGCACGGTTAAAAAGGATGGTCATGTTGCTTTCATTGGTTTAAGACATGGAAATACATACATTGTTGATTTACATGATGATAGTTTGTTTAATGAAAAGTGTTTAGTGACATTAGAAGAAAATGCATTTTTATGGCATAGAAAATTAGGACATGCACCTGTGTGAAATGCATTTTCTAAACTTTCGAAAAATGACAATGTAAGAGGTTTGCCTAAAATAAAATTTGTCAAAGATCACTTGTGTGAATCGTGTTTAAAAGGCAAACATGTTAGAGAATCTTTCAAACCAAAGAAAGAAATTTGCACATCTAGAATTCTTGAACTTATTCATATGGATTTAATTGGGCCATCTAGACATGCTAGTCTTAGTGGTAAATTATATGTCCTTGTGATTGTGGATGACTTTTCTAGATTTACTTTGGTGAGATTCCTTGCTAATAAAAGTGATGCTTTTAACGAATTTACCAAATGGTATAGATTGGTTCAAAATGAGAAAAATCTGTCAATTGTTGCAATTAGAACCGATCATGGAGGTGAATTTGAATATGAACCATTCGAAAGTCTTTGTGACAAATACGGAATGGAGGACAACTTCTCAACACCAAGGACTCCGCAACAAAATGGCGTAGTAGAAAGGAAGAATCGTTCTCTTGAAGAAATGAGCAGAACTATGTTAAATGAGTACAATCTTCCTAAAACATTTTGGGCGGAAGCGGTCAATACAGCGTGCTATGTCATCAATAGGGTGCATTTATGAAGAGACGAAAATAAGACACCCTACGAGCTTTGGAAAGGTAAGAAACTCAACATTTCTTATTTTCATCCATTTGGTTGTAAAGTCTTTATTCATAATAATGGAAAGAACAATTTAGGGAAATTTGATTCAAAATCTGATGTTGGTGTGTTTATTGGCTATTCTCAAACTAGTAAGGCTTTTAGAGTTTATAATAATAAGACTAAATGTGTTGAAAAAAGTATTCATGTTAAATTTGATGATATGATTTCACCCCCGAGAAAGGTTTGTTTTGACGATGATGCAGGAAGTTCAGGTAATAAAATTGAAGAAATCGAGTCCAAGATTGAGGAATTGAAGTTAGATGAAGAAAATCATGTGCCCAATATTAAATCGTGGGCAAAAGCAAAGAACCATCCTATGGAGCAAGTCATTGGTGATTTAAATGATGGTGTGAGAACTAGGAGAAATATCTATGAGAATATGAGCAATTCAGCCTTCATCTCCTTAATAGAACCCAAGAATATAGAAGAAGCTCTTAAAGATGAAAACTGGCTATTAGCTATGCAGGAAGAGCTTAATCAATTCAAGCGGAATGATGTTTGGGACTTGGTAGCTCCACCAAAGGACAAGACTATTATTGGAGTCAAGTGGGTAAATTGGATTAAATATGATGAGAATGGTGAGGCGATTAAAAATAAATTGAGGTTAGTGGCTCAAGGATTCTATCAAGAAGAAGGCCTTGATTACAATGAGACATATGCTCCTGTGGCTCGTTTGGAGGCAATTAGGCTATTATGTGCATTTGCGTCTCATAAAAGGATCAAATTAAATCAAATGGACGTCAAAAGCGCATTTCTCAATGGATACATTCAAGAGGAAGTCTACGTCAAACAACCACCGGGATTTGAAGATCACGAGCATCCAGATTATGTTTACAAACTTAAGAAGGAACTCTATGAACTGAAGCAAGCACCTAGAGCATGGTATGAAAGGTTAAGTACTTTTCTAACTCAACATGGGTATGTTCGTGGTAAGATCGATAATACTTTATTCATTAAACATGTTGATAATGATATACTTATTTGTCAAATTTATGTTGATGATATTGTGTTTGGTGCCACTAATGAATTTTTGAGTAAGGAATTTAGTGATTTAATGCAAGGCGAATTTGAAATGAGTATGATGGGGGAACTCAAGTTCTTTCTTGGATTGCAAATCAAGCAACACAAAAATGGTATTTTCATCCACCAATGGAAGTATACCAAGGAACTTCTTAAGAAGTTTAAAATGGATGGATGCAAAGTGGCAAAGAACACCTATGGCAACGAATCTGGTCTTGGAGAAACATGAACATGAAGAAGATGTTGATCAAAACTCTATAGAGGTATGATCGACTCTCTTTTGTATTTAACTGCTTCTAGACCTGACATCATGTTTGCCACATGTCTTTGTGCTAGATTTCAATCTTGCCCCAAGAATTCTCATTTGAGTGCTTGCAAAAGAAAATTTAGATACTTGAGTAGAACTGTCAATCATGGTTTATGGTATCCGGTTGCCAGAATCCTTTGATTTGTATGCATATAGTGATGCTTGATCATGGTGGCTGTAGAATTGATAGAAAAGTACTAGTGGATTATGTCATTTCTTAGGTTCATCTTTGATATCTTGGGCTAATAAAAGCAAGTAAGTGTAGCTATTTCCTTCGCTGAATCAATATGTAGCAATGGAGTGCATGTGCCCAAGTTCTTTGGATTAAACATCAATTGCTTGATTATGGTATTGTGGTTAAAAATATTCCTATTTATTGTGATAATACCAGTGCAATTTGCTTAAGTAAAAATCCAATTCTGCATAGTAGAACAAAGCATATAGAAATCAGACATCATTTTATTCGTGATCATTGTCTAAAAGGTGACATTTGCTTGAAGCATGTATCAACTAATGATCAATTGGCTGACATTTTTACTAAACCTCTTAAGGAGGATGTTTTTGTGAACATTAAATTGAGACTAGGCATGTGTGATTTAAATTCCTTTGGTTGAATCTATTTTGGCTACATTCAAATATCAAATGGTCAAATTATGAGGCAAATGGGCAATCACATCTGAAGATACATTCATCGTGTTTGCATACTTGGGATGAAAGTAGACTTATTCAGAGTATTGGACACATTTATGACCTTTAGCAAGTCGACTTATGATGTTTCTTAGTGTTTGGGAAATACAGATATTTGAGGATAAGTCGACTTATGACGTATACAAGTCGACTTATGCAAGTCGATAAGTCGACTTATGAGGGAGATAAGTCGACTTATGGTCGAACGGAGATTTAAAACCCTCTTCTTCCCTTTCTTCTCCGCAGACATCTTCTCACTAAAAACCTAGACATTTTCTCCCACAACTCGACTTACTCTCTTCAATCTATTCAAATCCTACCTACCCATAGATTTTCGACCATCATCAACACTAAACCCACTCATTTTACCTCCAAAATCAACCTTCTTTTTCAAAACCCTCTTTCAAAACCCTAACCTGCGTTTTTCCTCTTCTCTCTACAAATCCACGGCTCCTCGAAAATCTTCTCAAAAGGGCAAAGAACCAGCTCAATCTCAAGGTCCCCACGTTCATAATAGACCACGAGTTCAGGGGTCTTCATCAAGGGGAGATGCTGCATGGGAGGATGACGCGATTGAACCGAGATTTGTCTCGAGGGATGCTCAAACATTGTATTATAAGGTACTTACAGATGAAGTTTTGATTCCCTCCATGAGATTTGATTGGGTTGAGTTAGATAGTAGCGAGTTCTCGATGTGTTTATCGAAATTGCTAACCTTGGTGAGAGATTCCTTGGGTTTTCATCGATATTTATGAAGACATAGACGGGAATTCTATGTGAATCTGGTTGTGATGGGCGGTAATGTTGAGGATGGAGTTACTCGTCTTCTAAAATTAACGGAGAGCTATTTATCCGGTGAATCAGATTTGTGTACCTTGTTTTATTTGCCTAGAGGAGGAGTTAGCCTAGAGCTTCCTTAATGATTTTGAGATTTTGAGGAATGCCGAGGGTGATATCGATGAGGAAGTCAAGAGAATTTCGCTATACCGAGGAAAAAGGGCTGATCTGTTGGTTCGGTTATGTTCGATCATTCCCTCCTTTGAGGCTATGGATCTACCGTTAAATTATCGATTATTGCATTATGCGATTAATGTGGTTGTGTTCCCGAGAAAGCTAGCAATAATCGATCACCGCTTGGATAAGGAGATTCTTTGGCACTTGGAGGAAGGGAGGAAAATAAACTTTCTGAGCTTAGTTATCCAAATGATGAGGAAAAAGGCAACTCTTTTACGAGGACAGCTGAAAGGGAAACCAGTCCGGCATAAAGGAATGCCTTATGCTGCTTTGATTACCCACATATGTCAGGTAAAAAGATGCAATTTGGATTCTTTTACAAGTTTTCTTTATCCTCAAAGTTGGAGATTCACGCCTTATAACTTAAGGAGCATGAAGTTGGTTCGAACAGTTGAAAAAGGGTGGGTCTATTCCTATCATGTTGAGAAGCTTGGGTTGACTTTAGTAGGTGAGCAAGTCCCTTCGAGGAAACGATCTAAGAGGACAACAGATCGTCCTAGTAGCTCAAGGCCAAGTAATGTGGAAAGAAGTGAAGTATCCCAGGCTGATATTCAGGAAATTCGAGATCAGTTGGATGAAATAAATGAGCGACATGATGATCAACAAGATATGCTTATAAGGATGGAAAGAAAAATTGAAGAGCAACGCAGCATGCTTACCCGCTTAGAGAAGAACATCAAGAAGATTTTTGACAAGCTAGGGTGTAGGCATGATGATTCTTCGACATGATGTGTATTGCATTGAGCCTTGACCAACATTTCTACTTTTGTTTTATGTGTTTTATGTTTGTGTTGGTTTGATATATTTTGTAATGACTTTTGATATTGTTTGTGTTTGATGCTATGCTTAGTCATACACTTCATTAATCTTCATTTGAGTCTATTTTTCCTATTGATTTTTGATTATGACAAAAAGGGGGAGTACAATTGGAAATTGATATTTGATTAAGGGGGAGACAAGTTATTTCATTGATTTGCAATTATGTTGATCTCTATTTTAATCCTTGGTTTATTAATTAAGGGGGAGACAAACTAACCATCAAGACAAGGGATTAAAATCCTTGATCAAGTTTTATGTCTTTCACATTTCTTTTCAATTTCTAAATATTTTGTCATTATCAAAAAGGGGGAGATTGTTGGACAAATGGTGGTTGACAAATTAAATCCCTTTATGTTTTGATAATAATAAAATATCTAGAATTAGTTAAGAAATTATTTCAGGTATTATTCAATGAAAGAATCGTGCAAATCAAGATGAGTAAGTGTTTAATTATTGAAGAATCAAGAAAGGAAGTTCCTTATAAGGAAAATGGCTTGAAACATGAGGATTATAGAAGACAAAACAAGTCGACCTGCATATCATAACTTGACTTATATATGAAGATATATCAACACAAGTCGACTTACATAACACAAGTCGACTTATCGAGGACAACAAGTCGATTTACATATCACAAGTTGACTTATTGGAGAGCGGAGTTACAATTTTTACGTAAATGGTTGAAACAAGTCGACTTATTCATTCGACAAGTCGACTTATGAAAGCACCAAATCAGCTCCAACAGTCCAATTAGCTAAAAATGGAATGGAGATTATCAAGGAACTGTAATAACAATCAAAGCAACGGCTAGAAGAGCTCCAACAGCTATATTTCTTTGAGTATAAATAGAGGATGATGGAAGAAGAGTATACACAAGTTCTACATGCCTAAATACTCTTCTATTACTCCAAATTGCTCTTTATTGCTCTCATTTTGTTACACTATTATATTGAGCACTTGTTCTTCAATCTTTGCTATATTTCTTTTACAATTTGAGTGACGAGTGGAAGGTCACGTCTGAGGTTGGATTTGTGCCGGAAGACAAATCGTTTGTAAGGTAGCTTGAGCCGGAATTCAAGTGGCATTGTAAAAAGTTCACACTCAACTACAAAGTGTGCAATAAAGTGATTGGCAAAATCCTAAGTGGGAGCTTAGGTAGAGGACGTAGGTCTTAGCACCGAACCTCTATAAAAACATTGTTTGATCTTCTTCCCTACTCTGTTAATTTAAATTTATTTAAATTGTTTGTGTGTGAATTAACTTATGATTTTGTTGTAGAAAATTACAAAAAGATTAAGGATCTATTCAACCCCCCTTCTAGATCACTTACATATCTGACATTTAATTGTGTCCAAAGATACTATGCTACTTCTGTACATAGGTATTAGCAGGCTCCTTCTAAAAAGAAGGTCCCTATTAGGTTATATGTGTTAATTAGATTTGTTGGACCCCAAAATTTTTCTTTATTTTTAATTATTTTGTTATTTATTTTCTTAGAATTTAGTCCATTAAATTAGCAAGCATGAATAGAAATTAAAGTGATTGAATAGAGAATGTTGGAATTAAATTAGAGTATAGCATGGTAACAAAATGGCCTAAGGAGTAAGGGGTTTTAGGCTAAATGAAAGAAGGGTAAAATGGGAAGATCAAAGGAAAGGAGGGGTATTTTTGGAAGAACAAACCCAAAATGTGGTCTTGTTTAAGAAAAAGAAGAGAAGCATCGTGAGAGAAGAAAGAAGGGAAGAGAAAAACGTTAAAAGGCAAGAAGAAAGGAAGAAAATCATAGGAGACTAGGGAAGAAAAAAGAAAATGTAGGAGGAAGAAAATTTGGATAAGCTAAGGTCAGTTTCATCATTTTCTTCTTGCTTTGATGGGAAAAACAAAAGAGTTAGGGATTAGAGAAATGGATTTGTGTTGGGAGTAAAGGAGGAAAAAGAGTCTCATGAAACCCTAGTTGGATGTTTAAGGATTTTCAACTAGGTTTTGAATTTCTAACCTAGATGAGCTATGGGTAGACTAAGTCTATGTTTAGTTTTGTCTTTGATTATTGAAGCTTTATGAATTTCCTTTGAAGGTGGGTTGAATGAGAATTTGGTTTAGTTTAAGAAACAAAAAAAATCTCACCCAAGAGTAAGAGGAAGGGCACCATTAAACTTGGATTTTAAGCAATTGAGGTGGGTAATGTATTTATAGTTATTGTGTAATTAGGCAACTTTTCACCTATTTGTTTATGTTTAATGGATTAATTGTGACTTGTTGTGATTGTGAAAAATGCATGATGATTCATGATTATGTTATACCTTGAAAAAGGTTATGACATTTTGTATCAATGAAATGATAGAAAAGCATGAAAGGCATAAAACTATGAATGAATTAAATTAAGCATGAAGACTTGCTTGTGTTTGGGTAAGAGTGAAACCATTTCGTTAGTCATGTGCACATTGACCAAAGTCTTCTCCCGGCTGCCCACTGATGACATATGAGATCCAAAGAATGGACTCATTTTGTTTATGGTGTAAACTTTGATTTCTCTATTTCGCTTCATGGGACCCTCGAGCCATTTGTTTGTGCATTCCATCTTTGATTTGTCAAGTATGAGGCATATTTTAGTGTTATGCTTTGATGGTTGAATATACGTGACATGCTATATATGATGACATAGTCTCTACTTGAGTTTATGAACTAGAATTGTCAATGAGTAAATTGCTAGATCAAATTGAGGTATAGATGTATAAGATGTAAGCAGATATATATGTATACGCTTGATTTTGTGTGGCTTGTTACTGATGGCTATAAATATATTAACCACTAAGCTTTGTAGCTCAACCCATTATTTTCCTCCTCAAGTGCAGAACAAGAAGATTGTTGATCCTTACAAGGCGTCGGAAACTCCAAGATCGTTAAAGATCTTTTACAAATAAGTTAATAACTATAACTTTTGGGATAGCATTATAAGTATATCAACATGAGCATTCCTTGTATTTTTTTATTTTTCACTAAGCCAATGACATGGCTTTTTATATGTAATTAAAGTTGTTCAAACTCTTTGAATTAGTAATGAAATTTGGTTTTGATGAAGCTTTTTGAGTATGCTCATAATTAACTTCTTTGTTGAGATTGTGAATTGTTGTTAGGGATAGACTTGGATGTTTTGGAATTGTGGTTGGAATTGTATGTGTATGTGTAAAATTTTATGTTGATGGATTATTGGGATCTGGATTTTATCCAAGGGTTTCACCATAGCGAGGTTCAGAGTTCGCTGTGGCGACAAAAAGGGGATTTTGTGTTATCATACTCAATTCGATGGAATTGTTTGATCTTAAAGGGGATCTTCTATAATTTCGCATGTGAGGGGTTATTTCTTGGTTTCGTCCAGTCATTAACAACTTGATTATTTTTAGATAATAGTAGATAGAAACAACGCTTGTAAGGAGTCCTATTGAAACCAAGAAATGTAGGCCTGCCAGTTGTTGCACAACTCCTTATTTATATAGGAACTGTAAATGTTTTAATTCTATTCGCTTTGATGTTGATGAATGGTTCAGAATATTACAAAGATTTCAATCTTCCCACTGTTGGGATTGGAGTTACTTCCTTAATTTGTACAAATTTTGTAACTTCGCAGCAGCGAAGCTAAGCTTTCGCCATGCGTAATTTTCTTGAGGGATTTTCACGTAGACCTCGATAGTTCACTATGGCAAACCCAAAGTTTGTTGCGGCGTAATTATCTCGAGGGCGCATGGCTTAAATTTGAGGATTTCACCGCAGCGAACCTACCCCTACTACCACGCTAAAATTCCTTACAAATCGAATGTTTACAATTTTCCTTTTGCACCACCCTCACCCGACCGTCAGAATGGTCGCCTTGGGATTAAGAACGAGACTCGAGTCTATCATCTTTTAGTATCAAAGATGATAGTTTGAATTCGAAAATGGGTTCAACATCTTCTGGTATCAGAGCCTAGGCTTTCAAAATCCCTAGGCTTAGAATGCATAGTGGTACAAGTTATTTTGATGCGCGATTGCATTGATTGATTGTGTTAAGTGACATGCGTATCATGCATATATGTAGGAAATAAGATTAAAATGAACCATAAGCTAATTGTCAATGTTTTAATTGAAGGAGTAAGATGCCACCTCGTAGAAGGACATGAGAAGTTGCAAGGATCGGTTGCACCTGACCCTCCACCGAGAGAGGAGGGCACTGATGAGTCTAGATCCCCAGAGAATGCTGAAGCTTTAGTAGGGTAGGGTAGTGAACCTTCTCGACTGCAGAAGTAAGAGGCACCTCTTTCGCAAGAGCAAGTGCCTACTCCCTTAGATCCAAGAATGTTTCAGGCCTTTGCTTAGGCTTTTTCCAAGCTATGGGCTAGATGCCGCAGACTTCTGCTCCAGCCCCATCTAAGAAGGAGAAATAGTTTGATAAGTTGAGGAAGTATGGGGCAGTAGACTTCTATGGGACCACTGACCCGGAAGAAGCTGAGACATGGATGAGGAAGACAGAACGAATATTGGAACAAATGGATTATGAAGATAACGAAAAGGTTAAGTATGCTACAAGCTTATTACACAGAGATGCCCTGCATTGGTAGGAAAGTGTGCCAGGGATTCAGATAAAGCCTCCAGTGCTTACATGGAAGGATTTTATAGCTACTTACAGGAAGAAGTATTTGTCTGAGGTGTACATTCAGCAAAAACAGAGAAAGTTTTTAAGCCTCACCTAGAGGAAGATGATTGTAATGACTATAAGCAACGAATTACAAAATTGACCCAACATGCAGCTAAGTTAATGATGAGTGAAATAACTAGGTGTCGAATATTTGAAGTGGGACTACGTTTGACCATCAGAGAAAAAGTGGTGGCCCAAAATTTCTGTGATTTACAACAATTGGTTGAAGCTGCTCTAATAAGAATGTAGAGAACATAAAGAGTGCAGTGAACAGAAATAGAAAAGGGAGAGAACAGTTCAAGAGGGGAGGTGGGGCTCCTATATTGGAGAGGAATGCGAGGACTTTCCCTGCACAGACTGAGGAGAGGAGCAGTGGTGCAAGTAGGTCTAAATAGATGAGAACTACTTCTCATCAAACCTCAACAGCAGGAGGCAGTAGTAAGAGAGAAGGGGATAAGTCATCCATCCCTAAATGTGATCATTGTGAGAAATTTCATAAAGGGGAATATTATCAGTTGATAGGAGCGTGTTTTAATTATGGAGAGAAAGGGCATATGGCTAGAGAGTGCCCGCAGTCTTCCAGACGAGATGGAAACCAAATACAATGTTAGAACCCGATCCCGAGACCGGATCCCAACTCCAACTATTTATACCTTAACATTAACGCTCATGCTCTTGCTTACATTTCACACCTATTGGACCCGTTTCCAGAGCCCAAAATTTCGGAGCCCTAAAGCTTGCGCTCCCTACTTTGCAGCGTTTGATGCTGTGGTTCCATAAGGTGATGAGCGTACACTACCTAATCATCAAAATCACATTTAGACTTGTTCATATCAATGTAGCTTAAGGCCTCACGTTCACACAGAGGCAAGAATCACCTTAATCGGAGTCATATAACTCAAGATACACTCCAAAAATCTAAGAGAGTTCATACCCGAAACATGCCCTCTTAACTGACCTTTCACTTGTTTTAGAACACTTTCTCAATTTAACTCCAATTGATACCGAATTTTATGGAGTGAAAGATATGTGTCTTATAAATCCAATGGTTCAAGCCTCACCTCATTTGGAGGTCGATGAGACAATTATGCCCAAACATTGGACCATGCTCACTTCGAAATCGGATTGAAATTCTTTTGGCGCGATTTGCTATAAATTTTAATCTATAGCTCCAAATGCTTTCGTTCTTTCACCATACGAAAGTAGACATCTAGATCTACAACTCTCATGAAGACTAAAAAGGCTGATTCTATCTCCTACATTCTCGCAAAGATCCTATTTTTCCTTCGATCGATTTCTATCATCCGGTTTTCTATCGCCCGATTTCTATCATCCGGTTTTCTATCGTCGATTTCTATCATCCGGTTTCTATCTTACGCTTTCCTTCCTTCGCTTTTCTATCTTCTGATTTCTATCTTCTTCTTTCTTTCCTTCGCTTTTCTATCTTACGCTTTCCTTCCTTCGCTTTTCTATCTTCCGATTTCCTTCCTTCGCTTTTCTATCTTCCGATTTCTATCTTACCTTTCCTTCCTTCGCTTTTCTATCTTCCGATTTCCTTCCTTCCTTTTCTATCTTCGATTTCCTTCCTTACGCTTTTCTATCTTCCGATTTCTATCTTACGCTTCCTTCCTTCGCTTTTCTATCTTGATTTCCTTCCTTCGCTTTTCTATCTTCGATTTCTATCTTACCTTTTCTATCTTTCGATTTCTATCTTCCGCTTTCCTTCCTTCGCTTTTCTATCTTCCGATTTCTATCTTTGTTTTCCTTCCTTCGCTTTTCTATCTTCCGATTTCTATCTTCGCTTTTCTATCTTCCGATTTCTATCTTACCTTTTCTATCTTCGATTTCTATCTTACCTTTTCTATCTTCCGATTTCTATCTTTCGCTTTTCTATCTTTCGATTTCTATCTTACGCTTTTCTATCTTCGCTTTTCTATCTTGATTTCTATCTTCGCTTTCTATCTTCGCTTTTCTATCTTGATTTCTATCTTACGCTTTTCTATCTTACGCTTTTTACCTTACCTTTTCTATCTTGATTTCCTTCCTTGATTTCTATCTTCGATTTCCTTCCTTCGATTTCTATCTCCGATTTCCTTCCTTACCTTTTCTATCTTCGCTTTTCTATCTTCGATTTCTATCTTTCGCTTTCCTTCCTTCCGATTTCTATTTTCGATTTCCTTCCTTGATTTCTATCTTCCGATTTCCTTCCTACCTTTTCGTCTTGATTTCTTTGTAAGGCTCATATCTTTTAACTCCGAACTCCAAATTTAGCAAACGATATACCCTTGGAAAGCTCTAACCTTCTACTACAATATTCATTAGGCTCATTTATCTAATTCAAGTCCTACGAAGGTCAAAATCTGAGGTGAAGTTCTGTCAAATTTTGGGAAATTTGACAGCTCTTCCCTTGAAAGTACATCTATCCAATTTTTCAATCCTAATACTTCCACCTGCGTAAGACTCATCATACAACCTCATATAACATGATTAAACCCTAAGGTATCTTCAAACACCATTCGAAGCAACAGCCACACTCTTAATCATCTATCATATCCAAACTATAATAATGATGCAATTGGTTTAAACATGCATGGATTTCTCAAAATACATTTGAACTTAGCGTTCTTGCATCTCATTTACGTTCAAAGTGAGTAGCTTATAATACTTTAGTGGGCATTTCAAGCCCTTTTACAACATAGTTCAAATACACTTCCAAAATACTACACTTTTCTTAAATGCATCTAAAGCATTGTTTACAACAATTTGCTTGAAATACATCAAAACATAATTCTTGGGTATGCCTTGAGCTCATTCTTCATGATCCCGATCTTTACGGAGATGGGGACGGGAAGGTGGGGTGAGCTTCATCCGTGGGTGACACATTTATATTTAGGCTAATAAACTACATTGCTTCATTAATCATACTTTTAGCAACTTGCATAGAAATCATGCAATCATGCAATTCATGAAATTTATCAATCTCAAAACATAATGTTCATGCTTCATATCATTCTCATTCTTGCAAAATATACGCTAACATGTAAACACATAGTGATGGTTCGAAAAGTCCACGGGTTCTTGATGAGCTACACAAGTGTAGTCATATCTTTGAGGAGTCCTAAAAGGAACATCCTATGCTACAATCGGGCAGGCAGGCGAAGGCTATCTTGGTCGACGTGCACGTGACTCACTGGTGGACTTAACTAACCCACATAACACTTAATTTCATGCATAAAAGCTGGACTTGTCTTGTCCGTGACTAATTTTCTGAAAATGGATATTCAAGCATCCATAAAGTGATCATGCTTAAAGCACATTTCATGCTTAGCTCACATTTCATGATCTCATTCATGCTCATCCAATTTATGGCAATTTCAAGCAATGTCATGCACTAATCAATTTCTCACCTAATGGCAATCATCCATCAATTTATACACAATCAAAAGTCAATCAATGCTCATTCTAAATTAGTTGGAAAACATTAATTTTCCTTAGTTAAGATAAAATTTAAGCATTACTAACATAAAGATAAAAGTGAAACCCACCTTATATCCTTGCTTAAGCTTGCCTAAGGAAGTTCCTCTTCTTGTTCTCCTCTTCTTTCTTGTCCTCCTTCATTCATGGCAAGGAAAGAACCTCACATCATTTAGGGTTTCTAAAATTGAAAACCTAATGAACCTTAATCATGAAATCAACCCTAGAATCACTAAACCCATCTTCTTTCTAAGCTTTCTAAACCATAAAATCAAGCCAAACTCAAACTACATTTCATAACTTACTTGAATCTTTACTCAACCCAAGGGTTTCTTGTATCAAAATAAAGCTTAGACTCTCCTCTTCACTTTTCTTCTTGCTCTTTCTTCAAAACTCACTCACTTTCATGGAAATGCCAAAACCCTAGCAAGCTCCTTTCTTTCCTCTTCTACATAAACTTCTCCTCTTCTCCTTTAAATTTCAGTAAATCTCACTTCTTCCTATACTAACTCACTTAAACTCCTCCTTTTATACTTCTTCTAATCCACTTAAGCCCAAAAGGCCCAAGCCTTCATTTAATTCCTTCTTCTTTCATTTTCCTACATCCTCCTTACTTCCTCTTTATCCTACAACTTACTTAGGCCCAATTATCTTTAAGCCCATTTTATCTTTCTTTTCTTTCCTACCTCATTAAAACCCAACTAATTCATTTAATTCCATTAACTCATTACCTAACATCTTTAATGCCAACTCATATTACTCAATGTCAAGTTAATTAATGTTAACATAATTTACTTAATTACTCTAATCATGCTTAATTACATAAAATTTTGGGGCTAACATTTCTCCCCTTTAAGAAATTTCGTCCTCAAATTTTACCGACTCATTGAAGAGGTGTGGATACTTCTCCTTCATTGCATCCAAGGGTTCCCGTCGCCTCTTCAATCGCATGATTTCTCCAAAGGACTTTAACTAGTGAATCGTCTTGTTTCTAAGAACTTTCTCCTTGCTATCTAGAATCGCCATGGCATCTCCTCATAGCTCGATCATCACAATTTGAACCTCGAGGTCGAATTATGTGAGAAGGATCGATCTGCACCTTCTCAACATAGAAACATGAAAACGTCGTGAATCTGAGACAACTCTGGAGGCAATGCTAATCAGTAAGCTAACGGTCCGATCCTCTCTAGAATTTCATACGGACCCACATATCGAGGACTTAACTTCCCTTTCTTGCGAATCTCATAACTCCTTCCATGGAGACGTCTTGAGAACACCTTGTCACCTTTCGATAATCCATTTCTTTTCTTTAGCATCGGCATAGCTTTTCATTACGTCTGGCGGCCTTAAGTCATTTGTTTGATTACCTCCACTTTCTCAACTGTCATCGAACCAACTCTGGTCCCACTAGCTTCCTCTCACCTTCCTCATCCCAGCATATCGGAGTCCTGCATCTTCTGCCATAAAGGCTTCATAAGGAGCCATCTGTATGCTCGAATGGTACGAATTGTTGTAAGCAAATTTGACCAACGGCAAATGATCATCCCATGCTCCTCTGAAGTCCATGACACATGCTCTAAGCATCCCCTCTAGAGTCTGGATTGTCCTCTCAGACTGACCATCCGTCTGAGGATGAAATACTGTGCTGAAATTCAATTTAGTTCCTAATGCTTCCTGCAGACTTCCCCAAAATCTCGAGGTGAATCGAGGATCCCTGTCGGATACTATAGAATTCGGAACTCCATGCAACCTTACCACTTCATCAATGTATTTCTTTGCTAAAACTTGCAAGGAATCTGTTTGCCTAATTGCCAGAAAATGGGCTGACTTGGTCAACCGATCAACAATAACCCAAATGACATCATGCTTCTTGCTGGTCCTCGACAAACTCATCAGAAAATCCATTGTGATCCTTTGCCACTTCCATTCAGGAATAGACAATGGCTGCAACATACCTGAAGGTGTCTGGTGTTCAGCCTTGACTTGCTGACACACTAGACATCTGCTCACATACTCTGCTACATCCCTCTTCATGCCTTTCCACCAGAAATGTTCCTTCAAATCTCTGTACATTCTGGTGCTGCCTGGGTGCATGGAATAAGGTGCATTGTGTGCCTCATCCATGATCTCATCCTTAACTAATTTATCATTCGGGATACATAACCTGTTTTCGACTACCATTAGCCCATCATCTCTCACTACCACTTTAGACTGCTTACCATTCTGTATTTCCTCACGAAGCTTACTCAGTTCTGCATCCTGCTCCTGCAACTCCTTAACTTTCTCTCTAAGTATCGGCCTCACCCTGAATTGAGCAAGAATACAATGACCGATCTATTTTAGACTTATCTTAAGCTTGGCCATTTGCTCCAATAGAGGCAAGTAAACTGCCTGAACATAAGCTATCGATGACTTCCTACTCAATGCATCCGCCACTACATTAGCCTTGCCTGGATGATACTCTATCATCGTGTCATAGTCCTGAGCAACTCTAACCATCTTCTCGCCTCGATTCGGTTCTTTCGGCTCATGATGTACTTAAGACTTTTGTGATCCGTGAAAACCCTTATCGAACCCCATACGAGATAGTGTCTCCATATCTTTAAGGCAAAAATCACGCCAATTCCGGATCATGAGTCGGATAATTCAACTCATATGGCTTCAATCGCTAGTGAAGCATAGGCTATCACTTTGTCATTACGCATTAATACACAACCTAAGCCTCTCCTCGAAGCATCATCAGATATCAGATACCCCGATCTCCATTGGCAGGATTAAAATGGGAGCACTAGTTAACCGCCGCTAAGCTCCTCAAAACTCACTGGCAATCCTCATTCCAGATAAACTGCTGATTCTTCCTTATGACTTAGTTATAGGCGCTATTATTGAGAATCCTTCCACAAACCTTCGTAATATCCTCGCCAGCCCGAAAACTCCGTACCTCTTTACTGTCTTTGGCTCTTGCCAATTCACTCATCGCTTCCACTTTTCTGATCAACATGAATTCCTTTCTTGGAAATCACATGTCGAGGAAAACTACTTCACGCACCAAAATTCACACTTGATAAATTTGGCATCGACTCTGCTCTCTCAATCTCTACAATACTATCACGAGATGTTGTTCATGCTCTCCTTCATCCTTAGAATAGACGAGAATGTCATCAATGAACACTATGACAAACCGATCTAAGAACTCTGAAAAACCCTATTCATAAGTTCCATGAATGCGGTGGAGCATTGGTCATCCGAATGGCATGACCACGAACTTCGTAGTGCCGTGGCGGGTCCCGAAGTTGTCTTGTTAACATCGACTCACGATTCGGAGTTGATGATAACTTTGATCTGAGGTCGATCTTGAAAAGACCCTTGCTCCTGCGGTGATCAAGCGGATCATCTATCTAGGTAAAGGATATACATTCTTAAGCGTCACCTTGTTAAGCCTTCTATAGTCTATGCACATCCTCCACGTTCCATCCTTCTTCTTAACAAAGCAGACCGGAGCTCCCCAAGGTGAAGAACTCGGCACGATGAATTGCTTCTCAACAATTCCTGCAATTGCTCCTTGAGTTCTCTCAATTCAACTGGAGCCATTCTATAAGGTGGTATGGAGATTGGCGCGTTCAGGAATCAAGTCAATTTGAACTCAATTTCTCTCACCGCGGTAACCACGGTAATTCTTCCGGGAATACATCAGAAACTCCTCACAACACGATAATCTTCTAATGCCCACATTCACTTCTGAATCCACTACATGCGCCAAAAGGCCTCACACCTTGGCTCATCATATTGTCACCTAACATAGCCGAAATGATCCTCAGACCTGGCGACTTCTGTCCCCTTGAAAACCACTTTACGATCATTGCCGGATCAAACTCTACTTCTTTCAAACTACAATCTAGCCGCCTTATACTTCTCCATGACATCCATCCCAAAATGACATCCAACCCTGAAGGTCAGAGGTAGTAGATCTACTACCGGTCTAGCACCGTCGATCTCGAGCTCACAATTCTTATAGATCATACTAATCACCACCTTACCCCTAAAGGAGTACTAATAACCAAAAATTGTCCATAACCTCAGGACACACAACATGCATATTCATACTTGCAGATACAAATGAATGTGTGGAGCCAGTATCAATTAACACATAAACAGGAGAGTCAAATAAGCGAGCCATACAGTCCACAACTTCAGGGCATTGCGGCTTCCTCTCTAGTCATGGAAAATACTCTAGGCTGGCGCTGACCTGTGCCTTGGTCTCCTGCGGGATTAGCCCTCTTGTCGCTCAGGCGCTACTTCAGAATCGGCCTGGTTCCCACTGTCTCTGTCTGCCTCTGAGCTTGAGCTTGGGAACCCTCCTGTCTCAGCCTCTGGGGACAGTCTCTCATCATATGCCCCTTCTCTCCACACTGGAAACAACCACCAAAGCCCTTGAGACACCTCCCGGGATGAAACTTCCCGCATTGATCACACTGAGGATACTTGCCCTTTCATGACTTCCCAGGCCTCCCACACTAGAGAGACATTAAATTGCCTCGATGCCGACTCTTGGCGGGACCACTCTCGCCCATGCCACTGAGTATGATGGGTCTGGTGCTCCTCCAGTCTTTGGAGCACTCCTCCCTTCGGGAAGATTGCTCTCTGTTCTTCCTTTTCCTACTCACTTGACCTTAATATTCTCCGGCTTCTCGGCTGAGCGCCTGCATCTACCAGCTGCGATAGTCATGGAAATTATGGATCAGCACCTTCTCCCTGATCCCTAGGTGCAGTCCGCTCTCAAACTTGCGGCACTTATCCTCTTCTGTCGCCACAATATTTGCTGCATATCGAGACAGTTGAGTGAACTTCAGCTCATATTCACTCACGCTCTGCTCCCTCTGTGTGAGGCTCAGAAACTCCCTGGCCTTCTCTTGGATGTAAACCCCGAGAAGTACTTCCTCCACGAAAACCTCTAGAAACTCCTTCCATGCCCTCTGGAGGTACTACTGATCTGAGGCCTTGCCTCCCACCAGGCAACAGCGTCCCCTGCAATAAACTAGCTGCATACTCTACCCTCTCCCCATCTGAGCACTTCATCTGACTCAGGACCCTCTCGGTCCTCTTCAACCATGCTTCTGCCTCCTCGGGATTAGTAGTCCCGCTGAAATTGACAGCCCCATACTTCCGGAGCTTGTCATACTGCCCACTCCGATCTGCTGGAGCTGGCATCTGAGCTTGTGGTCCTTGGCCCATGGCATGGATGAAAGCACAGGCGAAAGGCTGAAAGAGCTGGGATCTACTTGAGGCATAGGAGGGGCTGAGAGGCACTTCATCTGCACACTCGGTGCCTCTGAATCAAGCAGGATGGTCCACGATCACAGGGAATGTGGGATTCATCCGTACCTCCCTCTCGAGAGCTGATCGAGCTTGAGCTCCTCGAGTTCTTCTTCGGTGACATATTACTCCTTTTAGTGAAAACATTTCAAATCTTTAGCTCATGCTTGTAAGACAAGTTCAAATCATGTAAAACAATTCAAAATCAATGATGCATGTACTGTATTTAAAACAAGTTTAAAGCTCATGTAACATGATGTATCTTGACTCTACTCTTGAGGCTACCCACTAGGGTTCCTAGAAATCATAAACCTAGAGTCGCCTCGATACCACAGATGTTAGAACCCGATCCGAGACCAGATCCCAACTCCAACTATTTATACCTTAACATTAACGCTCATGCTCTTGCTTACATTTCACACCTATTGGACCCGTTTCCAGAGCCCAAAATTTGAGCCCTAAAGCTTGCGCTCCCTACTTTGCAAACATTTGATCTTTGTGGTTCCATAAGGGTGATGAGCGTACACTACCTAATCATCAAAATCACATTTAGACTTGTTCATATCAATGTAGCTTAAGGCCTCACGTTCACACAGAGGCAAGAATCACCTTAATCGGAGTCATATAACTCAAGATACACTCCAAAAATCTAAGAGAGTTCATACCCGAAACATGCCCTCTTAACTGACCTTTCACTTGTTTTAGAACACTTTCTCAATTTAACTCCAATTGATACCAAATTTTATGGAGTGAAAGATATGTGTCTTATAAATCCAATGGCTCAAGCCTTACCTCATTTAGAGGTCGTATGAGAGAATTATGCCCGAAACATTGGACCATGCTCACTTCTGAAATCGAATTGAAACTCTTTTGGCGCGATTTCCTATAAATTTTAATCTATAGCTCCAAATGCTTTCGTTCTTTCACCATACGAAAGTAGACATCTAGATCTACAACTCTCATGAAGACTACAAAGGCTGATTCTATCTCCTACATTATGTAGCGTCCTATTTTTCCTTCGTCTGATTTCTATCATCTGGTTTTCTATCGTCTGATTTCTATCATCTGGTTTTCTATCGTCTGATTTCTATCATCTGGTTTCTATCATACGGTTTTCTATCGTCGATTTCTATCATCTGGTTTCTATCTTCGCTCCTTCCTTCCTTCGCTTTTCTATCTTGATTTCTATCTTCGCTTTCTTTCATACCTTTTCTATCTTACATTTTCCTTCCTTCGCTTTTATCTTCTCGATTTCCTCCTTACCTTTTCTATCTTGATTTCTATCTTACGCTTTCCTTCATACCTTTTCTATCTTCCGATTTCCTTCCTTACGCTTTTCTATCTTCTGATTTCCTTCATACGCTTTTCTATCTTGATTTCTATCTTACGCTTTCCTTCCTACCTTTTCTATCTTGATTTCCTTCCTTCGCTTTTCTATCTTGATTTCTATCTTACCTTTTCTATCTTGATTTCTATCTTCGCTTTCCTTCCTTCTTCTTTTCTATCTTCTGATTTCTATCTTACGCTTTCCTTCCTTCCTTTTCATCTTCTTGATTTCTATCTTCCTTTTCTACCTTGATTTCTATCTTTTGCTTTTCTATCTTCCGATTTCTATCTTACCTTTTCTATCTTACGCTTTCTATCTTACGCTTTTCTATCTTGATTTCTATCTTACGCTTTTCTATCTTTCGCTTTTCTATCTTCGATTTCTATCTTCGCTTTCTATCTTACGCTTTTCTATCTTGATTTCTATCTTACGCTTTTCTATCTTACCTTTTCTACCATACCTTTTCTATCTTCGATTTCCTTCCTTCGATTTCTATCTTCGATTTCCTCCTTCGCTTTTCTATCTTGATTTCTTTGTAAGGCTCATATCTTTTAACTCGAACTCCAAATTTAGCAAACGATATACCCTTGAAAGCTCTAACCTTCTACTACAATATTTATGAAGGCTCATTTATCTAATTCAAGTCTACGAAGGTCAAAATCTGAGGTGAAGTTCTGTCAATTTTGGGAAATTTGACAGCTCTTCCTGAAAGTACATCTATCAATTTTCAATCCTAATACTTCCACTGCGTAAGACTCATCATACAACCTCATATAACATGATTAAACCCTAAGGTATCTTCAAACACCATTCAAAGCAACAGCCACACTCTTAATCATCTATCATATCCAAACTATAATAATGATGCAATTGGCTTAAACATGCATGGATTTCTCAAAATACATTTGAACTTAGCGTTCTTGCATCTCATTTACGTTCAAAGTGAGTAGCTTACAATACTTTAGTGGGCATTTCAAGCCCTTTTTACAACATAGTTCGAAATACACTTCCAAAATACTACACTTTTCTTAAATGCATCTAAAGCATTGTTTACAACAATTTGCTTGAAATACATCAAAAACATAATTCTTGGGTATGCCTTGAGCTCATTCTTCATGATCCCGATCTTTACGGAGATGGGACGGGAAGGTGGGGTGAGCTTTAAACTCCGTGGGTGACACATTTATATTTAGGCTAATAAGCTACATTGCTTCATTAATCATACTTTTAGCAACTTGCATAGAAATCATGCAATCATGCAATTCATGAAATTTATCAATCTCAAAACATAATGTTCATGCTTCATATCATTCTCATTCTTGCAAAATATCGCTAACATGTAAACACATAGCTGATGGTTCAAAAGTCCACGGGTTCTTGATGAGCTACACAAGTGTAGTCATATTTGAGGAGTCTAAAAGGAACATCCTATGCCACAATCGGCAGCCGGGCGAAAAGGCTATCTTGGTCGACGACAGACGTGACTCTGTTGGTGGACTTAACTAACCCACATAACACTTAATTTCATGCATAAAAGCTGGACTTGTCTTGTCCGTGACTAATTTTCTGAAAATGGATATTCAAGCATCCATAAAGCTGATCATGCTTAAAGCACATTTCATGCTTAGCTCACATTTCATGATCTCATTCATGCTCATCCAATTTATGGCAATTTCAAGCAATGTCATGCACTAATCAATTTCTCACCTAATGGCAATCATCCATCAATTTATACACAATCAAAAGTCAATCAATGCTCATTCTAAATTAGTTGGAAAACATTAATTTTCCTTAGTTAAGATAAAATTTAAGCATTCTTGACATAAAGATAAAAGTGAAACCCACCTTATATCCTTGCTTAAGCTTGCTAAGGAAGTTCCTCTTCTTGTTCTCCTCTTCTTTCTTGTCCTCCTTCATTCATGGCAAGGAAAGAACCTCACATCATTAGGGTTTCTAAAATTGAAAACCTAATGAACCTTAATCATGAAATCAACCCTAGAATCACTAAACCCATCTTCTTTCTAAGCTTTCTAAACCATAAAATCAAGCCAAACTCAAACTACATTTCATAACTTACCTTGAATCTTTACTCAACCCAAGGGTTTCTTGTATCAAAATAAAGCTTAGACTCTCCTCTTCACTTTTTCTTCTTGCTCTTTCTTCAAAAACTCACTCACTTTCATGGAAATGCCAAAACCCTAGCAAGCTCCTTTCTTTCCTCTTCTACATAAACTTCTCCCTCTTCTCCTTTAAATTTCGTAAATCTCACTTCTTCCTACACTAACTCACTTAAACTCCTCCTTTTATACTTCTTCTCTAATCCACTTAAGCCCAAAAGGCCCAAGCCTTCATTTAATTCCTTCTTCTTTCATTTTTCCTACATCCTCCTTACTTCCTCTTTATCCTACAACTTACTTAGGCCCAATTATCTTTAAGCCCATTTTATCTTTCTTTTCTTTCCTACCTCATTAAAACCCAACTAATTCATTTAATTCCATTAACTCATTACCTAACATCTTTAATGCCAACTCATATTACTCAATGTCAAGTTAATTAATGTTAACATAATTTACTTAATTACTCTAATCATGCTTAATTACATAAAAATTTTGGGGCTAACATGCAAGCTTTAAAAAGGGTTGAGACTGTGGGAGCTAAGACTACAACTAAAGTAGGAAGCTCTAGTGCAAGTAAGAAAGTGAATCCTCCAGGAAGACCGAGAGGACAAGCACTGACTAGAGTGTTTACAATGAAAAAGGAGGATGCAGAAACCACTCTGGAGGTTGTGACTAGTACGGTTAAACTATTGTTTCATCAAGTAAAATTGTGTGTGGTAGAAATTTGAGTCTGTTGGATACTCCTTTGATAGTTAGTACTCCAAATGGCCAGAACATTATTATTAGTCAAGTATAAAGAGACTATGAACTATATATTGGTGGAGAACAATTAGTGGTAGATTTGATACCATTGAAGATGGGAGGATTAGATGTGATTTTGGGCATGAATACGTTAGAGAAGTATAATGCCAATTTAGATTGCAAATATAAGACAGTGGAGTTTGAGTTGGACGAAGGCAAAAAGGTGGTATTTATGGGAGATAGGAAAACAACTCTGCCTAGAATAGTTTCGACTCTGATAGTAGAGAAAATGATAAGGAAAGGATGTGAAGTATTCTTGGCATATGTGGTAAACACGAAGGCAGATGAAGGGAAGTTGGAAAATATTTCGGTGGTTATGGAATTCCCAGATGTCTTTCATGAGGAATTACCATAATTACCACCACCTAGAAAAATTGATTTTCCCATAGAGCTTCTTTCAGGCACAACACCGATCTCAATAACGCCTTATCGAATGGCTCCGGTAGAATTGAAGGAATTTAAAAAGAAATTATAAAAGTTGTTGGAGAAAGGGTATATTAGGCCTAGCACTTCACCTTGGAGAGCTCCGGTTCTTTTTGTGAAGAAGAAAGATGGATTGTTGAGAATGTGTGTGTGATGACATAGTCTCTACTTGAATCTATGAACTAGAATTATCGATGAGTAAATTGCTAGATCGAATTGAGGTATAATTGTATAAGATGTAAGTAGATATATATGTATATGCTTGATTTTGTGTGTCTCGTTATCGAAGACTATAAATATATTAGTCACTGAGCTTTGTAGCTCAACCCATTATTTTCGTCCTCAGGTGCATAATAAGAAGATTGTTGATCCTTGCAAGGCGTCGAAAACTCCAAGATAGTTAGAGATCTTTTGTAAATAAGTTAGTAACTATAACTTTTGGGATAACTTTATAAGCATTTCAACATGAGCATTCATTTTATTTTTGTATTTTGCACTAAGCCAACGACATGACTTTTGATATGTAATTAAAGTTTTTCAAACTCTTTCAATAAGTAATGAAATTTGATTTTGATGAAGATTTTTGAGTATGTTTATAGTTAACTTCTTTGTTGAGATTGTGAATTAGCGATAGACTTGGATGTTTTGGAATTGTGGTTGGAATTGTACATGTATATGTAAAATTTTGGGTTGACAGATTGTTGGGATTTGGGTTTTGTCCGAGGCTTTCACCACGATAAACCTTTCCAGAAGGGAGATTTCATGTTAAATTTTGTAACTTTGCTACGGTGAAACTAGGCTTTCGCCGCGGTGTAATTGTCCTGAGGGTACATGGCTTAAATCTAGGGATTTCGTTGTGGAAAACTTCTCCTGAAGGGTCTATAGAGATAACTCTATGGTTTCATCATGGCAAAGCAATTGCGTTGCCGCGGAGAACCCACCCCTGCTGCCATGCTGAAATTCCTTACAAATCGAATGCTTACAACTTTCCTTTCGCACCAACCTCACCCGACCACCCCAAATGGTAGCCTCGAGATTAGGAATGAGACCCGAGCCCAACAAGATTCTCCTACCAATTCAAAAGGGAAGAGTAACTTTTGCTCTGAAAGTTACAGTGATTTCTATTCAAGATTTTATTCATGCATATTTGTGATATTCCCATTGGTTTGTTTGATATACTTCCTTTCTTTTTAATAATGAAAAAGGGGGAGTAGATAAATAATATCGCACTGATAATATATTTTTTGTTGTTGATATATTTGCTTTGCATGATTTTGAACATGATGAAATACTAGTCTGTGATATACTAACTGTTGAAATATTATTGATCTGAATTTGTGAAATATTTGTGATATGCTATCTTACAAACAATAGGCTCCATACTTTAAAGGAAGTAAGGAAGGCTCCTTCTAATCATGACTGTGAGTAAGAACCTATAAAGCTTACAGTTATTTTTTGAAATCCTTTATTATTGTTTGAATTTTGAAAATATATCTATTATTGGTTGTCATCATTAAAAAGGGGGAGATTGTTAGCTCAAAGTTTATTATTAATGTTTTTATGATAACATTATAATATTTCAAAATCCAGATTAGATTTATTTCTTTATATAAATAACGATATAATTCTTAAATGGAAATAAAATCATCGATAAATGTTTCTTTTCTTACAGAACCTTCTTAATGAACTTACCTTATTTATTTCACAATATCTGGAAGGATCTTGTTAATCTTATTGGATTTATTTCCTTGTATAGGATCTTGCTAATCAAATATTTCAACAGTTAGCTCCGTGATATATTTGTAACGTCTAAAAATTGGAAGATTCCAATAGAGATGATAATGAAAATTTGTTAAATACCAAGTCAACTCAGAACAAAATTAAAGTAACGGCTAGTTGAAGAAAATGTCCATTTAAAGAAGAGTCACTGCAGTTAAGAATGAGAAGTGAAGGGAGCTAGATTTTTGAAATACATGAACGAGAATAATACTCTTGAAAGTCATATCTTTATCAAATTTCTTGTGTTTGGAAAGTGAAAATTCTTCTTGAGAGAAATCATTGAAGCTTATATCAAGCAAATCAAGTCATGCCTTTATCAAATCTTTTGTGCTTTAGAAAGTGAAAATTATTTTGAGAGAGAGACCATTAAAGCTCATATCGAGAAAATTACTTTGTTATTTGTTGAGAGCTTGTAGAGGTTAGTTAAATATTATTAGTATAGAAGGTTGAAGAATCTTGAAAAATATTCACTTGTGAGCTTGGAGAGGCTCGTCAAATTTATTACTCGATTTTTTATAGTGTAATACCCAAGTTAGATACTTGGGGACTGGATGTAGGCTTGGGTTATAAGCTGAACCAGTATAAATTAATTGTGTCATTCTTTCTCTCCTCTTAACTTTTAAATTTTCCATTATATTGTTTGCATTTTCATTTTGCAAAAGGCTCCATCACTTTTAAAATAGGCTTCTTTTGTATTTAACTTCGCAAGAGGTTCTTTTAGTTTAACAAGCTCCTTCTATTTTAAACTATTTTAACATGATTTATCGTCTAATAAGCTCCTGTTGCTTAACAAGCTTTTATTGTCTAACAAGACCTTTTTTTAATTAATCTTTAACTGGGCTCAATCTGTTATACGAATTAAAAGTAACTTACAAAATTTTTGAAGTCACATACAATTCTTCTCCCCACTGCATGTATTTTCTTTATTAACATCATGAAAAATATCTTTAAAAATAGGAATGCCATTAAGAAGTTTTTTTATGGAGATTTTCTCTAATAATTGACAGCTAGCAAGGCCCACACAAGTATGCCAAAGTGATGAATTTGTATTCTAACTTTCCTTTTCAACATATGTAACACTTGTACAGAGGGCATATAATGGATCTTTCCCTTTTTTAATAAACAATTCCTTAGCAGCAATATACTTCATATTAGAAACATTATTTGGACCAAAGAAAACATACTTTCCTGAATCTATAATATGAGATACAAAAGAAATATTATTTTTCAAACTTTAAACATGATAAATATCTTTGAGAAAAACTCCATCAGTAAAGGTTTTTTTAAATGCCCTTTAACCTTAGTCATTTCTAGTATTTTATAAGCCCTAAGTAAAGTATAAAAGGGTTCCTATTTTTACTTATTTTTGGACTCTCATAAAGAATAAAAAAGCAAAATATAAATATTTTTTGTTATTTTTTATGAGGTAAAAAATGAACCTTATTTTATTTCATTTTATTTTTTATAAAAATACAAATGAGTCATATATTATTATTTATAAGGTTGAGCCCTAAACGGGTGTAAACGGGTGTCTTGACTGCCCTTACCCAGCCATGACTTTAAGCATTACATGATTAAAAGAATTATCAACTATCAAAATTAACTTTCTTTCACGATGCGAATGAACGTCAAATGAAAGTGCAACATTTCCCGTTACATGATGAGAGCATCTAAGATCAAAATTCCATTCTTTATCGTAGTTAATGATAGTAGTGACATATATAAGTGTGTTGGTCGAGTGAACAATATATGCTATAATTTTCGGTTTATTAATTGCTTCAGTAAATAAACACTGTTCGTAATTCGGTTGCTCTATCCAACCACTTTCATATGAAACATTTTCTCTTATTGCATATAACTTGATATGATAATTCATCTGGATTTGCCACATAAATCATACACAACTTTCACCCAGTAATTACATATGATAATGTCCCAAATTTCCACACTGATAAAAAGTTTTTTTAATTTCCTCGCCCTAATCCTTACTTTTAGGTTAGTTTTGATTACCTCAGGAAGATCTTTAGGAGGAACTTTTTATCCTTGAAATAAAGAACGTCCTCTGTTTGAGAAAGAAACTTGTCATTGATACCCACTCATTTCACCAAACTTCCCAATTCAGAAACAAATTTTCTAACTAAATGATTGAACGCTGAGTTGCCCACTCTTGTATTGAGGAGATAAAAGACATAAACTCTTTTTGTAAACCTCGAATAATATTCTCAAAATTAATAATCTAAAAAATATTAAGGACCTAAGAGGAAAGAAAATGAATATGAAAAAAGGAAATACAATTTAAATTAATTTAAACCTTTTTGGAGATTTTGAGTGAAATTATCCGAGAATGGATGCTAAATTGGCTGGCCCTGACCAATAATACACTACAAGAAATCAGTGTTTTTCTGACGGAAATTATCGTCGGTAAATAACAAATTTTCGTCGGTGAAAGTAATCACCGACGGAATTTGGTGGCCAAAAAATCGATCGGTGAACTTCCCGCAGGTAAAAATACCGACCGAAATATTCCGTCACAATTTTGCGACAGAATTTACGATGGAAAGTTTGTTGTCGGTATTTATATAACGACGGAATGAGCAAGTAAGATTCCGTAGGAGAAATTTTGCTACGGTCATTTGGTCCGTCGGTGAGGCGAAGGTATCTTCAACCACTTTTTCCGACGGCTTAATTTACCGTTGGTAAATACCTTTGTTTCCGACGGACAATTTTCCGTCGGTAAGAACTGATAATTTTTTTTTATTTTGTTGTTTTGTTGTTATAATAATGTTATATTATATATATACTTTATTTATTTATGCTGCGTTATATTATTTGTTCATAATATATTAATTTCTATATATAGTTTGAATAATGAGAAAATTAATAAATAATAAAACATATAAAGAATTTAATTTAATAATTAAAAAAGAAGAAAGAACAAATCTCTTATGTTTTTTAATTGAAAACAAATGACAATGTTATGCTAATGTCGTGGTGATCATGGATGCTCTGAACTGTATCCCCCCCCTCTTTAACATTTCCATCTCCTGCCTAAGCTTAACCATCTCCTCCGTGTGCTGTCTCTCCTTGGTCATCTGCTCCACCTCCGCTCTCATCTTAGTAAGCTGCTCCATCTCCTCTCTCCTCTTAGCTGCCTGCTCCATCTGCTTTAGCGACTCTCTGATCTTTGAAACCTACTCCAGCTCCGTCCTCATCTCCTCCCTCAACTGCTGAGTCATCTATACTCTCAGCTGTTCTCTCATCTGCAGACTAATCTCCTCCCTCACCTTAGCTATGTCCGCTATATCTTTCATTGATCTTTGAGTAACCATTGCTCACTTTGATTAGCTAGCTGCTCCCTCAATGTATCCACTGTGGCCCGGAGCTCCGATACATCAAGAGATTGCGATGGCCGAGCAGATGCTGCTATACTAGAAAGAGAAGAGCGCGAATAACAGGTGTTTGCATATGAGCCCAGGCCGAATATTCTTCCACGATGGTCCCTACCACCCACGACATCAAGATATGTCTGAGTCTTGTCCACAGGTTGTTCTTCCTGAGATTGTCGCTGAATATTTTCTTGTAGTTGATCCTATTAGGAAGCAATCTTTACATTAGTAAATAAGGTATAATTGTTAAGAAATTATTAAAATATGTGAATTTCACTTACATTCACTTCTCTACATCGAGTGTTGATGAAGGTGACACCGTTATGTTTCTTCGTGTGGGTGTGCAAAAATACCTGGATAGGTGTAGGCTTCGTGCCCAATGCCTTTTCCTACACGTATAACTTAAATTGTCAGATGTTAACTCGAATTTAAAAAAATTTCGCCAGAGTTTCCTCTGTATATATGATATTTGCCCCCTGTTCAACAATGAAAACAACTTCACACAGCCATATATGGCACCAGACATTTATATCATAATCACTATGTTTCAATAAAGCGAAGCAAAATATATGTAAAATTGGTGTGAGAAAGTAGATACTTACTAGTCTATGTGCATGCTCGTGGTGGGTAATTGATCGTCCCGTATGCATTGCAAGACTCGCACCCCCCGGCCCTCCACGTCTGTTGGCCGAATTACGCTCTGATATGGACATTGCCACAGGTAATGTCCAATATTTGGTCCAACCAGTCCAAATTTCCTCCGAAATATAACGCGGTCGTGCACCAACCTTGTGTATCGCATTAATTAAGTCGCGATAACATATGCGAGCTTTCTTTTCCCATTGTGTATACATGCTGGCATCGAAACAAGAATCCCAGTAAAATTCTTTCTGAAATAAGATGAGCAAGAGTAACAAAATGTTAAAATTTTTATGAACATTGTGAACATACGTATATACAGCAATGTAACAAGAAAATAACTATTATTTGTACCTCAAACTCCTGAAAGTATAATTGCTTTGTGGTGTCAGATAAATTCTTCCACACATAACCCTCTGGTTCAATTCTTTGCTTGAACGAGGAAGTCATATTTTTGAAATTGGTCGAGATTTTAACCACCTAACATGTCAAGTGATGTTATCCTATGTACAAATTGGTAAAGTAAAAGTTGATAATAAGCAAATTGTGAAGTGCTTTGATTTCACTTCTTGGTCATTGACAATAGAAACAAACTTTCTTCCATCAGTCCCTCGGCCAGTCGACGGACGTCTCTGCGATATGGTGCTGTTGGTGTTGGACGATATATGTGTTGGGGAAGGGGATGGTGTAGGCTGAGAAGCAGTCGGTGATGCCTCAACTGCAACTCCCGGCACGAGAGGTGGAGGAGGTGAGTCAGTAGGTGCGGCTGATTGTGACGAACCACCTTTACTGTAAGTTCCCTTGAACATGGCTCGAAACCTCGGTCACATGACCTCACGTTGTCTCATTGGTCTCATTCTTTTCCTGAAATTCAATTTTGCACAATTCTCTATATGTACAATTAATAATTTGAAAGCAATATTTTACACAACACATAGAGAAGACACTATGGCAATATATGAAGGTTAACAAATTGTTATCAACAATAAATGAACCTTAACAGTAATATAAATATGCACTGTTTAACGAAGTCTTACAGACACAACAATAAATCAACGTGAAAGCAAAGCGTAATAATGTCTGGCAGTACAAAAGCAAATTGATCTATTCATTTTTTTTATTCCATATAACATGGGAGTCGGTAAAGGTGAAAGAGTCCCCAATGTCTAAGTTCCCGAGAAGGGTTCTCGCATGTTCAAATGCACCAATGGAAACAGTGAAACTTCGTCCACCTGCTGTACGTTGTTGATCACATTCTTGCAATAGTTTTGAAGCTATAGCTATACTTGTTGAGGAAACAGTGAATGAGTTCCCAGTCTTAGAATGGAAGACTAATTCTCCGGATGAACTACTAACAGGAACAAATATACCTAAAACATAATCAATGAAGAAATGTTGAAACCGTGATATTAACAAGCCATATAAGTAACGAAAACGGTATATTAATGCATACGTGATTGTTCAGACGAGGTTTGCGGAATAATAGAGGAGTTGACAATACCCGATCTTCCTATTCCTTTATAAGCTGGCGTGACATTGCTGTCACCTTTATCGGCATACATGTCCTCTTCGAGTTTAAAGGAAGCTTAAACATGTAAGATTGACAATGAAATGAGAATATGTTTGATAACTTTAATAAATGTTATTAGAGGTTCATAACACGGAAAGAGTCGACGTACAGATCATACTAAAAACCTTTAAGTAACAGATTGGCCATAGAAGGCAAACGATTGGTACTGTATGATGGAGCGAGATTTTCTGTAGTTTTGATTCCATGGGTTGGGACAATTTTGTCATATTCCTCCCAACGAAAAGAATTGTTGCCGTCTGGAACCAATCGCCATGTTGACATTCCTTTCCAAAGAAATGCAATGAAAAACCAAACATAATATAATTAAATGAAAATAACGTTACTATTTAAGTTAAAATATGCAATTACAAACACAAGTTATTCGCTATCAAAACTTAATGGTAAATTACAATCATCTTCTTCTTCAGAAGAATAAGAATCAAATTCTGACTCCTCGTCAGATCTCAGACCCTAGATGAAATATCGATAAATTCGTTTGATGGATCGTTCAAAGGTTCATTATTGTCATACGTAATAGATGCATTGATAAATGTCACATCTTCCTGAAACGCCTCACTTTCAAGACTATGCTCTCCTCTTCCATGTGATTCGTAAACACCTCTAGGTTTAACTTTGCAAACCGCTAACCAATCTGCCTTATCTCGTCGTAAGCTTGGAAAAGGGATGTAACAAACCTATTTAGCTTGCACAGCTAAGACGAAAGGTTCAAATTGTCTCAATCTTCTTCGGTGATTGATTTCAAATAAATTGTATTGTCTATGCACCTTTACTCCGACATTTGGTGTCAGGTCATACCAGTCACATTTAAATATCACACATCGCTTGACTGGCAAAGTAGGGTATTAAACTTCCATTATTTCAATAATTTTTCTATAGTAATCCATCATTTCTCCCTGTATTGAAACCTCACTGTTTATTGTTGACATGTTATGTCCATGACATTCTGTATGATATTTGTATCCATTAATGAAATACACCGGATACGATTTAACAGTTTGTAGAGGTCCCTTTGCAAGATCACAAATCATCTTGTTCTCAATTGGATTGTCTAAAGCCTACAAAAATAAATTTAGCATCGCAAAGAATTTAGTTTCATGAAAAAGTAAAATATGACTTCAAATTATAATTAAGATGAATTGTAAGTGAAAACTTACATATCTCTCAAACCATCGAGGGAAGTGTTTTCCAACTTCTTTATTTAAATCATCTTGCGTCATACCTGACATTATCTCCCATAACAATGTCTCGTATAATCTAAATACATAATGACTATTTTTAGTGATGAAGATGACATAAAGGTAAATACAAAAATATTCATGTGCAACTTACTGCACGAAAGGAAAAATCTCTTCACAGTTCAATACAATATAACCATGTGCAGCCTCGATTTCTTCCTCAGTTAACATTCTTCTTGTTGCATGCCCAGATGTTCGTCCAGAATATGAAAAGATGGACAAGTTTCCATCAGCATAACTCGTTCGTCCCCCATCTTCATTACGAGGAACTTTTCTTGCTCTTGTGTTAACATGCGGCTCAAAATAATACCCACAAAACGTACTCGCTTCCTCCACTAAATAGGCATTACATATGGAACCTTCAACTCTAGCTTTGTTTTTAACATTTTTTTTCAAGTGATACAAATACCTACAGGAACCAAAATACTTATTAGAATGTAGTTGATAAAGCTTGTAAATGGTTATTGTAGTAATATTTGTCTACTTACCTCTCAAATGGATACATCCATCGATATTGAATCGACCGCAAGTTTTGCCTCGTGCTAAATGCATGTAGATGCTCCATACAGTCAAAGAAGCTTGGAGAAAAAATGCCTTCTAACTTGCAAAAAATTACGGGAATTTCATGTTCTAGTTTTTCCATTTCACCAATGTTGATTTCAAATGAGGTTAAGCTTTTAAAAAACAAACTTAACTCTGTTATAGCTTCCCATACCTTAGAAGGTAACAACTCCCGGAATGCAATTGGGATCAGCCTTTGCATGAATACATGACAATCATGACTTTTCATCCCAAATAATTTGTACTTCCTTAGATCCACACACCTAGCCAAGTTTGAAACATATCCATCAGGAAACTTAAGACTTTTCAACCATTCACATATAAGCTCCTTTTGTCTCTTGTCCAAAGTGTAACATGCTTTCGGGTATTTACCAGTGCGAAGATCTTTATGTAACTTATTTCTTTTGTAAAAAAGTTACAAATCAGCTCGAGATTTTGCATTGTCTTTTGTCCTCCCTTCAATGTTCATTATGATATTGAACAAGTTGTCAAAAATATTTTTTTCAATGTGCATCACATCTAGATTATGACGAATCAAATTCGTTTTCCAATATGGCAAATCCCAAAAAATGTTCTGCTAACCAAAGTTCTGACTAATGGTTGAATTAACTTCATCAGCCTCTAATTCTGTAACTTTCAGCAACCCTAATTCCTCAATTTCTTGTAAGACCTCTTCACCGGATGTTATCGGAGGAGGATGGGTGTTTACCGTCCGATTTTTTCTAAACTTATATTTATTGTGCCTAAACGGATGATCTGCAGGTAGAAATTTCATGTGATTGTCAAACCAACATATTTTCCCTCCGTTTGGCAGATAAAATGCATCAGAATCATTGTCACAATAAGGACAGGCCAACTTCCCAGCAGTTGTCCATCCAGATAACATGGCAAAGGCTGGGAAGTCACTAATAGTCCACATTAAAGCTGTTATCAACACAAAATTCTGTTTATGACATTCATCATATGTTTGAACACCCCAAAGTTGTTGCAATTCAGAGATCAATGGCTGTAAGAACATATCTATTTTTTGCTTTGGATTTTTTGGCCCTGGTACAATCACTGTCAGGAACATATATGCCTCTTTCATACACATCCAATTAGGCAAATTATAAGGAGTTATGATTATTGGCCACGAAGAATATTACTAACCAGATTGACCAAAAGGTTGAAATCCATCCGTTGACAATCCCAACTGCACATTTCGACTGTCAACTGCAAATTCCACATAGGTTTCATTAAAATGTTTCCATGCCAATGCATCTGATGGATGAGTCATTACTCCATCTTCCTGTTCGTGTTCAGCATGCCATCTCATGTGAGATGCAGTCACATTAGAAGCATAAAGCCTTTGCAACCTAGGAGTGAGAGGAAAATAATACATCCGCTTCCATGGGACTAATTTATGTTTCGTTGAACGTTTTCTAGGCTTAAACCTAGGTTGACCACAAAATTTACACTGGTCTAAGTTCATATCATCTCCCCAATACAGCATACATCCGATTCGACAACAGTCAATTTTTTTCACAGGCAAACCAAGACCACGAATAAGTTTCTTCATATTGTAAAAACTATCAACCATTGTATGATCAGCAGGCAATGATTCGTTGTACCACTCAAGAATTTTTATCCAAACTGTGACCCGAAATATGACCTTCACTCTTTATGTTCAATATGCGAGCAATTGATGACAACTGAGTCAGTGTCTCACAATTTGGCCACAATTCTCGGTCAACTGACTGTAGTAAGTCAAAAAATTGTTTTGCTTGTGGGTTAGGTTCTTCGTCAACATTTTTCCCATTTGGCTCAAATGTATAACCGAGTCCATCGTGCACCATTTGAATGTAAGAGTTTTCCGGCCCATCAACATATTTTCTTCTACATCCATCCTCAACGTCATTCTCATTTAAGTTCATAGACGTATGTTCTTCAGTTCTCCTTGAGGTGCTAGCAACCAACGGTTCCTCATGTCGGGTCCACTGGAAATAGTTCGGAACAAAACCTTTTCTCAACAAATGCAAATGAACTTCATCAATAAAAAGGAAACATTTGTGTTTGCACTTTTTACATGGACATCTGATCTTTGACCCATCCATATATGCAGGTTGCGAACATACATAATGAATGAACGCATCAACTGCCTCAACAAATTTGGGATTAATGAAACCATCGGCGGTTAAACGTCTATACATCCAAGTTCTATCGCTGAAACTCATAGCTGGAGAACTGTTATTCTACAAGATCGAATCCAAAGTTAAGCATCTATTTTATCCACATATCAACAACCAAATCATGACAGACATGTGTTTAAACATCAGGCTTTCATGTTTCATGCCCGAGCTAAGCTACTGGAATATTTATACTATGAATACAACATATATGATCGTAGACATATATGTCATCACATTATGGTTGACCACAATGTGATATTCAATGGATATTAAATATCATACTATTGCCAAAGTAGTATTCATACAAGATTGAATGTTATTGTCAAAACCTATTCTCATCAATTCGTTGTTCATATATAATTTCACATAAGCATATCAAATTATGTCCATATTACAGGTTTAGAGATATTCATTGACCAAAGCACCAATCCAATTATGGCTCAAATTGATTAAGGGTCATTGCAACAAGCATATGAATCAGGCAATAAAATTACTTACACAAGCATAACCACTGACCTTAATTGAAATGCAAAGAAATGTTCCTGAAGTACGTCACGGGCAATGAAGCACGTCACGGGCGATGAAGATGATACAGCTGCAATGAAACCCAACAATAAAATAAGTCATACCTTGATTGGAAATATTTTACGCAAGGCACTACATATTATACTCAATGCTAAACATTTATTATCCTCAAATAATTAAACTAACGATCTTATGTTCTAATTTAAACACCATCTATGACGAGGATCCTATTGAAATTTCGGCAGCATTTCCCCTATAATTTGGACACCCCCTTTCAAAATAAGGGTCCCCCTGCAAAAGAAACATACTTCTATCTCAACCAGTATTCACATCGCAAATTCAGTCTGCGTACTACATGTGTGTTGTCAAGTTTCACAGATTGCAAGACATCAATAAAAGATTCAGGGACATGCTATGGGAAGTTCAATTGCGAGATCATGAATCAAGAGATAAAATTAGTAACACAAGCATAGGCATTGAAATGTTTCCACAATAAGGACACCGCCAATGAAGAATGTCACGGGCGATGAAGATGATAGAGCTGCAATGAAATCCAGCAATCAAATCATTCATACCTTATCTTCACATTACTATTACGCAAGGCATGACATATTATACTCAATGCATGACATTTATCATCCTCAAATAATTAAACTAACGATCTAATGTTCTTATTTAAACATCATCTACGACGAGGAGCCTATTGAAATTTCGGCAGCATTTTCCTTATAATTCGGACACCCCCTTAAAAAATAAAGTTACCCCTGCAAAAAAAACACACATTTATCTCAACCAGTAATCACATCGCAAATTCAGTCTCCGTACTATATGTGTTTTGTCAAGTTTTACACATTGCAAGACATCAATAAACGATTCACCAACATGCTATGAGAAGTTCACATATAAGCACATTCATCAAGAGCTAGAGACCACTAACAAAAGCATAAGCACTCACCTCAATTGATATGTAGAGAGATGTTGCAGAAGTATGTCACCGGAGATGAAGATGATAGCGTTGCAATAACAATCAACAATAAAATTAGTAATACCTTAATTGGAAACCATAAGGTAAAGGAAATGCTGTATGGAAAAATAACACAAAAAACATCAAGAGATTTGATTATAAGTATTGGTAATAATGTCTTTCTATTATTTATTATAACAAAGAATGGTTAATTTGAAAGAATTAATAACTAGCTAAAATTGCTAATCTAAAATAATGTTCTAAAGTAATAAATAAGAATGAAACAATAAACTAATAATCAAGATGCGATATAGAATCCATTTAGAACCTTATATATTTAAATTTATTTTGATTCAATTATGTACCTGGTTTCTTCAATCGCTATAAACTCAAAAGTTACTTCCATAATTAAAAAACAATTGATTCAATTATTTTAACTTCAAGAGATATTGGTTTATAATTTTCCTCGCTATTCATAAACATGTCAATTATAAGTTTATTTGAAGTTATAATTGGCAACATAATACTTAGAACAATTTATTATCATATTATGATAAGGAATATTTGTAAATGTAACTTTTTAGGTGTTGCATCATCCACGAGAGAATTTTTAGTTAAATTCGATGGGTCCTATATAAAATAAAATTTGAATGGTAAGTTGTTATTATTGTCTTTGATACAGTTTAAAAATTCCACTACTCATAAAGAAAAACACTTAACTTTTCAAGTTGTGCAACTACCCTTTCAAGGTAAAGTAGCTCCTCTAATTAATAAAGGCTACTTACTAAGAATATAAAATCATTGGCATACTTTATTCTCTCCTCCAATATGAATCAAATAATTATTCTAGGCCTCTCCTTGTGCTTCTCACCATGTATGTAATTAATAATTTCATCTTCCATAATAGGAAAATTTAACTAAACACTTAATAAAGAATACAAAATTAGTTTTTAAAATGATCCTAATGATATAAGAAAGTGACAAACCTAAGCCTTAACACTGAGGTAACTTGTCCCCATAACTAAGAGCTAAGTTATTCTTTTAAACATCCTCTAGTATTTCTCACCCCTATATAACTAATAATTTTATCCCACATAATATGCAAATTTTATTAAACATTTGAATAACAATACACTCAACTCTTAAGATGATGCAACTAACATATGAGATTAGGGCAATTGATCCTTTAAAATAAGCTAAATATCAATTAAAAGAGTGAAGTAAGCTACTTGAAACATATAACCATAGACACGACTTATTCAAGAAATTCTCCTAACATACAAGGGCCAAAAGACTACAAATGTTGGTCTCAATGGATTTCTAAAAGTTGACGGTATGAATTCAATCATGGTATTAGTCAACTACTTTTCCAAATATATATTCTTTGTGCCTATACTAGCTTCATGTCCCATAGATGTTTTAGTAGAATTATTTTACAAAAGTGAAAAATGCCCATCTGCTTGTTGTTTTATCATATTGGATAGGATAAGAAATAGCTTCCAAAAGGCTTTCAAATGAATAACAAAACATTAAGATCGATGAAGTAGGTTTCTTAAGTTCAATATTAAGGATAAGATATTGTTGAAAGTTACTTCTTAAACATAAAAGAAGATCAATAGCAAATCAATATATTAAGGTTTGGTGTAAAAGTATGATGAGCAATTTGAAGTACTAGAAAAAAAATTAGGAAAGGTGGCATACTAGCTAATTGAAACCACTATATCCAACTTTTTTGGTTAGTTTCCTTAAATCTTATTAAGAGGATGCAATAAATTAAGAGGATGCAATAAATCCTAATAGGAGCTAAGTCAAAAGAGTTCCATCAATTATAAGAAAATAGTTTGGCAAACATATTGAGAAGATTTTGAATCATTAAATGATAGGGAAACAACAAGAATAATTGACAAATAGAGTTACTGATTCTATCAAATGTTAGCCTCTATCAAAAGCAACTTGGGGAAAAGACACAATATTATGGTAATTCAAGGTTCAGATAAACAATGCCTTTCAATTTGTTTTGAAAAGGGGACTAAATTCATTTGCTAGGGGTAATTTGTTAGCCCCATAACATATATAAGACTATTTTGCTAGATATTGGTGAGACTTGGTTAAAGTCTATAAAAACTTAGGCATGAAAAATTAATAAAGCTAAGATAGGATTAAGCAAGGTTTAAGGTTCAATTAGCTATGATTGATATGTTTTAATGAAATGTTCAGCTTAACTATGGTGACTCAAACTAATCATAGCCATTCTTGGATGGACAAGAGGATAAATTATGATCAAATAGTGGTAGGAAATATACTATATCATGGGAATCCATTAGTTGGACCATGTTTATATTAACTTCAAACTTAACTATCATCTTTTATAGAGATCATGGTTGATGTGAAAAAGTTACTGAGTTGCAGCATAAAAGAAGTAGGAGGACACGATAAAGAATGAAAAAGTGGGTGAGGTGTCTTAGCTTCACTTTTAACATGTTTTTTTTATTTACTAGTGAACCTAGTGATTTATGATGTTAACTACCTACTAACATTGTTCATTTTATAAATTAGGGCAAACATATTTGTTTACTTAAACTTTTATCTAAAAAAAACTTAAACATAAGAGATTCAATAAGAATGAGTTAAAATTGTGCAAATTCAATTATTATGTAAAGACTTTGATGCATTTTAGTGCAAATTTAATGTCCTTAGTAGTCTTATAACACTTTGCAAGAGATGAACGTGCAACTATTGTTGGGCCCGGGCCTCGGATCCCCGATTCCCGAGGCAGCCCCTCGGGTCGCGCCGGCGTCGGGCGCCTAATTACCGTCGGACCCGATCCCAACATTTATACATATGCATAGACATAGTCCGATCATAATTCACACACAATCATTCTCATACATTCCAGCACTTACATATGCATCTAAACATGAATTAAACTCATGCCATTACAATATGAAGAAATGTCACAAGTATTCAAAATCGTGCGAAATACATAATAAAGTTCCAATCCAAAATACATGAAATATGCTCCATGATAATGTGTTTGGAGGGCCAACCAATAATACGAACTTAATACAAAACTCCTAAGTAGCTCGAAGTTTCCGATGCCTCGCAAGTTCAAAGATCGTCCTGTTCTGCACCTGAGGAGGGAAAGTAATGGGTTGAGCTACACAGCTCAGTGGCTAATATAATTATAGCCATCGGCAACTAGCACAAATCCCAGCATATGAATGTATATATATTATATCTATACAGACATCAATTCGAGCATTCACATGCTACTCAAGAAATTTAAGCATTCAATATACTTAATTCAATTCATAAATATGTCACAAAGCATTCACAATGAACAATTCACATATGCAATCTGAAGAAATGTCACAAGTATTCAAAATCGTGAGAAATACATAATAAAGTTCCAATCCAAAATACATGAAATATGCTCCATGATAATGTGTTTGGAGGGCCAACCAATAATACGAACTTAATACAAAACTCCTAAGTAGCTCGAAGTTTTCGATGCCTCGCAAGTTCAAAGATCGTCCTGTTCTGCACCTGAGGAGGGAAAGTAATGGGTTGAGCTACACAGCTCAGTGGCTAATATAATTATAGCCATCGGCAACTAGCATAAATCCTAGCATATGAATGTATATATATTATATCTATACAGACATCAATTCCAGCATTCACATGCTACTCAATAAATTTACGCATTCAATATACTTAATTCAATTCATAAATATGTCACAAAGCATTCACAATGAACAATTCACATATGCAATGCACATCACAATGGCTCGAGGGTTCCGTGGAAACAAAAGGGAGAAACCGAAGTTTACACCCTGAACGAAATGAGTCCATTCGGATCTCATATGTCACAAGCGGCAGTGGAGAAGGCTCTTGTCTCACGGCACGTGATTTAATGAAATGGTTCCACTCTCGCCCAAACAAAAGCACATAATCATGCTCATAATCATTTCATCATATGGTATTCTTTCATGTCTTGCATTTAGTCAAAATTCCATGACCGAAGTCGAGGCATAACTTGCTCAGAATCAAAATGTAATGCTATCAATTCCCCTGATTCTTTCAAAATATGTGAAATCAAAATCATTCAAATCATCACATTTATGCATACATATCATATAACATATATTCACACATAGGCAAGAAATTGCCTAGTCACACAATAACTATAAGTACATTACCCACCTAAGATCGCTCGAGTAGTCGACTCACTGGTGTCCTTCCTCTTGCGATGAAATCGGGTCAGCTTGGTTTCCTAAAAAAACCAAGTTTCAATTCGATCAGTATCCACAGAAAATATTCAAAGCTTGGAATTTCAAAATAAAGCGCTAAAAGCCTATATTCGATCTCCTCCTCAAATTCCGAACCCTCACAGACTAATTCCGAACTTCCCTTCTTCATACAACTTGTAGTCCTTGAGCTCTAGTTCACAACGGATCAAGAATCACCTCAATTGGACATCTACACCAAAAGATATGCCCAAAAATACCAAATTTTCACTTTGCTGGAAACAGGGGCTCGCCGCGACATCTGAGCGCTCGATGCGGCGTCATGCTCGCCGCGGCGTACACGCATGCGTTGCGGCGTGCACACGCTGCGACGTCTGCTCCTCGCGACGAACCAAATGTCGGACGTCGCGACGTCTCCCTTCGCACGTCGCGACGTCCACGGCGATATCACATGTCGCGGCGAATAAAATATTTACACGTCGCGACGTGGCTCTCCTACCTCGCACGCCGCTGCGTGTTCATACACACGTCGCGACGTTTTGGTCGAGAAATCGACCCCGAACTCCAATTTTCCAGCTTTTCTCACTTCAATCCTTTCCTAAACACAAATGCAACACACATAAGACTTAGATCAGGTTCTATACTACACTTTTAACTCATTAGCAACACAAAATCAGTCACAAACACAACAACCCACGAAATCTAACCATTTCTACCCTAAAACCCAAAAACCTTCGATTCTCTTCATTCAACATTATGCTAAGCTTAATGTAACATCCCGTTACTGTTAGCAAGGGTATTTTGGTAATTGGGACGGAATGATAAGTTTCATTGCATTCACTGATTGAGCATGTTACTGGCCTTTAATTATAGAGGAACAGGTTTATTGCATATGCATTTATTCATAGGTACATGCATTCATGATTTTCCGGCATTTTAATTGTGAGTATGAATTGATTGGATTATGAATTGGAAACTGACTGGATTGTGATTGATTGAGAAATTAGGGATAATTGGGCTCGAATGACTGATTTAGAATAGTTTAAGAGTGATTGGCTATTGATACTGGATTATAGGAAATTTTTGGGAAATTCGGGAGAAAATGCCCGGACCGAAAATTTTGGAGTGATGTAATCGATCGATCAGATAAGATCGAAAGAATTGTCCAATGGCAATGGAAAAAATTAGAGTTATACTATTAGGAAATAAAAATGTTGAGCCATTGAAATTTAGAGACTGAAATTTGAACTGATTTGGAGACTTATGTCTATAAATACCTAGGTTTGAAAGTTAGAAATTTTCCTAAGGCAAAATCGTTTTCTTCTCTTCTCCTCCCACGGTGATCTTCGATTTCCTTTCATCGGTGAGGATTCTTCGATCTTTCTTTATGATTTTCTTCTCATTGTGCTAGGCTAACTTGTTATTGTGATTGATGAAGGTTGAGAAGCTTTGAGAGTGGTTAATCGTTGATATTGAAGGATTTTAGGGTTTACAGTAATTTGAGAGATTTGTGGATTTAAGGCTTGATTTGGTAAGTTAATGGCTTTAATGTTGTTATTAATGTTAGTTGTTACATTTATGACATTTATTATGGTTGATTTGGGTAGTTGGAGTGTTTAATGGAGGTTTTAGAGAGAGATTGGACGGAAAATCGATCGGAGAAGAGAGAGGCGTGACCGCACGTCGCGACGTCTGGCGCAGCCTCGCCGCGATGAGTAATTAAGTGCTCGCCGCGACGAGCGCAGCAAGACGCCGCGGCGAGCGCTTGGATTTACGTCGCGACGAGCCTTTTGGCTTACGTTGCGACGAGCCGCATAAGACTGTTCGCCGCGGCGAACGTCTTTGACGTCGCGACGAACGGGCTTCTTCACGTCGCGGCGAAGGGGGGGCTTTTCTGAATGGATGAGTGTTTGTTTATTGGACATAACTTATGGTATAGACCTCCGATTGAGGTGTTTCCTGATTCGTCACGGACTAGGAAAAGAGGTCTACAATTGAGGATAATTATGGAAGTTAGAATTTAATTGAAATGGTATTGATTCATAGAGAATAAGGTCAATTATGGTTTATAGTGTGACCTAAGTATTGAATTGAGACAATTGGAATTTTAATTGGGATTTTCAATAAAGGTTTTGATCCAATGAATAGGAAATTGTTATAGGAAGTATGAATTTAGGAAATTGAACTGAATTTTAAGAATGAATCAATTATTGTCCATCAATTGAGCGAAGAGTTAGAATGAGGCTTAAGAGTTCAAAAATTGGGTTTTAGCGCCGGAAATCATGAACATGCATTGTACATAATTCCATTGAGACATATGCATCACTGAATTGTTTAATTGAGTATCTAGTAATGGGACTGCATTTTACTGCTATAGAGGCGCCGTTGGATCGTCATTCCACGGACATTGCTGGAACTTCCAGGCAGTAGCTCGGAAGTAACAGGTGAGTAACTTAGTTGGTTTCTCAAATTCCTGATTGTAAAAATGCTCAATGTGAATTACTTGCCAATGTGAAATTGCATGATTACTGAAATATACATGATCGAATGACATGCTTCTACTGTATTGGAATGGACTACTGCATAACATTGAGAAATGCAATACTGGGCTTTTATAGCCATACACTGAATTACTGAACACTGCATTACATGCATAAATGCATGATCAGATAATGGACATGTGACCCAAATTGCTATTATCACTGAAAAGAGCCTCGAGCTCGAACACTGTACTGACCGAGCCTCGAGCCCGAGGGGAGAAATCCCTGACGCGTCCCCCCCCCACTGAATACCGACTGAGCACTTGGGCACGATACTGAATAACTAGAAAAGAGTCTCATATGCATTGCAACTTCATGATTAACTGATTTGTGACACTGACTGATTACGTGATGGCATGATTTACTGTAAATTGCGATATGATATTGTAAATTGTTATATGCTATTGTAAATTGTTAATTAATACTGCAAACTGCTATAGGTTACTGCAAATTGTTATATACTAATTGTATCTTACTGTGTCGTGCTGTACGCAATCTGCGTAATGCATGATTTGAGTGAACCATCGATGATGGTTTTTCACTGAGTTCGCAAACTCACCCAAAATTGCATCTAATTTTTCAGGATCGATAGGGTAGACTCCTAACTCCGGAGATAGTCTTTTCCTACCGTACGAGCGTGCTGGCAAGAGAAGCGATGGCACACAGGTCGGTCAGCTGGGTTTGACTTTTGCGGATGACTTAGGATAGATGCTTGTATCAGTTTCCTTTTTGGTGTTGTTTAGGGGATTGATAGACTTGTCTATTCTGATATTGGATGACTGTATCAAGATTATTTTGGATTTTAAAATTTACTGATTTCTGATATATCATGGTTTTAATTATTGCGATGCCATATGGATTAACAGTCGAATTTTCTGGTAGTGCACCTTTATCGTGGGATACGTGTCGGAGCGACCTTTGGGCATCCCGATGTGTACCCTACAGTGAGGGGGCGCTACATTAAGTGGTATCAGAGCATGGTTTGGCATCTGTTAGGCATAGTGTATTTTAGGCTGGAATCACTGTAAGAATAGCAGAACTGATCGGAATTTCTTGTCTGTTTTAGGTCATCCGTCCTTGGAGATCGAGTTGAGCTACCAGCTGACCTGGAATCGGTAGGAGCCAGTAGGGAGTCCCCGATGTCTCTTTCAGAGGAGTTGCCTCCTCGAGTTCCTGTGAGACGGGAACGGAGATATGATCGACTGCGTAAGTAGGAGGCGGTTGACTTCTATGGCAGCACCAATCCTGCGGAGGCTGAGGGATGGTTGGAGAGGACCGAGCGAGTCCTCGATCAGATGGATTGCGACCCTGAGGAGAGATTTGATTATGCTGTCTCTTTGCTACAGGGTCCTACATATTAGTGATGGAAGACTGTTCGGCAAGTACTACTCAGGCCTCAGACATCGATATGGGATGACTTTCGAGGGCCTTCAAGGACAATTACATGCCCAAGGTCTATCTCGAAATGAAGTTCTGTGAGTTCTTAGAGTCGAGACAGGACGCTTGACCTTGGCCGACTATGAAAGTGGTTTAACGGTGATGGTCTATACTTCTACATTGGTTGCTACTGAGGCTGACAGGTGTCGGCATTTTGAGGGCGGACTCAATCTGGAGATCCGTACCCGATTGGCTAGGTCCGATATGGGCAATTTTATTGGTGAGGCTTCTACGATGAGGATAGAGCATGGCCTTGAGGAGAGTCTCATTGAGACCGGTCAGGACCAGCATAATAGGTCTAGTGATGGTCAGACAGTCTTTGGCAGAGGGTACAAGAAGCGTCGAGTAGGCCCTTGAGTGTTCGCAGGAGGGCTGACAGACCGGTCACGGGAGAGGGGTAGAATTGTAATTTGGTAGTGGTGGCGGCAGTGCCAGAGTTTCAGGGCAGTTTGTTCCTTTATGCGAGCATTGTGATAAGAGGCACATTGGAGAGTGTCGATGGCTATCTGGAGCCTGTTTGAGGTGTGGCTCGATGGACCACCTGGTAAGGAACTGCCCAGAGATTTTGGGAGCCCAGTCTACTATGACTGGAAGATCAGGCAGCAATACCACGATACAGCAGAGCCGTGGAGGTGGATCGGGATGGAGAGGCCGAGGCCGAGCAGAGGGGTCCGCAGTGAGGGCAAAGGGTCTGAGTAGCAGACAGCAGTCTCAGGCCAGGGTCTATGCCATGACTCGGCAGGAGGCCCAGGATTCCCCGGATGTTGTTGCGGGTATGCTTCTGATTTCTGGTTTTGAAGCATATGCATTGTTGGATCCTGGATCCACCCATTCTTCCATTGCACCGCATTTAGCATATAGACTGCATGGGGATAGGAAGAGGTTACAGTATGGGTTAGAGGTGAGTACACCTCTAGGTAGTACGACTGTATTGGGAGAGGTCTGTTTAGGGTGTTTGGTTCAGATCGACCGAGCAGTTCTGAGTGTTGATCTGATCATTTTGCCTCTTAGGGAGATTGACGTGATATTGGGGATGGACTGGTTGACTGCACATAGTGCTATCATGGACTGTTATACCAAGGAGGTTGTTTTGGAGTCTCCTGGTCAGCCCAGGGTTGTTTTTCGAGGAGTTAGTCAGGGAGTGCCAGCGAGGATGATATCCTTCTTGAGTGCCCTGAGATTGATGCAGGGAGGTTGTGAGGCCTTTCTGGCTCACGTAGTGGATTCCATAGTTGAGCAGAGATTGCAGGATGTTCCCGTAGTCAGGAACTTTCCGGATGTATTTCCTGAGGAGTTACCGGGATTGCCGCCAGGGCAGGAGACGAGTTCTCGATTGATCTCGTTCCAAGTGCCGCTCCTATATCGATACCTCCGTATAGGATGACACCGGTGGAACTGAGAGAGCTTAAGGCTCAGTTGCAGGAGCTACTGGATAAGGGGTTCATTAGACCGAGTGTTTCGCCATGGGGAGCTCCGGTACTGTTTGTGAAGAAGAAGGACGGGACTCTGAGACTGTGTATTGATTATAGGCAGTTGAATCGGGTGACAGTGAAGAATAAGTATCCACTGCCTAGGATTGACGATTTATTTGATCGATTCTGCGAGGAGCTCTGTGTTCACCAAATTGATGCGAGATCGTTATTACCATTGAGGATCATAGAGGCCGATGTGCCTACGAGTGCTTTCAGGAGCAGGTACGGACATTTCGAGTTCCTAGTGATGCCGTTTGGGTTTACTAATGCCCCGGCAGCCTTCATGGCTTTGATGAATAGAGTTTTTTAGCCCTACCTGGATCGGTTTGTGATAGTATTTATTGATGACATACTGGTTTATTCGGGGAGTAGACAGGAGCACGCTGAGCATTTGAGGATTGTCCTTCAGGTCATGAGAGAGAGACAGTTGTTCGCCAAATTCACTAAGTGTGAATTTTGGCTTGATGAGACTGTATTTCTAGGGCACGTGGTGTCCGGTGGGGGTATTCAGGTGGACCTTCATAAGATAGAGGCGGTTATGAGTTGGGAGATTCCGAGGAGTGTGCCAGAGTTGCGGAGTTTCCTAGGATTGGCCGGATATTACCGGAGGTTCGTCGAGGGATTTTCGTTGATCTCTGCCCCTTTGACGAAGATATTGAGGAAGAATGTGCCGTTCAGATGGTCTGAGGAGTGCCAGAAGAGCTTTGAGGAGCTGAAACATCAGTTGACGACTGCACCGGTGTTAGGCATTCCATCTGGGAATGGAGGCTTTATGGTTTACAGTGATGCCTCGCATCAGGGTTTAGGATGTGTATTGATGCAGCATGGGAGAGTTATAGCGTATGCCTCGAGACAGTTGAGGTCTCACGAGGTGAATTATCTAGTGCATGACTTGGAGTTGGTCGCAGTTGTGTTTTCTCTGAAGATCTGGAGACATTATCTGTATGGGGAGACGTTCCAGATCTTCACTGATCATAAGAGTTTGAAGTATCTGTTAAGTCATAGAGAGCTCAATCTGAGACAGAGAAGATGGATAGAGTTACTGAAGGACTATGACTGCACGATTGAGTATCATCTAGGGAAGGCCAATGTGGTGGCCGATGCACTGAGTAGGAGATCGCATGGTAGTGCAGCTCAGTTTCAGGTTTCGAGGTTACCTGGTCTGATTCAGTTGAGATCTCTTAACGTACAGATGGATTTGGGACAAGATGGAGCTCTGATTGCTACTCTGAGGCTGAGGCCGATGTTGCACGATAGGATCCGGAGAGTTCAGGATCAAGACCCAGTGTTAGTGAGACTGATTGAGAGAGTCCAGGCTGGTACAGGTTCGGAGTTTGTGTTGAGAGATGGGACTTTATGGATGGGACAGAGACTGTGTGTGCCAGATGTTGATGGTTTGAGATGGGAGATCCTAGAGGAGGCACATGTAGCTGCCTATGCTATGCATCCTGGTACGACCAAGATGTATAATTCACTGAGACAGCATTTCTGGTGGCCTGGTATGAAGAGACAAGTGGCAGAGTATGTTTCCAAGTGTCTGATTTGTCAGCAGGTTAAGGTAGAGCATCAGGCTCCAGTGGGGAAGTTGCATTCGTTGCCCATTCCAGAGTGAAAATGGGAGCGAATTACCATGGATTTTGTCATGGGGTTGCCTAGGACACCGAGGCAGCATGATGCTATTTGGGTCATAGTGGACCGATTGACTAAATCAGCTCACTTCTTGCCAGTGAGGGAGAGCAATACTCTCGATCAGTTAGCCCAGAAGTATGTAGCAGAGATTGTACGGTTGCATGGGGTTCCGTTGTCGATAGTCTCGGACAGGGATCCCAAGTTCACTTCGAGGTTCTAGAAGAGCCTACAAACTGTTATGGGTACTCGATTGAACTTCAGTACAACGTTTCATCCTCAGACAGATGGGCAGAGTGAGAGGACGATTAAGACTGTTGAGGATATGCTTCGAGCTTGTGTATTGGAGTTCAGAGGATCATGGGATCAGTATTTGGCACTGATCGAGTTTGCATATAATAACCAGTATCAGAGTAGTATCGGGATGGCACCGTATGAGGCCTTGTATGGGAGGCCGTGTAGATCACCACTGTATTGGGATGAAGAGGGTATGAGATCGATTGAGGGTCCCGAGCTGATTCGGGATCTGATGGATAAGGTATAGATTGATCCGAGTCGCATCAAGCGCGCTCGGGATGCATGTAAAAGTTATGTGGATCAGCATCGGCGAGAGATGGAGTACTATGTGGGTGACAAAGTGTTTCTCCGGGTGTCTCCTTGGAAAGGAGTACTGAGGTTTGGCCGTAAGGGCAAGTTGAGCCCTCGGTACATTGGTCCGTATGAGATCCTTGAGAGGATAGGACCGTTGACTTACAGATTGGCGTTACCGAGTGAGATGTCCCAGATGCATGACGTGTTTCATATTAGTATGCTTCGACGGTACCGTTCTGACCCGACGCATGTGATTCCGGTTCAGGAGATTGAGGTAGCCAGTGATTTGAGTTATGTTGAGGAGCTGGTACAGATTATAGGATCACGGGTCAAGCAGCTGAGGAACAGGGTGATTCCATTGGTGAAAGTCCTTTGAAAGAACCACTCTTCTGAGGAAGCTACATGGGAGACTGAGGAGCTTATGAGGAGTCAGTATCCTCATTTATTCGATCGGACAGGTATTAAATTTCGAGGACGAAATTTTTTTTTAGAAGGGGTGAATTGTAACATCCCGTTACTGTTAGCAAGGGTATTTTGGTAATTGGGACGGACTGATAGGTTTCATTGCATTCACTGATTGAGCATGTTACTGGCCTCTAATTATAGACGAACAGTTTTATTGCATATGCATTTATTCATAGGTACATGCATTCATGATTTTCTGGCATTTTAATTGTGAGTATGAATTGATTTGATTGTGAATTAGAAACTGACTGGATTGTGATTGATTGAGAAATTAGGGATAATTGGGCTCGAATGACTGATTTAGAATAGTTTAAGAGTGGTTGGCTATTGATACTGGCTTATAGGAAATTTTTGAGAAATTCGGGAGAAAATGCCCGGACCGGAAATTTTGGAGTGATGTAATCGATTGATCAGATATAATCTTGAAAGAATTGTCCAATGGCAATGAAAAAAATTAGAGTTATACTGTTAGGAAATAAAAATGTTGAGCCATTGAAATTTAGAGACTGAAATTTGAACTGATTTGGAGACTTATGTCTATAAATACCTAGGTTTGAAAGTTAGAAATTTTCCTAAGGCAAAATCGTTTTCTTCTCTTCTCCTCCCACGGTGATCTTCGATTTCCTCCCATCGGTGAGGATTCTTCGATCTTTCCTTATGGTTTTCTTCTCATTGTGCTAGGCTAACTTGTTATTGTGATTGATGAAGGTTGAGAAGCTTTGAGAGTGGTTAATCGTTGATATTGAAGGATTTTAGGGTTTACGGTGATTTGAGAGATTTGTGGATTTAAGGCTTGATTTGGTAAGTTAATGGCTTTAATGTTGTTATTAATGTTAGTTGTTACATTTATGGCATTTATTATGGTTGATTTAGGTAGTTGGAGTGTTTAATGGAGGTTTTAGAGAGAGATTAGACGGAAAATCGATCGGAGAAGACGGAGGCGCGATCGCACGTAATTAAGTAATTATGTCACGACGAAAGCGAAGAAGAAGCGCCATGAAGCGCCGATTTACGTCGCGACGAGCCTCTTGGCTTACGTCGCGACGAGCCGCATAAGAGTGTTCGTCGCGACGAACGGGCTTCTTCACGTCGCGGCGAAGGGGGGGCTTTTCTAAATGGATGAGTGTTTGTTTATTGGACATAACTTATGGTATAGACCTCCGATTGAGGTGTTTCCTGATTCGTTACGGACTAGGGAAAGAGGTCTACAATTGAGGATAACTATGGAAGTTAGAATTTAATTGAAATGGTATTGATTCATAGAGAATAAGGTCAATTATGGTTCATAGTGTGACCTAAGTATTGGATTGAGACAATTGGAAAGGTTTTGATCCAATGAATATGAAATTGTTATAGGAAGTATGAATTTAGGAAATTGAACTGAATTTTAAGAATGGATCAATTATTGTCGATCAATTGAGCGAAGAGTTAGAATGGGGCTTAAGAGTTCAAAAATTGGGTTTTAGCGCCGAAAATCGTGAACATGCATTATACATAATTCCATTGAGACATATGCATCACTGAATTGTTTAATTGAGCATCTAGTAATGGGATTGCATTTTACTGCTATAGAGACGCCGTTGGATCGTCATTCCACGAACATTGCTGGAACTTCCAGGCAGTAGCTCAGAAGTAACAGGTGAGTAACCTAGTTGGTTTCTCAAATTCCTGATTGTAAAAATGCTCAATGTGAATTACTTGCCAATGTGAAATTGCATGATTACTGAAATATACATGATCGAATGGCATGCTTCTATCGTATTGATTGGACTATGCATGACACTGAGAAATGTAATACTGGGCTTTTATAGCCATACATCAATTATCGAACATCGCATTACATGCATAAATGCATGATCAGATAATGGACATGTGACCCAAGTTGCTATTATCACTGAAAAGAGCCTCGAGCTCGAACATCGATCGACCGCCTCGAGCCCGAGGGGAGAAATCCCTGACGCGTCCCCCCACTGAATACCGACTGAGCACTTGGGCACGATACTGAATAACTGGAAAAGAGTCTCATATGCATTGCAACATCATGATTAACTGATTTGTGACACTGACTGATTACGTAATGGCATGATTTACTGTAAATTGCGATATGATACTGTAAATTGTTATATGCTATTGTAAATTATTAATTAATACTGCAAACTGCTATAGGTTACTGCAAATTGTTATATACTAATTGTATCTTACTGTGTCGTGCTGTACGCAATCTGCGTAATGCATGATTTGAGTGAACCATCGATGATGGTTTCTCACTGAGTTCGCAAACTCACCCAAAATTGCATCTAATTTTTCAGGATCGATAGAGTAGACTCCTAGCTCCGGAGATAGTCTTTTCCTACCGTGCGAGCGTGCTGGCAAGATAAGCGATGGCACACAGGTCGGTAAGCTGGGTTGGACTTTTGCGGATGACTTAGGATAGATGCTTGTATCAGTTTCCTTTTTGGTGTTGTTTAGGGGACTGATAGACTTGTCTATTCTAATATTGGATGACTGTATCAAGATTATTTTGGATTTTAAAATTTACTGATTTCTGATATATCATGGTTTTAATTATTGCGATGCCATATGGATTAACAGTCGGATTTTCTGGTAGTGCACCTTTATCGTGGGATACGTGTCGGAGCGACCTTTAGGCGTCCCGATGTATACCCTACGGTGAGGGGGCGCTACACTTAAACCCAACTAAAACAAGAAGAAAGGAAGCTCACTTACCTGGAACGAGCTTCAAATCCATCGGAAATCGTAAAGATCGCAACTCTCTTTCTCTTCTCCTTCCTCCTTCACAACGACGCACTCTTCCTCTTTCTCTTCTCTATTTCCTTCTTTTCTTTTCTTCTCTTCTTTTCTATTTCCTTAACCTAAAGAAAATACCAAGACCAACTTACCCCTCTTTACAAGCCTAAACCCAAATCATCCTAAGAAATCTTCCTAAAATATCCTCATAACTTTTTACCCTTTTTAATCCTCACTTAACCACAATTAAACCTTAATTCTCCAATAATCCTCTCAATTCAATCAAACTAAGCAATAATCATATAAATAACACAGTTCATGCTTAATGACATCATTAAAAAAAATTCGGGGCCTAACATTTCTCCCCCTCTTAAAAGAAAATTCGTCCTCGAAATTTACCTGAATCATCGAAGAGATGCAGATACTTCTCCCGCATAGCTTCCAATGGCTCCCATGTAGCCTCCTCTACCGAATGGTTCCTACACAGGTCCTTGACTAGCTGAACCGTCTTGTTCCTGAGGACTTTATCTTTAGTATCCAAAATCTCCACCGGTTGCTCCTCATAACTCAGATCATCTCGCAACTGAACCTCACTAGTCTGAATGATATGAGAAGGATCCGATCTATACCTTCTCAACATAGATACATGGAAAACATCGTGAATTTGCGATAACTCCGGAGGTAACGCCAACCTATAGGCAAGTGGTCCAATCCTCTCAAGGATTTCATAAGGACCCATATACCTCGGACTCAACTTCCCTTTGTTGTCGAATCTCAATACTCCTTTCCAAGGAGACGTCTTAAGGAACACTTTCTCACTGACTTCATACTTCATCTCCTTTCGGTGAGCATCAACATAACTCTTCATCCTATCCTGTGCTGCCTTAAGCCGCTATTTAACCAAATTGATTTTCTCAACTGTCGTCTGAATCAATTATGGTCCTTCTAATTGCCTCTCTCCTTCTTCATCCCAACAGATCGGAGTCCTACACCTCCGCCCATACAAAGCCTCATATGGAGCCATCTGAATGCTCAAATGGTACGAATTGTTATAAGCAAATTCGACCAATGGCAAATGATCATCCCAAGCTCCTCGAAAATCCATCACATAAGCCCGAAGCATCCCCTCAAGTGTCCGAATAGTCCTTTCAGATTGACCATCCGTCTGAGGGTGAAAAGCCGTACTAAAATTCAGCTTCGTCCCCAATCTCACTATCTCATCAATATACTTCTTTGCTATGGAATCCTCGAAGTAAACCGAGGATCCCTATCCGACACTATGGAATCCGGAATCTCATGCAATCTCACTATCTCATCAATATACTTCTTTGCTAACACATGCAAAGAATCAGTCTGCTTAATCGCCAAAAAGTGGGCTGACTTCGTCAACCTATCCACAATCACCCAAATGGCATCATGCCTCCTACTAGTCTTAGGCAAACCCATCAGAAAATCCATTGTCACCCTTTACCACTTCCACTCTGGAATAGGCAACGGTCTTAAATTGCCTGAAGGTGCCTGGTGCTCAGCCTTGACTTGCTGACACACTAGACACTTACTGACAAACTCTGCTATATCCCTCTTCATGCCCTTCTACCAAAAATGCTCTCTCAAATCTCGATACATCCTGGTGCTACCTGGATGCATGGCATAAGGCACATTGCGTGCCTCGTCCATAATCTCATCCTTAATCTCCTGCACATCTGGGATACACAACCTGTTCCCCACTGTCATAAGCCCATCATCCTGCACATCCATCTCAGAAACCTTGCCATTCCGAATTTCATCTTGAAGCTTGCTCAAATCTGCATCTTGAGCCTGCAATTCCCTAACCTTTTCCCTAAGAATCGGCCTCACTCAGAAATTAGCTATAAGGCAATCCGACTCCTCCTACTTCAAGCTTCTCTTAAGCTTGGCCATCTCTTCCAATAAAGGAAGGTATACCGTCCGAACATGAGCAATCGAAGACTTTCTGCTCAAGGCATCCACTACTACATTGGCCTTGCCCGGATGATACTCAATCAGCAAATCATAATCCTTGAGTAACTCAATCCACCTTCTCTGCCTCAAATTCAACTCCTTCTGGCTCAACAAATACTTCAGACTCTTATGATCAGTGAAGATCCTCGTCCGAACTCCATACAAATAATGCCTCCAAATTTTCAAAACAAAGATCACAACTACTAACTCCAAATCATGTGTCGGATATCTCAGCTCATAAGGCTTCAACTGCCTCGAAGCATACGCTATCACCCGATCTCACTGCATCAAAACACAACCAAGACCCTTCCACGACGCATCACTATACACAGTATATCCTTCATCACCCGATGGCAAAATCAAAATCAGGGCACTCGTCAATCTAAACTTGAGCTCCTCGAAACTCCTCTGACACTCCTCACTCCAAACAAACTTCTGATTCTTCCTCAACAACTTCGTCATCGGAGCGGCTATCATGGAGAATCCCTCCACAAATCTTCTGTAATAGCCTGCCAAACCCAAAAAGCTCCTCACTTCTGCTACATTCTTTGGGGCTTCCCAATTCACCACAGCTTCTATCTTCTTTGGATCCACATGAACTCCTTGCTCTGAGATCACATGTCCAAGAAATGCAACTTTCCTCAGCCAAAATTCTCATTTATCAAATTTGGCATACAGCTCATGCCTTCGCAAGGTCTCCAACGAAATCCTTAAATGCTCTTCATGCTGCTCATCACTCTTGGAATACACCAAGATATCATCAATGAAGACAATGATAAATTGGTCCAAGAATGGCTTAAAAACCTGATTCATCAAATCCATAAATGATGCCGGAGCATTTGTCAATCCAAAGGGCATTACCAAGAACTCAAAATGCCCATACCGAGTCCTGAAAGTAGACTTCGGCATATTCGACTCCTTAATTCTCAACTGGTGGTAACCCGATCTCAAGTCGATCTTAGAGAAGACTCTCGCTCCTTGCAATTGATCAAACAGATCATCAATGCGAGGAAGCGGGTACCTGTTCTTCACAGTAACCTGATTCAATTTCCTGTAGTCCACACACATCCTCAATGATCCATCTTTCTTCTTTACAAAGAGAACCGGAGCTCCCCAAGGTGAAGAACTCGGTCGAATATATCCCTTCTCTAACAACTCCTCTAACTGCTCCTTAAGCTCTTTCAATTCCGCCGGAGCCGTCCGGTAAGGCGGAATTGAAATCGGTGCTGTACCCGACTGAAGCTCAATGGGAAACTCAATTTCCCTAGCTGGCGGTAGTCCTGGAAATTCCTCGGGAAAGACATCCGAGAATTCCCTGACTACTGAAATATCCTCCAGCTTCCCTTTATCTGCCCTGGTGTCAACCACATAAGCCAAAAACGCCTCACAACCCTTCCTCATCATCGTCTCTGCTGTCAATGCTGAAACAATTCTGGACGGACTCACTTTTCTGTCCCTCACAAACACCACTCTCTTACCGCTATCCAATTCAAACTCTACTGTCTTCTGCTTATAATCCAAACGAGCATTGTACTTCTCTAAAGTATCCATGCCCAAAATCACATCTAATCCTCCCATCTTCAGTGGCATCAAATCCACCACTAGAGGTTCTCCACCGATACAAATCTCACAATCTCTAAATACTTGACTAATCGCAATGTACTGGCCGATTGGAGTACTCACCATCAACGGAGTATTCAAAAGGCTCACAATCCTATCACACATAGGTCTACTCGAAGAAACAAACGAATGAGTAGAACTCGGATCAATCAAGGCAATCACATCATCAACAAAGAGTCGAATCATACCAGTCACAACATCGGGAGCGGTCTCTGCATCCTCCCTAGTCATCGCAAACACCCTAGCTGGTGCCTGCCCTCTCGGTCTCCCCAGAATGCTCACCCTCTTGGCTACGTCTGAACTGCCCACTTCTGTCGCAGTCCTCTGTCCCATGGTCTCTGTCCTCCTTGGAGCTTGCAACTGGTCTCTCTCTTGTCGTGGAGGCTGAGGACACTCTCTGGCCCTGTGTCCCTTCTGTTCACAGTTGAAACAAGCTCCTGTCAATTTGTAACACTCTCCATCATGGAAATTACCGCAGTGCTCACACTTCGGGACGGATGACCTGTCCCCATCTCCCCTTCTACTGCCACCCACCGTCGAAGCTTAGTGAGAAACAATAGAAGTCCTCATCGGCCTAGGTCGGCTCGCACCACTGCTCCTCTCCTCTCGATCGAATCGGAAACTCCTAGCACTCTGCCTCAGCATAGGAGTACTAGTGCTACCCCTCTCCGGATCGCTCTCACCCTTTCTCTTGTTCACAAGACTTTGATATTCTCTATATTCCCAACCTCGACGCCTCAACCAATGCTGGAAATCATGTAAATTCTGCACAATTATCTTCTCTCTGATAGCCAAGTGTAGACCTGACTCAAACCGGCGACATCTTGCAGCTTCACTCAACATCAAATCTGAAGCATATCTCGCCAACTGCGTGAACCGACGCTCATACTCACTCACTGACATCTCCCTCTGAGTGAGACTAAGGAACTCTCTCTGCTTCTGCTAAATGTAAACCTCTGATAGGTACTTCTTCTTGAAATCACTAGGAAGTCCTGCCACGCCAACCCTACTGGTCTCATCTGACTGCCTGGTACAGTCTCCCACCAGTGCAGAGCATCTACCTGAAGCAAGCTGGCAGCATAGATGACCCTCTCGTCATCCTCACAAATCCATCCGATCCAAAGACTCTCTCGCCTTCCTCACCAAGTCTCGGCTTCTTCAGGATCGGATGTCCCAAAGAAATCAATCGCCCATACTTCCTCAATCGGTCAAACCGCTCGCTTTTCTCGAGCTGGGTCAAGGTATGTCAGAAAGATCGACCCATACCGCACGAATGCCCGAGTAAAGGCCTCGAATAACCTCGGATCCAAAGGAGGCACTTTGCTCTGATAGTGGCGACTCTGAGTCGGCGATTTAACGGACTCACTACCTAACCCTACTGAAGCCTCAAGATTCCCAGGGCTATCGACTCATCGATCCTCTCCTCTCTAGTAGGAGAGTCAAAAGCAGATCCTTGCATAACTCCTCGTGTCTTTCTACGAGGTGGCATCGTACTCCTTCAAATGGAAACACTAAGGATTAGCTATATGGCAATCTACATGTATGCATGATATGCATGTCACTTAATACAATCAAGTAATGCAACAAATAATCACAGAGCACACAATCCTATTATGCATTCTAAGCCGAGGAAACCTAAACCTAGGCGCTCTGATACTAAACATGTTGGGCCCGGGCCCCGGATCCTCGATTCCCGAGGTGGCCCCTCGGGTCTCGCCGGCGTCGGGCGCCCAATTACCGTCGGACCCGATCCCAACATTTATACATATGCATAGACATAGTCCGATCATAATTCACACACAATCATTCTCATACATTCCAGCACTTACACATACATCTAAACATGAATTAAACTCATGCCATTACAATCTGAAGAAATGTCACAAGTATTTAAAATCGTGCGAAATACATAATAAAGTTCCAATCCAAAATACATGAAATATGCTCCATGATAATGTGTTTTGAGGGCCAACCAATAATACGAACTTAATACAAAACTCCTAAGTAGCTCGAAGTTTCCGATGCCTCGCAAGTTCAAAGATCGTCCTGTTCTGCACCTGAGGAGGGAAAGTAATGGGTCGAGCTACACATTACAAATGGCTAATATAATTATAGCCATCGGCAACAAGACAAATCCCAAAGATATGAATGTATATATATTATATCTATACAGACATCAATTCAAGCATTCACATGCTACTCAAGAAATTTACGCATTCAATATACTTAATTCAATTCATAAATATGTCACAAAGCATTCACAATGAACAATTCACATATGCAATGCACATCACAATGGCTCGAGGGTTCCATGGAAACAAAAGGGAGAAACTGAAGTTTACACCTTGAACGAAATGAGTCCATTCGGATCTCATATGCCACAAGCGGGCAACCGGGAGAAGGCTCTTGTTTACGTGCACGTGACGAACGAAATGGTTCCACTCTCGCCCAAACAAAAGCACATAATCATGCTCATAATCATTTCATCATATGGTATTCTTTCATGTCTTACATTTAGTCAAAATGCCATGACCGAAGTCGAGGCATAACTTGCTCAGAATCAAAATGTAATGCTATCAATTCCCCTGATTCTTTCAAAATATGTGAAATCAAAATCATTCAAATCATCACATTTACGCGTACATATCATATAACATATATTCACACATAGGTAAGAAATTGCCTAGTCACACAATAACTATAAGTACATTACCCACCTAAGATCGCTCGAGTAGTCGACTCACTGGTGTCCTTCCTCTTGCGATGAAATCGGGTCAGCTTGGTTTCCTAAATCAACCAAGTTTCCATTCGATCAGTATCCACAGAAAATATTCAAAGCTTGGCAATTCAAAATAAAGCGCTAAAAGCCTATATTCGATCTCCTTCTCAAATTTTGAACCCTCACAGACTAATTCCAAACTTCCCTTCTTCATACAACTTGTAGTCCTTGAGCTCTAGTTCACAACGGATCAAGAATCACCTCAATTGGACATCTACACCAAAAGATATGCCCAAAAATACCAAAATTTCACTTTCTTTGAAAGCAGGGCTCGCCATGCAGCATTCGAGGCCGCCGCGGCGAACGAATCATGCTTTCGCCATGGCAGACATGCACGCGCCATGGGCAAGGCGTACACGCCGCGACGCTCGCTTCCTCGCGCGAACCAAATGTCGACGTCACAACGTCTCCTTCAGACGTCGCGACGCTTCACGGCGATATCACACGTCCGCGATTTAATAAAATATTTATACGTCGCGACGTGGTTTCTACGCGCACGACGCCGGGCGTGTTCATACACACGTCGCGACGTCTGGGTCGAGAAATCGACCCCGAACTCCAATTTTCCAGCTTTTCTCACTTCAATCCTTTCCCAAACATAAATGCAACACACATAAGACTTAGATCAGGTTCTATACTACACTTCTAACTCATTAGCAACACAAAATCAGTCACAAACACAACAACCCACGAAATCTAACCATTTCTACCCTAAAACCCTAAAACCTTCGATTCTCTTCATTCAACATTCTGCTAAGCTTAAACCCAACTAAAACAAGAAGAAAGGAAGCTCACTTACCTGGAACGAGCTTCAAATCCTTCGGAAATCGCAAAGATCGCAACTCTCTTTCTCTTCTCCTTCCTCCTTCACGACGGCACACTCTTCCTCTTTCTCTTCTCTATTTCCTTCTTTTCTTTTCTTCTCTTCTTTTCTATTTCCTTAACCTAAAGAAAATAACAAGACCAACTTACCCCTCTTTACAAGCCTAAACCCAAATCATCCTAAAAAATCTTCCTAAAATACCCTCATAACTTTTTACCCTTTTTAATCCTCACTTAACCACAATTAAACCTTAATTCTCCAATAATCCTCTCAATTCAATCAAACTAAGCAATAATCACATAAATAGCACAGTTCATGCTTAATGACATCATAAAAAAAAATCGGGGCCTAACAACTATAGCCAATAAATTATCACTGTAAGGTAACTAATATTATTATTTGACAAAGGAAATAAAATTTAGCTTATAATTAATTGAAAATATGTTACAAGACATAAAAATAGTAATGAATAAAAAGTACAATATAGTTTGATATCTTTTGTGATCATTTTCTTCTATGTTAGGATTGTAGTAAAATTTAGAAATTCACAAATACCCTTAAGGTAAAAGTAACTAACATAGGGATAATTTTATAAGTCTTTCGCCAATATTCGTGAACACTTAATTTTGAGTCCTAATTATTTCTAAATTTCTTTGAAAATGCCAAATTTGAAAGACATGTTTGTAATTTATAGTCTAGTTTTATTTCATATTTTTGTAATGTTTACTGATTTTATGATATTATTTTTGTTTATGTTAAGATTAATTATACCATTTATTGTCAAATTTGTACTATTTTTCATTAACAATTATATTAAGATTAATTATACTATTTATTTTCAAATTTTAACTAATTTTTAATCAAAATATATCTTTAATCTAGATTGATTAATTTAAATTAAGACTATTCATTTTAGTTTATATATACGTATTCATTAAGATAAATAGAGTTATTGATTCCATCGAGTGTTATCCTACATCATAAGCAACTTGGGGAAAAGATACAATATTATGGCAATTCAAGATACAATATTAAGGAATCTAATAACTTGGCCACATGAATAATCCATGGAAGTCGATATATATATGTCTTTCCATAACATGCATAATCTTCTAATTAAAGCTTAAATAATGTATAATTTCGGTTTACATACAACAGCAATAATTTAGGTTTACATATAAGAGCAATAATTTACATATAAAAACTAAAAAACCTTTAGGATTTCACATGCATATATCGGACGACAAAGAGGGGAGGAAGGAGAACTTACTTACCTGTCGGAGACGAGGAGGAGGAGCGACGATTGCGAGCGGCGGCCGACGGCGTCCTTGGAGGAAGATGAAGGAGGAATGGTGGCCGTAGGACGAAGAGAAAGGAGAGAAGCCAGGTCTGCGTCTGCGTCTACGCGAGGAGGAAGAAGAAGGATGTCCAGGAGCTTTAATTAAAACCAAAACGTTTTGGTTTAAACCAAAACGACGTCGTTTTGGTTTTAGTGAAGGGCGCGCGTAACCGACATCTTCACCAGCCGAAATGAGCGTCGGTACATATATTTCACGAAAATCAGCGACGGAATGGTTTTCGGTCGCAACAACTTTAACGCACAACCAATTTCGGCGACGAATACGCTTTTTCAGTCGGTATTTCTAACGGTTTTTATACCATCTGTATTTTTCCGTCGCTATTTAACATTTTCCTTGTAGTGATAAATACTTGATGCACGGTGCACTACGTTTTAATAGTATTCATTGGATTAGAATAACATATTTTTATTCAATTACTTTTTTTTAAATGGAAGAATTCGAAGCTGTTAGTTTTTAGATTTGTATTGGAATATTTTCGAATTAACACGATAGCCTGTAAATTATGTCAATTGGATACTCTACACTAGATAAATCCTATACGATATGTTCGATCAAAAAAACGTAAATAAGAGGATTCAAATACAAAATCTTTTGGCCTCATCTAGTAACTCAGACCAAAGTGATAGGACATATGACTAAAATAAATTATGATTCGGAGACAACAAGTTTTGAATCTCTAATTTAGAGTCACGGGATAGGGCCGGTTTGCATTAATTATGTTCTTTCCAAACTCAAAAGAACTTTTTGTAGCATATGCTTTTCAGTGTGGAGTTCAAATCCAATAGACATTTTCAGTAGACAAATTCCAACACAACATCATACATACATCAATTAAATACCCGTAATTATACTTATCTTCATGCCCACAAAACAATCATTCCTTCCATTACTCTCCAATTAAGTTAGGCCATACACATGCAAACATCCTTCAGTAGACAGTCCACACACTCTGTATATCCTTCAATAACACAAACGCAAACGCAAACGCAAACCCAAACCCACAGAAACATATTTTTGGTTTAAGTGCATCTTCTTTCTGGATTTCATCCTCTTCCTGGGGTTCTTGGATCATGGTGATTGTTTGCTCCAGTTCCTGGATAATCTGTGCTTTCCAAATCCATCCTTCCTTCAACATACCTTTCTTCCATGCCAAATATCTCATCCTGAACATAATCAGAGAGTATGCACATCTCATGGTAATTAAATCATTTGCGACTGGATGTGATAAATTGTGAAAGGATAGAGCTTAACACCATAGAAGTGCAACTTTATAGGAGCCAAGAAGAGAAGTACCCTTCTTTTGCTCACATAATTAAACAGTTAAGAAAATACGTCTGGCTCACCTGTGTATAGGAACCAAAGAATTTGCAGCGATTATGTTTTTGACTGCTGATGAATTAAAGAGGGCTTCCTTCCTCTTAATGAGAATGAAGTTTCACATTACAAAAAGAACAGGAATGATCATATAACCTAATATAACAATGGCTATATATGGCAAATCATGGCTAAGTCTTCAATTGTTATTAATTTGTTTCAATCATTGGATCCTTCAATCTAGAATCAATCACTTGCACACGTCGCAGAAGAGAGAGAGAGGTTCACCTGAACCAGAAAATCCTGCACCGCTGATGCCTTCTCTTCAGCACTTGACTTGAGGCTTCCTGTATATACCACTCACCATAAAAGCCGACAAATGATTAACAGCTCTAACATCAAATGCAAACACAGGAATAAGATTCTCTCTTTAACATGGAACTCACTACTTGTGGGAACTGCAAGAGTGGAAGAAAGGACAAGACAGAAGCCCAGGAAGAGTAGCAGAAGCAATCCAAGACGAAAAGAGCCTTTGTGCACCATTGTTGAATTTTGATGAAAGAAGAAGTCGACAACACCAACACAATAGTAAATAGGAAGATATAACAGATGCGAAGATCAAAGAAATGAATACGGCAATACAAAGCATGTGGGTGGTGGTGCTTTATATAGAACACCCTGACAAATTACTTTTGAGTATAAAAAAGAAAGGTCCATACGCCTTCCACAAAGTCAACTTACCCTTCTATTTTTATTTCTGTTCTCATATATCATTTTCTTTATATAAACTCTTTCATCTTTTTGGTGAGTTCCCACTTATTGCCTAACCCTATCCCCTGTGGCCTGGTGTGGTTGTCACTTTCACATCGATAACTTACTTTGCGCCCCAAATTTTTTTTTATAACTCTGTTCCTATATATACTGAAGTGACTGTATCTTCACTAAAAAAAATCCACAACCATACAAAATGGGGAGAAGAGGGCAATGAAGATTCATGAGATTTCGTGTCTTGTACCAAGACACTATTTTGTTTTTTAATGAAACTTCATCCAATCTGAACCCTATTATCGCATTCCTGTCGGCCCTTTTACCTTGAAGCCATTACATAAATCAGAAGAAGAGATCATTTTTTTCTTTAGATATCAACTTCACAAAATAGTGCTTTGCGTACTATTCATCTTCAAGTCAATTTTGTTCGTCATTCATCTTCAATTAAGTTTGGGACTTCCTGTCAAAAAATAGATTTTGTCATAAATTGTCCGGTTGAAATTAAGTTTTGTCGGACTTTTCTCTTAATTTATTTTCACCTAAATTCACTTTCTATTTAATAAATAAAACCTACAAAATGATCAATTATCACAAAAGACAGTCATTTGCAATTATCCTTCTTTTTTAATAGTTGAACAATTCAGAAGTCATTAAATTATGCTTATGTAGGGTTTTGTTCATTGAACAGCTCCAACAGTTACTTACTTCCCTTGATAAAATGACTAATAGGTTTACGTTGTGCTTGCTAAAATAATTGGGTGTTTCTATGACTTGGAGCATCGGCTAGACAGGCAAAACACTATTTTAGCAAATACCTAAATGCACATCTATCATCCTATACTTATGATTAATGGGTTAAAAGATAGTCTTTAACTCCTTTTCATCAAATCAAACCAAATGTTGGGTGGTTATTACGTGGCCAAAATTTAGAAAAATGATTTTGGCATGAGTGAAGCTTCCGTATGTCAATGACCGTGATGTGATCAGTTCCTTTACACAGTATCCGCGTTGTCATCTAATTTGATTTTTAACTTTTGTTAGGATTATGTTATAATTTGAGTAATAGTAATCTAAACAATTTTTTTTTTGTACTCAAATTTTTAGTTTTGGTTTACCATTTATCAAAAGATAACTGATTTTCCTTTACATATTTCTTCTGTAAATTATTTAGTTTTGTAAAAATCGGAAAAGGAAAGGAAACGTTGTCTCACAACAATTGGGTTCCACTTATATACTTAACGTGATTGTACACAAAACAAAAGCCTCAAAGGTTCATCATTCATGCTAGCAAGTGTCGTTCTTAAAAGAGAAGAGATGGAGTTCCTTTGTTATCTAGGAACAAATGCAGTGTAAAGTTGAGAATAATTACGTCACAATAATTGTTGCCTTCCCTTATTGTTATTGCAGCAAGTACAATCAATTGCGCTTGGAACAAAAAGCAAAAATTATGCAATAATGAGCACTCCATAAAAACCCATTCTGCCACGTCGTGTGGATCAAAGGCAGGCTGTTTTTCTTTATCAAGCACCAAACCAGGTACTTGAAATTATAAGAATAATACCAAGAACATATAATTGAGACGTGGAGTTAAACAAATAATTTTATTACTTATTTTTAAAATACTTTTGTTTTTAAAAAATAGTTAAAAATTATTAAGTTTATGTTGAATTATTTTGACTCGAAATATTATTTAATTACTGATCATATTGTAAAGTTTGTATCACTTAAACTAACATGAGGGAAACCTCTCGGACATTTTTGTCATTTCTTATAAAGTTTAACAACTATTAATTACATTTTTTGATTTTTAAATAACTTATTGGTTAAGTTATGATTCTGATTTTTAAATAACTTATTGGTTAAGTTATGATTCAAATAAAAATAATAAAGCGATCTAATAAATGATCCAAATTAATAGGTTGAAGTCCGTGTAGAAAACGAATCACAATCAGTGTGGACCCATATTGGTCTTGTAATGGAAAAACTCAATATAGATGTCATACATAAAAGTTAAGGTCTCCTGCAATTACTCTTATCATTCGTAAACATATAAATCTTCTGACTCGTTAAGAGCGCTTTCGTTTTGATAAAACTATATAAAGACATTAATCAAGTGTCAATGATCACTTTTCGTGAAGGTCGGGGGATTGGAGCTCGCTTTGGCATCAGAAACTGTTTCAGAAATTAAGATGAAACCGAAATTAGGTATTTCACATTTCTTTCATTTTTAACTCTTTTATGAATGATCTGAAATCCCTAATAAGGTCTATGTTACGTGTTACAAAAACTAGTAAAATATCTTTTATTTTTATTTTTTGATATTATAAAATATTATAAATAAATATTTTTAAAATGGATAAAACCAACTAAGTTTTGTAATCCCTTTATCCAAAATAAAAGTTATTTTAGATATATGCACACTTATTAAGAAAGTTAATGAAATATTTGATATACCCTTATTAATTGCATGTTAAATTGCCTTGAAAATGTAATATGTATATTAGGATGTGAGAAGAATTAAAAGATAATTTTAAAAATAAAATTATAAATATACATGAAAAATTGTGAATAACACTTATTTTGAATAATTAAAATCCTTCTAAAACGACTTTTATTTTAGATAAGAGGAAGTATCTCTTACTTAGACGTCTTTGAATGTACCCAATCAGAACGAAACTCCTGAACCTAAACGGACGTGCCTGTGCTGGTATACGTAGCTATCCAGTAAATGGATGAAACTCGATACATAAAACTGCGTGCCATGAGTCGTTTTGAACTGTCCACAACCCTCAGGTTTAATGAATACATTAATTTAAAATGAACAAAATTAATATCATATTATGTGATTTCTACAGCTGTATGTCATAGCTAGCTTGTGCACTAAAGTCCACTTTAATCGTCCTGAATTTTTCATTCTGATGACATAAAAAAACATGCAATTTGTTTGTGTGAGATCTTGGATTCAGATTTGGTGGCACTCTTAATTTAAGATGTTCTAATATGAGGAGGAAGAGCTTGCTAATCTGTTCTCCTATTGGTATAAGTTTCACATAGCGAACAAGCATTAAATAAAACTAGTACTGAGTATTGACTACGTTTTTAGGATTTGTCAATATTGAAAAGATTAAATAATAATAATAATCTCAATATTTATTTGCTATCTAAAAATTAAAACGAGAAAATTTATAATAACATTCATCATTGAGATACTTTTTAAAATATAACAGATTTAAAAGTATCTAATATTTTAAAATTTTCATTTCAATATCAAACTTTTAAAATTTTAATTTAGTAACTATTCTTTTAAATTTTATACAAATAGATCAAAAGATTGCTTTTAATAATGTACTGTATCCACTAAATACTATGTAGATGTCCACGTATTAACCACATCAACAAAAATAATGTTTTAATTTACTTTTACAAATTTTAATTACTAAATTAAAATTTTACAAAATTTAGTATTAAATTAAAAAACTTAAAAGATTAGATAATTTTAAACATAAAGAAACATATAAATCTCGTATGTTAATAAGATGTAATAATTGAAGGAAGACCTTTCAAAGATGGTGTCACACAATTGAGTTTGGCCGGTGGACAGACAAATTATGACATTCTCATTTGTCATATTGTTATTATTATGTAAAAGCTACTTTGTCTTTAGGGTTACTTCCCAGTCAGGGGGTGACTAACGGTGGCCCAGTTGAGAGTCAGGTTACGTAATGATCAATGTATGTATCCATTGCTAGGTACAGGGAGAGTCATATAAGTCTTATCTTTATGTTCGTTAGCATAAAATGTCCAAGTTAGCAACTTTTTAGTTTATTATATCCACTCCATTTCTTCTTTTCTTGAATGGGATATTACCATTTTTCATCATAAATACGCAATCTTGTGCAGTTAATGCATCATTTCATCCCATTTCGGATGAAAATCTTTATACGAATTTGGGATAACTACCACTTGTACACTTGAGATATGTCAATGTCTTTGACAATAACTGCAATCAAATGTCATGAATTGCCAACTTCTATTCGAATTCTCTTACGATAATACTAATGCAAAGAAGGAATCTTGATGCCTTTCTTATTCCATTATTCTATGTAACACAATTATATAACATGTTCTTGCACCACTATGAAGCTGAAGATTCCACCTAAATTGATTTGTTCTAAAGGTTAATTTGGTTTGTGACTTCTTGATGAATGCATTATCTGCTTTGGGTTTCTCTGATGTATTTGTTTACTGGCTTAGCAGCCAGATTTGTTATACATAGCTATTCTAAAATCAATATAAATTTGCAAGGCAAAGAGATTGAGACAAGGAGATATCCTTTGTCTCCCTAGTCCCTGTCTCTTTGTGATGCAAAGGAAGTTTTAACAAGAGAACTCGATGTAATTGCCGCAAGATGGCTATTCTCTTATCATCATTATTAAACAGCGATATCCTGTTTTTCACTTCTTTTTTCTTTTTTGATATTTCTATATGGTTCTAAGAATCAGTATACAAGTTTGTTTCATATCTGGATGAATTTTTAACCCCTCCAAAAGCGGGCTCTTTCATGTCTTGTTCATTACCTTCTAATTTTAATGAGATTGTTCAAGAATTAAATTCAAACTACGTAGCTTTATCAGTTAGATGTCTTGGGATAAGGTTTTAATAAAATAAAATAGAATAGTTCATAATGGAATAGAATGTAAATGGATAAAATATTAGAAAATTGTTATTTGGATAAGATAGAAGAGTTTATAATATAAAATAGTAAAATGTTATTTGGAAGAAGAATTTATAATATAATATAATAAAATATTATTTGGAAGAAAATTTATAATGTAATATAGTAAATTATTGTTTATCATTTATATTTCATCCTAAATCCCTTAAATCAGAGATTTCCATTTTTATAATTTAGGAAAGAAAAGATGTAACATAAAACTCTCATCTTTCATCTTATTCTACCATTAACCATCATCTCAAATGATATAATAATATTACATTCCATTCTATTTTATTAATAATCCCTCAAACAAACGTATCCTAAATTTATAACAAGCTTACAATAATATACGAAATTCATCGCGAGAATGAATAGGTTATCAGATGAGGTAACAAGAGAAGCATTTATTGTTGTTCAACACATGTAGATTAGATAATTGAAGGATGTCGTGCGTCGACTGATGGTATCAATTGATCACTACTTGAAAGAAAAATATGCATAACAGTTCATTCATTGACGCATGCATGTATAATATGCATCCATTTTTTAAGTGATGAGGCCATGCATATAAGCTACATTCATTAGATTAAAAAGATTCGTTTAATTTTATAAAAAATGTTGTAATTATTAATTAGTGACGGGTACTGACCACACCACTTGGACAGAAAAAAAAAAAGGTCAGAGAAGTTATTTTTCTTTCTTTTTCCAATTATTTTCAACAATTAAAATACTCTAATTAATATTTACTCAAATCGTGTATATTATTTGCCATTATTGACAGCATATAACTAAAATCACTTTTTTTTTTCAAAACTAGAACATGTGATAGCTGGGGGGACACTTTCTACCCATAAAGCTAATGTCAATCAAAATGTGACTCATGTATAATTCAATATAACTTTTGGTACTAGCATGTTCACTTCTTTTCCAAACCATTACATTTATTTTTGAGAACCTATATAGTGTATACGTTATGATGTATTACCTCTATTTTGAACAATTGGTTCTATTTATGAATTGAAACCATAAGGTTTGCAGATTATATTTCTCCTTTCTCAAGTTAGAGACGAATGACTTATATACAAATTAATAACATGTATTAATTTATTTACATAAAAAGGTATATATAAGCCTTTAGACATTTGCATCACTTTAGTACTTAGCACAGAACAAGAATACCCCATTCAACAAATTATTGTTCTGGGTTAAACTTAGAGTCCTGAAGATACAAACATTATAATTCATAGAAACTCTAAGTAGACATCATTTCTTCCTCACTAAATCAATCTTGTATTTTCCTGTCTTGCTTGAGATTGAATTAATATAAGATTAGTTAGGGCCACTTTTACAAATAATTGAGATTAATTAACACAATTATGTCCATCTTCATTAACTAACTAGAATTTGTAGCTTATTGTCCTTGCAAATTGATACATGTGATACACTTGTCATTTCTTTAATCCAAGGAGTACACGAAAAAGAATGGTGGGGAAAAGGGGTAACACATTAATTATCAAACACAAGCTTGATCGCATGATGCTGTTTCAGGGTAGCAATTAAATAGTATACTGAATTCTAGTTGGATGCTGAAGGCATCTTAAGGGACAGGAACTCTTTGATGCGTGAATGTGTGATGACATGTCCTAATTATTAACATGTACCACATTAATAGATAAATTAATGGTGATCGTAATTCATGGGAAGTTTGAGCCCACCTTGCTATGGCAAATCATCTAGACTCAGCAGTTTCCAAAATCATAAAGAGCATAGCACGATAAAGCTATGTCAATTTCTCCCCCACTTCAGCATATGATAAAATCATCTCAAAGACAGGTGTGGTTTTGGTGATAGCCACTAATAGCACGGCCCTTTTCCGGATGTGTGATATGGACCAAACAAGAATGGTGTACATATAGTGAGTGCTTTCGTGTCATTTTTCATTTGCTAGTGATGTTGTGGTTGAACGATCCACTAACTTCTGGCATTAACGTATTAAGTAAAAACTTACTCTGAATTCACATATCTCCTTTCTTTAATTCCCTTCAAATATCCCTTGTGCTTTGATCCTCCACCTATACAAACATCAGCATATATTATTTATTAACAAAAGTTCAAATGAGATTAACCAAACAATAATAAAGCAACAAGGTGTCCATAAAAGGCCCTTCATATTATAGTAGACTCCATAGCTAGGCTTCCCCAGTCAGCACCTAAGTTTTGTCCTATTATTCCTCCCCACACCACATGTTAGTGGACTTGCATCTTTTCTAAGATTAGGTCATCTTTGTCCACACATTGCATCATTCATCTGTTCAAGGTTGTTTTTTTTCTTCGTCCATTTTCCAGGTCCAAAATAAATAGAATTGTTCCTTTCAATTGCGAATTCCGAGCAAGTCCACACGTATATCCATCTTCCGTATTAGAGCAAGACACAAATATGAGTGGCGCCATTGTTGAAAAAATCTCTGCAAATCTTATCCTTTATGTCCTGTGATAACTGCTAAAAGAATGTTCTATTATTATCTGTTTTGTTGCTCCCTCTCAGAATAGTTCCTCTAATTATAATCTTTGGATGGTGGGGATTCACTAGATCTCCAAATGTGGGGTAGTGCTGAATTTATTATATTTTTGGTCCTATAATTGCTGTCATGGTTACATATATAATACATGGTGGCAAATATACACATAAACAAAGACACTTGCTTTTTTTCGCTTTACGTGAAAGGAATGAAGCTCGACTTAATATTTTGTTTGTGGGTGGGTGGCTGGTGTCATGTGAGCTTATGTGTCTGCATATCATGGAACACGACTCAGTTTATTGAAGCACATAAAACGTACGTTGGGCTTCTTCCAAGCTGTCACTTGTACAAAACAAAAGCCTAATCGAAGTTTTAAACGTGCCGTTAATATTTAATGTTGGGACAAATTATATGTACTAACTCATGTCAAATGTTTCATAATTTTGTTCAACCTTATTCATTGAATTTCTAGATATTCTTAATAAAACTCATGTTTTTGTTTTCAAGTATGTACCATATATGTCCAGCATTTTGGATGAAGCATTCATTTCTTTTTCTCAACTTTTTCAATCTTTGGTTGAATTTTTAGTCGACTAGTTGGATAGCCACAGTAATAAACTTCATTTACTTAATAATTAAAAGTTTCGTAATTAAAAACTTTTTTCAAAATTGAAAAATAAAAAAGAAATTAGAAGCTCTTTCATTGGACAAGAACAAAAATTGTCCACCGTGCCCATTCTAATGAGTTTGACCTAAGAAACGTTTATGGGACTAAAATTGTGATTTAGGATGCGTTTAAAAATGTTTTGGATCCACCTATCGATCTTTCTCTATTAGAATTCTTTTAGAAGCTTTATCTTTAGATTAAAGCATATATTACGACGTGATTAATGAACTGCAATATGAAATTTTAATTTACTTTTTGTTGATATACACTAATATGAATATATATATATAGCTTTAGTCTAAAAGATAAAGCTTCTTAAGAATTCCAATTGCTTTAATGAACTTGTAAGATTTTGGCATAGATGAAGAGAGAAGCCAAATAATGACTGACTTTATTTTTAACACATTTGTCTTGACATCAGTCAGTTTTTGCTTATATACATTCAACTAGAAAACAAAAAATGAGGCCAACTTATCTATACAAAACGACCTCACTTTACCTAAAATAAATATTACACATAACTACATAGAAAAGCTATACATTAATTTAACATCCCCACCTCAAGTTGAAATTTGGTGGAAATCAATCAAACCCAACTTAGAAAGAAGATAAGCAAAGGTTGGTGCTGCCAATGCTTTGGTAAAAAGATCTACTAATTGTTCCCTAGAAGAAATATGAGTAGGAGAAACAAAACTAAGCTTGTATTGATCACGAACTATATGATAGTCAATATCAAGATGTTTTGTGCATTCATGAAAAATTAGGTTAGTAGTAATATGTATGGCAGCCTTGTTATCACACCATAAAGGAATAGGTGAAGTGAAAGAAATCTGTAAATCATGCAAAACATAATAAATCCATAACAATTCACACACAGTTGAAGCCATGCTTCGATACTCTACTTTAGCGAAAGATTTGGAAACTATGGGCTTTTTGTTAGTCTTCCAAGAGACTAAAGAAGAACCGAAGAAGATACAGAAATCAGAAATAGACCTTCGAGTTGTTAAGCATGATCCCCAATCAGCATCACAATAAGCCACAAGTGCACATATAGGAGATGCAGGAAAAACATAAGATTTAGTGGAAGCAGGAAAAAATAAATCTGTAAAGGGATAACCCTTCAAGTATTTCAATAAGTAAAGAGCAACATCCTAATGACCTTTACAAAGAGCATGAAGAAATTGACTTAGCTGTTGAACTGTAAAAGTAATGTCTAGACGAGTAAATCCCGAATGCAGTAGCCTACCAATCAACCTTCTATATTGTCATGCATCATCTAGTAACTGACCAGATTTGTCAGTTAATTGCAAGCCCTTAGGCAATGGTGTAGAAACTAGTTTTGCTCTAATCAAACCCGAATCAGACAAAATATCCAAAACATACTTCCTTTGATTGACATATAAACCAATAGATGATCTAGCAATCTCTAAACCAAGGAAATATTTAGTTGGGCCAAGAACCTTAATAGTAAAAGTAGTATGCGGAAAAATTTTAACGTCATTTAAGGTAGCTTCAAATGGTCCAGTCAACAAAATTTCATCCATATAGATAAGAAGTGCAATAAAAGTAGAACAGTGGATTTGGTAAACAAGAAATGATCATGTTATGATTGCACAAAACCATAAGAAAGCAAGTGTTTAGTAAATTCACAATTTCAATCGAGAGGCTTGCTTTAAGCCATCCAAGGATCGATTCAGCTTGCAAACTTTATTAGATCCAGCCTTAACATACCCATCCGAAGGTGTCATATACACTTCCTTATCAAGAAAGCCATGAAAAAATACATTATTCATATCTAACTGATATATAGGTCAAGAAAAATGTCTAGCAATAGCTAATAATAAACGAATAGTTACTATTTTAGCAATTGGTGAAAAGCTATCAGTAAAATCAATGCCTTCAACTTAATTATAACTTTTTGCTACTAACCTAGCCTTATAGTGATCAATAGTGCCATCAGGCTTAAGCTTCACCATATAAATCCACCTGGAACCAATGGCCTTCTTGCCATCTAGTGATGGGGTTAAAATCCAAGTCTGATTGGATTCCAGTGTAACCAACTCCTACTACATAGCTCCTATCCAATTTGCATTGGATTTAGCCTGATGATAAGATTAAGGTTCCTGAATATTTGAAACATTTGCCAAAAAATACATGTATATGGAAGTAAGGTGTGGGGTAGGTATAAAAGGAAAAATAGGAGGGGTATAGGAATAGGAATTATAACCTGAAGACTGACAATGAAAAGATGAAGATAAAACATTGTTGGTGGTTATATGAGACACAAAATTATTTATCTAAGCTGGTTTATATGATATTCTATTACTTCTATGTAAACTGGGAGTGGTGACAATTGGGAGAGTTAAGGAAGGAGATGATGAAGATTCGGTGATAGGCGGATCAGTGGTTAAGATTGGAGAATTGACGGGAGAAGTAGTAGAATTAGAAGCTAAAACATTAACAATGTCAGAAGACTGATTAGCTGGAACCAAAGGAAGTGGAATAGCTGGTGGTGCACTAAAAGAAGACTAATATGGGAAGGTAGTTTCTTGAAAAAACTACATCTCTAGAAATAAGAACAAAATGAGTGACAAGGTCAAACAAATTATAAGCCTTTTCCCCATGACTATAACGTAGGAAAATGCATTTATATGCCCTTGGATCAAATTTATCCTTACGGGGTTAAACATTTGTGGTAAAACAAAGACAACCAAAAGATTTTATATGATCATACTTGGGTGGATAACCATATAAAATCTCATAAGGTGTTTTTCACCTTAGAAGAGAAGTAGGAAGCCTATTTATGAGATAGGTTGTTGTTATAGAATCACCCCAAAATTGTTTAGGTAAAGAAATTTGAAACATAAAAGCTCGAACTATCTGTAATAAATGTCTATATTTTCTCTCCATTATCCCATTTTGTTGTGGTGTATAGACACACGACTTATGATGGAAAATTCTTAATTTGCTAAACAGTTTCTGATACTCCCCACTTAAGAACTCTGCTCCATTATTAGTTCGAATGGTCTAAACAGATTTCTGAAACTGAGTTATAACCATCTTTAAAAAACTATCTAAAAACTGGATCACCTGACATTTATGATTCATTAAATATGTCCAAGTTGCCCTACTGTATTCATCCATTATAGTCAGAAAATATTTCCCACCAGATATAGAATGTTGACTATAAGGATCCCATGCACTAACTAGAAAAACAGAGATAGTATGAATAGTGCTAGATGGAATTGACAATCTGTGTTGTTTAGCAAGTGGGCAAATATCATAAACACCAGCTATACCAGCAATTTTATTATCAAAAGAAATGATGTGTCTAAGTACAATATCATAAACATGGCCTAAACGTTGATGCCAAAGTTTGTATATAGACAGAGAGTGAACATTATTATTACCATTATCAAAAGTACACAAAGAGCCAAAGTTTGTATATAGACATAGAGTGAACATTATTGGTACTATTATCAAAAGTACACAAAGAATATCTGGCTATTATGTCAACTTTGAAGGAATCCTTATCTAGGATATATAGCCTGCTTGTAACCTTACAAACTGCCAATATTTAGTTAGTCTTCAGGTTCTACAAAATGCAGTAATTTGGATAAAATGTAAAGGTAATAGACAATGCACATTACAAAAAATAACATAAAATCATATTATGCACATTACAAAAAATAGCATAAAATCAGATACACACTATTATACAAAAATAATGCAGTTTTAAAAGGGATGATTAGCATGGAAAAAACATGGATCAAAACTGCATTATTTTTGTAAAATAGTTTGTATATGATTTTATGATATTTTTGGTCATGTGCATTTTTGCGATTGCAAGTTTATTAATAGACAAAAGGTTGAACTTGAAAGTAGGTATATGTAAAGTTTCTATCAAGTTAATTTGGTAAGAAAACATCACCAATGTGATGTACACAGTTCTGAGTTCCATCAGGCAGATATACTAGTATAGAAGTGATAGGTACAACAGGTTTAGTTAACAAAGAAATATTCACACACATATGATTTGAGACTCCTATATCTAATATCCATGAATCTAAACCTATGCCATCAAAACTAGAAAGAGCTAGATAAGGAAGTGTACTTGCAAAATTCGAAAGATGTGCCAAGTTCACCATAAGAGGATCTAAGATTGTTTTATTCTTCACTAGCTTTAGCAATTCTTATTTGATCAATTTAGACAATGGAGGACTGGAGGTACCAGCAGTTGTATCTGCCACTAACATACTGTTATCTGCAATTAATGAGTTATCTTCATTACTGCATTATCTATATAGGACTTCCCACTTCCTTTGCCTCTCATATTCTGCAGCCCCTTGTACTAGTCTGGTACACCGGTGCGCTTAAAATAGTTTTCTTTCATATGACCATTCTTCTTTCAATAAGAACAGTGCATCTCACCTTTGTCACTATTGCCCCATTTGTGCTTAGATTGTTTCCCTCCTCCATCTGTAACCCTCTTAACTAACATAACACTATGCTCCACTCCTTCACTAAAAACCATTTACACCTCCATTTGCTTTTCTACCCTTAAGACTATAGAGTAGGCCTTATTAATAGATGGCAAAGATTCCATAACCAAGATTTAATTCCTAATATGATCATAACTCTCATTTAGACCCATGAGAAATTGTATCAGTTGATTTAAGGAAGTTAAGTTAGTTAGAGTCCTAAGTGCTCCACATACATACTGTGTTGTCACCCCACAGGTATACTATGGGACAGGCATGGGACACCAGATCTCATCCCACAATTTCTTAAGGCTAGTAAAGTACTTAGATACAGACATATTTTCTTGTGATGCTACACTAATTTTTCTTTGTAAGTGATACAACAATGGACCATTACTCTCTCTAAACCTTTCTTCCAAATCTAACCAAAGTTCTCAAGCAGAATTTGTATAAATGAAGGCTTCGACATCGATATGGAGTTTAAAATCCATGATCTAACCATGTAATCTATCCTAATCCATTTATCAAAGTCAACAGATCCTAAACTAGGTTTCTGACAAGTACCATCGATAAATCCTAATTTCATCTTAGCTCCTAGAGCTATTTTAACCGATCTACTCCAGCTCAGAAAATTATTTCTAGTCAAGACTGTAGTAACTAAAGTCATACCTGGATAGTCTGATCCTTTAAGGTATATTGGAGTTTCTTCTAGAGGAACCCTCAATTTAGGATCGAAAGTCGATCCAATAGGTGAATCATATGAAAACCTTCCATCGTTGCAAGATCTTTAGATAGAATGCACACCCGTGAGAAGAAAATGAAGTTTCCAAAACTCTAACTTAGGGTCCCTTGATCCAGTTGCTTCCTCAAGAACAAAATCAAAAATAAAACCATTGATGATGATCGTCAATCAACTGCCTGCAATAACCCTAAGTCAATTGATGAAGAATGAAAATCAATCACAGTGTCATCGCCTAGCTCTCTGATACCATGTAAGATTTCAGCATAGATGAAAAGAGAAGCTAAATAATGATTGACTTTATTTTTTGTATATCTGTCTTTACATCAGTCAATTTTTGCTTATATACATTCAACTAGAAAAAAACTGAGGCCAACTTATCTATACAAAACAACCTCACTTCACCTAAAATAAATATTACACATAACTACACAGAAAAGCTATACAGTAATTTAACAGAACTGTCATATGAAATTTTAACTTACTTTTTGTTGACATACACTAATATCAATTTTAAGTCTTTCTTGAAAAGCTTTGATCTTAACACACATTTTGCAATATATTATTTTTAGGTAATTTATATAATATGTAGTGACATATTATACATACATGTATACATATCAAATTCTTATGTAAAAAGTTATATAACTACTAATAATTTTCATTGAAATTAATGGTTAGTTTTCTTCATTTAAATACCAAATATATTACTTTAATGTATTTGAATTTTAAATAATTTATCTTAAAATTGTAATTATATAAACATGACTTGCGTCTTAAACTTACGGGTGGTTTTGACTTTGTAAAATTTCAATAAAATGGATTTGAACTTAAAATTTTTACTTAATCTTGTGAAATTTGGGTGTAAATTTTTGAAGACACAGGCACTAAGATTGTCTAAAGTCCATGTTCAAGCTTACCTAATGCATAATTCCTATGTACAAAGTTGAAGTTTCATGTGACGCTACCCGTCTCTCCTAACAAATTGTGTTGACAGGAAAAGATAGCGAGGCACCAGGATAAATAACTACTATCACGTCTCGAAGAAAATCCGTTCCACATTGGTTGTGTTTCTTTAAGACTATGTTTGGTGGGGTGGTTATTAATGGAATAGAAAGAAATGTCATATTATTCTATTGTTTGGGGGGGGGGGTGTTATAATAGAATGGAATGGAATAGAATAGAAGATAAGGGTTTCGCATTACATCTCATTTCATTCTAAATAGTAAAAATAAGTTACCTCCGACTTAGGAGGTTATGTAAAATGATAAACAAAATTTCACTACATTACATTATAAATCCTTCTTCCAAATAACATTTCACTATATTACATTATGAACTCTTTCATCCCTCCCAAACAATAATTTTCTAATATTACATCCATTTACATTCTATTTCATTATAAACCATTTCATTATATTTCGTTTTTTTCATTTCATTAAAAATCTTAAGTCCAACCAAACATAGCTTAATAGAGAACGTCTTCCTTTTTAACACAAAAAAGCTTCTTATTAGGTCAATAAAACATTTACATAAAGCCTTAAAAAGTGGTTATATATCTACAAGTAATGTGTGCACTTATTTTTCTAAGAGATGACAACAAAAGTTATCACAAATACTATTGCTACTACATATGCTTTTCATTTGAAAGATGCCACTGAATAATTGGGGTCGAGCACAATCAATACTATGTCATCATCTATAAACTCAATATCGTTCGATGGAAGTTGACTTGCTCGGTGTTGTTTTCTTCCTAATATTCAAGTCTTTTCTCTTTATGACGCTTCCCACCTCCCTCCCTCTCTAATACACACACAATCAATCAAAAGCAAGTTTTGTTTGGTTTCTTTAGCCAAATTTTCACCATCAATTTGCTATTTCTTTGTATCATTAACGTATACAAAAATTAGGGTGAGATGTGATTTCTTGCGAACTGTTTTGAAAATAACTAATCTTATTCACCATAGCCGCTCACTTGTTTGATCTATAACAGTATCCATAGAGCATATTGAGAGAGACCTGCAACTATTATAGAGAGGGTTAACTAAGAAATGCTAGCTTCATTGGAACCTAAGTCATTTATAATAGATTGTAGATTTTTTAATAATTTAAATTCTAATTCTAATTATAATTTCAATGAAACTTTAATTAAAATTCTAATTAGTTCTAAGTAAGTACAAACTATTTCCAAATAAATATAATATATCATATTGATTCTTATTAATTAAATATCTCATCTTTAATCATAAAGTTTTTCAAATCTTACAATCAAGTCTTTTTTTTAATAGCCATTATGTGGCTGATTAGGGTGGGGCTCCCCGTTTATTAATCGTCAAAAGCCCAAGTACAAAATCGTAAAAAGTGACAGAAATATTCAATTTCGAATTCTAAGATAAGGAAAAAAAACACAGTCTAATTGAACTAATCCCCGGATGAATGAAGGAAGTGTTGAAGCCGTAAAGATTGAAGTAGTTTGGGAAGAGCTTGCTTGCTTTGCTAGGGCATCAACCACTGAATTGGACTCCCGATAAATATGATAAGTTGTGTTGTGTCTGGAGGAGAGAAGGGACCAAATCTTATGAAATTTTGTATGGAAAAACCATGGTGTTGGCGTTTTTCGACGTACCATATTGACTAGGGCCAAAGATTCTGTTTCAATTTCTATTCCTAAGCATTCATAATTAGCGCAAGCACATAATCCATGTAATAAAGCATGTATTTCAACCATGAAACTGGTCCCATGCCCCAAATGAACTGCTGCTGCGCACTTCAAGTTGCCATGCTCATCACGAATGGAATAGCCAGCACCCAGCAAACCCGGATTGCCTATACATGAGCCGTCCACATTTAGTTTCAGAAAATACGTTTTTTTCTCTCTTCAACTCATTTTACATGTGTGACCTCTTAGGTCTTTGACTATGTTGGTAATTGATATAAATTATAACCTAAATCATCTTTAAGATTAGATAAATTAAACTCCATTAATTTATCTTTCAATTTTGTAATTAAATAATTTATATCTATAAATCAAAATTAGCTTCTAGCATCACATTATGACCACCTAAATATTTAGGATTATCAAAGCAATTTTGGCCAACCTTTTGTTCATGATTTTCAGTATAATCCAATCATTTCTTCATATAATGTTATGATTAGATATAAAGTATGAAATTAGTGTCTACTCTATTTGAGTTCAATCATATTAGTTCTCCATTATTACTAATTGATTCAATTAATGACATTTGAAAACTGTTTTCTAAAATTTCTTTTGGCCATAGATTTTTGAATCAATTCTAATCAAGAATAGTAGAATATTCTACCTAATCACTTTAAGGAGATGAATACTATATAGATCACTCAACTATTTTCATATAGTTTATACTATATCATAACTACTGATTAAGTAAATCTTAATTAGAATAGGTCATAAGTAGTATCAAAATATAACAATTTCTATATAAGATACTTTAGAAATCTCAAGTCAAAGGATCACTTATATAATCATCATAATGAGAATTTTCATAGGCATATAAATAACGTTTAAAATGGAATTCTCATATGAGGTTAGTTTAGTGAACTTATTCTCTAGCAAGCACCTATAAATTTGTTTAAGTATCCATATACTCTATTTTATGAGATTAACTACTTCCTTTGTAAGGAAGAAACATAAGATGGGCTATCGTTCTACATTATATTAATGTCTAATATTATTACAATGACTACGAATAATATATAAATGCAATATGAATCTCATAATTATAATCTCATCATAATTCCATTTATAACACATTTGAATACATATAGATAAAAAATGTCTTTAAATAATCATATTACTAAATTATAACTAATTGATTATCTATAAGCATAAACTAATAATGTCCTACATAAACTAAGCCAATCATTTAAATATCTTATATCACATCACCATTTGAGGATCATATTATTGTTGGAATAGTATGATAATTCTATAACATTCTTTACAGTGAGTATTTTCTTAAATATTATAATTTTCATCTCAATTATTATAATAGTTAAAGAAATTTCCTAAATATATACTTAAATCTTTAATGAGATCTTAGCTACTTTTATAAATGGTTAACTCTAAATTTCACAATACGTTATTGTCTCAAACAATGTAAGTAATTGGACTCAGTTCATTAAAGAAGTCTTTGATCCAAATAATTATTTCGACTAAATCAAAATATTATTTGGGCTTGATTAGTAGTCAATGCTACATTAGAATCTTTTAATCTCAAAATAATATTATTCTAAGTAAAATATATTAACTAGAATTTACTTCTAAAGTTAATATCCATATAACCTTAAACTCATGTATCAACTCATACATATTATAATGAATATCTTTAATACTTCATAAGTATTAGATATCTCAAATACTAAACACCTTTAGCCTATTATCTACATATTTCGACAAAAATAGGTAAGCATCTTTCTTATATATATCTATATCTTATTCTCATAATTAAGTTGTAACTTGTTTGTTTAACCAAGAGAGGTTCTAATCAATGGTTTAATGATTAAAAAAGCATAATTACTACTGATGAGTTTATTATTTTGATGAAAAGAAGTACAAGAACAAAATAAATTTATAAACTCAAGAAGATAGCTCATAAAGTTAATAAAGAGAAGTTGAAGTTTATAACTGTCGAAATAAAGATAAAACTAAGAACAAAAGAAGATTAGGGTTTATTAAAGTCATTCTTTAGTTTGCAATATTAATAGTACTCTTACTTTATTAATTTTATGCTCCAAAAGACTCACCATGCATAAACATTTCACTTTACTTTACTGTATGAATCTTTATGTTCATCAAAGGCATTAAAGCTTTTCATTTTGATATAAAAAAAACCACTTGATCTTTCAACCACTCTTTAAGGAACATTTTGGAAAGAGTTTAAATCATATTTTGATTTTAAAATTTGGTTTTAAGCATTTAAAGGTGTTAGAATCATGTTTTTAAGGTGATTGGTCAACCAATATGAGTTAAAATTGTTAAATTTGATGTACTGTAAGTTTGTTATATTAACATTGGTTGATGAATTAGATGACCAATATGATATATTGTTTCAATGTCTAGTGAATTTGGTACCTTTAATGCATAGTAGTTGAATAGTATGCTAGTGCTTCGCATATAGCCATTGTAATGGCTAGGAAGGGTCTTAAAACACTATAAATAGATGCTTTCTCATTAGTTTTTACATCAATAAGGTTTTAGGTGTTGTATAGACATATTTTAAAGTGTTTCCAATCATTCGAGAATCATTATCTTATATTCTTTTTAGTGAGCCATTTTCGAATTATCAAGTGAATAAGGGAAATTTTTTTATAATATTTTGTTATGGTGTGTATACAACAATTGAAAATATGATTTTTTTCCTCTTTAAGTAATATGTCTCTACTCACTCCCATTGAAGAGTATAATTATACTCCACTAACCTTCTTGTAAATATGATAAATTCACAATCATCTCCAAAACAAACTTTTTGAATTCATTATAAAAGTGAATATTTCAATGTCACATAGTCTTTTAATTATACATCAAATGTATTAATAAAGGCACTATTTCTAATTGGATGTATCGTCATGACATTTGAACCTTCCAAATTTCTTCCTCCCATAACTTACCTTGAGAACCATTCTCTTGTAAGTTTTTATAATAAGGTATGTAAGCTTGTATCCAACCTTTGGATATTTTATAACTTTTTGCTATTCGATTTAGTTATAAACTTATTGGATAATATATGTTTTAACTAAGCATCATATCTAAAATCATTAACTTTGTCCCTATCGAAGTCATACCATTCCATATCTAATGTAGAATTTTGCTAATTGATTTAATTGGAAATTTTGAAAGTAAGTTGTTGTACTGTCAACTATAGAAGACATAAATAGTGCATTGTACAATATCTTTATTATGTTTTCCTTCTTACATAAGTTCATACCCTTATGGAATTTAGTTGTAAAGGTTTTTACTAGAGAATCTCATTTCATATAGCTAACTAAAATTTTAAATTTCATCATATTGATCTCATCAAAGTGATTCAACGTTCTAAATACTTAATTTCTATTTAGATTCAATTAATTTAATTTTTAAAATTTAAATCAGTGTTTCATTTAATATATGTGACAATATCAGATAAAGTCATTAGTTCAAAGATTATTCTTAACTTCAAAAGAAGAATTTTAATGGAATTTTAAAAGAGTTAAGGGAATAGCTATAGGTAAGGGTTATTTGTCGAACCATAATAAATCGTTTGAATTATCTCTTCCATATCATCTTTAAATTATTACTAATTAATTTATATTAAATAATTTCTTCATCTTTATTTACATTAATTGGTGTCAATTGAGTACTTTGGTTTAAAAAAAATTGTTGAATCTTATAACACCCATTCACCCAATTCACTCCCCTTATTTAGGTGTTGTTAGGGACTAAAATTATTCGTATCCAACAAGAGTTGCTCTTAGACTATCGTATATTTGACAATTGAAAATATATTTTTTTCCTCTATGAGTAATATGTCTACACTCTCCCATTGAAGAGTATAATTATACTCTACTAACTTTCTTGTAAACTTGATAAATTCATAATTATATTCAAAACAAACTTTTGAATTCATTATAAAAGTGAATCTTTCAATGTCACATAGCCATTTAATTATACATCCAATGTAACAATAAAGGAACTATTTCTAAATGGATGTATCATCATGAGATTTGAACCTTTTCAAATTTCTTCCTCCCACAACTTAACTGAGAATCATTCTCCTATAAGTTTTTATTGTAACAAACATTTTTTTCAATAAGGTATGTAAGCTTGTATCCAATCTTTGGATATTTTATAACTTTTACTATTCGATTTAGTTATAAAATCATTGGATAATATATGTTTAACTAAGCATCACACCTAAAATCATTAACTTTGTCTCTATCGAGGTCATACCATTCCATATCTAATATGGATTCTGTTAATTGATTTTATTGGAAATTCGAAAGTAAGTTGTTGTCTTGTCACTATAGAAGACATAAATATTGCATCATTTAGTATCTTATATTATATTTTCCTTATTACGTAAGTTCATACCCTTTATGGAATTTAGTTGTAGAGGCTTTTTAACAGAGAATCTCATTTCCTATAGCTAGCTAAAATTTTAAATTTCATCACATCAATCTCATTAAAGTGATTTAACATTCCAAATACTTAATTTTATTTAGATTTAAATAATTTAAAATTTTAAAATTTTAAATCAATGTTTCAGTGAATACATATGACTATATCGATAAATTCATTAGCTTAGTAATACAAGTATTATCCTTTCATAAATTGTTATTACATCCGCACATCACTTGTATAAGATTAAACAATTCAATACCATCATTATTCTTTGACCAAAGGTTGACTTGGTTATTCTTCAACTTAAAAGTTTCACAAGTTTTATATGATTCATAATCAAAAGGATAAATATGTCCATGTATGTAACTTTATGATTCTCATCATATTGATTTAACTAATATGGTGTAAAAACATAGTCTAGGTTATCTATCTTTTAATTATTATCAATTATATTAATTTTACATCTCATTTGATCTAACACATATAAACTATTTGTATAAACTTGGATCAACTATTTCTACTTAATAATCTATTTATTATCATGTATTAAATATTATAATAATTTTGAATCAAAATTTATTAACAAATACTCATAACCATGAAGTAGAAATATATATGATCTCTATCATATCACGTATAAGTAAGAAAATTCATCCGTTAAATTTCTTCTAATGACAACTATCATATCCAAACCAATGCCTTCAATTGTAATCTATGTTTATGCTTTTACTAGGCTAACTTGAGTAAAATAATTTCATAAAGATATTATGCCTTTTAACTCTACTTTATGCAACATTTTGCATTATATTATCTTAGTATTGACATCTATTTTATATATTGCAATTAAAATTTATAAGACATTAGTCAACTCAAAATTTCGTTACATTTTATCTTTTATATGATCTTAACATATCTCTACAAATTTAACTCCATTCCTTAATAGGTATTAGTAGCAAAATTGCATAATGCACGTACAATTTTTTCATCCAACTTTGAGAACTCCTCTTAAACCTAAACTATGTCCAATAAATTTGGTTATTAATAACTTAGTATTAACTATACTAATCATATATAATTTCTACTCGAACAAGATATAAATGTAAGAAAATCAAGTAATTGGTTATATGCAATGACTACTAAATAAGGTTAGGACGTTAATCATATACTTGGTTACTTTAACTATTTTATTCAAAATAATAGTCCTCACTATTATTCAAAAATTTTGCTATAATCTCTCCAATAGACTAGGATCTTATTTAGATTAGTTAGGATATAACTCTTAGATTAGTTAGGATATAACTCTTGCCAAACATATCTTATATGATATTCCTAAACATGCTTCTAAATTCATATGATCATGACTTTGTTTATCTACATCATAAAATTTTGGTTAAGTAAAACACATTATTATAACACTAAACATATTCAGGTTAAAGCGTCTTGGAGTTTACTCAATAAGCTTAACAACAATCGAACTTTGGTTTATTCTTATAACAATGCAAACTAACAATCATGTTTAAAACATGCATTTAATATTTTAACAAGGGATATAATTTTATTTGTCTCATCAAACATAAAAGTACATGTAATAATATCATACATATAAAATAGGCAACTAAAGATGCATCAATATATATCAAACATATACTAGTATCATGTAATTTCTCACTCTAATATAATTAAATTATATATGTGAATCATCCATCTTTATTTGATTATAGTTATTGATCTTCATAGTCTAAAATAATATTTTAGCTCCTTGGATAATTAAATTATATTGAACTCATTGTTTTGTGTATGAATTAAATTTGTAGTCTAAATAGAAAATTAGTTTGATTTGAAAATAATTTTCAAATTCAATTAGAAATCATTCTAGTTATCTTGACTCCTTTATAAAATTTAATTGAAAACAATTTCAATAAATTATGTTTCTTACTTATTATAATTTTTAAAATTTCTTTTCAAAATTTTATAGAAAAGACATTTTATTCTAATTATAAGAGTATTTATAATCTAATTAGAAATTATTTTCCTTAATTGGAAAACTATTTTTAATATTAAAGGAAACTACTTTAAAAATTAAATAAAAGCTTTTAAATTTAATTAAGAAAACCTTTGCAATATTTATTTTAGGAATTAATTTCTCAACTGATTAAAAATATTTCTTTAATAAATTAGAAAACTATTTTAAAAATATTTTAAAATGCCATTTTCTCAATTAATAAATAAAATAGTTTTCAAATTTTAATCAAGAAAGACTTTTAAATAAATCAAGATAATTATTATTCATTTTAATAAAAAATTATTTCTAAATAAATAATAATTCTTTAAATAAATAAATCAGAAATTTAATTTATCTCAATCAAATTGAAATAAGTAAATTTAATTAAGAAAATTAAAAATATTTTTACTAATTTTAATTTATCTAAATTAAATTGAAATAAATAAATTTAATTAAGAAGCATCTTTTCTTAATTACTTAAGAAAATAATTTCTTAAATAATTTTAATTTTCTCAATCTAATTAATTCTAATTTTAGAAAATCTTCACAAAACTTTAATTACAAATCAATTTAATTATTATTAATTAGATTAAAAAATAATTAATAAACAAGCCTTATTTTAAAATTTTAACTATAAAAATCCTAACCTTTATTCAGTTTTGCAATACTAACTTGAACTTTAAAAATGATACTAAAATACTTAAAATTTTAATTTGTTGCAAAATGGCCTGACATTAAATTCTCCGTTAACATCATTGACATGACATACCATATGATATTAAAATTTGTGCCACGTTTTCAATCATTTTCTACACAATTATATTATAAATTTAGAAATACAAAAACCCTACTAACTCTTCATCCATCTACTTTATAATTGTAAGTTTGCTACACAAATTGTTGATTTCTGTCTACATTGTTCTTTATTGGTGTTAAAACCACAATGTGGTTTTGTGTGAAATAGGTCATTCCTGCAACATCCTACTACCATAAGGCAAATACCCGAACACCCGAAGGACATTCAAGTACATACCTTATGACAATGGTATGTTGGAGCAAAAACATATCCAACTTACACATGGCAATCCAACAAACACATGGCATCATCTAACGCACTCAAAGTAACTAAATTTTAAAACCATTTAAATCCTTTCATTCATAAAGTTTACACTGATACCACCAAAAGACTAAGCATAAAAGCTTATACAATATCCAACAAAATGACAAAAATAAGGCTAGAACACTTCTGGTATCAGCTGACAGACCTCTGAGCCATATGTCTAACCAAAAGATTCCTTAAGTCCTGACTAAGGAACTAGGTCTCTGACTGCACTGAAAAGCCACATTGCAAATTTTGATGAGTTTTGCAAACTCCATGAGTGAACCATCATTGATGAATTCACCGGATCATAAGCACATATTACATAATTCACAAACATTCATAAGCAGATACATTTATAATTCAAAACTCACACAACCATGTGTAACATTTAATCATTGCCAAACAGATCATATATATAAACAAAAACATATGCATATGAGACTCACATTCGTTCTTATTGTTGTGACTGAATGCCTATCACATACTTATACAGTTGCTGGCCCGTAGGGCTCAATCAGAATAGAATCACAGAGCATAGCTCTACGTGCACACACATATATCACGGAGCAAAGCTCTACGTGGAAGCGCTTCATACGGGCAATTCAAGTCACAACGCCTTTATCTGAGCATGCATTTTATGAAATGCATCAATCTGAATATCACATGTATCACAATCACATGTTCAACAAATCTCATAATCATCGGACCTAAATCCGGCATTCAACTTTCGTTGAGGATTCACATAACATTTATAGTCACGTTCAGAATTCCATCACAAACAAAGTCACAATCAAAGCACTTCTAATACATTTCCAAATATTGATCTCCTCGGACAATTGAAGTCCAGAATTCATAATTAAATCGCAAGTAATAAAACAATATTGGAAGCTTAAACAAATCAAATTAAATCAATCCTAGGAAAACATCTAGGTTGACTCACAGTACGCTCCAATAAGCTATTGCCTGGATGGTCCGGCAATGTCCGATTGGCGTCTGATATGCTCCTCTAAAATAGGCAAAACACATTCACAAATATCACACTTTGCACAATTGCATAAATGTTCTTTCATAAAAATATCAATGTATAGAATGTATGCAGAATGCATGTTCAATGACAATTCCGGGGTGCAATAATGCGATCCTTATCAAAAATCATTTAGGAATCAAAGCCCTCATTAATACCATGTATTCTTACAATTGAATCAGACCAAACAATGTCAAATAATTTCATAGCTTCATTGACCACTTCAGATTTTTCCTATAGAACATATTCGGATCAACTTTCCATACTAAATTAGATCAGGTAAATGACCAAATTAGACAAAACTTCCTTCTGTAAAGTTGTTCCCCCATTTCTTATATTTCTAAGGACACCAAAATCGTTTAATTTGGATCAGTATACCAAGAGATATCCTCAAAATATTCCAGACAATTCATAAGTTTCAGGAAAATTTATACCTCAATTTCCAAACAAAATTTGAAACTCTTAGAGACAGAATTAAAACTTCATTTCTTCATACAAATTGTAGCCCTATGTCTTTAGTTTACAGGGAATCAAGAATCACCCAAATGGGATCAGTATAGAGAAAGTTATGGTCAAAATACGAAAGCATGTTCGAGCTGTCAAAAGATGGGTGCTCGTCGCGACGTGGGGAAAATATGAGGTCGCGACGAACAGCCCAAAAAATTGATTTTCTCGGGATTTTTACAGCGTTCGCTGTGACGAGATCAAGGGAGGGTCACCTAAGTCGCGGCGAGGAAAAAATGGACGTCGCGACGAATAAACAAAATAAGCTACACGTCACGACGAATAAATTAAAAACACGTCGCGACGTCTGGTTCTGCAACTCGTCTTCCCCGATTTCTTTTTTCCAGACTTCTCACTTCTATACCCAAAACAATCTCTAAAACTTTACTCCAATAAACTCCTAACCCAGTTCGAAACATTTACATAAGATCAAACTCAAGATTCATTCTTAAACATCAACTTCACTTCTACTGAGAAACAACGGACACAATGCATGCATGTACCATTTGGCTTTCTCAAACTTCGAAGCAGTATATACATCTTCCAACCTAGAGTTCATTCAACACCATACTAATAATTTCCTACTCTCAATCAATCATCCACTCTATTCAATACCGAAACCAACCTCTCCAACCTCGCATGCATGCATACATTTCCACTGAAAAACATCATTTACAACAATAACTTACTTGATTTGGCTATAATATCCCGCAAGGAGAGCAGATCAAAGCATCAAAAGTTCAGAGCTAGCGTTCGGATGGCAAGTGTTTCTTCACCGAGAAGAACATTTGCACTAGTTCAATTTTAACACCAAGCATCCGTACACTTTGCATGCCTTGCAAGTGTCCTACCAATTGACACCATTAGTTTGCCATATGTCAACTGTCTATAAAAGCCACTTGTCCCAATTATATGTTGCCACATGTCACTATATAATTGGCCCATAAATCAATATTTTCACAAAATTCACTAAAAATTCCAAAATGTCTTAAATAATATCAAAATCACCAAAACACATTTTAATCACAATTAATAATTCAATTGTACCCAGAAATGTCAAGGAATGCATGTACAATCATATAAACGTGCAAAAATGTGCATGTCACAATTAATAATGCATGATGTGCATTTTTCTAATTTCTCATCAAATTCTCGTAATTCACAATTCTAGCCCTAACATGGGTAACAGGATGTTACAATTCCTCCCTAAGAAATTTGGCTATGAATTTCATGTTTGAGTTGGTTTTACTGTACCAAATGGCTTTGACACAGGGGCCTTTGCATTCAAACTTTAAAATGGAAAACAATGCAAGTTTTCAACATTCTTATTTTACAACAAGAAAAAGAAACTGAGTAACTAATATCCTAGAAGGAAACTGATAAATGGGTTGCAATTATGTTTTTATTTGTTATAACTATAACCTCTAATTTTGTTAAAACTTGCCTTTGGAGCTTTAATTGAATCTTTCAACTTAATTACAATATCAAAATCAAAGATTTTGCAAAGTAGACATAGTTAGTGATGTTACTATCAAAATTAACCTTTTGTTTTGACTCCTTAAATATGTAACAACACTTTATAGTGAAGAAATTTTATCAATATTAATCAAATATGTTTTGACTTTTACTAAGTTATTTGGATGCATGACACTTTATATTATTTATTTTCATTAATGGATTTTTTATGATTCCAAAAATGGAAAGAAAGTTTAGTGATATTAGATTAGGGGAGTGATCATTTTGTCATTTTGTATTTCTTGAACATTATATAATATGCTTAAGTAAATGATATTTTTTGAATGTGAATATCTTTTGTGTTCTCGATATTGAATTATGATATTCTTATTGAATTGTGTTTTACGATAAATTGAGGGCAAGCTAGTCACTATCTTGATATTTATTTAAGTAATTAACTTTATTATTGTTGTTCTCTAATATCACAAATGTTTTGTTATCATCAAAAGTGAGAGATTGTTGATCCAATGGAGATCCAATTGATGTTTTGATGATAACAAATCATAATTACTAACTTATGTGTTTATCTTTCTTATGAAAAGTAATATTAGAACAAAATGAAGCCATAAAATTAAAAATATAATGTATGAAGTTGATAAGGAGAAGTTGAAGTTTGCAACCGATGAAATGAAGAATCAAAACAAGCACAAAATAAGATTGATTATCAAGGTCATTTCATGTTTTATATTATTATTTGTAAACTCACTTTATTAATTTGATGATCTAAAAGGCTCATCATATATAATTATTTTATCTTACTTCTATGCATGAGTCTTTGCATTCATCAAAAGGTATTAAAGCTTTTAATTTTAATATAAAAGCCTATTGATCTTTCAAATAATCTTTAGAAACATTTTAATAAGTGATCTAATTATATTTTGATTAAACAAATTTTTTGAGTATTCAAGTTGTTGAAACTATATTTTGGTTGAATGGTTAACCTATATAGGTTAATGTTTGATTAATATAGGTTAAAGTTGTTAAATTTATGTTAGGGTTGTGTACATATAGTGCCCTGGAAAATAAGTGTGTTTACATAACTTAATCTTCTTCCAGTTTCTTTTATAATGAAAATATTTGTTATTAATAAAACAAAAGAGTTTCGTTTTATTTGTATGAGCATTATATAACTAGTCATAAGGTACCAAGATTCTTTTGTATATAATATATATGCATGGAGATGTATGGGAATTGTAACATCCCATCACCGATGGGAAGGGTGTATTGATAAATTGGGATGGTCTAGTAAGTTAGATTGCATAATCGATATAAACATTCATTTGGCCTCTAATTTTAGAGGAATGAGACATTTTGCATATGCACTTATATGTACATGCATTCATTGACATTTTCCGATATTTATGTGTGAATTTGATTTGTTTGTGAATTCTAAAAAAATTGTGTTTGAAAATCTGAATTGGAACTGTTCTAGGAGTGGTTATCAATTGTTAGTGACTCTTCAAAATGTTTCTGGAATAATTGAGAGAAAATGTCCGGACCGGAAATTTTTCGAGTGACGGACTGATTGATTGTATAGTACTGAAATAACTGTCCAATGACCATAGAAAATTAGATATATAATTTTAGAAATTAATATGTCGAGCCATTGAAATTTGGAGACGAATTGGACTGGAAATGAAATTGAAAAGAGAAAGAGATTTAAATGTATTTTGAGGAAAGGGCATGTGGCATGCTTCTATTGATGGAGGTTTATTGGATTAACCTTTAAATGCCTTAGGTTTTAAAACTTGGCAGTAAACTTGTTTCCTCCTCCTAGGGCATATTTTCCTTCTCCATCGATTGATTCTTGTTCTTCCTCCCTACATGACTCTTACTTGTTCGATTCTTGCTTGCTTCTTCTCCTTGTGCAAAGCTTAGCTTAAGCCTTTGAGATGATGGAAATTTGGGAAGCTTTGAGAGAGAGCCGTGGGTGATGAGAGAGTTGGAGAAATTTTGGAGTTTTGAAGAGTTGAAGCTTGATTTGGTAAGTAAATGGGTTTATGTCGTTTATTATTTATTGAAATGCATTCATGATGTTTAATGGGAAAGATTGGGGTAGTTGTGTTTGAGTAATGGCTGATTTTAGAGAGAAGAAGAGTGAAAAACTCTGGGAGAAGACGATCTGCGACCCGCACGTCACGGCGAGAATTGATGTTCTCACCGCGGTGAGCGTGCAGAAGGTCACCGCGGCGAGCTCCGAAATTTCCATGCTACGGCGAGCTCCATTCTGAGACCGCGGTGAGCCCCGATTTGTATGTCGAGGCGAGCTCTCCTCGTGCGCCGCGGCGAGTCTCATTCTTCTGAACTGATTGGTTTTAGTTTTTGGGTCATAACTAATGATGTAGACCTCCAATTGAAGTGATGTTTGATTCGTTATGATCTAGAGAAAGATGTCTACAATTGGTGTAAAGAAAGAAAGCTTGAATTCAGGTTTTTAAGATCTCAATTTGTAAATGAAAGTTGGGTTTGGATTGTTATTTCAACCTAATGGTTGTTGTAAGATCATTGGAGCATAATGTTGAGACTACTGACTAATATTCAAGGCTTTTGGAGTCCACAATGGGTGAATTTGATCAAATGAATAGTAATTTTTAGCTTTGAGGTCTTCTTTGAGAATAAGGGTATTGTCTAAATGAGATAGTGTCTATAGAATGAAAAATTGGTTTTGACATATGAAAGTGGAAATTGGGAAATAGCGTCGGGAAGGTCATGAACATGCATCGTACATTCTGTTAATTGTGACATGTGCATCATGAAATTATTCTGATTTTGCATTTAGTAATGGAAAATTATTTGACTGTTATAGAGGCACTGTTGGAACGACATTCCACGGATATTGCTGGGACTTCCAGGCAGTCGCTCGGAAGTTACAGGTGAGTAACCTAGTTGGTTCCTCAATCCTTGATTTGTTAAATGTTTTGTGCTTAGAATTTGGTGGAATATGGTGATGGGTATATGTGAATTGTTATGTTTGAGATCCCGGACCGAAGGTCCGAGGAATTGTGAGTTTTGGCATTGAAGTACAAACTATTTGTGAAAGTGAAATTTGTCATGCTTCAATGTGATAATTTGTAAATGTGTGATGATGTGTAATTGAGAATGAAACGATGGATATGTGAAAATTGTGTATGACTGAAATACTGGATCGAAGGTCCGAAGAAATGGGAATTTGACATTGAAGTGTTAATTGCCTGTGATTGAGAAACTTATATGGTTCCAACGTGATAGACAGTGACTGTGAATTTTGTGAATAATTGGGAATGAATTGGTTGTTTGAATAAATTGACTCTGATTGAAATGTGATATCATAAGATTGTGATAAACGAATTCTGTGCATGATCATTGATAACGGTTGTGACTGGAGCCGCCACCGAGAGCTACAAGCTCGATCACTGAAAATGAGCCTCGAGCTCGAAACGGATTAGTTGTAACATCCCACCCCCGACAGGAAGGGTAAACTAGTAAATTGACATATGATGAGATGGATTGGGATGAATTAGGACTGTTCTTGCATAATAGGATTGATACACAGTATCAGTTGTGCACATGAAATAACTGTACATGCATACATGACATTCCCGATTTTCGTGCCTAATGTAATTTTATTGTGATTAACGTGGTTATTGGGTTTGAAAAATTATTCTGAGTGGGCCACTAAGTGTTTTATATTTTAAGGGATTTTTAGAAAATTTTTTAGAATTTTTCGGAGAAAATTCCCGAACCGGAAGAAAATCGCCAAGTGGCTAACTGGTTGCTTTTCTTGCTACCCAATAGCACTGTCATATTGGGTATTTTATTTTGGAATTGAAATTAGGATCATTGGACTAGAATTGGTCAAATTGTAGTAGGATTTCTAAATCCTATCCTTACTTTGTTTTATATCTAATTTGTCTCTTTCTTCCTTCTAATGCCATTTGTCCTTTGAATTAATGATTTTTGTCTTATGCTAAAGCCTCTCTCTCGGTTATGCCCTATGAAATAGAATGAAGAGAAGACTTAAATGCTTATTATTTCCTTCATCCAAAACTTGCTCTTGGTTTTCCTCTCCATCGAATTTTTGTTTCTTTCCTCAAAGTGTTCTTATTTCCTCCAACCTTAAGAGTCCTCTTTACTTGCATATGAGCTTAAGTCTCTATCCAAGGTGATAGCCATGTATGGGCTTTAGAAGTGAAGTAAGAAAGTGAAGTGATTGGAGAGTGGGAAAGAGTGGAAGCTTGAATTGGTAAGTGATTAAGTTAAGTTTTAATTATGCTTTGATTATGTAGTTGATGAATCATGGTTGTTAGATGCATTCAATGGGACTTTTAGTGCATTTATTATGATTATTGATGCTTTAATTTGATGAAAGTTATAGGTGGAATTGTTGGGTATAAATGTATGGTGTGTTAGGATAATGAATGACTATGGTTGAATTTGGTTTTAGCTTGATTTTGATTGAATATTGATGATTATTCTTGCATGGAAATGAAGAGGTTAGGGCTGCCAACTTGAGGTGGTTACTCCTAGTGAATGTATGAATGATATAGGGACTGATTTTGGGTCCAATTGAGATGCTTATGGTAGTAGCATTTGAATTGGCATGATAAGAAGTGTAAGTTGAAGATGAAAGCTGGAAAATGGATTTTGACCCACTGTACTGTTTTGAGCATAACTTATTGTGTGGTTATGAAAATGAGTGGCGGTTTGTGCCCAATTAAACTTTGGGTTGTTGGATACATTTTAGTGTGAAATAGGTGTTGTCTAATTTTAACCTTAAGAAGTTGAAGTTTGGCTTGGAAAGTTACTGTTTTGACCTAGGTGAACAGTATCCGGATTGATGACCTAAGAGTTTTGCTGATTTTTCTAAATTAATTGAGAAGGAATTAGGGAAAATGGTCTAAATGAAAGTTTAAGCCTGTATTGTTAACTTTCCAATGCCACTAATTTTGAAATTTTTCGATTTGTATATTGTGAGATATGAACTGATGACTGTTGACTGGAACAATGCATTTTGGTGAAACCTAGCTGAAATGTCAGTTTTGTGAGCATTCTGATTGGAAGCAATTTTAGCAATTTCTGTGAATTGAATTGGCTTAAATGGTCTTCTGAAGAGTTTTATAGGAAACAATTATCTTGAAAATGGTATATAGCATGTAATTTTTAGAGATCATATTTGGGAGTTATGAGTTGTCAAAACCTGAACCTGCATTAGGGTGTTCACTGCTGATCATGACAGAAACTTTCATAACAGGTTTGAAATTGTTAGAGGTTGAATTGGATTTTGAGTTCTTCATGAAAATTGAAGTATTAGATCTTATCTTTCCAGTGATATAAGGTAGTGGTTTTATTGACATTGGTGCTAGGAGATATACTGGTTTGAAATTTATTGTTCATATTGGAAAATTTCAGTGGACAGATGCTTTGGTGAATTATTTGACCTAGTTAACCATTGAATTTGATTTCACATTGTTCATGAAAGTTGTAGGTATTGTTTCGATGTTTCTATTGGTATTTATTTGGTAATTTTTGACTGAAGAACTGAGAAGTTATGGATTTTGGAAAAACACTGCACTGTTTGAGAGACATTGACTGTGCAGTGGCTTTGATTGAAGTTTTGACACCCTTAGGGGTGAAATTGGCTTTTATGTCCTTCATGAACATTGTAGCTCTCTCTTTTCTCTATGAAATAGACACTAATTTTGTCCAATTTGAAGTTTGGAGTAAGGAGTTATGACCTATGGAAGTTGGTATGTCGGAGAAAGTTGTTTCAGATCTGTCATTTTTAATAGGGCTAGTCGATTTGGATTCTCAGACCAATCGACTAGGACATGCATTTCTCCACTAGTTTGCTTATATCTTGTCCATCCGACATCCGATTGACCTGATTCTTGAGGCATCAGATTCGTGGGATATTGAATTGCATTTTATGAAAAATTGAGAATTTCTGGACGGAAAATTGACGTAGGTCCGGGTAACGGAGTCCTTAACCATTGTTTTATTTAATTGAGGACCTATAGAGGTCTGAATTGAGTTCCGTCAGCGTCATTAGCTTTCAAAATTTTAAACGGATTTTATGATGGAAAATAATGGGATTAGGGCCGGGAATATTATGAACATGCATTATACACCTACATGTGCCTTATTACATAGTAATGATTGGACCATTAGTGATCATTCTCTTCTCTGATTCTTATAGAGACCCAACTGGAGCATCGATCGACCGACGTAACAGAGACTTCCTGGCAATAGCTCGGAAGTGATAGGTGAGTAACCTAGATGGGTTTCTCAATTATTACTTGTCAAATATGGGGATAATGGCGGGACCAGGAATGTGTACATTGTGTGACTTGTCTGCCATTACTGTGATTGACTGTAATTGATTGTCAATTATGAACTGTTCATTGTTGTAAATTATGGACATTACTTGTGCATCCGATCGTTAATTGGTGTGCTTGACTATGAATGATTAACTGTTTATGGGGATGTTGTAACTGGGCATGTGCATTCATACACAGATGCATAAACTGATAAAGGAAAGTTGTGAACCGAGTCGCCACTGATACTGAAACCAGCCTAGAGCTCGAAATACTGAAACGAGCCTAGAGCTCGAAGGGAGATAATTCTCCCGGATCGTCTCTCGATCACCGATTCATCATTTACGCTTTCGGTCACAACACTAAAATAAAACTGGGAAAAAGAGTCACATGTGCATTGCATACTGGACTGAATATTGAAATGGATTTTGCTCTATATGACCGTCGACTCGTGATGTGTTCTATGATGTATTATCATTAGCCTTGGATTGTATGATTCTTTGTAACATGCTTATGTGATCGTGAATTGGGAGAACCATCGATGATGGTTTCTCTTTGAGTTTGCAAAACTCATCAAAATTTTGCATCTATTTTTCAGGCTTTGAAGAGTACCCGTTCAACGCGGAGTATATCTCTCGTAGGCAAATGAAGGATGAGGTCGGGATCGATTCGCGTCTGCATTAGTGTCTCATAATTGTATTCGCAATAGTTGTAAACTGATTTGTATTTGTATTTTATGGTTCTTGTAAAGTATTGCTAAATGGTAGTAATGAGTGGCGCTTCCTTTTAACGTGGAATGATTTTTTAAAAAATTGTATACCAAGTTTCTTGGTCGATGTAATACGCCACCCTCGCATGAGCACGGACTCGATATCACCAATGATATCGGGTTCGGGTCACGTGAGAGTGGGGTGTTACATTTAGGTGGTATCAGAGCCCAGCAATATGAATGTATCTGGGCATAGTCTGAAACATAGGTCAAGTTGCATGCATTTGGGTCATGTCATTGCAGACCATAGTAACTGATCCCCAGTCTGAGTCGCACTAGTAGAAATCCTACGTGTGAACATGTGTTACGTGATTAAGTGTGAGAAAAGTGAGAAGATATCAGAATGTGAACCCATGAAAGGGTATGAGCAATTGGGAATGGGAAAAAGGAAACATCGATAATGAGAATTATAATGTACTGTGGTTAGAATGACTATGTTGGCCTAGACTGATTAAGGAAAGAAGTGATATCCCAAGTAATTCCCGGATTAAAATGGCAAGATTATGGCGACAGAAAACGAATATGTCTAAAACTGGAAGAAGTCCACTGGAGATATGAGAAGCATATAGTAGACCTAAGTGAGATTAAAAGTCCGGGATGACGAAGTAATTAGAGCTCTGACTGTATATGCGATGAAATGAGAAACATTGGAACTGAGTAAAACGTAGATGGTCCGATCAGGCAGATATTGATTCACTGTATTGGTGTTAGACATCAGTAGATATCATAGAGATGATGATAGTGAGATTGTAATAAGAGCAATATTGTACCGTAACAGTCTACCTAGAACTGAAAGAACTGAAAGAGTTCCTAATAGGGTAAGAAAAAGTAGACATGGTGAGATAAAAGTGTACAGATAAACTGAAATGAACTCGTGAAACGGGAATGATCTTGAACGCATAAGCATGAGACTGAAATGGTTATGCGAATATTGTGCTAAGAGTTTGGAAATCAGTATAATAAAATCGTAAGAGAAAAAGACAGACTGACAAGTTTTACTGATTGTGTATCGGGAAATTCTGGATTAGTTGAAAAGATGTATTTGGATACATAAATGGTAAATGGATGGGTAAATAGACAGAGATACAGTGGAGTTGTATCAACGATTTTGTCGTGTTTTGGGAGACTGTGACTACCCTATCATAGATTGTTTGAGGAAAATAAAGAGATATGTAGCAATAAGGAGATGACATTGTATAAGCCAAGTGGATATGACCTTAAAAGGTCAAGCTGACACATGAATGATATGGGAATAAAAATATGTGTGATGAAACGTAAGTGAAATATATTGGATAGTAAGTAAGGTGATCATGATTAATGAAACGTATGTGAAATATACATGGAAATAATAGAGGAAAAGATTGGGGAAGGATTAAATAAGTGCTACTATGAGTGACTATAAGTGTAAGGTTCATAATGGTTTACAGTAAGACATAAGAGGGCTGAGCGTACCTGTCTGAGAGGAAATGAAAAATGATTATGGCCTAAGTCCTCTATTCGAGGATTGGCACAAACGGAAAGGAGTTTGAGAAATTCTGAATCGTATAGGTTACTAATTGGCCGCCGGATAAGATGAAAGGATTTCTGGTGATGTGAATAGTAAAGTAGAAGTGTCAAAGAAAGTGTTTCGTGTCTCACAGAAATTTCGTGCAAGGACTGTATGGCATAAAAGTGTTTTTATTGAGATGGTGAGTAAAGTTGAAAGTAAACTAGTTGACTGATAAGAATTTCGCGAACGGTATAATGAGGGAAGACTAATGGTCATGACAGTAACAAATCGAAAATAAGTGTGGACGAAATCAAAAGTGCAATTGAGTCATATCTCAAGAGGAGATTTAGGCATAACAAGTGAAATAGACTATTGAGGTTATCTGCATTGTGTATACGGAAATGTAAAGTATCCAACTGCGTGAGTGGAATTTGAATTTGAAGTGAGCCTATTGCAATGTGAAGTGAATAGGTCTCCATATGTGATGCAAAAACTGTTGGGAATGAATGTATGACAAATAATAGCAACCTACAAAGGGAAATACTCAAATGGAGTAGAATGTACGGAAATACAACGGATGACTAGGCATTGGCATATGTCGATGTGAATGACAGGAAATCAATTGATAAGAGAAACTTCATAGCAACAAGAAGTCATTAAGGGAAACTGAAACTGACGTGATGTAGTGTTACCTTAGACTCAATGAAAAGTTTGACTGATGTCGGTTAAAAACAACAATGAGTAATGTCTAGAGATGGATATGAGGTAATAAATGGTATTAACTGATGACTATGTGTTTGCAAGTATTGCAAAGTAAAAGAGTTATATGAAAAATGGAAGAACCTAACACTGGTAAGAAGCATCCCTTTGGAAATTGAGCAGTGTGGGATGACATGTCAATTTGTTAGAACGGTATACGAGGAACTGAATTGTTTTGATAAATGGTATCAGTGCTATGAGTGAAATGGTTTCAAGCCTTGGAGACCTTAGATTCCTATCTGGAATACATCATGTAGAAGTTTAGAGTTGGAATGGCATAAAGGTCTACTGTAGTCTCAAATAGTGAACAGACAATTCTGAACTGAACAGAATAAATACAGCTATTGGGGTTTCGAAAGCTAGGACACTGAAGAAGAAAAAAATGTCAAGGAGTATATGGGGCAAAATAAAGTGCTACTAGAGAATTGAAGTCGTAGATTTAGTGATATTGGATAGAGGTAAGAAAGGTTAAGAGTGTAGGAGTTAAAGTGGTGAGTCTTATGATGAATCTGAATATGCGAGTGAAATCGGAAAAAACAATATTGAATTATTCAAAGAAGAAGTATGGGTATCCGATCAAAAGTGCTAGAACAAGAAAGTGAACAGTCGAAGCTAGACATTCTAGTAATCATATGCGAAAAGTGAAATTGAATAACTGTGGGCATAGAATGAAGTGATTATTGATTCAAGTGCTTATAGGTTTGAATGTTCAACAGGAAAAATGCTTGATTATGATCGTGTTATAGAGTTCTGATTTACTGTAGGGATATACTGCTACACTGCACAGTGCCTAACGGGAGTCAAAGACCCTAATGGATTTAAAACTGTGATGAGTGAAACAAAGGAAAGTGACTCAGGAAAGCTGAATAGGTTAGTGGAGGTGGAACCAGATCGGACAAATGAACTAGAGTAAAGTACATATCCGAATAAAGTGCGTTAACACTTTAGAACAGTGAATTGTCTAAGGAGAGTTGAATTTGAACACAGAGCCAATGGAATATAAAGAATGACTGCATTAGGTAAATTATTACTGGTTATAGCGAAATGGATCTAAATGTCACTGTATTGGTACCAAAGGAAAGTGAATCGTCATGGACGAGATAAAGGAGGTTATGGTAAGTATCACCTTGACAAGATGTACTCAGAAGTGATAAAAAGGGGTATCAATGGAACACAAATTAGTATACATGTTACTGGCGAAAAAGGTATTGGATTGATAAAATATGATGAGTGGACAGGTTCGGAAAAAAAATGAACTGAGTCATAGCATCGAAACTAAAGGTAGTGGCTACTCTGAAAATGGCAAGTGAGATAGTTAAGATAGTGAGATCGCCAACTGACAGCATTGTTGAGTTCGTCTACTGTGATGAGTGATAATGAGCTAGCCAAATAAGTGACTGAACAACTTACTGAGTGTGGTTACTGTGACCTTTCGAAAAAAATGAATCATTGAGTAGAAAAGTGTATGGGATATGTAGGGACATTTGATAACTGTCATAGTGAACCATTGACTGAGAATTTCGAGGACAAATTTTTTTATAAGGAGGGGGGAGTTGTAACATCCCACCCCGACAGGAAGGGTAAACTAGTAAATTGGCATATGATGAGATAGATTGGGATGAATTAGGACTGTTCTTGCATAATAGGATTGATACACAGTATCAGTTGTGCACATGAAATAACTGTACATGCATACATGACATTCCTGGTTTTCGTGCCTAATGTAATTTTATTGTGATTAACGTGGTTATTGGGTTTGAAAAATTATTCCGAGTGCGCCACTGAGTGTTTTATATTTTAAGGGATTTTTAGAAATTTTTCTAGAATTTTTCGGAGAAAATTTTCGAACCGGAAGAAAATCGCCAAGTGGCTAACCGGTTGCTTTCCGGTAGCGAAAATTGCTACCCAATGGCACTTTCATATTGGATATTTTATTTTGGAATTGAAATTAGGATCATTAAACTAGAATGGGTCAAATTGTAGTAGGATTTCTAAATCCTATCCTTACTTTGTTTTATATCTAATTTGTCTCTTTCTTCCTTCTAATGCCATTTGTCCTTTGAATTAATGATTTTTGTCTTATGCTAAAGCCTCTCTCTCGGTTATGCCCTATGAAATAGAATGAAGAGAAGACTTAAATGCTTATTATTTCCTTCATCCGAAACTTGCTCTTGGTTTTCCTCTCCATCTAATTTTTGTTTCTCTCCTCAAAGTGTTCTTATTTCCTCCAACCTTAAGAGTCCTCTTTACTTGCATATGAGCTTAAGTCTCTATCCAAGGTGATAGCCATGTATGGGCTTTAGAAGTGAAGTAAGAAAGTGAAGTGATTGGAGAGTGGGAAAGAGTGGAAGCTTGAATTGGTAAGTGATTAAGTTAAGTTTTAATTATGCTTTGATTATGTAGTTGATGAATCATGGTTGTTAGATGCATTCAATGGGACTTTTAGTGCATTTATTATGATTATTGATGCTTTAATTTGATGAAAGTTATAGGTGGAATTGTTGGGTATAAATGTATGATGTGTTAGGATAATGAATGACTATGGTTGAATTTGGTTTTAGCTTGATTTTGATTGAATATTGATGATTATTCTTGCATGGAAATGAAGAGGTTAGGGCTGCCAACTTGAGGTGGTTACTCCTAGTGAATGTATGAATGATATAGGGACTGATTTTGTGTCCAATTGAGATGCTTATGGTAGTAGAATTTGAATTGGCATGATAGGAAGTGTAAGTTGAAGATGAAAGCTGGAAAATGGATTTTGACCCAATGTACTGTTTTGAGCATAACTCATTGTGTGGTTATGAAAATGAGTGGCGGTTTGTGCCCAATTAAACTTTGGGTTGTTAGCTACATTTTTGTGTGAAATAGGTGTTGTCTAATTTTAACCTTAAGAGGTTGAATTTTGTCTTGGAAAGTTACTGTTTTGACCTAGGTGAACAGTATCCGGATTGATGACCTAAGAGTTTTGCTGATTTTTCTAAATTAATTGAGAAGGAATTATGGAAAATGGTCTAAATAAAAGTTGAAGCTTGTATTGTTAACTTCCCAATGCCACTGATTTTGCAATTTGTTGATTTGTATATTGTGAGATATGAACTGATGACTATTGACTGGAACAATGCATTTTGGTGAAACCTAGCTGAAATGTCAGTTTTGTGAGCATTCTGATTGGAAGCAATTTTAAAAATTTCTGTGAATTGAATTGGCTTAAATGGTATTCTGAAGAGTTGTAGAGGAAACAATTATCTTGAAAATGGTATATAGCATGTAATTTTTGGAGATCAGATTTGGGAGTTATGAGTTTTCAAAACCTGAACCTGCATTAGGGTGTTCACTGCTGATCATGACAGAAACTTTCATAACAGGTTTGAAATTGTTAGAGGTTGAATTGGATTTTGAGTTCTTCATGAAAATTGAATTATTAGATCTTATCTTTCCAGTGATATAAGGTAGTGATTTTATTGACATTGGTGCTAGGAGATATACTGGTTTGAAATTTATTGTTCAGATTGGAAAATTTCAGTGGACAGATGCTTTGGTGAATTATTTGACCTAGTTAGCCATTGAATTTGATTTCACATTGTTCATGAAAGTTGTAGGTATTGTTTTGATGTTTCTATTGGTATTTATTTGGTAATTTTTGACTGAATAACTGATAAGTTATGGATTTTGGAAAAACACTGCACTGTTTGAGAGACATTAACTGGGCAGTGGCTTTGATTGAATTTTTGACACCCTTAGGGGTGAAATTGACTTTTGTATCCTTCATGAACATTGTAGCTCTCTCTTTTCTCTATGAAATAGACACTAATTTTGTCCAATTTGAAGTTTGGAGTAAGGAGTTATGACCTATGGAAGTTGGTATGTCGAAGAAAGTTGTTTCAGATCTGTCATTTTTAATAGGGCTAGTTGACTTGGATTCTCAGACCAATCGACTAGGACATGCATTTCTCCACTAGTTTGCTTATATCTTGTCCATCCGACATCCGATTGACCTGATTCTTGAGGCATCGGATTCGTGAGATATTGAATTGCATTTTATGAGAAATTGGGAAGTTCTGGACGAAAAAGTGACGTGGATCCGGGTAACGGAGTCCTTAACCACTGTTTTATTTAATTGAGGACCTATAGAGGTTCGAATTGAGTTCCGTCAGCGTCATTAGCTTTCAAAATTTTAAACGGATTTTATGATGGAAAATAATGAGATTAGGGCCGGGAATATCATGAACATGCATTATACACCTACATGTGCCTTATTACATAGTAATGATTGGACCATTAGTGATCATTCTCTTCTCTGATTCTTATAGAGACCCAACTGGAGCGTCGATCGACCGACATAGCAGAGACTTCCTGGCATTAGCTCAGAAGTGATAGGTGAGTAGCCTAGATGGGTTTCTCAATTATTACTTGTCAAATATGGGGATAATGGCGGGACCAGGAATGTGTACATTGTGTGACTTGTCTGCCATTACTGTGATTGACTGTAATTGATTGTCAATTATAAACTGTTCATTGTTGTAAATTATGGACTGTTACTTGTATATCCGACCGTTAATTGATCGTGCTTGACTATGAATGATTAATCTATTTATGGGGATGTTATGGCTGGGCATGTGCATTCATACAGATGCATAAACTGATAAAGGAAAGTTGTGAACCGAGTTGCCACTGATACTGAAACCAGCCTAGAGCTCGAAATACTAAAACGAGCCTAGAGCTCGAAGGGAGATAATTCTCCCCAGACGCGTCTACTGATCACTGATTACTATTTACGCGCTCGGTCACAACACTGAAATAAAACTGAGAAAAAGAGTCACATGTGCATTGCATACTGGACTGAATATTGAAATGGCTTTTGCTCAATATGGTATCGACTATTGTGGATCAGATTCTATGACTGTATTATCATTAGCCTTGTGACTGTATGATTACTGTAACATGCTTATGTGATGCATGAATTGGGAGAACCATCGATGATGGTTTCTCACTGAGTTCGCAAAAACTCATCAAAATTTTGCATCTATTTTTTAGGCTTTGAAGAGTACCCCGTTCAACGCGGGAGTATGTCTATTGTAGGCAAATGAAGGATAGAGGTCGGGATCAATTCGCGTCTGCATTAGTGTCTCATAATTGTATTCCGCAATAGTTGTAAACTGATTTGTATTTGTATTTTATGGTTCTTGTAAAGTATTGCTAAATGGTAGTAATGATTGAAATTGCTTCCTTTTAACGTGGAATGTTTTTTAAAAAAAATTGTATACTGAGTTTTACTGACTGATGTAGTACGCCACCATCGCGGGGCACGGACTCGGATATCACCAATGATATCGGGTTCGGGTCACGTGAGAGTGGGGTGTTACATTAGTGAATACCTAGAGGGCTCTCCTATCCCTACTGACGCGTGAGAAGTAGTGCATACCCAGAGGGCTCTCCTACCCTAAGACGCGTTTACTGTTTAATGAGCCCGAAAGGGACAGTTCAGAGCTATATGCTCAACGCTTAATGAGCCCGAAAAGGGACAGTTCAGAGCTATATGCTCAACGCTTAATGAGCTCGAAAGGGACAGTTCAGAGCTATATGCTCACTGCTTAATGTGCCCAGATTTAGACAGGACAGGCGCTCAGTCACAACATAGAATTTAAAATGGAAAATAATGGAAAATGATAGATATGCATCTTATTATACTGTGAATTGGGAAAAAGGGTTAAATGATTGTATTTATGTGAAAATTGTTTTGTGAAATGCTAATTTATGCTATTGTATGAGAATCTGTGAATTGTCTGTGAAATGCATGATTGAGTTATGCATTGAATTGACTTGTGAATTAGGAAAGAGGCAACATGCCTTGCATCAATGTGATACTGTTTTGCAATCTTTTTGAATATGCTATGGTGAAAATCTGTAAATTGCTATATGATATTCTGAAAATGTTACACTGATAATCTGTACGCTATTTGCGTAATGCATAAATTGGGTGAATCATCGATGATGGCTTCTCATTGAGTTTGCAAACTCACCCAAAATTGCAACTATTTTTTAGGAATTGAAGAGTACCCCGTTAGACTAACGGGAGTATACCTACTGCATGCAAGTCAGAGATTTGAGGTCGGGATCAGTTCACGTCTGCATTAATGTCTTGCTGTATTATGTAAATTGTATTTCTGCAATGTCCGCAGAATAGTATTGTTATTTCTGAGGGCTCCAATTGATAAAAGTTGTATTTGTAATGTGATTATTGAAAACGTTCAGAAAAATCATTGGACCCAATTTGGCTATGGATTTTTGTGCATGAGATGGTTTAATACTGTTGAGTGTCTGTTATGACTGAAATTGTGTATGATTGAAAATGTTTTCGTGTTAAATCGGGCCCAAATCGCTTACTGAATTCTGCATATACAAATGTTTTCAAAAGATAAATGTCATACTGAGTTTTCGGACTGTAATTGACTGCTCTAGCATACCACTCTCGTGGGGCATGGGCTCGGATATCACCCTCGATGTGGAGTTTGGGTCTTGCAGGAGTGGGATGCTACAGGAAACATGTATATTATTACAGTCTAAATTAATTGATTCACTATTGAATAATCAAGTTAGTTGCTTGATTATGGTTTAGAAAGTAGTGTTGCGATTTATCTTCATATAAGTAAAGGAGTTTACTTTAAGGGAATGATGAGTTTTACCATGATAATAGTTGACTATTGATAATGGCACTATTAAATGAATCTGGAATCACGTATGTTTTCAAAAAATAAAGTAGGTCATTTCTTTAATATTAAAATATACACTTTAACATTCATTTATTATGGATCACAATCTTGATGGATGGTGAACTCATATGTATTTCATTATAATTTTTATATGATCATAATGGATTTTTACATAGTATCAATCCGGTGTATGCATGTTATAATTATTAATTGAAATATGTATCAGGAAACATTTACTCAAATAAAGAGTTTATAATGATATCATCACTTCTAGATGTTTTATGGTGTTTGTGATTAAATTGGAGCCAATAGTTTCATAGACTAGCTACCAATCAAGTCTTAACACTAAGATAAGATCTTGTGTGTTAATCACCATATAGAGTAAAACAGGAGATCTAGAAGAAATATAAATATGATTCATAATAGAGTTTGCAATTGGACATCTAATTAGAAATATGTATTCTCATAATATTTAGTAATTCAAGAATTCAGCTAATTGTCCTTAGTGGAATGACATTTGGTTAATAAGTTAGAATTAATTCTAATGAGATTAAATTAATTCTGGACTTATTGGGGCTTGAATTATATAAATCCAATTAGATTCCCCACCTGGCTTCTAGGAAAGGCTATCAAATAAAAGTAAGAAATATAAATAGAGGTTTCTAGAAAGAAAAATGAGATAAAAAAAGAAGTGACCAAATTAGATTCGGAATACAAAAACCAGAACAATTTAATTAAGAATTAATTAAATTGGGGTTTAAAGCCTAGATTAAATGTTGGGTTTACACTAATTAATTTTTAATTAGAATCCCAAATGAACATTTAATATTGGGATGAACTTTGGTTTGATTTGATTAATTAGATTAATTAAATTAAAACAAAGTTATTAAACATAAAAGGAGGCAAATTTCGATTAAATAGACTAAATGGACAGCTGCACATTTAAGGTGAATTTTTATCATGCTTCATCATCATTAAATGGAGTAATGATCTTATCATTAAATGATTCAATAGTTGTCTTTTAATGATGGCATGTAATCTTTTAGCATTCATTTGATTAAAGTAGGAAGAGGTGCATTTGATGCACTCTCTCCCTTCTTTCATCTCATAACTGAAAATTAGAGGGTCTCATTTAGGTTATTGGTCTTTTCATATAGCCATCTTAAACAAATGAGAGTGTCTCATTTAATGGCTTCTTTATTTTTTATTAAAGAATGAAGTGATTCATTGGATGCACATCACTCTCTTTCTTTCATCTCTAACTAAAATTGATAGGTTCCATTCTGCTTCTTTTTGTCTTTTCATCTAGCCATATTAAAAAAAATGACAATGACTCATTTTTTGACTTCTTCTTAATTTTTGAAAAAAGATAAGAAGGTGTTGCATTTTTTACTTACTCTCTCCTCTCTTTTATGAGCTAGCCAAAACTTGTAATGAGATTGTCTCATTTTGGTTCTTTTAACTAGGTGATCATAAAAGGTAAACCTCTTCAATATTTCTTCTCATTTCCCACTAAAGGATCTTGTTAATTAAGTTGTCCAAAGAGAACAAGTGGTAGATCGGATTGGTAGAGGATATAATTATAAGGAGAGGACATATTAATAAGGAGAAGATATAAAAGTGAGGAGTCAAAGCTGTAGTAAGGAGTCGGTATAATTTCCATCTTGTTCTTATGTTAGTTATTTTCCTTATACCATATCATGTATGGATGAAAACATGTTGATTTGGTTTTTATACTTCCGCTACATTTTGTTGGAAAAAGTTTTGAAATCTATTGTTTAGCCAAATCTAGTATGTTTTTGTTTTCGATCTAACAATTTAAATTATTGAGAGTTTACTGTAACATTAATTAATGCACTAGTTGACTAGTCTATCAAATTGATCAACTAGTATAGGTTACTGGTTGACCAGTGTCCAATGGCTAGTGAATCTGGTGTTGTAAATGCATATTGGTTGACTAATATGCTACATAAGTCAATAGAGTGTCAAATATAGTCATTATTGTTAGGACCCGATTTCAGAACCGGAACCCAACCTAAAAAACGGAATCACAAATCAAAAAAACAAAATGGCGGAAAGCGAAAGACCACTAACAAAGCGAAATTAGGCCAAAAAACAAAGGCGACACAGAAATCATGAAGCGGAACCAAAATCAAAAGCGAAAACATAAGGCGAAAGTCAAAGAAAGCAAATCGGTTCAATCAAACTTAAGGGCAAATTTCGACATCCGAGAAACGCAAACTTAGGAAAACTAGCGTTGGAAACCAATAAGACAATCTATCCAATTCGGTATTTTTTTTTCATTTCATTCATCTTTATTCAAAGCAATACATTTTTTCAATTTGGAATTCACCGATTCCATCACCTCAAATTATTCTATCCTTCAAATGCGAATCATAACAATCAATGTAAACAAAATCTTATTTTTCCTTTGGCCATAAGGCACCTTATACACACATATCCATAGATCCACAATAGGCACTTCAATATTTCAGCTCAAATATCACAATTCATCGGATCTCCTGTCCGGAATCCCATCATAATCAAACACATTTATATACCTATAACACTTCAATAATTCTTAATCAATAATCAGAATCATCGGACCTCCTGTCCGGAACCCATATTACATTCAATCACATTCATCCATATCCAAGTCACATTTATATCTCAATTCAATACACAAATCTATAATTCATACATATCATGAAATAAATGCTTACAAAATATTAATGTCATTTTCAAGCCCTAATACAACATTAATCTCAAAATCCGAAATACACAAGAATATACAAATTCCAAAATCCTTCACAAACGTCTAAAATCTTATTCTTACAAATATAGAACTTAACCTTACAACATATATACACATGAACAGGGGTCTTGCCTCGCTCTCATCCGATCTCCTGCTCAGTACCTGGAGATGGGGATGAAAGGAGGTGAGCTTTACAGCTTGTGGATAACATTTTTATAAATCGAAAAATAAGCAAAAATCATCTTTTTAAAACTGTTGCCATTTTATAAAATTTTCATAGATGAAATTCATCAAATACTTATTTCTCAAAATTTCTCAATTTTTCAAACTTCATGAACCATTTCAAATCAGGAAAATCTCCATTTTTTTCAAAATTCGTGAACAATTTTCAAATCATGTAAATCTCCATTTCTTTCAAAATTCATGAACAATTTTCAAATCATGTAATGCATCACAGTATAACACACATAAGCACATAACATATCAGAATTTGGTTTGGGTGGGTCCAAAAACATAACGTATTGCACATTCTCGCATAGCGTTCCTATGCAGCCGTGAACAGAACGTACTACATCTTCCCGCATAGCGGTCCGATGTAGCTGTGAACTTATGGGAGTCCTTAACGGAACTCCAATGCCACTAGCAGGCAGGCGGGCGAAGCCTAGACAAGCACTTGACCCTCTTATAGGACCTAACCAAACCCACATAACAGATAATTCATACTTGAAAATCGGACTGCCCGAAGGCATATTTCAAAACTTGGTTTTCATACACATATCATATCCAACACAAAATTGCCCTAAAGCACTTTTCGAAATTTTGTTCTCCATACACATGTCATATAGCAAACAAAATGCATTTACAATTCATCAATCAATTTCATAACAATCAAATTCGTATTCAATTCTCAACCATTCATAAACAAGGAATGCAACACTTTTGACAATTTATCAAAATCGTTTATAAATAATAAATGTAACAAATGTATCAATTCTTATAGAATCATTCAAAAACAATGAATTTAACCTTTGCAACAATTTTTCAAAATCATTCGCAAACAATAGAATTCGAAAATATTTTCTTTTCTTAATTTTTTGAAAACACATAATTGGCTTATAATTCAAAATATAAACATGGTACCCAACTGAATTCCTTGCTTGGATACAAGCTTAAAAGATGCCTCTCCTCTTGATCCTCTTTCCTTCCTTGATTCCCTTTATCAAATGCAAAATTCACATTCAATAGGAATACAATTTGAGGACCCATATGCTGCATATTCACTAAGATAAATTCTAAAAAATCAAACTCTTCCAAAACTCCAAACATTCAGGTCAATTTTCCATGATCACTCTGATCAAGTAAATGACAAAATCTGATAATATTATCTTCTATAAAATGTTCCCCATTATCTTAAGTTTCTAATGACACCAAACTTACTCAATTTGGTTCAGAAATCTGAAAATTATACTCCAAACTTGTTGGGACTATCCTTATGTTGAGACGATATTCTATACTCCACTTCCATCCAAAACTTGAGATATTTATAAACTGAATTAAAACTTCTTTTCTTCATAAAACTTGTAGAACTTCTTTTCTTTATAAAACTTGTAGACCTTTGTCTCTATTTTACAACAAATCAAAAATCACCTCATTTGGACATCTACATCAAAAGTTATGCCCAAAATACCAAAATATGTATGTGCAGGAGAGTTAAGCTTGCCGCGGCGAGAGCTCGCACACGTCATGACGTGGGCGCTTACGCGCGCCGCGACGTGGGCACAAAAATCTCCTAAAACCTTATTTTTCAACATTCTTCATCTACATACTTCCCATATTTCAAAAATAACCCATCTTAACCCTAAATCTTCTTTCCTACTTCATTTTTAAACTCATTCCAACCCAAAATCATTCACAAACACAATATAATCATTAACCCTAAAACCAAACATATGCTTTTACCCATTCTACAACTTCTCACACATAAACCTCTCTTAACTAACATCAAAACATGTTTCATTCATCTAATCAAGAGGAATGATACTTATACTTACTTGATTTGGCTTCAAATTCTTCAAAATCTTCAAAGATCTCCAAACCCTAGCTTTCTCTTCTTCTCTTCCATGACTTCTTCTTCCCTCTTCAAGCAAAACAATAACTTCTTCTTGTATACCCTTTATTATTCTAAAAAGTCTATTTTGTCCTTAATAAAAGCCTTATATCTTATAACCTTAAGTGTCATGCCCAATTTGCCCTTATATATTCTTATAATTTTAATACTTTAATTCAGAGATTGAAAATCTTAGGGACTGAATTGAAATTCAATTCCTTTAGATAACTTGTAGTCCCATGTCTCTAATTTATTTAGAAATAAGAATCAACTTAATTGGATCTCTACAGATCAAGATATCATCAAAATACCTAAACATATTCAGAAAAATGTCCAACTCAAACTCTTTAATCAATACTCTCACTTTGATTCAATCAATATTTTTTCAAATTAATCTAAAAAATCCACAATTTTCATGGAGAGGTATAGGAATGTCTTAGGAATCCAACGCTTAAAAAATCAGGTCAATCAGATGTCAGACGGAAAAGTTAGAAGCAAAAGAACGGGCAAGGGTCAGATCACCCTAAACAGTAACTCACTTCTCAAATTTCTATCTTTCAACTCAAAGGCCCAGAAATGTCATACTTATATCAATAAAAAGATCAAAAAACAACCTACAACTTTCATGAAGGGCAGAAAAATCATTTTAGCCTCTAAGGGAGTCAAAAACCACTTCAAAGTTTCTGTCCACTAATTATCATGCCAAACAGTAACATAAACTTCTAAAAATCATAACTTTCTATTCCATGGTCTAAAAATTGCATACTTCACATCAATGAAAAGATCAAAACATAATCTACAACTTTCATGAAGCTATTAAAGGCAATTTCAACCTCTAGCTAAGTCAATTTTTTAATCAAAGTTTCTGCCCTGTTAAAAAAATCACCTAAACAACATCCAACTTCACATTTTCATATCTTCCAACTTCCAAAATAAAAAATAACATATTATACATCAATGAAAAGCTATAAACTTTCTCTACAACTTTCAGTAATATTACTTGATCCAATTCAAACCACATCAGTCCGAAATTTTCCTCAAAACACAGTACACACAAATCTACACTTGTAGACATTTTCAAAACAAAGCAAAATAACCTTAACTTCGAATGGTCATAACTTTCAATCCTGATATCGAAAAATGTCATATTTTAAGGCGATAGAAAGCTTTCAATAGAAGTTACAATTTTTATGAAGATCATTTGATCAAAATCTGCCTAGATCAAGCCAGATTTCAGCCCAAAAAGTCAACTCTTCTACTATTCATCCCAAAAAAGTCAAACTTTCTTAATTCTCCAATTTCTCACACTTTTACTATTTATTTCTTGCTTTTAAACTTCCATTTCAATCAACTCATTCACTTTAACTTTTATAATCTTTACAAATCTACTTAAATATCAAAGTCATCAAAACCCATCAATTCATTTTTCATCAATTTCCTTAAAGCACAAAACCACCCATAACATATCCATATACCCAAAAACACTAATTTAATTTCATTTAGTATTTCTAAATTTCATTTAAATATCGGGGTCCAACAATTATAACATCTAGTTCTTAGCTCAAATTGCTATTTTGGGTCCCAAAACACTACAAATATGTATTTTTCTCATTGGTTTTAGCATCAAGAAGGTTTTGAGTGTTGTATACACATATTTCAAAGAATTGTTAATCATTTGAACATCATTGTGTCATATTTGTGTGAATGAGTCATTTTGGAGTTATTAAGAGAATAGATAAGATATTTTTAAGTTCTAATACTTTGTTGGCATGTTGAATTCTAATTGGAATGACTCAAATGATATTAAGATTCCTTTTCACCTTGGAAGAAGATTGTAAGAAGGGTTCCTTTTTACAGAGAAAGATTGTGCAAAGGGTATTTTTTTACCTTGAAAGAAGAATTATAGTAAAATTCTAAAAGAGCCTTAAGAGTGAACGTAGGCAAGGGCTATTTGTCGAACCACTATAAATTGACTTACATCCTCTCCTCCCTATCTTCTTTAGATTATTGTCCAATTATTTTATTAATTCATATAAGTAATTTTCTTATACTCATTTATATTGATTGTTGTTAATTGAGTATATTAGTTAAAAAAATGTTGAATTTGGTAAATACACAATTCACTCTCCTTATTGGGTGTTATTAGGGAGTAATAATATACATTTGAATATGTATAAGATAAATAATATCTTTAAATATTTATGTCATTACACTATAACCAACTAGTTATTTGTAAAGCATAAACTAACAGAATGACTAAGATCTAACCACTTCACAAATAAATGTGTAGCGCCTCCTCATCGTAGGGTGCACATCGGGAAAACTGAAGGTCGCTCCGATACAAATCCCACGATGAAGGTGCACCACCAGAACATTTCTCAATAATATCCACATGGCATCGTAGTAATTTAAATCACAATATAACAGAAATCAATAAATTAACATCCAAAATAACAATCATCTGGTACAGTCATCCAATATCAGAATAGACAAGTCTATCAGCCTCCTAACAAAACCAAAAGGAAGCTGATACAAGCATCTATCCTAAGTCATCCTCAAAAGCTAACCCAGCTGACCGACCTGTGTGCCATCGCGTCTCTTGCCAGCAGCACGCACGGCAGGAAAGAATATCTTCGGAGCTAGGGGTCTACGCTATCAGTCCTGAAAAATAGGTTGCAATTTTGGGTGAGTTTGCGAACTTAGTGAGAAACCATCATCGATGGTTCACTCAAATCATGCATTACGCAAATTACGTACAGCACGGCACAGTAATATTCCATTAATAGTATTATATAACAATTTACAGTAGTTTATAATAGTTTGATGAGTTTACAACAAGGTACGATGATCGCGACAATATTACGAAGCATAGTAATGTTTATAGTATCACATCACAATTTCTGATAAATCATGGCATCACACAATTGAGAATCATCACACAATGTGGCAATTCAATCACCATGTATATAATGCATATGAGACTCTTTCCGCTTATTCAAGATTGTGCCCAAGTGCCGATCCAAGAAATGTAGGGACGCGTCTGTGATTTTTTCCTCGGGCTAAGCCCGGTCAAGACAAATGTTCGAGCTCTAGGCTCTTTTCAAATGATATTAGCAACTTGGGACACGCCCATTGTCCGATCATGCATTTATGCATGCGATGCGATGTTCAAGAATTTACGCATGTATGGCTATAAGCCCAAGATTGCAAAGATTCGAATCGCTATGATGTGGCTATAAAAGCCCAGTATTCAGTCTCAGTGTCACGTAACAGTACGGTTCCGTTCAGTAAAAGCATGAAATTCAATCCAATACATGCCAGTAATCATACAGTAGTCATACAATTCATCTTTGCATGTAATTCATGTAGAGCATGTAAGCAATCAGGAATTTGAGAAACCAACTAGGTTACTCACCTGTAACTTCCGAGCTACTGCCTGGAAGTCCCAGCAATGTCCGTGGAGCGACGGTCCAACGGTGCCTCTATAACAATAAAGTACAGTCTATTACTAATTGCTCAATTAAATAGTACAGTAATACATATGTCTCAGTGAAATGATGTACAATGCATGTTCACGATTTTCCCGGCGCTAAAACCCAATTTATAACTCTTATATCCCAATCTAACTCTTCGCTCAATTGGTCGACAATAATTGATCCAATCCTATAATTCGGCTCAATTTCCTCAATTCATAATCCCTATAGAAATTTCCTATCCATCGGGTCAAAACCTCTATTGAAAATCCCAATTAAACTCCAGTTGTCTCAATTCAGTATTTAGGTCACACTATGAACCATAATCGACCTTATTCTCTATAAATCAATGTCACTTAAATCAATTCTAATTCCTATAATTATCCTCAATTGTAGACCTTTTTCTAGTTCATAACTAATCGGAATCACCTCAATCGGAGGTCTATACCATAAATTATGCCCAATATACTAACAATCATCCTTCAGATTGCCATCTTCGCCATGATTTACGTCTCGCCATTGTCGTCATGACGTATCTCAGGCGCGCCGCCATGAACACTAAATTTATTCGCCGCAGCGAGGCACGCCAGACGTCGCGACGTGCGACCGCGCCACCTTCTTCTCCGATTGATTTTGCGCCATTAATGCTATTAAAACCTCCATTAACACTCTAACCACTCAATCTAACCCAATAAATGCCATAAATGCTTGAAACAACTACTAATAACAACATTAAAACCATAACCACTTACCAATCACGCTCAAATCCACAAATCTCTAAGAATCACCGTAAACCCTAAAACTTTCTCAAACCAACGATAACTCACTCCAATCCTTCTCAACCTTCATCAATCACAATAAATCAGTTAGGCTAGCACAATAGGAAGAAAACCATAGAGGAAAGATTGAAGAATCCTTACCTATGGAGGAAATCGAAATCATCGTGGAGAAGGGAGAAGAAGAAATGCCTTAGGTAACTTTCCCAAATCTCAACCTAGGTTATATATAGACCTAAGTCTTCAAATCACCAAATTTCGGTCTCTAAATTTCAATGGCTCAATATTTTAATTTCTATCAAGATAACCCTAATATTTCCTTTGCCATTGGACAATTCTTTCAAGATTATACTGATCAATCGATTCATCACCCCAAAACTTTCGTCCGGCATTTTCTCCCAAATTTCTCGAAAATTTTCTATAAACCACTAAGATTTACCAGTCACTCAAAATCAATATTAAATCAGTCAATTGAACCCAATAACTCTAATTTCCCAATTAACCCCCAATCTAGTCAGTCCGGTCGGTTCATGCTCACAATCAAATCCTGGAAATCATGGATGTAAGTACCTATGGATAAATGCATATGCAATAAACCTGTTCCTCTATAATTAGAGGCCAGTAACATGCTCAGTCAATGAATGCAGTGAAATCCAATCAGTTCAACCCAATGACCAAAATACTCTTGCTAACAGTAACGGGATGTTACAATTCACCTCTCCTAATTAAAATTTTGTCCTCGAAATTTAATACCTGTCCGATCGAATAAATGAGGATACTGACTCCTCATATGCTCCTCAGTCTTCCATGTAGCTTCCTCAGAAGAGTGGTTCTTCCAAAGGACTTTCACCAATGGAATTACCTTGTTCCTCAGTTGCTTGACCCGTGATCCAATAATCTGTACCGGCTCCTCAACATAGGTCAAATCACTGGCTACCTCAATCTCCTGAGTCGGGATCACATGCATCGGGTCTAAACGGTACCGTCGGAGCATACTAACATGAAACACGTCATGCATCTGGGACATCTCACTCGGTAATGCCAGTCTGTAAGCCAACGGTCCTATCCTCTCAAGGATCTCATACGGACCGATATACCGAGGGCTCAACTTGCCCTTACGGCCAAACCTCAGTACTCCTTTCCAAGGAAACACTCGGAGAAATACTCTGTCCCCTACACTATACTCTATATCTCGCCGATGCTAATTCACATAGCTCTTTTGTCTGTCCTGAGCCGCCTTGATGTGACTCCGGATCAACTGTACCTTATCCACTGTGTCCTGAATGAGCTCGGGACCCTCAATCGATCTCATACCCTCTTCATCTTAATACAGTGGCGATCGACACGGCCTCCCATACAAGGCCTCATACGGTGCCATCCCGATAATTCACCTCGTGCACTGGATAATTCACCTCGTAACAATCATCTGGTACAGTCATCCAATATCATAATAGACAAGTCTATCAGTCTCCTAACAAGACCAAAAGGAAGCTGATACAAGCATCTATCCTAAGTCATCCTCAAAAGCTAACCCAGCTGACCAACCTGTGTGCCATCGCGTCTCTTGCCAGCAGCTCGCACGGTAGGAAAGAATATCTTCGGAGTTAGGGGTCTACGCTATCAGTCCTGAAAAATAGGTTGCAATTTTGGGTGAGTTTGCGAACTCAGTGAGAAACCATCATCGATGGTTCACTCAAATCATGCATTACGCAAATTGCGTACAACACGGCACAGTAATATTCCATTAACAGTATTATATAACAATTTACACTAGTTTATAACAGTTTACAATAGTTTACAACAATTATGCGATATCGGTGACAATATTACAAAGTAGCATAGAGCGGTTTATAGTATCACATCACAATTTACAAAGAAATCATGGCATCACACAATTCAAAGAATCATCACACAATGTGGCAATTCAATCACCATGTATATAATGCATATGAGACTCTTTCCGATTATTCAAGATTGCGCCCAAGAGGCTTAGTCAATAAATAGTAGGGACGCGTGTGATTTTCTCCCCTCGGGCTAAGCCCGTCGAAGCGATGTTCGAGCTCTAGGCTCTTTTCAAATGATATTAGCAACTTGGGACACGTCCATTATCGATCATGCATTTATGCATGCGATGCGATGTTCGATAATTTACATGTATGGCTATAAGCCCAAGATTGCAAAGATTCAAGAATCGCTATGATATGGCTATAAAAGCCCAGTATTCAGTCTCAGTGTCACGTAACAGTATGGTTCCGTTCAGTAAAAGCATGCAATTCAATCCAATACATGCCAGTAATCATACAGTAGTCATACAATTCATCTTTGCATGTAATTCATGTAGAGCATGTAAGCAATCAGGAATTTGAGAAACCAACTAGGTTACTCACCTGTAACTTCCGAGCTACTGCCTGGAAGTCCCAGCAATGTCTGTGGAGCGACGGTCCAACGGTGCCTCTATAACAGTAAAGTACAGTCTATTACTAATTGCTCAATTAAATAGTACAGTAATGCATATGTCTCAGTGAAATGATGTACAATGCATGTTCATGATTTTTCCGGCGTTAAAACCCAATTTATAACTCTTATATCCCAATCTAACTCTTCGCTCAATTGGTCGACAATAATTGATCCAATCCTATAATTCGGTTCAATTTTCTCAATTCATAATCCCTATAGAAATTTCCTATCCTTCGGGTCAAAACCTCTATTGAAAATCCCAATTAAACTCCAATTGTCTCAATTCAGTATTTAGGTCACACTATGAACCATAATCGACCTTATTCTCTATAAATCAATGTCACTTAAATCAATTCTAATTCCTATAATTACCTCAATTGTAGACCTCTTTCTCTAGTTCATAACGAATCAGGAATCACCTCAATCGGAGGTCTATACCATAAATTATGCCCAATATACTAACAATCATCCCTTCAGAATTGCCATCTTCGCCGCGATCTCTGTCCGCTCGTCGCGACGTATAAGGGCTGCTCGCCGCTCGTCGCGACGTATCTCCAGGCGCTCGCCGCTGCGAACACTAAATTTATTCGCCGCGGCGAGGCACGCCAGACGTCGCGACGTGCGACCGCGCCACCTTCTTCTCCAATCGATTTTTCACCATTAATGCTATTAAAACCTCCATTAACACTCTAACCACTCAATCTAACCCAATAAATGCCATAAATGCTTGAAACAACTACTAATAACAACATTAAAACCATAACCACTTACCAATCACGCTCAAATCCACAAATCTCTAAGAATCGCCGTAAACCCTAAAACTTTCTCAAACCAACGATAACTCACTCCAATCCTTCTCAACCTTCATCAATCACAATAAATCAGTTAGGCTAGCACAATAGGAAGAAAACCATAGAGGAAAGATTGAAGAATCCTTGCCTATGGAGGAAATCGAAATCACCGTGGAGAAGGGAGAAGAAGAAATGCCTTAGGTAACTTTCCCAAATCTCAACCTAGGTTATATATAGACCTAAGTCTTCAAATCAGTCCAAATTTCAGTCTCTAAATTTCAATGGCTCAATATTTTAATTTCCTATCAGTATAACCCTAATATTTCCTTTGCCATTGGACAATTCTTTCAGTACTATACAGTCAATCGGTCTGTCACCCCAAAACTTTCGGTCCGGGCATTTTCTCCCAAATTTCCCGAAAATTTTCTATAAACCACTAAGATTTACCAGTCACTCAAAATCAATATTAAATCAGTCAATTGAACCCAATAACTCTAATTTCCCAATTAACCCCAATCCATCAAATCCAAATTGGTTCATGCTCACAATCAAATCCCGGAAATCATGGATGCAAGTACCTATGGATAAATGCATATGCAATAAACATGTTCCTCTATAATTAGAGGCCAGTAACATGCTCAGTCAATAAATGCAGTGAAATCCAATCAGTTCAACCCAATGACCAAAATACCCTTGCTAACAGTAACGGGATGTTACAAAATGTGCAAGCACAACTGAAAACAACAACTTTCCCATAAAATAAGTTCATGACAAGAATATTTGTTACCTGTTAAACATGTTAGGATTGTGTACTAAGGAACAAGAATTCACAAATTATTTATTAGTTGTTAAATATGATGGAATTTTAGGTTTTCCAGTTATCTAAAAATTCCATTTCTTAATATCAACCTTTAACCAAAGGACCAATATGGATAATTATATCTTCTTCTTCTCTTCCTTTTTTCTATAAAAGCAACCCAAAATTTGCATTTTATACCCACAAACTTTTATAAAGATGTTGATTTCAAGTGGGACATGATATGATGCATCTGAAAATGGGAATTACCAATTGTGTTAATAACAATTGGATTTTTCCTTTGTAATAACTTCAAAATAGCATATGAAAATATTTTATTAAATATATGCAAGATAGATCAAAGGAATGAAAATGTGAATAGTATATAGCATTAAGAAAGGACGTAAATAACAAGGACTTGTTCTGTTGGTACTATGTAAGAGTACATTACACGTGCAAATGATCATCCAATTCAAAAAAAAATTTAGTGTTTCATACTAGTACAAAAGAAAGATAACATTAAGAGAGCTATCTTACAATATAGTTTTGCATAATAGTGCATCCATAAAACAAGCAAAACATGAGTTGTCAAAGTATACAATAATATTTTTAATTCTCCTTTTTGAAATTTGAGTGATAAAAACTTTGTTTTTAACAGCTTTCAAATATGATAATAAAAGTACTGTTGATAAACTTATCTATGAATAATATATAATGACCAATTTAAAGGATTGATGTTAATCATAAAAAATTTCCTCAAAAGTCCTTTAATTAGTAAAAACAATCAAATCCAAATAATTGGTTTTAATAATTTAAAAATTATGTATTTATCTATGGCTTATAATTTTCTTCAACTGGTATCGAGCAAGTTTTATATGTATCTTAATCATGATTTCAATCTTGGTAAAGTTGAAGTTGTTCTTTTATTGAATTGATAACTTTCATATTATGATAATGACTAAATTTGTATTTGTATTAATACTCTTATTCAAATTTCTTGGTATACGTGTTTGTTTTAAACTTTGAATTATACAATATAAAACTCAAAAAGTATACATCATGTTTAACTGTTTTCCAAGTTTAAAACAATATATAATATTTTACCAATTTTATTTTTGGTTCTTTTAGCCACATTCCCATTGTGTATAGGAACTATGCTATGTATTTTGAATTGATATAATGAGATGCCTTGCAGTAAACTAGATCTATAAAAAAATAAACTTTGCAGAAATTGATATTCAATGTAGTTCCAAAACTAACAAAACTTTTAGCATCAAACAATTAAAAAAAAAGAGAGGAAACAATGAAACCTCTATAGTACAAATTTAGTCTTGCAAAACAAACCAATTTATATTCAGGTTAGACCTTGAACTTCATGTTTTATTTATCAACAAAACACATTAGCATCCATTAAAGTTGAAACAATAAAGATGTTGGAAAAAAAATAATGATGCTTATTTTTTATTTTTGGTGAGAAGGTTCAACGAGTAGGACTTTGCCAAAGCCACTAGTGACTAGCGACAAAACACCAGTAAGTAGCAACGAATGGCACTATGGTTGGCTCTAGGGATAACCCTGAGCAAGGGAAAAAAGGGCTTAAGGCCCACAGTTATTAGAGGCCTACTCTTTACAAGGTATTTTATAACATATGAATTTTTCACTTGAGAGAAATAGATCTGTAAAGAGTTGCTCTTTTCCAAAGATTCAAAGGAATTTGTTTAGGAAGCAAATATCAATTCCAATTTGTAAAAGAATAGTTTGAGTCATTGTCATACATGCAAAAATGAAATTTTTTGGTGAGGATGTTCAACGAGTGGCACTGTGGCAAAGCCATTAGTGAGTAGTGGCAAAACACCAATAAGTAGCAACGAATGGTACTGTTATTAGCTCGCCTCTATGGTTGTTGCTTCCACGAGTGAATGGTGTCCCATGTGGTTTTGGAATTATTCATTCTACCATTGATTCTACCTACACCTGGAAAGAAGGCTTCACTGCCACCACCACTACTGCTACCACCATTATTCCCTTTAGTGGTGCCATTTGCTCTATACTGCTAGTGGTTGTATTCCATACCATAATTGGCACTTTTTGCCATTGAATGCAAAGTTTTTAGGATTTTTTCATTTTAATTTCTAGGGTTTCACTATTTTATGGATTATGGTGGATTTACTTAGGCAAACAAGAATAATATATGGGTCAACTACTATAAACATATCTGGGTCAACTTTTTTTATGTCTTGGGCTATAAAAGTTTGGGCTTAAAGGACTTGATGAATAAGAATAGAAATTTAGAAATGACTTTCTAAATTTACATATATTAAAATATATATCAATGATTCTATTACGATTTAGAAATAAGCTTCTAAACTAAAACTATAAATTTAAAATTTGATTTGTTCAATTTTAATTAGACATAAGTTTCAATTAAATTTAAAGTCATTAAGTTTAATAATAAATTAGAAATATGTTTCTAATTGAATAAATTAATTAAATCAAACAAGATATATAATTAGAAATAATATTCTAATTAAATTAGCATTATTATTGTAATAAAAATTAGAAATAAGTTTCCAATTTAAATTTGAATTTGATTGTTTCCACATTTCTAATTAAACTAAAATAATTATAACTTAAATATGATTTGTCATATATCAATTGAAATTTTAATTTTGAGTAAATTATGAGGATGAGTTTCATCATTGTGTTAAATTATTCATTTTATGATTTTTGGGTTTTGTGAACATCTTCTAATTCTTGAAAATGTATTTTATAAATATATCAATTATAAAAAGGTTACCCAGATTTATGCAAACTATGACATAGATGAGATGAGTCATCATAATGTTAATGTAGTTACTTTTGATGCGATATCTTCTTAGAGAAGATTTAACATAACATGTTATTACTGTTAATAACTTAATGCAAGAGTTATATTTCAGAAGTTATCTGGCTTTCATTAAAGCCAAAGTGAAGTACAAGACTTTACTCCCAATTTTGCCACAACTAGAAAGTGAACTGTTAAGCATGTTTTGGAACTTACAATAGCCTACTTTGAAATTATATAAATGGTTAGTGATAAACTTTATGAGAGAAGTTTTAAGAAAATAATTGATTTGGAATATTATCAATCGAAATTATTAAAATAGTAGCATTTCGAGCTCCTGGGACTTTATCATATGAATTAATAGACTCTATTTCATGTGGGGTTCATTATTATAAATTGAACAAAGTTGTAACGAATCTCATGAATTATGTTCGTTAAAATAAGTTAAGTTTGATATTATTTAGTTTTATCAAAATATATGTTATATGAATTTTTACATTCAAAAATTCTTATTGAGTATGAAAATTGGTATTTAATTTTAATATGAATGATGGTTAAGAATGTAGGTTCTCTTTCATTTTTATAAACAACTAAAATTCAACTATCCAATATGTGTATGTATGATACATTACTGCGTAATATGGATAATGATATTATACATGAGTTCCACAAAATGAAACTGCTAAGGGCATATGGTTTGTTTTAGCTGGACATTTTGGAGACACCTCAATGACCAAAATGAGGTCATTCACTATCAAGTTTGACACATATAAAAAAGGGTTGGATCACATAATGTTAAAGTATTTAAGGCATATTTTAAACATGCTAAGTGGGTTGTGTAATGTTGGTCGTGAATTAACATATAAGCAATAAGTACAAGTTATGATCTGTTTATTACCTCAAAGATGGGAACATATGAAGGTGCATCTAACGTATAATGCAAGTATCAAAATGATGAAAGATGCTATGGGCTTCTAATACTAGAATAAGAATGTCTTGAAGCCTCTAAGATGTCCTTTGAGGTATATACAATTGGTCCTAGCTCACATGGAGTTGTGAACTAGAAGTATAAGCATCATGGTGGATCTAAATGGAAAACAATGTAAGAAATATACCCATTATACTTAGGACTCAAAGAAGGAAAAAAACAGAACCACTATAGAAAAGGAAAAGTTCATTTTAAGAAACAAAACATGAAAAGAGTCTAGTGCTTTAATTATGATAATAAGGGTCACTTTGTTTATGGTTATAGCAAGCCCAAAAAGGTACAATATTATGTAAAAACATTTGTTTTGTGAATGTATTATGTTATGTTTTTCTAACTAAATCACATCCTTTTGCAGATTACAAATTTAGAAGCAACCAAACATGCATCAAATGATTAAGATGCCTTCATGGAATTTTAGAAAATCCCATATATAACATGTTGGATTTATATAAGGGACAAATCAAAGGTTGTTGTGCAAGGGATTGGAACCTATAAATTAGATATGTGCGGTAATTGATCCTTAATCCTATATAAAGTGTTGTATGCTCTAAAGATTCGATGGAATCTTATCTCTGTCTTGGATTTATTGTTCTAGATGTTGTTTATTCTAATACTAATATAATTTATTCTTTGTTTAAAAAATTTATTAATTCTAATAATGGTGCACTTTTATGACATGCTAGTCTATATCATATTGGTTAAAATTGAATAAGTTAATCAACTAAATAAGGCCTCTTAGGTGATTTACATCAATTAGATTTACCTATTCATAAACATCGTTTTGCAGGTAAAATGACGCAAAAGTTGTTTAGAAAGGGAACACGAGCTTTCTATCCATTGCAATTTATTCATTCAAATATTTATGGTCCAATTAATGTAAGGGCATAAGGTGAGGCTATATACTTCATCATTTTTATAGATGACTACCCTCGAAAACTAAAAGAATTAAATTGTTTATACTCATCATTTAAGATCACCTGTTAAATGAAAGAGAACAGTACCAATTGCCTCCAAGATAACTATAGGAGTTTTTCAACCAACTCAATCTACTAATATTTTTCGTGAAGAATCAACAAGAAATTAATTAAGCTTAAACTTGTGAAAAAAAATGTAACACTGGATCTTATAATCATGGGTCTTAGATAAGAAGCCATATTTGACTTTCTATTAAAATTATCTGATATTTTCACACTTTTTAGTTTCTTCAAGTTCAAAATCTTGAAAATTTTAACCAAAGGTCCAACGAGATCAACAAATTGAAATTTCAAAAAATACACCAATATTGATTAGATCATACAACATTAAAGGAATATGAAGCATGAAATAGAAAATATATGTTTTGATAAGACAAGAAAACATAATTTTTCATTTTAAATCCATTCAATGCCATCAATTTACCCTTTTTTTTAATCAATAGAAAGATACAACAAATTTATAAAAGCCAAATTAATAAAACTTAAAATCCCTAAAATCCTAATTCTTAAAGCATAAAATCCACCAAACCCTAATTCTTAAATCAAAACAACCCTAAAATCCTAATTAATTTGACAACCCTTTTATTAACACTAATGGTATAAACAATTATTATAAGGAAGGATTTTTGTGAGTACAACCTCATTCTATAGAAGTTTAGTTGTTTAATTTCACTAAATCTAGACTCTGAAAGTGTTAACTATCTTCTTGGATCAAAAGAAATGAAAGTTATAGGTGACCATATTTAGTTGTTTAATTTCACTAAATCTAGACTCTGAAAGTGTTAACTATCTTCTTGGATCAAACGAAATGAAAGTTATAGGTGACCCTATGCTGCATAAAATCTTCTCCTTTTGAGATTTAAAGATAAGTTTGAGAGATAGAAATTACATGGAACAGAAATAGATGGGATAAAAGAGTTTTAGAGTAGAAATAACTTTCATCAACTACAATTTTATTAAAGTTTGATTTCTAGAATTTGTTTTGGAGTAGTATTAGTGTGTGTGTCTATGTGTCTGTGTGTGTACCAATTTGTACTCAATTATAGATTTTAAAAAGGAGTTTTTGAGAGATAGTTAGAAAAGCTTTAGGTATCGTTATTTTGTAAGGTGTAATTTACTCAAAACTTTAATGCTTATATCTTGTTATTATTGAATTTAGTGGATTTTTTGTCAGTAAAATCTTGTGTCTAATTCTTCTTATCATCGTTTATATCATTTGAATAACTTGTTATTGTTTAAATAATCTCATTGATTATATAAGCATTATTGCTTGGAATCCCGATAAGTGGTATCACAACCTTAAGTATGGAGAGTGACAATAGCTCTAAGATAAACTTGACGTCGGCCAACTACTCGATATAAAGACCAATAATGAAAGATCTCATCTATCACAAAGATCTATATGATCCAATCGACATGGATAAAAGTATAAAACACGATGCCTTGTGTTACCAAGGTCTTCTTAAGGACTGAACTTATCTGTAAGTCACGCCTATTCCTTTACATGATAATCTTATTTATATCAGTTTAAACAAGGCTCGGCCTTCCTCACGTGATCACTGACCAACAACCTTGTTCTTGAACACCAAAGATGTAACACCCCATGTTAGGGGTTAGAAAATTGAGGAATTACAGTGCATGATATGCTTTGCATATCGAGTATTCACTGAAATGTGAATATGTATTTTTGATACATACAAAATAAATGTACATTCATGTACTGACATTTTTTGGGTAAAATGGATTTATAAATGCAATTAAATTGTATAAAATTTATTTGGAGATTATTAGTAATATTTTGGAATGTTTGGAAATTTTAGAAATTTTTCTGAAAATTTTGGGATATTAGGAAAAATAGGCAAATGGCATTATGACATGTAACACTTATAAATGGGTGGCAAATGGCTCACATGCAATGGAGCCATGTGTCAATGGATTAAGGAAACATGTAAGCACGTGGTTTTGAAAGGAAAAATCCTTTAGATTGGTTGTTCTTCAATTTTGCTTTATTTTGTATTCTACACCGAAACCCTGTTCTTCACTGTCAAAGCTGGGATTTCACTAAAGAAGCAAGTAAGTTGCGTTATAGCTTTTTGGATAATTTGTAAATGAATTTGATGTTGTTGTAGTACTAGAAATGAGCGCATGCATGATAAGTTTAACTAGTATAACTTCGGTAATGCCAGGATGTTTTATTTAAACTTGGTGTGACTTTGAGAATGTGCAAATTATGTATTTGAGATTGTGGGAATGGAAGTTCATTATGATTTAGTTAAACACAAAAAAAAAATGTAGTAAGAATCATGAGGCTATAGATTCTACATTGGTTGTGGTCTGAAAATAAAGTACAATAGTAAAAATGAAAACACACAATAGTGAGAGAAAGTGAACGTGTAGTTCGAATCTCTAATATGTATATTGAATCTTGATTTTGAGTTATTCTAGAGTAATGTGAGTTAGAATGGAGTGGATATATAGTGAAAATAAGTTATAAATGATTTAAATGAAGAGTAATAATTGATGAAGATGGAAGAAAGAAAGTGAGAAAATCTGGAGAATAAATCAAATAAGAAGAAGAAAAAAAATGGCAATGAAGAAGACTTTATTGAAGAGGTTGGCGAATCATAATTGTGCTTCAGCACGATCGTGATTTCACAGGTCCACCTAGAGCGTTGCTGTCGTGCATGGGCACAATCGCAACTTCCTTGTTTATCTGAAGGAGGTTATTTTCTGAACATACTTTGATCATTTTGTCATAGCTTTGTCATTCGATCTCCAAATGACTTGATTCTTGAACTATTGGACTCAAAAAATATTGCTATACATCTCCACAAAAAAATATTAACCATCTGAATTCAATTAAGAAATATTGAATGATAAAATTGGGACTGAAACTGAATGGCAGTGCATAGTCGTGAGTGAAGGATGCACAATCGTGACTATTTTTAATTGGAATGCACAGGCGTGACTGATTGTAACATCCCGACCCTGATGGGAAGGGTATATGGGTCAATTGGTACAGGCTAATTTGTTGCATTGCATAGTCCGATATGAACCTGCATATGGCCTTTGATTGTAGAGGACTGAGTCAATTGGCACATGCACATGTAGGTACATGCATTCATGGCATTTTCCCGGTATTTGATTTTGTAAATGATTTTGAATTATGAATTTGTGATATAATTAGATTGGATTATGATATATTGGGAATTATGGAATAATTGGGTGTGAATAGTAGAATTGGAACTGTATTAGAGTGATCGCAAAGTGACAGTGAACTTTGGGAAAAGTTTTTGGAAATTTGGGAGAAAATGTCCGGACCGAAAATTTTCCGAGTGGCGGACTGATTGAATGAATTGGACCAAAATAATGGCCTTATGGCAATGAGAAAGTTAGATATATGGTTTTAGGAATTATTATGACACGTCATGAAAATTTGGAGATTTTTGGACAGGAAATGAACCGTGAAAAGAGAAAGAGATTTAAATGTTATGGGAGGAAAAAAGACAAGAGGTTTATTTGTTCTACATATAAATGCCTGAGTTTTGAGATCAGAAAAAAAAAGAAATTCTTCCTCCCTAGGGAAAATTTCTCCTCTTCTTCAATCGACCCCCGATTCTTCACCGTGCTTGATCTTTGACGTGTTTGCTTGATGGCTCCTTCTCCTTGTGAAAACCCAAGCCTTAATCCTAAGGAAGATGATCGTTGGTGTGATTCTAGGGAGGAAACCGTTGGTGTTGAACGTTTGGAGGAATTTTTAGAGATTTGAGGATTCATGCTTGATTGGTAAGTTTATGATCTAATGTCGTTATTTATTGTGTTTAATGCATTCATGGAATTAATTGTGAAAGGATTGGGAAGGATTGGGTAGTTGGGGTTGGAAAATGACTGATTTTAGAAAGAGATTGGGCAAAAAATCAATCGGGAAAGACAAACCAGAGATTAGGCGCCGCGACGCGGCGAGAATGAAATAAATGTTCTCGCCGCGGCGTGCGCGAGGGCCTTGCCGCGGAGAATTAATATGTTAATTCGCCGCGGCGAGCTCACTTCGAATGCCGCGGCGAGGAACATTGGGGACGCCGCGGCGAGCATCCATACGCTGCGGCGAGGGTCAGTTTATGAATAGTTTTAATTTAGTTTTTGGGACATAACTATTTGTGTAGACCTCCAATTGAGGTGATGTTTGATTCGTTATGAACTAGAGATCGAGGTCTACAATCAAGGAAAAGAATGAGAGTTGAATTCAAGTTTTTGAGATCTCAATCAGTGAAAGAAAGTTAAGAAAATAATTGTATTTCAACCTAAGGATTGTTCATGATAATTGGGGTTATAGAAACTGAGCATAATGGGTGAATTTGATCTAGAAAATAGTGATATTGATGTTGAGATAGTACCCTAGCGAGTGTGACGTGATAAATTGACTGAATATGATAATTGAAATTGGGGAGTCCCGTAATATGTTATTAATTTAGAATTGAGCTTTTATTGAGCAATTGAACGAAAAGTTAGTATTTGACTCAAGAAAGTGGGGAAAAAAATGGGAAATGGTACTGGGAAAATCATGAATAGGCATAGTACCTCTTTTATTCAAGGCATGTGCATCAATAATTATTTTGACTGTGCATTTTGTAATGAATGAAATTAATTGATTGTTATAGAGTCGATGGATCGATAATCCACGGACAGTGCTAGAGCTTACAGGCAACAGCTAGGAAGTTAAGGTGAGTAACCTAGTTGGTTCCTCAGCCTTTATGTGTTTAGTATTATATGTATTAATGCCATGTGGAGATATGGATGGATATATGTGTATTTGATTTGATTGATTTCAGACCACGGGTGTCTGAAACATTGAAATGTGATATAGAAGTGCCAATTGTGTGTACTGACTGTGAATACTTGAAAGAAATAGAGTGTGAATGTGCAAATTGATTATGATTGAAATGCCGGACTAAAAGTCCGAAGGAATGGGAATCGATCTGTGAAATGTAAAATGATTGTGAATGTGAATTGTTACATGGGCATTCATGCATAAAGGCATGACATGATCAGATAAAGATAGTTGTGACCGGAGTAGCTAATAATGCCTTGGTATCGCTTGCCCCCTGAGGTGGTACATACCTTGAGGGCTCTCCCACACAGTGCTCGGATACCACATTAAGGCTTACTGTTACTGAACCGAGCCTCGAGCTCGAGGGGAGTCAGTGCATACCCTGAGGGCTCTCCTACTCCCTAGACGCGTGGAAGGTAGTGCATACCCGGAGGGCTCTCCTACTTCCTAAAACGCAATTATTGTTCATTGTGAAAGCGCTCGGTCACAATCCCGTAAGAAAATGGAAGTGTCACATGCGCATTGCATATGTTTGTGATTAACTGCGAAATTTGAAAGATGGAATTGCATGGAATATTTCTGTAAATGTTAATGTGTGATTATGTGTATATGATTAGTGAATGCATGAGTTGGGTGAACCATCGATGATGGTTTCTCATTGAGTTCACAAACTCACCCAACATTGCAAATATTTTTCAGGAATCGAAGAGTACCCCGTTAGACAAACGGGAGTATGCCTACTGCAAAGAGTCAGAGTAATCAGTTCACGTCTGCATTAATGGCATTTTGGATTATGTGTAAATTTGTATTTCCGCATTTTAGTACGGAAATTGTATTGGGCCCGATTTGGCTATGATTATATGTACATGAACTGATTGATTATTGAAATAGTGTTTTGATTGAAAATGTTTCCGCATCGCAGGCCCAAATGGTTTATTGATTTCTGTGCACTCAAATGTTTTTTAAAAAATATTTTACCGGATAATTGACTGCTTTGACTGCTCTAACATACCACCCTCGCGGGTCACGGGCTCGGATATCACTGTAGATGTCAGGTTCGGGTCTCACGGGAGTGGGGTGCTACATTTATGGTATCAGAGCCCAGAAGTACAATCTTACATGGGCAATCTGACATATAAGTTAAGTATATAAATTTAAATCATGTCACGGCAGACAGTGACAACTGATCCCCAGTCTAGCATATGAGTCACATATATGAGCCTGTCTCAATTATTTAAGCGGTTAGAAATAGTGAGGAAAAAGGGCGATGTGTTAGAATGTGATAAAAAGGAAGTTGTGAATATCGTGAAATAAGAAAAAGTGTCTGGTTCGATTTGACAAGTGAGGATTTAGTGTATTGGTATTGGTGTACATATATATATTGAAAGGCAACATCAGTGTTATTCTGGAGTATATCCTGGAATGGAGAATAGATATGAATGTATAGTTGTGGATTGATAGAGGAAAGTAGAGATACGATAGTGATGGTAAGATTGCCAACGTATAAAGTGGATGAAAATAAAATATTCTCGGATATAGAGAAGTTGCAATTGGGTCTGATTATCGAGATGAGAGTTATGAATAATGATTTATGACTGTAAATCAATTATGTTAGTGAGAAATCAAAAGTGATTGTATATCTATGATATTGATTTGAGTGTGATTATTCATGGGTATGATAAAATGATGAGAAGTTGAGATGTAAGACAATAACAATGGTAGATGAAAAAGTTGTCAAGGTCCAGTTGTTTTGCCTATGTAAATGCACACCTGATTATGGGAGCCCCATGGTAAAGTGAAAATATTGAGCTGCAATGGATGAGTTAATGGATAATTGCTAGTCAGAATTCTTGTAGTTTGAAAATCCTATATGAGTTAGAATAAGAAATGAAAGTGCTCATAGTGATCAATTGGAAATGAATAGAGATTGTATACGATCCTCACGAGCGAGGACGGGTGCAAAAAGGAAAATTTCTGAGTTCAGATTATATTATCACTGTAAGTGTACATTTGATAATGAAATCACCATATAGGTGAAATGATTAAGCATAAATTAATAATATGCGTGAATATGATATAGGAGGAAATTGATGGTTTATTAAGTAAGTTCCGATTATAATTCTGGTAGCCCAAGTTCAAGATGAGTTAGAGTAAAGCGCGAGAGTGCTTGTAGCGATCAATTAAGAAAGAAGTGCGATTATCAATGATGATAGCATAGGTAATGAGCTTGAGGGAGTTAAAGAGGGACATGAATTCAGCAAAGTCCCCCATGATCGAGAGATGGTATCAAAAAGAGAAATGATATCTAGAATTAAATAGGATTAAAGTGTCCTCAGTAGTATGTGCTATTAATGGGTATATTGATGTGAATACATTTTCAGATTAGATGAGATGATTATAGCGATGTATGCCAAGAGATTAGAATAAATGAAATTGTTTAAATGCCCTTCAGAGATTGAGCTTCTTGAAGTATCAAGAGTGACTGATTTATTGTGATGAAAAAATAGTTGATTGATCGAGATCTATAAACAGTATTAATGATTGATAAGGTTTAGTGATCTAACGATTTGATTTGAGAATAATCATTGAAAGGATAAATTTGAAATGAAGTATAAGTAAATTGTGGAGTCCGAATTCTAGTAGAGACTCAAGCGTAAGAAACAAACTAAGTGTGTATTGTTGTGCTGAGATGAATTCGATTATGTAAGAGAATTACTGAGCATCAAAGAAATACTAATTGCGAACATGAGGAGAATATCGGTTCATGAATATTTTGTGTAAATATGTTCGTAAAGTATAAGTTGATTTGATGAATGGGTTATTCAACCTAGAGAATAAAGATGGCCTATAAATTGCAATATGTGGAGAAGCTAGTGTAAAGGAATATGTGTCATAATATATTATGATGAAACTGAGAAAGTTATAAGAAATTGTTCCTCATTGGAGGCAATCGATAATTAAAGAGATATATGAATTAATTATGAGTATGAGGAGTTGTTATGCTACTGAAGAGTAAAATGTCTCAATAGTGATTAAATCAGTATTCGAATATGGCACATTGGGAGACTTAATATCGAAAGAGTTTATGATAAAATGCGAAATTGTAAGGGACATATGTATTCGGGATTTGGAGTTATTTAGAACTAGCGGTATGCTGGATACGTCCAGAAATTGTCAAAGATTTTCTGGCTTTAGCTTTGACAAATGTTTGAGGAAAAACGAGTGTGATCATATGATTGATGATTGTGACAGAAACATTTGGAGAAAGTTTACAAATTGAGTATTGATAGTATCGCTTCAATTTGGAGATTTTGCACTATGTACAGAAATGTTCCAGTAAAGGTTATGATGCTATTTGATGAAATTGTGTAAAGTGGTTTTATGTACCTAGAGGTAAATATAGCCTTATGGGCTACATTCTGAGTGATGACTGAAATATTTTGTACTGGATATTGTTTTGAAAACTTGGAGACATTATTCGGATAGAAACATTTCAAATATAGATATGAATATGTAAAGCGAGAATGATTGAGATATTAGTGAATTTAGAAGTATTGAAAAGGGTTATATGTTTGAGTGTTTCAGAATTAAGTTAGTGATGCAATGTAATGTATTGACTCGGAAAATGCGATGGCAGAAAATCACAATTTGGGCGATAAGGTTATTAAACCTATTGCAATACTGAGTGTGATCTATCGAACTAGTATGGGACAAAAAGAAAGTATTATGGGCAATTGGAATTCCAAATCAGATGTGTAAAAAGGATTGGCAAAACAGAATTGAGTATTTAGGAATTTCAAATGGATTAAACTGTTGAGGAAAACGATAGTGACAAATGGGTTAAAAAAATATGGGTAATACCCACCAAAGGAATTGTTAGTGAAAAAGTAAGGAACAATCGAAGTTATATGTTCTAGTAATAGTGCATTGAAAGAGTAATTGGTAGTGTGGAAGGTAAAATCGACTGATTATAAGTATGTCACTCAATAGACTTGACTGTTAGAGACAAATGAAAAAATGAGATTTTTTAGAGTCCTTCGAGATATGAAATTGATGTTTAGTTCAGATTGATGGTGAGCATATCGATTGTTTTATTGATGATACCATTCAAATAATGTATAAGGGGTCTGACAGCAAAAAGGGAGTTGTCCACCCCTATATTAATGTGATCAGGGCCTAAAATAGTCGAAGGCCATAATTAATATAAGATAATGTGGATAAGTGAAATGAATCTGTAAGAAGGGCTAAGAAAGTTAATGTCAATAAGTCAAATTGATTATAGTGAGGTTATTGGAATCTTACGAGATTAGTGTTTTAACATTATAGAGATGTAGTCTGCTAAGCGATAAATGAAATGTTTCGAAGTGTATCGCCTCGGCCAAGATACACTTAGATGAGATAAAGGTGAAATTGAGGAAATGGCCTTTATTTGACTGTGATATGAATAGAACCAAGGATTGGAAATTCAGTTTCAAAACATAAAAGATGATTCGGATTCGTAGAGAGTTACATGGACAGGATTAGGGAAATACTGTTATGATCCGACATAAGTGTTATTGAGATCAAAAGTGAAAATTTGCGAGAAAGTTTGAGAATGTTAATGAGTGATTGATTGTATTGATTCCGTATGCTGACAGAAATTGGTTCTAGAGTGAAATAAGTGGAAAACGGTATATAGTGATCGAAACTATTCCCCTGCCTTCTAGATCAACCGTATATGAAATTTCGAGGACGAAATTTGTGTAAGGATGGGAGAATTGTAACATCCCGACCCTGATGGGAAGGGTATATGGGTCAATTGGTACAGGCTAATTTGTTGCATTGCATAGTCCGATATGAACCTGCATATGGCCTCTGATTGTAGAGGACTGAGTCAATTGGCACATGCACATGTAGGTACATGCATTCATGGCATTTTCCCAGCATTTGATTTTGTAAATGATTTTGAATTGTGAATTTGTGATATAATTAGATTGGATTATGATATATTGGGAATTATGGAATAATTGGGTGTGAATAGTAGAATTGGAACTGTATTAGAGTGATCGCAAAGTGACAGTGAACTTTGGGAAAAGTTTCTAGAAATTTGGGAGAAAATGTCCGGACCGGAAATTTTCCGAGTGGCGGACTGATTGAATGAATTGGACTAAAATAATGGCAATGAGAAAGTTAGATATATGATTTTAGGAATTATTATGACACGTCATGAAAATTTGGAGATTTTTGGACAGGAAATGAACCGTGAAAAGAGAAAGAGATTTAAATGTTATGGGAGGAAAAAAGACAAGAGGTTTATTTGTTCTACATATAAATGCCTGAGTTTTGAGATCAGAAAAAAAAGAAATTCTTCCTCCCTAGGGCAAATTTCTCCTCTTCTTCAATCGACCCCCGATTCTTCACCGTGCTTGATCTTTGACGTGTTTGCTTGATGGCTCCTTCTCCTTGTGAAAACCCAAGCCTTAATCCTAAGGAAGATGATCGTTGTTGTGATTCTAGGGAGGAAACCGTTGGTGTTGAACGTTTGGAGGAATTTTCAGAGATTTGAGGATTCATGCTTGATTGGTAAGTTTATGATCTAATGTCGTTATTTATTGTGTTTAATGCATTCATGGAATTAATTGTGAAAGGATTGGGAAGGATTGGGTAGTTGGGGTTGGAAAATGACTGATTTTAGAAAGAGATTGGGAGAAAAATCAATCGGGAAAGACGAACCAGAGATCCGCACGTCGCGGCGCCTGCGACACGACACGGCGAGAATGAAATAAACGTTCTCGCCGCGGCGAGGAACATTGAGGACGCCGCGGCGAGGGTGAGTTTATGAATAGTTTTAATTTGGTTTTTGGGACAACTAATTGTGTAGACCTCCAATTGAGGTGATGTTTAATTCGTTATGAACTAGAAATCGAGGTCTACAATCAAGGAAAAGAATGAGAGTTGAATTCAAGTTTTTGAGATCTCAATCAGTGAAAGAAAGTTAAGAAAATAATTGTATTTCAACCTAAGAATTGTTCATGATAATTGGGGTTATAGAAACTGAGCATAATGGGTGAATTTGATCTAGAAAATAGTGATATTGATGTTAAGATAGTACCCTAGCGAGTGTGACGTGATAAATTGACTGAATATGAGAATTGAAATTGGGGAGTCCCGTAATATGTTATTAATTTAGAATTGAGCTTTTATTGAGCAATTGAACGAAAAGTTAGTATTTGACTCAAGAAAGTGGGAAAAAATGGGAAATGGTACCGGGAAAATCATGAATAGGCATAGTACCTCTTTTATTCAAGGCATGTGCATCATTAATTATTTTGACTGTGCATTTTGTAATGAATGAAATTAATTGATTGTTATAGAGCCGATGGATCGATAATCCACGAACAGTGCTGGAGCTTCCAGGCAACAGCTAGGAAGTTAAGGTGAGTAACCTAGTTGGTTCCTCAACCTTTATGTGTTTAGTATTATATGCATTAATGCCATGCGGAGATATGGATGGATATATGTGTATTTGATTTGATTGATTTTGGACCACGGGTGTCTGAAACATTGAAATGTGATATAGAAGTGCCAATTGTGTGTACTGACTGTGAATACTTGAAAGAAATAGAGTGTGAATGTGCAAATTGATTATGATTGAAATGCCGGACTAAAAGTCCGAAGGAATGGGAATCGATCTGTGAAATGTAAAATGATTGTGAATGTGAATTGTTACATGGGCATTCATGCATAAAGGCATGACATGATCAGATAAAGATAGTTGTGACCGGAGAAGCTAATAATGCCTTGGTATCGCTTGCCCCCTGAGGTGGTGCATACCCTGAGGGCTCTCCCACGCAGTGCTCGGATACCACATTAAGGCTTACTGTTACTGAACCGAGCCTCGACCTCGAGGGGAGTCAGTGCATACCCTGAGGGCTCTCCTACTCCCTAGACGCGTGGAAGGTAGTGCATACCCGGAGGGCTCTCCTACTTCCTAAAACGTAATTACTGTTCATTATGAAAACGCTCGGTCACCTGTAGGGTTCGGGTCTCACGGGAGTGGGGTGCTACACTGATGGTTGCACACCTGTGGTTAGATTAATGTGGAGTGCATGGCTGTGCACAAATATTGCACAATCGTGACTCAATTTTTCTTAATTTTGTTAGTGCACGATGTGCACCCGAGAGCTGTTGCACACTGAACATCTTTCCTTCTTTTGCCTATAACTTTTTCTCTAGATATCCAAATGATGTAATACTTAAACCAATATATTTTATACCTCCCTAAAAACATTGGTATCCTTTTAAATTGATTTGAAAAAGACTTATTGAATGAAAGTGAGGAAATCTGTTGGAATAGTATGAACTGGGATGATTTTATTGAAAATACTTCAGTATTTGACTTATATATGGATTTGTAGATTTCCAAATGGAGTTATTCTTAATTTGAATTGAATTAGAGACATAAGGCCGCAAATTTTATTAGGAAATTGAATTCAAATTCTACCTCTAAGAATTTCATAATTGGATTGGAAGTTGAGATAAGAATTCTATTGAAGCTTAAGTATGGTCTGAGATCTTTTGAGTATAACTTTCAATATATATAACCAAATCAAATGATCTTGGTTTCATTAGAAACTTAAGACATGGGAGAACAACTTTCTATAAGGAAGTGTTATCAAATTACCTCATCTTCCTGATGAGAATAATTGAGCGATGTGGACCCAAAAGTTGGTTGCGATATAAATCTGGATTGAGAAATTGAGTATAGTTTCACATGATTGATAATGTGACAAGATTAAGGATAAGAAACCCAAAATTTTTCATGAAAATGCATCATACATATTCAGTATACAAGAATGTGCATTAATGAATTCTTAATCATGCACAATAGTGATATGTGTTTGTACTAAATGTTATAAAGCAACGCATAGAGTGACCACTTCCAGATATTGTCGAGACTTTGAGGCAATAAGCAATAAGGGAGCTTTTGTAAACAATTTAGATGGTCTCTTCTTTAAGTAATTTAGATGAACTCATTTGTAAGTAAACTTTGATGGTGTTACTATGACTATTTTGTTTGTTATTGATTTTGAGCCATTGAATGATTTGCAAAGCTGTCATATTGATATGTTTGAATATTTGGCATGAAACCAATGAATGACATATGTATTGAATTTCAGACATTTCTATTTTTGAATCTGTTAAGTCCTAGTTATGAGTAAATAGGCATGTCTATAAGGGTCTGCAGCTGTTCCTGTGGCATTTCGGTGCTGAGACTTTTGTCTCTCCTATGATACTTTGGTGTCCAGACTTTGGTCTCTCATGGAAGCTTTGATGTCGAGTCTTTGGTCTCTCCTAGACACTTTGGGGTCAAGACTTCAGTCTCTCCTGTATAAATCCCTTTACTCGCTTCTGTAAATGGATTAACAATCATATGATTTTGTATTCTAATCTCTAATAAGTTTTGATACGAAACAAACCATAATTGATCTATTGAATTAATACCCTATTCTGAAAATTAGTTATGTATTATGTATGTTCTATTATGCTATTGAAGTGATTGACTTTAGCATACAAAGAGTTTTCTTTAATAAATCATACTATGTCTCTGAAATTCATTATATTGAGATGATTATCATACCACATGATTCTGTATCTGTTGTGGATTTGTCTATGTAGTTTCAGAGCGAGGATTATAAAGATTGACGAGTCACTCGCAATGGCCATTAGAGTCTAAGTCTTGTTTTGATAAAAATATATTTTGAGTCTATTTTGACTTGTATTTAAAGTGTATGACTCTGAATTGTTGTAAGTTTTTGTAATAATTATGTTTCAGGCTAGTTTCAATTTTTGGGACAAATTTATATTAAGTTAATGTGTTATAATGTTTGTATGTTTTAAACAAGTTTAAAATGATATGTAATGTATGTTTGCTTCAGTTTTTGAAAGTTTATATAATGAATGTTTAGTATGTTTTGAAATGCTTCCACGTCAGTCTATTGTTTGTTTTTGTTTGAGAGTCCAATGTGGAAATCTCGTATCCTCCTATGGGGTATTGACGCGCCACAATGACCCTTGTAGTGTTTAACTCTCACACTTTTAAGAAAATTATGGAAGCAATAGAATATCAAAGGTAACAATAAAAGAAAGAAAAGACACAACAATAATGTCAATATTTATTACTTCCCTCAAAGTATACAAAAAATGCTCTCTCAATCTCTGAATGTCACTCTATATGAGAAGCAAGGCTCAAATGAGCTATATATAGGCATCAAGGCTTGAGGGCCAAGTTAGAATCCTAACAGAACCCTACTATCCAAGATCACATCTTATCCTATCAGATTACATAATTATCCAATAAGATAACATCTCCATCTAAATAGAACTCTATCTGATAAGGTCTTTATACATCCCAACAAACAAGATAAAAGATTACACATGATCTATCCCTATCCATGAAGATGTCCACTATCTTCAGATGATCCTCTCACGTGGTCTTTATCTTGTAAAGCTGATGTTTCTCCTCCATGAACTTATCTGCCACATCATCCAAGATCTTCCCATAATCTCTATCCGTTGATGAGTCATCCAAGTCAAATCTGTTCCTAGCACACTGGTCTGATTTAATACTTACCCATGTAAAGTTCATGAGCCGTCGACCTTTCATTTGAACATACACTAAGCCCTTAGTCCATCAAGAACTTATCTTTAGTCATGTCAACTTGTACAAGGTCCGAAACTTTACTAAAACTTACACCATACTCTATCTAAATAGCTAAGTCTACTTGGAGCTTTTGCATGCCAACATCATACGTGTGATCCAGCTAACCTTCCACCCAAGGGGCATCCCCAGCTATGTAGCACCCCACCACCGATGGGAAGGATAAAATGGTAAAGTTGGATCTGATTGTGAGTGTGTATTATACATGCATAATGTGGCCTCTACGTGATATGATTGGTACATTTGGTAAATGCACATGATCGTACTTGCATTCGCGACAATTCCCGGCATATGTGTCTATAAGGAAATTTTAATGAAAAATGTGAATTGTGTGTTGGAAAATTGAATTGGAGTAATTTATGTGTTTTCTGTATAGAATTACAAAGTGGGTATCGATGAGATTTTCGGTACTGAAAATGAATGTCCAATTGGCACTCCAATTAAAGACCTGAATTAGGAACTTTGTCTTAGTATTAGCTATTAAAATTTGGAGAGATTTATGAAAATCAAAGTGAATGAATTGATTGAATTGGAAATTGATAGGCATGAAAGTGAGTGATTCTGAAGGAATTGAATCTCATTTCAGTCCCTATAAGTCTGAAATTCTGAATTGAAGTAGTAAAGTTGTGAGAATTTGTATAAGGGCAATTTGGGCATGATACTTAAGATTATAATTTTTAAGGATTAAAGGAAGGGGTAACTTGGACATTTCACAATTGGTAAGAGTATAAATAGTAGGAATTAGGGTTTTGTCTTGGGAAAAAGAGGAAGATTGCCGTGGGAGAAGAAGAAGAGAAGAAGAGAATGGATTTTTTAGGAAATCATGAAGAGTTTGAGGATTTTGAAGCCAGATCAACTAAGTTTAAGCTTCTTTCCTCTTGATTAACTAATTGATGCATGTATTGCTTTGGTAAAAGTTATAGAATGGGTTGATTATATGCTTGGTTTTAGGGATTTCGGGCTTGATGATTTTCTGATGGTTTTATGAATGTTATTGTTTGTAATAAGTTGGAAAATGATGTGTGAATAATGTTTTAGTGTTTAGATGAATTATGTTTTGAAAGATGAGGAGGATTAGATTGAATTTCTTGGAAAATCAGGTTTCGAATGGTTTACGGGGCAAGACGTGCGTCGCGGCGTGCTCAAGACATCGCCATGGCGCGCTTGTGGTGCGTGCATGTTGCGACATGAGCGAGTGAAGACGCCGTGGTGCACGTCGCGACGTAGGCACGCTGCGACGCACACTTGTGCCTCGCCATGGCGAAGCGTTTGAATTCGCTTGGCGAGCTTCTTCACGCATGGCAAGACTCATTCGTAAAGTTATGTTTGGTTTTTAAGCCATAACTTTTGATACCGTTATTCAGATGAGATAATTTTGGATTCGTTATTAACTAGAGACAAGGTTCTATATGTTTATGAAATAGGGGAGTGTTGAAACCGTCTTTTTATGTTCTCAAATTTGGATGGAAGTTTAGTGTAAAGTAAGGTTTTGACATAATGATAGTCCATATGTGTTAGGCAGTGATTTGTTTTAAATTTACAAAACCAATTGAATAATTTGAGAGTCTATTGAGTTTTGATATTGAGAAAAAGTTAAGACGGGAATTTTTGAGTTAGTGTCGGGAATGTCACGAAAGTGCATAGTCCATATCATTAGATTGCTACAATTGCATTATTGCTGAATTGGACAATGTGTTAAATATATATGTTTTGATTTATGATAGAGGCACTTTTGGAACGTCAGCCTGTCGACGTTGCAGAGATTTCCAGGTGTTAGCGCGGAAGTCAGGTGAGTGACCTAGGCGGTCCTCCAATTTTTCTGTGTGTCATAATTATGTGATTGATTATGTGGGGAAAAATGGTGGGACTGTATTCGATTTGAACTCAGGACAGAGTAATATGATATAGAAGTGTTATGGGTATGTGACATTGGGATTGTGTTTTTAATATGACAAAGTGTGAATTAATTGTCCGATCGTGATAATTTGAAAATGATTGTGATATAGGAATACGCGAATAGAGTGATTGAATTGTGACATAAATGATTCCGTGAATAAAGTGATTGAATTGTGTCACTTTCCGTTCATACATGAACGCAAAGTCAATTAATGACAGTTGTGACCGGAACAGTTACTAATTAGAGCTTTTAGCTCAACGTTATATTTGGGCCTCGAGCCTCACAATGATTCAGAGCTTATTGGCTCAACGATTAATGAGCCCTTAATGGGACAGTTTCAGAGCCTATTGACTCAATGATTAATGAGCCCTTAATGGGACAGTTTCAGAGCCTATTGGCTCAACGATTAATGAGCCCTTAATGGGACAGTTTCAAAGCCTACTGGCTCAACGATTAATGAGCCCTTAATGGGACAGTTTCAGAGCCTACTGGCTCAACGATTAATGAGCCCTTAATGGGACAGTTTCAGAGCCTATTGGCTCAACGATTAATGAGCCCTTAATGGGATAGTTTCAGAGTCTATGGGTCAACGATTAATGTGCCCTTATAGGGACAGTTCGGGTGCTCGGTCACCACACTGAAATAAATTCGAAATGTGTTACATACTGCATTTTGTTTTGATATGTTTGATTGACTGACAGATTATATGCCATATACTAATGTGATAACAATCATGGGGTACGTCTAATAGTAAAAATGTATGACAAATTGGGATATGCCTAGTGTGGTATGAAATATTGGACTATTGAATCGAGTTATCACCGATCAGAGCTTCCAGCTCAACGTGCGAAAATGAGCTTCGAGCTCATGAGTGATTCAGAGCCTCAAGCTCAACATATAATGACCCCTATATCCATCACTGGATAAGGGTCATATATTAATGAGCCATTTTAATGGGACAATCTAGGAACTTGGTCACAGCAATGTGATAATATTCAGTAAATGAGTGAGATAAGTATGTATCAAAAATGGGCTATATGAATGTAAATTTCAGTATATGTGTAAATGGGAAATCGTGTGACAGTGTATTATGAGATAAAATTAGAAGTATGGGAATTGAAAATGAGATCAAATAGACAGCATTGTGAATATGGGTTATGAATTGATTTGATACATGATTGAGCGGACCATCGATGATGGTCACTCATTGAGTTCGCAAAACTCACCCAAAATTTGCAATTTTTTCAGGACTCAAAAGAATACCCCGTTAGGCAACGGGTGTATCGTGATCGCTTGAGAGTGATAGAAGATGACGGGATCAGTTGCGTCTGCATAAGTGTGAGGACTTTGGTGTGATATTATTGTGTATTTATAAGAGGACCCTCGTGGTCAATGTAACTACCGTCTTTTGCTTTGTATATTGTGTTCCGCATCATTTCTAAAACGAAAGTGTATGTTTGTTTCAAAAATTTGTATAACGTGATTTGACAGAGTGATGTATCGCGCCACCCTCACAGGGCACGAACTCGGATATCACCATCGATGTCAGGTCTGGGTCTTACGAGAGTGGGGTAACATTTAGGTGGTATCAGAGCCCAGAAATACGAACTTACATGGGCATTTTATGAAAGATAGGCCAAATCATATACAGTAAAGACATGTCATAGCAGACCTTGGCAACTGATCCCTAGCCTGAGTCCTATGGGTATGAGTCATAAGCATGATCAAGTATTAAGTGTTTTGGAGTGAGAAAAGAAATGATATATCAGCCTATGAGTTAATGTGGATTATAGGCAATTGGGAATGGGAAAAATGAAACCGTAAGGGCACGAGGCCTGCGAGGCCGGGGCCCTTTTAAGGACACGAGGCCCAAAGGGCTGAGGTCCTATAAATGGTAAATGATATTCATATTGTACTGTGATTATAAACCCTTAAATGTGATATGAATGTGAAGATAGTGGCATGGGCTGATTTAGGAAAGAAGTGATATCGATTGAGTAATGAGACTTAAAGTGCAAAAATTGGGTTGTAAGAAAACGAAATTTGCGATAGTCTGGAAAGATTAAATTTGGACATGAAAGGGATATCGGTAAAAAGTGATAAGAGGCACGATTGAGCATAAAAATAAGACTATGCTTGATCAAAAGCTCAAAGATGACTAGGCAATTATTATTCTGATGTGTGTGACCGATAAAATGGGATAAGTGGAAATGAGAAAAAGGTCGATATAGATTCACTGTAATTGTGTTGACATGAGTATGATGGAAAATATTCTATCATAAGTGAAGAATTGTTAGAAAGAAACGGTAAACGTGAGATTAAAGTGTACAAGCCGGTTAAAAGAAATAATTCAATGGGACGTGGATGTGGGATGCGAGAAAATTTATGATATAACAAAATATTTGTAAGTGATCTAGAAGGGGGGTTGAATAGATCTTTAATCTTTTTTTAATTTTCTACAATAAAATCAGAAGTTAATTCACACAAAAACTGTTAGACCCCGAACTTTCGGTAGAAATTAGAAATATTAAATGGAATTAAATGAGTGTGTTTGTATATGTATTGTGTTATAGATGTTATTGTACTTAAAGGAGATTGATGAGAAATGAAGTAATTGGTTTTGATGATTTTGAAATTTGAGTAGAGTTGTATGAGTTATGAAAGTCAAAATGAACTAGTTGATTGAAATGGAAGTTGAAAAGCAAGAAATGATTGGTGAAAGTGTTATATTTTGGAAAATTAAGAAATTTGACCTTTGGAGTAAAGAGTTGACTTTTGATTTAGGCAGATTTTGAGAAAATGATCTACATGAAATTTGTAGATTATGTTGAGAGCTTTTCGTAGCCATAAAGTATGCTATTTTTTGATATCGGGATTGAAAGTTATGATCTTTGAAAGTTAAGTGTATTTTACTTGATTTGAAAAATGTTATTAAGAGTAAGATTGTGTATGACTTTTGTAAAAGAGAAATGTGTATGCGTATATCCTTTGGTGTTGAGTTTGATGTGGGAAAATGGCTTTGGAATAGTTTATTGGAGAGTTGAATTGTGTTTGAGATGAATTAGTTGAAGAGTTTGTAGTAGTGGGTGAATTTGTGAAGTTGGTGTGTTGATATGTGAAGTTCATGCATTGGAATGGTGTTTAGAGACTTCAATGGCAAATTTGTATTGATTTAGATGGATTTAGCCAAAGTGGTCTTAATGAAAGTGGTAGATTATGTTTTTATCTTTCCATTGATATAAAGCATGAAAATATTGGACAAGGGAGTAGAAAGTTATGATTGTTAGAAGTTTTGATGCTGTTTAGTGTGAAGTTGATTGACCAGTCACTTTGTGTGGAGTTTTTGATGCATTTAGAGGCCGATTTGATTTTTAAGGCCTTCATGAAAGTTGTAGAGGGTTCTTTTACCTTTCTATAGACACCGAGTTTGTCAAATTTGGAGTTCTGAGTCAAAAGTTATGTGTTTTATAAGTTGAGACATTTTGGAGAAAAAGTCAGACGAACTTACTGTTCACCCTATCGTCTTAGTTTGACTTTTTGCGTCTCAGTTTGACCGTCTCAATTACTGTTCATCGTCTTAGTAACTGTTCATAGAAATGAGACGAAGTACCGTTCATCGTCTTAGTTTGACTTTGACCGTCTCAGTTACTATTCATCGTCTCAGTAACTGTTCATAGAAATGAGACGAAGTACCGTTCATCGTCTGAGTTACTGTTCATCGTCTCAGTTTGACTTTTTGCGTCTCAGTTTGACCGTCTCAGTTACTATATATTGTTACCTTCTGATCCATTTTTCTACCCTTAAAACGTTGGAATTGGCCTTTTTAGTCTACATAAGAGTTTTAGCTCTTGAAATTATCTTTCCATCCACATAAAGAAATCCTTAATCCGATATCCGTAAGGAAAGTTATAGCAATTTTCCTAATCTGTATCGTCTGATGATGTCATCATCGTCTTAAAATGACGTCATCATCGTCTGCTTTTGTTTTTGACCCTACAGATGAAAGATTTGGCCTTTGAGACCTTCATGAAAGTTGTAGCTCTTCATGTCCTCTTTCGAACCATTCAAATAACACCTCAATTAGACATTTCTACAGAAAGTTATAGCTGATTCCCAAAGCAGTTCAAGATCTGATTGAGGTCATAAACATGGTTGCTTCTTTTGACCATAACTTCTTCTCTAGACCTGCGAATGACTTGATTCTTGAACCATTGGATTCATAAGACCTTTCTATTCATCTCCACCAAATCGAAGCTGTCTGAAATGAAGTGAGAAAGATTAAGTGGAAAACGTGGGACGGGTGCAGTGAGTGTGTTCTTAGAGGATTTGAGCTGGTGTTTCCCACTGAACATATTTCAGTATTTTGATGTTTTCTGAATTAGTAGAGGTCGAAATGAGGTGATTTCTATTTCAAATGAAAATAGAGACATGGGGCTACAAATGTTATGAAAGAGCCGAGCTATAATTTAGCCTCTACGACTTTCAAATTCAGGTCAAAATTTAGGTGTAGTGTTCAGCCTCGGGTCTGAAGAACAAACTTCAGTATTTTGGAGATATCTTGAGTTATAAAGCTCCGAACGATCTGATTCTTGAAGCGATGGATTCGTAAGACATAGAGGGACATTTATATAGCAGAAAGTTTTTCCAAATGGCTTCATTTACCCAATCAAAATAAGGAGATAAAATGTGAGTTTTAGAAGGGACATTGTTGGAAGATCACTTAAGTGTTAAGTTTTAAAGGCATACAAGTAAGGGCATAAGGGTCTTCTCTCGTTCATTAATGGCAAGTTGGTAAATAAGAAGAGTGGGCTTTAGTATAAGAAGGAGCAGTGAGTCACGATATTGACAGAAACAAAACAAGAGAATAAGAAGAGAGGAGAATGAGAGATTCGGATGGGAGAAAAGGAAGGAGAAAAGGAGAGAAATATTAGGGTTCAAAATTTTGCTACCTTCCAAGGATGATTTCAAGTTGATGCTAAAGGGGAAAGATGGAAGAAGGTGATAGCTCCCTTATGGGACAAGGAAAATCTGAAAATGGGGAAAAAAAAGGTAAGAGGTGGATTTTGATTCTTAAGTTTTGAATGAAGTTTTGGTTTAGAAACTTTGCTTATGGTATGGGTTTGTTAATTCTATGCCTAATTTTGGAGATTACATGCTTTAATGGAATCAATTTTGGATGGAAATTAATTAGGGTTTATGCCCAAATTTAGAATTTGGAGATTTTGGCAATTTATGATTTAGAAAGCTTGAATATAGGAGGGATTTATGTTTTCTAAGTTCAATTTGAGTAATTAAGTTGATTATGATGTTGAAATTGGGTGGAATTGCTTTAGGTAAAGTTAAATTGGAAGAAAGAAGGAATCAATGGACAAATTGGAGCGAAGAACAAGTTTCTAGCATCGATTCAAGGTGGGTAATGTGTTTATAATTTGAATTTATAAGTCACTACTGCTTTCTTTAAATAAAGAGATTTTCTGATTTCAATTGCATCATAAATGTTGCATCATTGTATGAATGATTTGAAAAATCATTTTTGATTCAATACATGGACTTTGGATGAATTGCAACATACATTGTGCTATGCCTCGAAAGATTACATGGCATTTCGTATATTCAGAAAAGATCATGCGATAAATGATTTTGAGCATGATATGTGCTTTTGTGTGGGCGACAGAGGAACGTTGTGTTAGTCACGTGCACGTCGACGTCTAGCCTTATCCCGGCTGCCTACTTGTGGGCCTACGAGATCCAAAATCGGACTCGTTGTGTTTACGGTAAAACTTCAGTTTTCCATCGTGCTTACGGAACTCTCGAGCCATTTGTGTGCATTGCATATGTGATATGACATTGCATCTATAAATTGTCAAGTTGATGCATTCATGTTTTGTAATCTATGAATTTATGGCTGAAAGCCTAAGAATCATGCGTTTTACAAACTGCGAGTTTGACTACAGCAAGAAAGGAACTTTTCAAAAGCGTGCTTTACTGATTTCAAAGAAATATTTTTAAGACCGAGAAAAAAAAAGGATTTCAAGGGTTTTGCTTATCTATTCGTTTTATAAACGTATTATCCACGAGCTTTGTGCTCACCCCGTTTCATCCCCATCTCCAGGTATTTGAGCAGGAGATCGGATGAAAGAATGTCAATACGTGTTATTCGATTTTGTATCGTTTGTATTTTGTGAAAAATGGGATTTTTGTATCGGTTTGTATAAGACTGGTTTGTCAATTATTGTATTACAAGTATTATTATGGGATTGTATTATGAATTGTGGACTTGTGCATTGGATTAAGTTATGGATTTTGTGTATGAAAATTGGGTATATGATTGCGATGGTTGGTCTGAAATATTTAAAGTGCTAATCGTTTGAGAATTGATGGTATTTAAATTGGAATGTGTGCGATTTCATGGAAATGAAAAGTGAGAGTTTAAATCGATGAGATATGATTGCATATGTAGAAGCAAATAAATTGAGTTTGAGTGCGAATGATTTCAATTGGATATTGAAGTCGCTTTGTAAAAAATGGAGTGGAATTGAAAGAAAAAAATGTACACAGATTTGGATTAGTTTAGACTGATAGTTGTAAGGTTTTCAACGCAACCATTTTGACGCTTTTCTAAGATATTTGTGCGGATGTCGGAATTTGTGTTTCGATTCGATTTGATCCGAAGTTGCTTCGTATCTGATTTGATTTCGCCTTGTGTTTCGTTTCCTTGCTTTGATTTGATTCATATTGGTTCGTATTCGTATTCATTTTCGGTTTCTCCGGTTGGGATCCGATTTTTGGATCAGATCCCAACATTTGTGGTATCAGAGCCCAGTAATATGATCTTACATGGGCGTATGTGTATTAGGGATTTGTATGAGCAATTGATAAGAATTAGTGAATGGATATGATTGAATTAGTGAGAATATGATATTGATGTGAATGACCTAACATGTATTTGGAGTATAAGAATGTTTTGATTAAGGTGTCAAAAGCATGATTGATGATAAAATAATGTGATAATGGAGATTAAGGTTCGAATTTCACGATGAATTTGGATGAATTCCTTTCGGATATATATATATATATGTGTGAGATGTAGTATAAGATACGTGAAAGATGAGTTGAATGATGGAGATATAGATACATATATGGAAGTTCAAAACGATTAAATTGAAGGGTATTGGTCCATATTAAGGTTATTAAGAATTGGACCATTGACTTGTGTAAATCTGCTAAGAAATATTGATATGATATGATATTGGTGGTATTTGATACAAGAAGTGAGAAATTGTGAAGAGATTGAGAATATGTATTATGAGGACATTAGATAAGAAAAGTGATTGATTAAGCTCTTTTCGAAAGAAATTAGTTAAGAGATTGTGTTACTTGATAATGTCTTAGTAGAAATTTCGAGGGCGAAATTCTTTTAAGAGGGGGAGAATTGTTAGACCCCTAACTTTCGGTAGAAATTAGAAATATTAAATGGAATTAAATGAGTGTGTTTGTATATGTATTGTGTTATAGATGTTATTGTACTTAAAGGAGGTTGATGAGAAATGAAGTGATTGATTTTGATGATTTTGAAATTTGAGTAGAGTTGTATGAGTTATGAAAGTCAAAATGAACTAGTTGATTGAAATGGAAGTTGCAAAGCAAGAAATGATTGGTGAAAGTGTTATATTTTAGAAAATTAAGAAATTTGACCTTTGGAGTAAAGAGTTGACTTTTGATTTAGGCAGATTTTGAGAAAATGATCTACATGAAATTTGTAGATTATGTTGAGAGCTTTTCGTAGCCATAAAGTATGCTATTTTTCGATATCGAGATTGAAAGTTATGATCTCAGAAAGTTAAGTGTATTTTACTTGATTTGAAAAATGCTATTAAGAGTAAGATTGTGTATGACTTTTGTAAAAGAGAAATGTGTATGCGTATATCCTTTGGTGTTGAGTTTGATGTGGGAAAATGGCTTTAGAATAGTTTATTGGAGAGTTGAATTGTGTTTGAGATGAATTAGTTGAAGAGTTTGTAGTAGTGGGTGAATTTGTGAAGTTGGTGTGTTGATATGTGAAGTTCATGCATTGGAATGGTGTTTAGAGACTTCAATGGCAAATCTGTATTGATTTAGATGGATTTAGCCAAAGTGGTTTAAATGAAAGTGGTAGATTATGTTTTTATCTTTCCATTGATATAAAGCATGAAAATATTGGACAAGGGAGTAGAAAGTTATGATTGTTAGAAGTTTTGATGCTGTTTAGTGTGAAGTTGATTGACCAGTCACTTTGTGTGGAGTTTTTGACGCATTTAGAGGTCGATCTGATTTTTAAGGCGTTCATGAAAGTTGTAGAGGGTTCTTTTACCTTTCTATAGACACCGAGTTTGTCAAATTTGGAGTTCTGAGTCAAAAGTTATGTGTCTTATAAGTTGAGACATTTTGGAGAAAAAGTCAGACGAAGTTACTGTTCACCCTATCGTCTTAGTTTGACTTTTTGCGTCTCAGTTTGACCGTCTCAGTTACTGTTCATCGTCTCAGTAACTGTTCATAGAAATGAGACGAAGTACCGTTCATCGTCTCAGTTACTGTTCATCGTCTCAGTTTGACTTTTTGCGTCTCAGTTTGACCGTCTCAGTTATTATATATTATTACCTTCTGATCCATTTTCTACCCTTAAAACGTTGGAATTGGTCTTTTTAGTCTTCATAAGAGTTTTATCTCTTGAAATTATCTTTCCATCCACATAAAGAAATCCTTAATCCGATATCCGTAGGGAAAGTTATAGCAATTTTCCTAATCTGTATCGTCTGATGATGTCATCATCGTCTTAAAATAGCGTCATCATAAATGCGCTTTTGTTTTGACCCTACAGATGAAAGATTTGTCCTTTGAGACCTTCATGAAAGTTGTAGCTCTTCATGTCCTCTTTCGAACCATTCAAATAACACCTCAATTAGACATTTCTACAGAAAGTTATAGCTGTTTCCCAAACAGTTCAAGATCTGATGAGGTCATAAACATGGTTGCTTCTTCTCTAGACCTGCGAATGACTTGATTCTTGAACCATTGGATTCATAAGACCTTTCTATTCATCTCCACCAAATCGAAGCTGTCTGAAATGAAGTGAGAAAGATTAAGTGGAAAACGTGGGACGGGTGCAGTGAGTGTGTTCTTAGAGGATTTGAGCTGGTGTTTCCCACTGAACATATTTCAGTATTTTGATGTTTTCTGAATTAGTAGAGGTCGAAATGAGGTGATTTCTATTTCAAATGAAAATAGAGACATGGGGCTACAAATTTTATGAAGGAGCCGAGCTATAATTTAGCCTCTACGACTTTCAAATTCAGGTCGGAAGTTAGGTGTAGTGTTAGGCCTCGGTGCGAAGAACAAACTTGATATTTTGGAGATATCTTGAGTTATAGAGCTCCGAACAATCTGATTCTTGAAGCGATGGATTCGTAAGACATAGAGGGACATTTATATAGCAGAAAGTTTTTCCAAATGGCTTCATTTACCCAATCGAAATAAGGAGATAAAATGTCAGTTTTAGTAGGGACATTGTTGGAAGATCACTTAAGTGTTAAGTTTTAAAGGCATACAAGTAAGGGCATAAGGGTCTTCTCTCGTTCATTAATGGCAAGTTGGTAAATAAGAAGAGTGGGCTTTAGTATAAGAAGGAGCAGTGAGTCACGATATTGACAGAAACAAAACAAGAGAATAAGAAGAGAGGAGAATGAGAGATTCGGATGGGAGAAAAGGAAGGAGAAAAGGAGAGAAATATTAGGGTTCAAAATTTTGCTACCTTCTAAGGATGATTTCAAGTTGATGCTAAAGGGGAAAGATGGAAGAAGGTGATAGCTCCCTTATGGGACAAGGAAAATCCGAAAATGGGGAAAAAAAAGGTAAGAGGTGGATTTTGATTCTTAAGTTTTGAATGAAGTTTTGGTTTAGAAACTTTGCTTATGGTATGGGTTTGTTAATTCTATGCCTAATTTTGGAGATTACATGCTTTAATGGAATCAATTTTGGATGGAAATTAATTAGGGTTTATGCCCAAATTTAGAATTTGGAGATTTTGGCAATTTATGATTTAGAAAGCTTGAATATAGGAGGGATTTATGTTTTCTAAGTTCAATTTGAGTAATTAAATTGATTATGATGTTGAAATTGGGTGGAATTGCTTTAGGTAAAGTTAAATTGGAAGAAAGAAGGAATCAATGGACAAATTGGAGCAAAGAACAAGTTTCTAACATCGATTCAAGGTGGGTAATGTGTTTATAATTTGAATTTATAAGTCACTACTGCTTTCTTTAAATAAAGAGATTTTCTGAATTCAATTGCATCATAAATGTTGCATCATTGTATGAATGATTTGAAAAATCATTTTTGATTCAATACATGGACTTTGGATGAATTGCAACATACATTGTGCTATGCCTCGAAAGATTACATGGCATTTCGTATATTCAGAAAAGATCATGCGATAAATGATTTTGAGCATGATATGTGTTTTTGTGTGGGCGACAGAGGAACGTTGTGTTAGTCACGTACACGTCGACGTCTAGCCTTATCCCGGCTGCCTACTTGTGGGCCTACGAGATCTGAAATTGGACTCGTTGTGTTTACGGTAAAACTTCAATTTTCCATTGTATTTACGGAACTCTCGAGCCATTTGTGTGCATTGCATATGTGATATGACATTGCATCTATAAATTGTCAAGTTGATGCATTCATGTTTTGTAATCTATGGATTTATAGCTGAAAGCCTAAGAATCATGCATTTTACAAACTGCGAGTTTGACTACAGCAAGAAAGGAACTTTTCAAAACGTGCTTTACGGATTTCAAAGAAATATTTTTCTAAGACCAGAGAAGAAAAAAAAAGGATTTCAAGGGTTTTGCTTATCTATTAGTTTTATAAACGTATTATCCACGAGCTTTGTGCTCACCCCGTTTCATCCCCATCTCCAGGTATTTGAGCAGGAGATCGGATGAAAGAATGTCAATACGTGTTATTCGATTTTGTATCGTTTGTATTTTGTGAAAAATGGGATTTTTGTATCGGTTTGTATAAGACTGGTTTGTCAATTATTGTATTACAAGTATTATTATGGGATTGTATTATGAATTGTGGACTTGTGCATTGGATTAAGTTATGGATTTTGTGTATGAAAATTGGGTATATGATTGCGATGGTTGGTCTGAAATATTTAAAGTGCTAATCGTTTGAGAATTGATGGTATTTAAATTGGAATGTGTGCGATTTCATGGAAATAAAAAGTGAGAGTTTAAATCGATGAGATATGATTGCATATGTAGAAGCAAATAAATTGAGTTTGAGTGCGAATGATTTCAATTGGATATTGAAGTCGCTTTGTAAAAAATGGAGTGGAATTGAAAGAAAAAAAATGTACACAGATTTGGATTAGTTTAGACTGATAGTTGTAAGGTTTTCAACGCAACCATTTTGACGCTTTTCTAAGATATTTATGCGGATGTCGGAATTTGTGTTTCGATTCGATTTGATCCGAAGTTGCTTCGTATCTGATTTGATTTCGCCTTGTGTTTCGTTTCCTTGCTTTGATTTGATTCATATTGGTTCGTATTCGTATTCATTTTCGGTTTCTCCGGTTGGGATCCGATTTTGGATCGAGATCCCAACATTTGTGTAGTATCGAGCCCGATAATATGATCTTACATGGGCGTATGTGTATTAAGGATTTGTATGAGCAATTGATAAGAATTAGTGAATGGATATGATTGAATTAGTGAGAATATGATATTGATGTGAATGACCTAACATGTATTTGGAGTATAAGAATGTTTTGATTAAGGTGTCAAAAGCATGATTGATGATAAAATAATGTGATAATGGAGATTAAGGTTCGAATTTCACGATGAATTTGGATGAATTCCTTTCGGATATATATATATATATATGTGTGAGATGTAGTATAAGATACGTGAAAGATGAGTTGAATGATGGAGATATAAATACATATATGGAAGTTCAAAACGATTAAATTGAAGGGTATTGGTCCATATTAAGGTTATTAAGAATTGGACCATTGACTTGTGTAAATCTGCTAAGAAATATTGATATGATATGATATTGGTGGTATTTGATACAAGAAGTGAGAAATTATGAAGAGATTGAGAATATGTATTATGAGGACATTAGATAAGAAAAGTGATTGATTAAGCTCTTTTCGAAAGAAATTAGTTAAGAGATTGTGTTACTTGATAATGTCTTAGTAGAAATTTCGAGGGTGAAATTCTTTTAAGAGGGGGAGAATTGTTAGACCCCGAACTTTCGGTAGAAATTAGAAATATTAAATGGAATTAAATGAGTGTGTTTGTATATGTATTGTGTTATAGATGTTATTGTACTTAAAGGAGATTGATTAGAAATGAAGTAATTGGTTTTGATGATTTTGAAATTTGAGTAGAGTTGTATGAGTTATGAAAGTCAAAATGAACTAGTTGATTGAAATGGAAGTTGAAAAGCAAGAAATGATTGGTGAAAGTGTTATATTTTGGAAAATTAAGAAATTTGACCTTTGGAGTAAAGAGTTGACTTTTGATTTAGGCATATTTTGAGAAAATGATCTACATGAAATTTGTAGATTATGTTGAGAGCTTTTCGTAGCCATAAAGTATGTTATTTTTCGATATCGGGATTGAAAGTTATGATCTTTGAAAGTTAAGTGTATTTTACTTGATTTGAAAAATGTTATTAAGAGTAAGATTGTGTATGACTTTTGTAAAAGAGAAATGTGTATGCGTATATCCTTTGGTGTTGAGTTTGATGTGGGAAAATGGCTTTGGAATAGTTTATTGGAGAGTTGAATTGTGTTTGAGATGAATTAGTTGAAGAGTTTGTGGTAGTGGGTGAATTTGTGAAGTTGGTGTGTTGATATGTGAAGTTCATGCATTGGAATGGTGTTTAGAGACTTCAATGGCCAATCTGTATTGATTTAGATGGATTTAGCAAAAGTGGTCTTAATGAAAGTGGTAGATTATGTTTTTATCTTTCCATTGATATAAAGCATGAAAATATTGGACAAGGGAGTAGAAAGTTATGATTGTTAGAAGTTTTGATGCTATTTAGTGTGAAGTTAATTGACCAGTCACTTTGTGTGGAGTTTTTGACCCATTTAGAGGTCGATTTGATTTTTAAGGCCTTCATGAACGTTGTAGAGGGTTCCTTTACCGTGCTATAGACACCGAGTTTGTCAAATTTGAAGTTCTGAATCAAAAGTTATGTGTCTTATAAGTTGAGACATTTTGGAGAAAAAGTCAGACGAAGTTATTGTTCACCCTATCGTCTTAGTTTGACTTTTTGCGTCTCGGTTGGCCAAATCTCGATTCTTGTTCATCGTCTCGATGAATCGTTCATAGAAATGAGACGAATACTGTTCATCATCTTAGTTTGACTTTTTGCGTCTCGGTTTGACCGTCTCGATTCTGTTCATCGTCTCGAAGAAGCGTTCATAGAAATGAGACAATACCGTTCATCGTCGATTCATCGCTCATCGTCTCAGTTTGACTTTTTGCGTCTCAGTTTGACCGTCTTAGTTACTATATATTGTTACCTTCTGATCCATTTTTCTACCCTTAAAACGTTGGAATTGGCCTTTTTAGTCTTCATAAAAGTTTTAGCTATTGAAATTATCTTTCCATCCACATAAAGAAATCCTTAATCCGATATCCGTAGGGAAAGTTATAGCAATTTTCCTAATCTGTATCGCCTGATGATGTCATCATCGTCTTAAAATGACGTCATCATAAATGCGCTTTTGTTTTAACCCTACAGATGAAAGATTTGGCCTTTGAGACCTTCATGAAAGTTGTAGCTCTTCATGTCCTCTTTCGAACCATTCAAATAACACCTCAATTAGACATTTCTACAGAAAGTTATAGCTGTTTCCAAACAGTTCAAGATCTGATGAGGTCATAAACATGGTTGCTTCTTTTGACCATAACTTTTTCTCTAGACCTGCGAATGACTTGATTCTTGAACCATTGGATTCATAAGACCTTTCTATTCATCTCCACCAAATCGAAGCTGTCTGAAATGAAGTGAGAAAGATTAAGTGGAAAAGGTGGGACGGGTGCAGTGAGTGTGTTCTTAGAGGATTTGAGCTGGTATTTCCCACTGAACATATTTTAGTATTTTGATGTTTTCTGAATTAGTAGAGGTCTAAATGAGGTGATTTCTATTTCAAATGAAAATAGAGACATGGGGCTACAAATGTTATGAAGGAGCCGAGCTATAATTTAGCCTCTACGACTTTCAAATTCAGGTCGAAAGTTAGGTGTAGTGTTCAAACCTCTGTGCGAAGAACAAACTTCAGTATTTTGGAGATATCTTGAGTTATAAAGCTCCGAACGATCTGATTCTTGAAGCGATGGATTCGTAAGACATAGAGGGACATTTATATAGAAGAAAGTTTTTTCAAATGGCTTCATTTACCCAATCGAAATAAGGAGATAAAATGTCAGTTTTAGTAGGGACATTGTTGGAAGATCACTTAAGTGTTAAGTTTTAAAGGCATACAAGTAAGGGCATAAGGGTCTTCTCTCGTTCATTAATGGCAAGTTGGTAAATAAGAAGAGTGGGCTTTAGTATAAGAAGGAGCAGTGAGTCACGATATTGACAAAAACAAAACAAGAGAATAAGAAGAGAGGAGAATGAGAGATTCGGATGGGAGAAAAGGAAGGAGAAAAGGAGAGAAATATTAGGGTTCAAAATTTTGCTACCTTCCAAGGATGATTTCAAGTTGATGCTAAAGGGGAAAGATGGAAGAAGGTGATAGCTCCCTTATGGGACAAGGAAAATCCAAAAATGGAGAAAAGAAAGGTAAGAGGTGGATTTTGATTCTTAAGTTTTGAATGAAGTTTTGGTTTAGAAACTTTGCTTATGGTATGGGTTTGTTAATTCTATGCCTAATTTTGGAGATTACATGCTTTAATGGAATCAATTTTGGATGGAAATTAATTAGGGTTTATGCCCAAATTTAGAATTTGGAGATTTTGGCAATTTATGATTTAGAAAGCTTGAATATAGGAGGGATTTATGTTTTCTAAGTTCAATTTGAGTAATTAAGTTGATTATGATGTTGAAATTGGGTGGAATTGCTTTAGGTAAAGTTAAATTGGAAGAAAGAAGGAATCAATGGACAAATTGGAGCGAAGAACAAGTTTCTAGCATCGATTCAAGGTGGGTAATGTGTTTATAATTTGAATTTATAAGTCACTACTGCTTTCTTTAAATAAAGAGATTTTTTGATTTCAATTGCATCTAAATGTTGTATCATTGTATGAATGATTTGAAAAATCATTTTTGATTCAATACATGGACTTTGGATGAATTGCAACATACATTGTGCTATGCCTCGAAAGATTACATGACATTTCGTATATTCAAAAAAGATCATGCGATAAATGATTTTGAGCATGATATGTGCTTTTTAATGGGCTGACGGAGGAGCGTTGTGTTAGTCACGTGCGTCGACGTCTAGCCTTATCCGGCTGCCTACTTGTGGGCTTACGAGATCCAAATCGGACTCGTTGTGTTTCTGATAAAACTTCGTTTTCCATCGTGTTCTTGAACTCTCGAGCCATTTGTGTGCATTGCATATGTGATATGACATTGCATCTATAAATTGTCAAGTTGATGCATTCATGTTTTGTAATCTATGGATTTATGGCTGAAAGCCTAAGAATCATGCGTTTTACAAACTGCGAGTTTGACTATAGCAAGAAAGGAACTTTTCAAAACGTGCTTTACGGATTTCAAAGAAATATTTTTCTAAGACCAGAGAAGAAAAAAAAAGGATTTCAAGGATTTTTCTTATCTGTTCGTTTTATAAACGTATTATCCACGAGCTTTGTGCTCACCCCGTTTCATCCCTATCTCCAGGTATTTGAGCAGGAGATCGGATGAAAGAATGTCAAGATGTGTTATTCGATTTTGTATCGTTTGTATTTTGTGAAAATTGGGATTTTTCTATCGGTTTGTATAAGACTGGTTTGTCAATTATTGTATTACAAGGATTATTATGGGATTGTATTATGAATTGTTGACTTGTGTATTGGATTAAGTTATGGATTTTGTGTTTGGAAATTAGGTATATGATTGCGATGGTTGGTCTGAAATATTTAAAGTGCTAATCATTTGAGAATTGATGGTATTTAAATTGGAATGTGTGCGATTTCATGGAAATGAAAAGTGAGAGTTTAAATCGATGAGATATGATTGCATATGTAGAAGCAAATAAATTGAGTTTGAGTGCGAATGATTTCAATTGGATATTGAAGTCGCTTTGTAAAAAATGGAGTGGAATTGAAAGAAAAAAAAATGTACACAGATTTGGATTAGTTTAGACTGATAGTTGTAAGGTTTCCAACGCAACCATTTTGACGCTTTTTTTAGATATTTGTGCAGATGTCAGAATTTGTGTTTCGATTCGATTTGATCCGAAGTTGCTTCGTATATGATTTGATTTCGCCTTGTGTTTCGTTTCCTTGCTTTGATTTGATTCATATTGGTTCGTATTCGTATTCGTTTTCGGTTTCTCCGGTTGGGATCCGATTTTTAGATCGGATCCCAACAAAAACAATTTAATCAAATCTAAATGTAAAGAGTAGGGAAGAAGGGCAAACACTATTTTTATAGAGGTTCAGTGCTAAGACCTACGTCCTCTACCTAAGCTCCCACTTAGGATTTTGCAAACTACTTTATTGCACACTTTGTAGTTCAGTGTGAACTTTTTACAATACCACTTGATTTCCGGCTCAAGCTACCTTTACAATCGATTTGTTTTCTGGCACAAATCCTACCTCACAAGTGACCTTTTCACTCATCACTCAAATGTAAGAGAAATGAAATATAGATGAAAGAAAAAGTGCTTAATACAGTTGTGTAACAAGATAAGAACAATAATGAGCAATTTTGGAGCAATAGAAGAGTATTTTCACTTGTAGAACTTCAGCACCATCTACTTTGATCATCCACTCTTATATTCAGAAGAAAATAGCTGTTGGAACATATTCTAGCCGTTGCTTAATTGATATGACCGTTCCTTGATGTTCTCCTTTCCATTTGTGGCTAATTGACCTTGTTAGAATCAGTTCGTTGTACTCATAAGTCGACTTGTCGTGGAGTGTAAGTCGACTTGTCCCAACGTTTTTCGTAAAATTTTATCTCCGCTCTTCTATAAGTCGACTTATGCTGTGTAAGTCAACTTGTGTCCTTATATAAGTCGACTTGTGTTGACAGATCTTCATATATTAGTCGACTTATGATGTTTTAGTCGACTTATGTTGTTCGGATCTTAATGTATAAGTCGACTTATGATGTGCTAGTCGATTTTTGTAGGCTTCAACGGTAATATCCACTCAAATCTTCTATAATCTTCATTATTAATGTCTCTTGCACTTATAAGGATGTTTCCATCTTAATTCCTCAATGATTAATCACTTGCTCATCTTGATTTGCACAATAATAATCCCAAAATACTTGAAATAATTTCTTAACTAATTCTATATATTTTATTATTATCAAAACATAAAGGGGTTTAATTTGTTAACTACCATTGGTCCAACAATCTCCCCCTTTTTGATAATGACAAAATATTTAGAAATTGAAAAGAAATTGAAAAACAAGAAACTTGATCAAGGTTTTTAATCCCTTGTCTCGATGGTTAGTATGTGTCCCCCTTAATTAATAAGCCAATGAATTTAATAGAAATCAAGATAGTCTCAAATCAAACACACTCCCCCTTAATCAAATGACTGTGACTAAAGGATACCAAATATCAATTTCCAATATTACTCCCCCTTTTTGTCATAATCAAAAACCAATACGAAAAATTGTCGCAATGGGAGTTCATACACAAACAGAATAGCAAACACAAAGAAATGCAAAGTCATCACATAACATAACAATCCAACAGTTGATATCACGACTTGTTTACCTCCATAAGTCGACTTATCGACCTTAATAAGTCAACTTTTCGATCTTTATAAGTCGACTTATCCTAAAATTTCTTCATTCTCAAAGGCTGCGTATATCATAGGTCGACTTATTGACTCACATAAGTCGACTTGTTATCAAAATTAGTCGACTTAGATACCCATTAGTTGACTAGAATATGTCAAAACTCCAAATCAGTCACATTTCAGCCCAAGTGTAAATCAAGATGATGAAATCTTTAGATGTGATTGCACATTTGCCTCATAATTGACCATTTGATTTATGAATGTAGCCAAAAACTAATTCAACTAAAGGAGTTTAAATCACACATGCTTAGTTTTAATTTAATATTCACAAACACATCTTCTTTAAGAGGTTTAGTAAAAATATCAACTAATTGGTCACTAGATGATACATGCTTCAAGCAAATGTCACCTTTTAAACAATGATCACGGATGAAATGATGTCTAATTTCTATATGCTTTGTTCTACTATGTATAATTGGATTTTTACTCAAACAGATTGACTGGTATTATCACAATAAATAGGAATATTTTTAACCACAATACCATAGTCAAGCAATTGATGTTTAATCCAAAGAACTTGGGCACATGCACTCCCAGATGCTACATATTCAGATTCAGCAGTGGAAATAGCTACACTAACTTTCTTTTTACTGGCCCAAGATATCAAAGATGATCCTAAGAAATGACATAAACCACTAGTTCTTTTTCTATCTATCCTACATCCACCATGATCAGCATCACTAAAAGCATATAAGTCAAATGATTCACAACTAGGATACCATAAACCATGATTAACAGTTCTACTCAAATATCTAAAAATTCTTTTGCAAGCACTCAAATGAGAGATTTTAGGACAAGATTGAAATCTAGCACAAAGACACGTAGCAAACATAATATCAGGTCTAGAAGTAGTTAAGTACAAGAGAGATCCGATCATACCTCTATAGAGTTTTTGATCAACATCTTCTTCATGTTCATGTTTCTCTAAGACCACATTTGTTGTCATTGGTGTTGCCGCATATTGCATCCTTCCATTTTGAACTTCTCTAGAAGCTCCTTGGTATACTTAGATTGGTGAATGAAGATGTCATTTTTGAGTTGCTTGATTTGCAATCCAAGAAAGAACTTGAGTTCCCCCATCATGCTCATTTCAAATTCACTTTGCATTAAATCACTAAATTCTTTGCACAAAAATTCATTAGTGGCACTAAACACAATATCATCAACATATATTTGACAAATAAGCATATCTTGATCAACATGTTTAATGAACAAAGTATTATCAATCTTACCACGAACATACCCATGTTGAGTCAGAAAAGTACTTAACCTTTCATACCACGCTCTAGGTGCTTGCTTTAATCCATAGAGTGCCTTCTTGAGTTTGTAGACATAATCTGGATGTTCATGATCTTCAAATCCCGAAGGTTGTTTGACATAGACTTCCTCTTGAATATATCCATTGAGAAATGCACTCTTGACGTCCATTTGATTTAATTTGATCCTTTTATGTGACACAAAAGCACATAATAGTCTAATTGCCTCCAACCGAGCCACAGGAGCATATGTCTCATTGTAATCAAGGCCTTCTTCTTGATAAATCCTTGAGCCACTAACCTTGATTTATTTTTTATCGCTTCACCATTCTCATCATATTTTATCCGATTTACCCACTTGACTCTAATAACAGTCTTGTCCTTTGGTGGAGCTACCAAATCTCATACATTGTTCCTCTTGAATTGATTAAGCTCTTCTTGCATAGCTAATAGTCAATTCTCATCTTCAAGAGCTTCTTTTATATTCTTGGGTTCTATTAATGAGATAAAGGCTGAATTGTTCATATTCTCATAGACATTTCTCCTGGTTCTTAAACCATCATCAAATCACCAATTACCTGCTCCATAGGATGGTTTTTCACTTTTGCCCATGTTTTAGTATTGGGAACATGATTTTTTTCATCTAACTTCAATTCCTCAATCTTGGATTCAATTTCTTCAACTTTATTTCCTGAATTTCCTGCATCATCATCAAAACAAACCTTTCTCGGGGGTGAAATCATATCATCGAATTTTACATGAATACTTTCTTCAACACACTTAGTCCTATTATTATAAACTCTAAAAGCCTTACTAGTTTGAGAATAACCAATAAATACACCAACATCAGATTTTGAATCAAAATTTCCTAAATTGTTCTTTCCATTATTATGAATAAAGACTTTACAACCAAAAGGATGAAAATAAGAAATATTGGGTTTCTTACCTTTCCAAAGCTCGTATGGTGTCTTATTTTTGTCTCTTCGTAAATGCACCCTATTGATGACATAGCACGTGGTATTGATTGCTTCTGTCCAAAATGATTTAGGAAGATCGTACTCATTTAACATAGTTCTACTCATTTCTTCAAGAGAGTGATTCTTCCTTTCTACTATACCATTTTGTTATGGTGTTCTTGATGTTGAGAAATTGTGCTCCATTCCATATTTGTCGCAAAGGCTTTCAAATGGTTCACACTCAAATTCACCTCCATGATCGGTTCTAATAGCAACAATTTTCAAATTCTTCTCATTTTGAACCAACCTACACCACTTAGTAAATTCGTTAAAAGCATCACTTTTATTCGCAAGAAATCTCACCCAAGTAAATCTAGAAAAATCATCCACAATAACAAGGACATATAATTTACCACTAAGACTAGAATATCTAGATGGTCCAATCAAATCCATATGAACAAGCTCAAGAATTCTAGATGTGCAAATTTTTTTCTTTGGTTTGAAAGATTCTCTAACATGTTTGCCTTTTAAACAAGATTCACACAAGTGATCTTTATCAAATTTTATTTTAGGCAAATCTCTCACAATGTCATTTTTTTAAAGTTTAGAATTAAAGGCAAAGGAACATGTCCTAATTTTCTATGCCATAAAAATGTATTTTCTTCTAATGTCACCAAACACTTTTCATTAAAAGAACTATCATCAAGTAAATCGACAATGTATGTATTACCATGTCTCAAACCAATGAAAGCAACATGACCATCCTTCTTAACCATGCAATGTGATGATTCAAAAACTAAATTAAAATTCATATCACATAGTTGAGAAACACTTAACAAGTTATGTTTCAACCCATCAACAAGCAAAACATTGTCAATGGTAGGCAAAGGTTCCTTACCCACTTTACCAATACCAATGACTTTACCTTTGTTGTTGTCTCCAAAAGTGACATAACCTTGATTTTTTGGTTTAATTTCCGCAAATAGGTTCTTGTCTCCACTCATGTGTCTTGAACATCCGCATACAAGTTCTATATGACCATCTTTCAAGCATCTAGCACATTGAGCAACTTTTCCATCTTTAGTAAATTTAGAAATCAAAGAACACTCTCTATCAAAAGGATCATAGCCTAATCCATGTTTAGAAATTGAATATCTTTGCAAAGATAACAATTTTTCAAACTTTTCGTTTCCATTCGCAAATTTTCCAACCACATAAGAAAATTCCTTTCTAAGTCTATCAAGCTCACAAATAAGATTTTCCTTTTCAACAAGACATGCAGAATGATCTTCCTTTGGACTATCTAAATCATCAATAGTCTCATGTAAGGCACTATTTTCAGCAACCAATTCTCTTATTTTCTTTCTCAATTTCTTGTTGATTTCAATAGCTTCTTCAAAATCAATTTGTAAAGCATTAAAAGAATCTCTAAGATCTTGATCAAAGAAAGTTACCTCATCTTCGTCATCACTTGTTGAGGAGCTATTAGCCATAAGAGCTAGGTTGTTTTCATCATTACTTTGGTATGCTTCCTCGTCATCACTCCAAGTGGCTACTCGGCTAGCTTTCTTTTTCCCTTTGTCATATTTGTCACTTTTCTGGAAATTTGATGTGGAAGATGAGCTCTTGCATTCTCTTGCATGATGCCCCCTTTTTCCACATTTCCAACATTCTTCATTGCTCTTCTTTTCATCATACCCCTTTGATTTTCTTTCCATAGCAAACTTCTTTCTTTCTTCATTTCTTCCACCATTTAATTCTTTCCTCCGATTTTTGAGTAGTCCTTTGAATTTTCTCAAATTTCTAGCGTACATTGCTATTTCTTCATCATCCTCTTCTTCATCTATTTCTTCATCACTTTCATCAAGAGAAGAAATATTAGCCTTTAAAGCAATTGACTTTTGTGACTTACCTCTACCTTCTCTGGATTTGAGAATGATCTCATAGTTGATAAGTGATCCCACCAAGGTGTTGAATTCCAAATGATTGAGATCCTTGGATTCCATAATGGCGATGACTTGTGAGTCCCATTCCTTCGGTAGTGAGAGAAGAATTTTCTTCACCTTCTCGCTATCCGTCATATGCTTTCTAAGGTTGCCTAATTCATTTATGATTTCTGCAAAATGATCAAGCATAGTGGAAATAGACTCAACTTCCTTCATGACAAACATTTCATAGTCATGGAGAAGCATGTTGATCTTTGTTTCCCGAACTTGATTGGTTCCTTCATGGGTGATGCGAAATCTTTCCCACATTTCTTTAGCGCTGGTACAAGAATTAACTCGGTTTCTTTCCTCAACCTTGAGAGCACAATAAATTAGTTTCATAGCTTTCACGTTGATGTAAGCTTGCTTCCAATCATTTTCGTCGTACTCCATCTCCGTTTTTAACTCACCATTTTCTTTCAAAGGTGCTTGTGGACCAAAAATGATAATCTTCCAATATTTCACTCCCTCACTTATAATGTGATACTTCATAGGATTTTTCCAAGAATAATAGTTAGTACCATTAAATAAAGGAGGGCGATTGTTTGTGTTACCTTCTTCAGCTAGGTTATTGTGTGTCATCTCTGGATACTTCTGTTATGATACCAATTATAATCGATCTAAAATGGGGGGTTGAATAGATCTTTAAGCTTTTTGTAATTTTCTACAATAAATTCAGAAGTTAATTCACACAAAAATAATTTAATCAAATCTAAATGTAAAGAGTAGGGAAGAAGAACAAACATTGTTTTTATAGAGGTTCGGTGCTAAGACCTACGTCCTCTGCCTAAGCTCTCACTTAGGATTTTGCAAACCACTTTATTGCACACTTTGTTGTTCAGTGTGAACTTTTTACAATACCACTTGATTTCCGGCTCAAGCTACCTTTACAACCGATTTGTTTTCCGCACAAATCCTACCTCACAAGTGACCTTTTCACTCGTCACTCAAATGTAAGAGAAATGAAATATAGATGAAAGAACAAGTGCTCAATACAATTGTGTAACAAGATAAGAACAATAATGAGCAATTTTGGAGCAATAGAAGAGTATTTTCACTTGTAGAACTTAAACACCATCTCCTTTGATCATCCACTCTTATATTCAGAAGAAAATAGTTGTTGGAACATATTCTAGCCGTTGTTTAATTGATATGACCGTTCATTGATGTTCTCCTTTCCATTTGTGGCTAATTGACCTTGTTAGAATCAGTTCGATGTACTCATAAGTCGACTTGTCGTGGAGTGTAAGTCGACTTGTCCCAACGTTTTTCATAAAATTTTATCTCCGCTCTTCTATAAGTCGACTTATGCTGTGTAAGTTGACTTGTGTCCTTATATAAGTCGACTTATGGACTATTAGTCGACTTGTGTTGACATATCTTCATATATTAGTCGACTTATGATGTTTTAGTCGACTTATGTTGTTCGGATCTTAATGTATAAGTCGACTTATGATGTGCTAGTCGACTTATGTAGGCTTCAACGGTAATATCCACTCAAATATTCTATAATCTTCATTACTAATGTCTCTTGCACTTATAAGGATGTTTCCATCTTAATTCCTCAATGATTAATCACTTGCCTATCTTGATTTGCACAATAATAATCCCAAAATACCTGAAATAATTTCTTAACTAATTATATATATTTTATTATTATCAAAACATAAAGGAATTTAATTTGTTAACCACCATTGGTCCAACAATATTTTGTTAGTGAAAATAAGGTTTCATTCCATTGATGCTTCTACAGTTGAAATTTTGAATGGATTGAGAATATTCACATGGATGAGGAAATGAGAGGAACATGATTTTGCAAGTGATAAAATGTGATACATGATGGGTAGTATGGAAAAATGTTAGAAAAGTGATAAATACCAAAAAAAATTGGAGCAGAATTGCCGTCAATACGTGTGTTACGTGAGCGAATGTGAAGAAAAAGAGCAGGGCCTGTTATGAGCCTACAAAAATTGACTTCAGTTAAGATTATATGGTGAATCCCAATCATGGGCTGGAACAAGGAAAGATCTATTATCTAGAGTTAATTGGAGATATGTGACATTAGCGAATGTGATCTATGGAAGATTTAACTTTAATACATCTCTAAGTAAGATGTAAGGATTTGATATCTACTGAGGTGTTTGAGTTACTAAAATTGTTTGATTTCCTCATAGAGCCTCATTATCGAGGAAGTTTTGATCATATTAATTGTGATACAAATTGATATGCTTTTTCTTGAGATATAAAGAAATTATGGGAATCAATTGATGAACTCGGGGTGATGGATAATAGTGTGATTACTATCAAGAAAAAAATGTGAAAGGATAAGTTGGTTAATTTTGATGTATGATCAATGATAAAATAAATTTGAAATGAATGATCAGTGAGTCAAAAGCGAATAGTGGAATTACTAATGGGAGTGTCTATCCTTTGTTGATGGAAAGTGTCTAACTATATAGGTATATCAGGGGATTTTAGTAATTTGAGGAGACAGTTTGGTTAATGTATAGTTTTGTCTACTACTAATGCAAAATATTACAGTCGTGGAAGCTAAAAAGGAGATGGTTTGGTTGAAGCTATTTTTTTAAGAATTGGATGTGAAATAAATTAAGTACATAGTTTACTGTAACAGTGAAAGTGCTACGAATTTAAGCAAAAATTCCAAGTATTCATTGTCACACTAAGTACATTAATGTGAGGTATCATTGGTTGTAGTTTGCTTTTAAGAAGTAACTAATAAAGTTGAAGAAATATGTGGTCAAGAATTATGTCGACATGTTAACAGAAGTGGTTTCCAAAAATAAGTTTAAGTTGTGTAGCAAGCTCACTGAGATGACTTTTAAATGATAATTCTCCTCCAAAATGGGCTAGAGGGGGAGATTATTATGGATCTATCCAAGCCCATTCTTAATGTTTTATAGGCCCGGGGTAAAGTAAAAAGAAAGGCTCTAATGAATTGACAATATAAAGATATGTAAATTTTAAAAACATATTTTTATTATTAAAATTTAATATCTATATATAAGTGACTCAAGTCATAAATCTACATATTCAACAAAATACTAAATGATTTTAACAACAACTAACATCTTGTAATTGTCAGCAACAATAAGATCATTAAAAATAGTAGCATCAAAAACAAAATATTAACAACAGCAACCAAACAACAATATCAAATTGCAAAACACCAAGAGAATTGCATTCACAAGCATTCAAATGATTATGAAAAGAATTTTCTGCACATTTTAGATACAAAATCATTAATAATAGTATCAAGATCAATATATCATTGTAAATATTAATAAAATATGTCATTGATATTAATAAAATATTTTATTAATAAATTATATTAAAATAAAATCAATAACATTATATTTCATTATTATATTAATAAAATATATAGTTGTAAATAAAGGTATTAGCATATATCTCTAACAAATTGATCTCAAAATTTTCCTTTTTCTAAACATAAGCGGCTTGTGTCTATATATATCATCCTTTAATCTAAGTAAATGTACACAGTTAAAATAAATGCAAATAAAAAAAACAAGAGAGAAATATAAAAGAACTTGTTCTTTTCTTTTCTTTAACAAGATTGAAACAAAATCATTAGCCCATTCAATTGATGGTTGGGACTGAATTCTTCTTTAACTCAATTCAATAAAGCTTGAAATTTAAAAAAACAAACATAACTCCAAATTTTTTTCTTTTCAATTTTTAAAAGGTAAAGTTCTAAGAAACTTTTTGGTGTATATATAAATATCTTGAAACAGATTTATTAACTTTTCAATTTCTACCCTTTTTAAATAATAGATTTATTAAATTTTAAAGTTTTAACTCTTTTAATTTTTAAATTTTTTTAATTTTCAACTAATTTAATAAATGGGCCCCCTATAAATATGGGCCCTTAGCAAGTGCCCTTCTTACCTTTGCCCAAGTCTAGCATTGCCTACTAAATCTAAACTCTAAAAGTGTTAATTGTCTTCATAGATCAAAAGTAATGAAGTTGTGGGTGAACGTATCTGATATCTATCGTTTTTATATTTAAAGTTAAGTTAGCGAGATAGAAGTTCATGGGACAAAAACATATGATGATAAAAGACTTTTAGAGTTCAAATAGCTTTCATCAACTACAATTTTAATAAAGTTTGATTTTTAAAATTTGTTTAGGAGTAGTATTAGTATATGTGTGTACGTATAGAAAAGCTTTAGCTATGGTTGTTCTCTCTCAGAAACTCCTCCTAACCTTTAAATTTGAGTATAAATTGATATATATGTAGCTCGAAATTTTAATGCTTGTATCTTACTGTTATTAGATTTAGTGGATTTTTTGATTATAAAATCATATGTCCAATTTTCTTTTGTCTTCATTATATCATTTGAGTATTTTATTATTGGTTGAGTTATCTTGTTGATCAAGTGAGCATTATTACTTGGAGCCCTACCAAGAATGACAAAGGAAGCGTCAAGATTTGATAATCAAGAAAATGAGAAGATCCAAGCATTAAAAGGCGTAAAGAACCAAAATAAAGTGATTAGGCTCGAATTCTTAGAAAATGTTGCAGGTAAGTGGAGGTTAGAAGGGAAAGGAAAAATGGAGGGGAATAAATATCTATAGGGAGAAAGGTGATTCAAAAAGACCATCAAATGATGTTCGAAATCTCAAATCTTGTTACACTATTTTATTATTCATCAAGTAAAAGGGATATTTTGAATTTTAACATTTTCAAAAAATTTAAACATAAACATTTATAACATTTAAAATTAATTATAAAATTTTCAAAATATTTAATTTCAACCTAACTTAACAATTTTAATAAGAGAACCAATTGTTTTCTATTAATAAACTTAAATCTCTAGATAATTGTAAGTTATAATCACATATATAAATACAAACATACATACACACAACCTTTGTATTTCCTTATTTCAAATTCTCTATTAAATAAACAATTGTGTCATTCTCTTTTATTCTTATCTTTGCTATTTCATATTCACATCTCTGTAAATCTATAGAAGACTATCTCAAACTCCTATTGCTCCATAGAATCCCTGTAACACTCCTATACGGAACTTACAATCATCCACACAAATAGCAACCAAATTCTTGTACATACATTCTAGGTATATAATTTTATTCAATGCTATACATATACACATCACAAAATTTATATCATTTAATATTATCATTGAAAAGTAGTATTACATCATTACATTAACATGATAATCCAAAATGAAAACATAAAAAAATTTTATTACATATACAACCATTCTTTAATCGAAAGACACATCCAAAGGTGATTTTACTCCTAGTTGTTAGCCATGGTCCTTGTAGATGTTTCCTTTACCTCACTCCTATGACCTGGACCTACACGGATTAACACCCGTGCTAAGCTTGAAAGCTTAGTGGAAAAAACACTTAGTTTGGATGACCACTCATAGCAGTCATCCGCTAAGCACACACATTCAGAAATATCACAACTCATATCCCATAAATTCATATTCATAGAACCAAACATTGATATTCAATTCTCATGTAAACAATAATGGAATACTTAAGCAAAGTGCATAATGCAATTATGCTTCAACATCTTATCCATATACCAAAAATTCACACTTAGAAGCCAAATGTTGACATTCAATACTCATTGATACAAATTATCAATATAACTGCACACCATTACAATTCATCATTGCAATCAATGTAAATGCTCATCAATACCAATTATTCATATTGTCATGCTGTATTTCTTATTTATTATTGTTAAGTTTTCTTTCTATGTTAAACCTGCATATTTTCTATGGGTGTGGATAACGAGTTCTGTGGATATTCGAAGATATCAAACTGTGAATACCTGAAGGTATCAAACTATGGATACCTGAAGGTATCAAACTGTAGATACCTGAAGGTATCAAATTATGATTACCTGAAGGTATCAAACTGTGGACACCAGTGGTGTCAAACTGTAGCAGCTGCATTGTAACCTTATAGGCATACCTATCTACCTACAACCAAGACAATAGAGCAGGTTTATAATATTTCCTTTAACCATTTGCAACTTCACAATTCATATATTAACAAATCATATTATAAACATTTCAAATAATAAAATTTGTATTTGCGTTCATAGATGCAAGTCATGGCTTACCACCATTAAAACATCAAAATCATACTTGATAATCATACTATACACATATAAATAATGAATATGCATAAAAATCATTTATGTACATGTAAATTTTCTTTGAAATGCATTATGTTTAATCTTATATTCCAACGTTCAATCTCCCAATTTATATGTGGTAAGTCCTATTTCATTTATTTCCAGGTGTTCAAAATGCTTCATACGAATTCAAAAAGGTTCAGATAAGATTTGGTAAAAATCATAAACCAAAAAAAAACTTAAAATAATGCAATTTGAGCTAAACCCCAAAGTGGTCTAAAAATAGGCAAATTATCAATCCAGAAAAATCATATGACGGAGTCTAATTGTTCCTTAATATTTTTACAGAAAAAGTCAAAAATGGGTTTTGTGATCTTCTAGAAAATTGTCCATATGTGTCTCTAGTTTCCAAAACACTAAAGACTAGTCCATTCATACTTCTAACACATGAGCTATAGGCCAAATATCACACACTGCTCCAAAACAGGGCAGTATCAGGTCACCATTTTCTATCCCAATTTCTAACAAAAGCTAGAATTAAGTCAGAGTCTCTTCTATAATTTTTAGTTCTATGTCTTAGGTTTCATATGCAACTAAAATCACTCAATTTAGAGGTCTGTAGGTTGTGTTATGACCTAAACAATATTATTGGCTCAACAAACCCTAGACAGAATTCCACTACACAATACTCTCTTGTCTTATTCAACCAATTATACACAAGATATCACCAAATCACCATCACAACAACCATTCCACATCCTAGTGAATCTTCTGACATATTAAAATATAAATAAATATAGAAATTAACTAAATGAAGTCCCAAACCTCAAAATTGACAAAATAGGTCTTCTATTGCCTTTCTTTCCCTTCCTCTTTGGCTTTGCTTGACTCACCAACTAGAAACACCAAAAATATACATCTCATTCCCACTTCCAACCTTATAATTTCATTTCTTCATAAGCGAAGTAAGAAAAGACAAAGGTGAAGAAAAAATACTTAACTTTTACCTCGATTTCCACCTAAGATTGGTTTGATTTCTTACATGAAAAATGATGGAATGAAGAAAGTGAAATAGAGAGGAGAAAAATCTGAACTTATAAGCCCCAAAATGTTATGCATCTCCCCTCTCCATATGGCCATTTCAGAACTTTCAAGGCTCACACATATGCTTAATTTGTATTAGACACACATGCTTTATTATTATTAGTCACACATGCCTTAATCCAATTGGTCCATGTGTTAACTTTAGAAAAATTGCATATTGATCTTTCTTCTTCCTTTACTTCCCACTTTGGCCTACAATCTTATCAATTAATTTCATTCCTCTATGTCTTATTTTCTCATGGAATAAATTTTGTGCAATTTGGTTCATTATATCTAGAGTTATGCCCCAAAAACTAAAGATTGTTCGAAAACAAGGACAACAATCAAAACTCAATTTCAAACCAGAATTCAAAACTATTAAAAGTATAATCAAATTTTGGTTCCTTCATCAAAGTTTTATATCTATGTCTCTAGTTTAATCTCCAATTGGAATTATCCAATTCGGAGGTCTATAGAACAAGATATGGCCAAATTATAGAAACATATGTAGTGGAATCTATCCATTTAGCAAGGTACACATCCCAAATCAACAAACTTCAGTCTTATCATGCAGAAGCAATACAAAAGTACATCCAATTTAACCAAAAACATCTCATTTGCTTTTGGAATAGTTCTTTTTTTAATTACCTTCACATCACATTTATAAATCCAAGCAAACATATTAAGAATTTTCATACATATTTCACATCTTAATATGTATGTCCATACCGAACAAATTATCCATTTACACATGTCTCTTACATTAAGTACTATTATATCTCTTACTATACTTAGACGTACTTAATTTGTTATGTTCACTTCTTAATCACCTTAGACATGCTATAATACTTCCAAGGTATATGTTGGGGCGTTACAATCCCTTTCCCTACCTTATTCCAAGTCCACTCCTCTGACTATTACCCAAAAGCACCACCGCCACCACTACTACACCTCCTTTTATCTCATATGAATCCTCCTATTCTAGTCAATATTTTATATCTTGTCACTTGGGCTCCTACCCTAAACTCTACTCTTAGTTACTGACACCGATAGTTACCTTATTAGGGTCAAAGGCTCTACCTATAAAAATTGCTCCAACCACCCTCATATAACATATTCCTTCTTTGCTCACCATTCTTTTACATCTTGTTTAGCCCACAACTTCAAAAATCTCTACCAACTTGTCCCATACCCTGACCCTAAACAGCTTACTCAAGTAATCTACTAGCCCCACCTAATCTCCACTCTATCAATCATGTACATTGCGGTTATCGGAAATTACTTGATTTGAAAAAAAGTAGCAAAGGGTGAGTTGTCTACTCAGTAAGGGTTACCAACCGTACCCTTACAATAAAATAACTCAATATATAAATATAAAACTTAGTCAAGTGATTAAAACATTCATATAATAAGAAGATACACAACATTACTCAGTCTAATTCTAACAATTAACAAACATCTCAAAATTTTACCAAACATCTCAAAATTTTATCAAACAATGATTAACACAATTATTAATATATGACTGACATTGATGAATCATCTCATAATTAATTGAACTATCTAGGTCTTGTTTAACCTAGTAGGCTTACATTCAATGGTTTGTCGGTTCCAGTGCCTAGTCATCGATACAGGACATCCCTGGGACTCAAGATGCCTTGATATTTGTTCCAAAGACGTATACTTAGCCATTACTCGCTCATCTTTAAACAACCTATCAATTTATGACCATCGAATAAAATTTATCCTAGGCAAGCCACAAATTCTCAATTTATACCAATTAGTCACAACATTTTATCAATCAGTCTCTATTTAATCAACACATTTTTCATCGACCTAACAAGCAATACACCTTATAAAACGTAACAAAATATAAAAGTGATACACCTTGTTCTTCATTATTTTTTTTCGAAATAAAAACATAATTCATGTATGTAACTATTAATCATTAATTAAATTAATAATTAATTCAAAATATCATTCGATAAAAATAATTTATTAATAACAACACGGTATATATTCTAAGAGTAAAGCCTAACGTTATCCTTATCTTAATTTCAAACTCAACTAATTAGTTGTCCAATTTACTCTAATCGGATAGTGGACCTAAAATTACAAAATATTATTAGATAAATTTAAGAAAACTTCCAACCCAATTACACTTAATAGTCCAACATTATTATCTTTTCCACTTTATTTTTAATTATAAAAATAATATGCTTACTAACCTAACCATCAAAATTACTAAAATACCCTTAACTAATTGAAAATCCTATTTTACCCTCATTTATTCAATTAATACCAAAAGTACCCTTCTTTGGAATAAATTTCATATTTACCCTTATCTATTTGTATTTCCTATTTTGTCCCTTAATGCAACATGAATTTTCCAAAAATGTCATCTTCTTCACCCTCTCCTCTTCTTTTCTCAATTTTCAACCACTTTTTCTCCATTTTCTTATCTTTTTCCATGACTTCAATTTGTCTCAAACAACCACAACATGTTATTTAACTGTAAATTAGTGTAGAATGATCAAAAATCACAAAAAAAGATATAAAATAATTACTAGAATTTTAACTATGTGATAAAGGATTTTGGGGTTGTTAACCTCCACAATTTTCTTGCCAACCAAAATAAGAAAACATATAAGAGAAGTGTCATATGCAGGAGAAAAATGGCACATTAAGACACATACCAGTTGTAAATGGTTGAGAGAAAAATGAAGAAGAAGATGAAGGCTTCATTGGTGTTCTTAATGTTTTTTCCACCAGACGATTTATCTTTAAACTCCTCCATTTAATAGTTTAATGGGCTTTTATTTTATTTCTCTATGGGCTTTACTGATGTCTCCCTTTAAAAGAGTTTCTTCCTCGAAATTAAATTAGTACCTGAGGATCCAAACAAATGAGAATATCAACGTCGAACTTCATCCTCTAACCCTGCTCAAATCGATAACATATGTCTTCTAGATTTGCCACAGCCTCTAATGAATACTTAGACAATGCTACAAATTGAGCCTCATAACCGTCCATTAGCATCTCCTCTGTCTCAAGTAAACTCATAAACTCCATCTTCATTTGATCCTGATATATTCACGTAGTGTATTTATCTCTAAACTCTCTCTGGAACTCCTGCTAAGTCATCTCTCATATCTCAAAAGATCTCTTCACTAACTTCCACCAAGTTAGCCCATTGGCCTGAAATAAGGAAATGATGTACTGTAACCTTCTCTCTAGGTACACTTCAAATGATCTATAACCAACTCAATCTATTGCCACCATGTATTAGCCTTCTCAAGATCAATAATACCTCAAAATTATACTATACCCATCTTACAGATCCGCTCATAGTTGCGATCCACCCCAAAATCACCTCAGGTTGAAGCCAATAATAACTTGTTGCATCATATGAAAGAACTACATCATCTATGGTGGCATTGGAACCTCTCCTCCTACTCTATCTGTTCGAACATCTCTGTAATCTGGTTTATATAGAGCATGAATCAAATTACCCGATTCTCCAATCGACTCTGAGCCAATAGTATCCTCTTCTAAAACCATTATAGATAAGACAATAAAACATCATTAGTTTTTTTTGTACTCAATATATCTCTAGAAACGTAAACCTTCTCTGATACCACCTAATGTGACACTCCCATAAATTTTTAAACCACAATTATCTAAATCATTCAAAAAACATAATATTAATTACCAAAATCCTTACTAGTTATAAAAGAGAGATGTTCGTCAAACACAAAAGTATTCTAGATATACATACAACTACTCGAGTTGTTATATAAAAAAAATATACATTCAAATAGCTTTACTCAAGTAATTTGCTAGCACCATCTAATCTCCACTCTATCAATCAAGTACACTAAGGTTGTCGACAATCACTCAATCTCCTATAAAAATAGTGCCAAAGGGTGAGTTGTCTACTCAGTAAGGGTATTCGATAGTTCTTTTAAAATCAAATAACTTAATATAAATATAAATATAAAACTTAATCAAGTGATTAAAACATTCATATAATACAAAGATACACAACATTACCCATTCTATTCCAAACAATTAACAGACATCTCAAAATTTTACCAAACAATGATTAACATAAATGTTAATATATAATTGTCATTTATGATTTATCTCATAATTAACTGAATTGTCTAGATCTTGCTTAACTTAGTAGACTTACATTTAATGATCTGTTAACTCATCTTATTCTCTCACCAAGTGGAAACATAATTAAATGTATAAATATAAGCATAGGATAACTCACTTTCTCAATCTAATTTAGTATCTCGATACTACTCCAATACCTAGCCATCGACTCAAGATATCCCAATACCAATTTGATACCTAGCCATTAGCACGGGACATCCCGGAGACTTAGGATGCTCCAGTACCTACTCCACTAACAGATGCCTAGTCGTCATTCACTCTCTCTAAACAACCTATAAATCTATGACAATCAAATAAAACATATCCTAGTTAAGCCACAAATTCTTAATTTACACCAATTATTCACAACATTTTTCAATCATTCTTTATTCAATTAATAGTTTTTTCGTCAAATTAACAAGCAATACATCTTGTAAAAGCGTAAGAAAAATATAAAAGTAATACACTTTTATTTCATTAATATTTTGAAATAAATTAAACATTATTTTGAATTAATGATTAATTCAAAATATCATTCGATAAAAATAATTTATTAATAACAAAATGATACACTATTCTAAGAGTAAAGTTTAGGGTTATGCTTACCTCAATTTCAATCTCAACTAATTGATAATACAATTTACCCTTAATTGGACATTTGAACTTAAAATTATAAAATTCTATTAAACTAACTTAAGAAAATTTCTAACCCAATTACACTTAATAATCCAACATTATCCTCTTTTCCACTTTATTCTCAATTGTAAAAATAATAACCTTATTAACCTAACCATCAAAATTACTAAAATACTCTTAACTAATTAAAAGTCCTATTTTACCCTTATTTATTCAAATAATACCAAAAGCAACCTGTTTGGAATAAATTCTAAATTTACCCTTAATTATTTGCATTTTCTATTTTGCCACTTAATGCAACTTAAATTTTTCAAAAATGTCATCTTCTTTACCCACTTTTTTTCTCCTATCTCCTCTTCTTTTCTCCTTTTCTAACCACTTTTCTCCATTTTCTTATCTCTTTCTATGACTTTTTTTGTCTCAAATAACCACAACATGCAATCTAACTATAAACTAGTGTATAATGATCAAAAATCACATAAAAAAGATATAAAATAGTTGCTGAAATTTTACCTATGCTAAAGCATTTTGGAGTGGTTAACTTTCACAATTTTCTCACAATTTGTTACAAAATAATCAAAATGAGAGGACATATAAGAGAAGTGTCATATGTCGGAGAAAAATGGCACATTAAGAAACGTATTAGCTGTAAATGGTTGAGAGAATGAAGAAGAAGAAGGCTCCGTTGGTGTTTTAAATGTTTTTTTTCTAGCTGATGACTTATCTTTAAACTTCTCCATTTAATGGTTTAATGGGTTGGGCTGTGGGGTTTTATTTTATTTCTTTGTGGGCTTTCCAAAAAAGGTATTGAACATGGCTCTATAATTGTACAACAGGGTATTGAGTGTAACAAGAATAATAAAGTACAAAAGTTCAAGGAACTAAGGTCGAAGACTCTTGTCTCTTGGATTCATCTCGAGCATTCGTTCGAAAAATGTTGGAATATGAACAAATGCATAAGGGGGTTTGAGAACGAAGAAATGATGGAGGGCAACACGCAAGTCTGTCAGTTTTGGCGATGAAAGCGTGGTTGGGATTAGGCAAACATGGAAAAGTGGTGAATAAGCTTAGAAGTATGGATTTGAACAAGGGAATTTGGGAGAGAGCTTACTATCAATTTATAGGATCCTTTTACTAAGTAGGTATGCGTAATGAGTTAAACGGCGCACAAAAAGGTAATAAAAATATCATATTAAAACTTTTTAACAGAGTATTAATCAATCTGTTGAGTTAAATTTGAAGTTCAACTTTTTCAAAACAATAAGATTCATTTAAACGACATAAAATATTTGAATTAAATTAAATTTTGTTTAAAAAAATAATTTAATTTGACCTTTTCGTCTTATTGATTGCGGTTAGGTCGGTCGTGCTAGGGCCAAGCCTAAACTTAGAACAGCGCATGGACTGATCGGCCCATCCCTTGAGGATTGACCTAATTCCTATAGGTATTAGCCGTATAAATTCATTAACTCATCATGAAAAAGATATAACTTTCAAGAACCCTATTTCCTTTATTTACCAGCCACCAAAAATCTCCCAAGAGACTAACTTGAGCGTCGGATGGGTTTACCAGCAGTCAACTCCCGGTGTATCTTTACTGTTTTGCAGGTATCTCTGAGCCAAAGTGAACCAGTCCCATGGATCCCAGCAGCAGTGTCCAGCCTCATTAAGATCAGACTGAATCAATTGGCGCCCACCGTGGGGCCGGGCATCAAGGCACCATGTCCAGAAACACTCAGATCAGTCAGGCGGCGACGACAAATCCTGATGTAGCCGTTGTTGCGGCACTTGCACTACAGTGAATGGGCTTACGATTACCCGCCGCCCTTTCATTGCTGAATTCTGATCACCAGATACACACTCCGCCCCTACACGAAAACCCTAGCATAAACGAGCTATCCCCTCAACGCTCACATCAATATGATCAACCACAACAATCCCAAAACCAAGACCAAGAAGCACAAAGCGTGGCCCTAGAGGATGACGCTCGAACCAGTTCACATCCTCACATCCAATACCCCCTCAACACGAACCCTCCTACACCACAACTAGCCTTCCTCACACAAAGACAAATAGAAGAAGCGGTCGATCTATTGATTCGTCAAATCCTACAATCTCAACCGGAACAACAGCAAACCTCCGTTCGGCAGGTCGGTGTGATGGTCGATTGGCACTCTGCGGAAGCCCTAGAAAAAATTGTGGACCACCGGATCAATATAGCCATGAATTCCCGTCATGGCCAACCATCAACACAATACAGCTCTCCTTTCATCCCAGAGATCTTGGATAACCTCCCAGCGGTCGGTACTAAGATATCGACGCCAGAAAAATATACTGGAAAGACCGATCCTCTCGATTATCTGCAGCACTTTCAATCGATGATGAACCTGCATTGCGTTTCAGACGTCATTCAATGTAAGGCCTTCTGCACAACCTTTCAAGAAGGAGCCCGAAGATGGTTCAATAGCCTACCCCCGCATTGCATAGCCAGTTTTGAGAATTTTAAACTGTTATTCCTCAACCAGTTTGCTACAAGTAAACGGCCACAAAAGACTACCTTGGAAGTAATGCAGTTAACCCAAGGAAGGAACGAGAGTTTGCGGGAGTTCATCACCCGATTTAACAACGAAGCTGTCGAAGTCTCTGACCTCACTTGCTCGTCCATGTTGGCCGCCTTGATGAGCAATACGAGGGATGAAGAGTTCAAGAAATCGTTGGCTCTTGATCAACCCAGGTCTATCCAAGAGATAAGAAATCGGGCAGATAAATACATCCAGCTGGAGGAAGTGTTGATCAACCCAGGTCTATCCAAGTAGTAGAGCCAATGATTCACATAAGCGGCAGAAGGATCAGTCTAGCTGGAGGAAGTCGATCGATCGAAAAGACCAAAGGCGAGAATCCTTCACTCCGTTCAATAGGCTATATACGGAAGTACTAGAGGTCATGAGAACAGAAGGGGAATCCCTCCGAGAACCCAATAAATTGAAAACTCCTCTCAAAAAAAGGGATTCTTCTTTATATTGTCGTTTCCACAGAGATGTCGGTCATGACACGAAGGATTGCTGGGACATAAAGAAAGAAATTGAACTCCTTATCCAGAGGGGAAGGCTGGGTAGATTTTTGAAGTATGAAAAAAATGTCGATTGAGGTAGTGAGGGCAGGAGCGGTCGGTCTGACAATTGGCAAAAACCATGGAGACAACATAACATAAATGATGGCGGAAGGCAGACCAGGAATATGGACGATCGACGCGATACGAGAGGACAGTCCAGGGCTAGAGATGACAGAAATACCAGACAGCAGGATGACCGATCGGTCAGGATCATAAACATGATTTTTAGCGGTAACGCAGCAGGGGGTCCACCGTCAGAGGAAGGAAGTGATATGCTAGGCAGATCGCTGAGGGTCAGTCAGCAATGAAAAAGCCGCAAGTTAATGAGGTGATCTCATTTGACGAGTCTGACCTGGCTGGCATCAGTTCTCCTCATGATGATGCACTCGTGGTCACTTTGAATATGGACGGTAGTGAGGTGAAGCGCGTAATGATTGACACAGGCAGCTCGATCAACCTATTGTACTACGATGCTTTTAAGCAGATAGAGATTCCGGAGGAACGGCTACTGCCGATAGAGGGACCAATCAAAGAGGTAACAGGAGTATCAGCTTATCCATTCGCTCGAGTCCTTTTGAACGTAAAGTTCGGACAAAAGCCATTCCAAGTAGTGAAGAGTGTTGAATTCCTAATTGTGAAGTTTGTAGGAGCCTATAATGCAATAATTGGGAGAGCCACACAAAACGCCCTCAGAGCTGTTGTCTCAACCTATTATCAGGCGATGAAGTTCCCTACACCCCATGGCATCGGTATTGTCATGGCAAAGGATCGCTAGGGAATGCTACTTGGCAGAAACAAGAACCCTTGAGGAAGCGGTAGTGTTAGCGAGCTCTCTTGATGTAAGAACAAATGAAGAAACCGAGATGATGAACCCTGCAGAAGAAACTCAACGGGTCATACTAGATGAAGAAGACCGATCAAAATTCACAAATTTGGGTGTCGAACTCAAACAAGGGTTGGCCGCAGCAATCACAAGTTGCTTGGTAGAGAACCGAATGATCTTTGCTTGGGTACCAAACGACATGCCTGGAATCTCTCGAGCGGTAACATCCCATGTCCTGGGTATTCAGAAAAATTATAAGCCGGTCAGATAGAAGAAGCGATGGCACAGCAAGGAGCGTCAGGAGGTGATCGAGAAAGAGATAGAGAAGCTGCTTGACACCGGGTTCATTCGGGAAGTCAAGAACCCCGAATGGCTAGCCAACGTGATATTGGTGAAGAAGAAAAATGGAAAGTAGAGAATGTGCATTGATTTCACCGACCTGAACAAAACATGCCCAAAGGACAGTTTTTCCCTGCCCAAGATCAACCAGCTGGTAGACTCCACGGCAGGGCATGAGCTCCTCAGCTTCTTGGATGTCTTCTCTGGTTATCACCAAATAAAAATGAGCCTCGAAGACGAAGAAAAAAGGCTTTTATAACTGACCAGGGCACATATTGCTAACAGGTGATGTCGTTCGGTCTAAAAAATGCGGGGGCTACTTACCAGCGGCTCGTTATGGAAGTCTTTAAGAAACAGATTGAAAAAACAGTCGAGGCTTATGTGAACGACATTGTGGTCAAAAGCAAGAAAGCTGTCGAACATGTGGAAAACCTTAGAAAAATCTTCCTGACCCTCAACAAGTTCCAAATGAAGTTGAATCCTGAAAAGTGCGTCTTTGGTGTAGCGTCTGGAAAGTTCTTGGGATTTATGATTACTCAACGGGGGATCGAAGATAATCCAGAAAAGATCGAAGCTATTGTCCAAATGCCCTCACCGCAATGTTTGAAGGATGTACAAATACTGACCGGGCGGATAGTTTCTTTGAGCAGATTCGTCTCTAGGATGGGAGACAAGTGCCTCCATTTCTTCAAAATTTGACGAAGGCAGATGTGACCCAGTTCCAGTGGCTGGATGAGTGCGAAAAAGTATTCCAACACTTGAAGCAATATCTGACCAGTCCACCCATCTTGCAGAGCCCTATTGAGGGAGAGAATCTGATTCTTTATTTGGCAGTCACAGAGGGGGAGATCAGCGCAGTTCTTGTTCAATCGGACTGTAGTGAACAATTCCCGATCTACTATATCAGTAAAGTGCTGAACGGATCAGAAACTCCGTATGCACCTATTGAAAAGTTGGCTCTCTCCTTGATAACCGCGACACAAAAACTAAGGCCCTACTTCTAGAGTCATACCATCGAGGTATGGACCGACCAACCCATCAGACAGTGCCTCCAAAAGTGCGAAACCTCTTAGCAGTTAATAAAATGGGCAATAGAGCTGAGAGAGTTCGATATACACTATAAACCACGGACGACGATCAAGGCCCAAGTGTTGGCGGACTTCGTTGCAGAAATGAGTCAACGTAACTCGCAGGGTGAGCAACGCCCTGCCTGGAACCTATTCGTTGATGGGTCGTTCAACGTTAAGGGATGCGGAGCAGGAGTGGTACTGATCAGCCCACACTGGGAAGAAAAGGTGGAGTATGCTCTCCGGTTAGAGTTTAGAGCATCCAATAACGAGGCAGAATACGAAGCTCTAATAGCCGGCCTCCAGTTGGCAAGAGAGATGGGGGTAAAACATCTAAAGGTGTACAGCGACAGCCAAATAGTGGTTGGTCAAGTTACTGGGCAGTATGAGGCCAAGGGGAACAACATAATCAAGTATCTAGCATTGGTAAAACAGGAGTTGAGTAATTTCGAGCAATGCTCGGTCAGTAGGATAAAACGGGTACAAAATGTTCAGGCAGACACACTTTCCAAAATAACTTTCGATCAAAATGTCAGGAACAACATCTTGGTCGAGCGGCTCGACCAACCTAGCATCCAGAAGACCACTGAGGTTCTTCAAGCAGACGATGAACGGTCAAGTTGGATGGAGCCGATCAGGCAGTACCTTCTTAAGGGAACACAGCCGGTGGAAGCTTTGGAGGCCAGGAAACTAAGGGTAATGGCGGCCGAATATGTGATTGTCAATGACATTTTGTACAAACGTTCTTATGACTGGCCGTTACTACGTTGCTTGGATGAAGAAGAGGCAGAACGAGCTATGGCTGAAGTTCATGAAGGAATATGCGGAAATCATTTAGGAGGCAAAATGTTGGCTCACATATTGATCAAACAGGGATATTATTGGCCAACGATGAAGAAGGATTGTCAAGAGAAGGTTAACCGATGTGAGGCCTGACAGAAGAACAGCAACTTGTCTCACCAGCCGACCGAGCAGCTGAAAATTGTGAGCCATCCCATTCCCTTTGCTCAATGGGGAATGGATATACTAGGTCCTTTTCCTCTTGGTCCGGGGCAGAAGAAGTTTTTGATAGTGGCAGTCGAATACTTCACTAAATAGGTAGAAACGGAAGCGGTCGCCACCATCACTCTGTAAAAAATTGAAAACTTCGTACACAAAAATATACTGAGCCGTTTTGGGATGCCTATGGTGTTGGTTACAGACAATGGTCGGCAGTTTGATAACGACAAATTCAAAGATTTCTGTGAACGACTGACGACTGAGGATAAAGCTCCAATTGACTTCAGTAGCTCATCCTCAAAGAAATGGTCTAGCGGAGAATACTAACAAGAAGATAATGAGTGCTCTCAAGAAGCGCTTAGATGGACGCAAGACTTGGGTGGACGAAGTAGATGAACTGTTGTGGGCGTACAGAATAACCCCAAATGGGGCCACTGGTGAGACACCATTTAGAATGACCTTCGGGGCAGAGGTCTTAGTCCCAGTAGAAGTAGTACTGCATAACCAACGAGTTTCGAGTTACGAAGAAGAAAGGAATGATGAAGCCCGCAAGGCAGAACTGGTACTTCTTAGTGAAGATAGAGATAGGGCAGTCGCTCATTCAGAAGCCATCAGACAAAAAGCAACGAAGTTTTACAATAAAAGGGTAAGGCCGAGCGACATAAAGGTCGATGAGTACGTTCTGCAAAAGGCCGAGGCGGCTGGAAAGCATCCTGGGAAGCTCGGTCATACATGGGAAAGACCCTATCAAGTAGTCAAATAAGCCAGACACGGCTCTTACATCCTACGCGATACGAACGGGAAGATTCTACCGAGGCCCTGGAATTCTCAAAACTTGAGGACGTTCTACCAATAGATAATCTTTATTTTAGTTCACTTTTTTTTTGTTTATTATTATTTATGCTCTTGTACACGCAGCTTGTGGGTATCTTTTTCTTGGCCCTGCCAGTCAGGTTTTTTCACGGCTCACGCCCTTGTCATCGTCAATAAAGGGGTTTCAAATTTCTTGGCAAGAAAAATCTCACTAAATTAGGCAAGAGGAGAAAATTTTACCAACTGATCAGCCTCTACACTGCTTGGCCAGGTTGCCAAGATAGGATCTTGGAACCAGGCGATGCCAAGAGCCAAAATTTTGGATCGCTCAGCCTTTACACCGCTCGACCAGGTTGCCAAGATAGGATCTTGAAACCAGGTGATGCCAAGAGCTAAAATCTTGGATCGCTCGGCCTCTACACCGCTCGGCCAGGTTGCCAAGACAAGATCTTGGAACCAGGCAATGCCAAGAGCCAAAATTTTGGATCGCTCGGCCTCTACACTGCTCGGCCAGGTTGCCAAGACAAGATCTTGGAACCAGGCGATGCCAAGAGCTAAAATCTTGGATCGCTCGGCCTCTACACCGCTGGCGAGTTGCCAAGCGGGATCTTGGAACCAGCGATGCAAGAGCCAAAATCTTGGATCGCTCGGCCTCTACACCGCTTCGGCCAGTTGCCAAGACAGATCTTGGAACAGCGATGCCAAGAGCCAAAATCTTGGATCGCTCGGCCTCTACACCGCTTCGGCCAGTTGCCAAGACAGATCTTGGAACCAGGCGATGCCAAAGCCAAAATCTTGGATCGCCGGCCTCTACACCGCTTCGGCGAGTTGCCAAGACAGATCTTGAAACGAGCGATGCAAGAGCCAAAATCTTGGATCGCTCGGCCTCTACATCGCTCGGCCAGGTTGCCAAGACAGGATCTTGGAACCAGGCGATGCCAAGAGCCAAAATCTTGGATCGCTCGGCCTCTACACCGCTCGGCAAGGTTGCCAAGACAGGATCTTGGAACCAGGCGATGCCAAGAGCCAAAATCTTGGATCGCTGGCCTCTACACCGCTTCGGTCGAGTTGCCAAGACAGATCTTGAACGAGCGATGCCAAGAGCCAAAATCTTGAATCGCTCAGCCCCTACACCGCTCGGCCAGGTTGCCAAGACAGGATCTTGGAACCAAGCGATGCCAAGAGTCAAAATCTTGAATCGCTCAGCCTCTACACCGCTCGGCTCAGGTTGCCAAGACAGGATCTTCGAACCAGGCGATGCCAAGAGCCAAAATCTTGAATCACTCAGCCCCTACACCGCTCGCCCAGGTTGCCAAGACAGGATCTTCGAACTAGGCGATGCCAAGAGCCAAAATCTTGGATCGCTCAGCCCCTACACCGCTAGACCAGGTTGCCAAGACAGGATCTTGGAAACAGGCGATGCCAAGAGCCAAAATTTTGGATCGCTCGGCCTCTACACTGCTCGGCCAGGTTGCCAAGACAGGATCTTGGAACCAGGCGATGCCAAGAGCCAAAATCTTGGATCGTTCGACCTCTACACGCGCGGCCAAAGTTGCAAGACAGATCTTGGAACCAGCGATGCAAGAGCAAAATCTTGGATCGCTCGGCCTCTACACCGCTTCGGCCAGTTGCAAGACAGATCTTGGAACCAAAGCGATGCCAAGAGCCAAAATCTTGGATCGCTCGGCCTCTACACCGCTCGACCAGGTTGCCAAGATAGGATCTTGGAACCAGGCGATGCCAAGAGCCAAAATCTTGGATCGCTCGACCTCTACACCGCTCGGCCAGGTTGCCAAGACAGGATCTTGGAACCAAGCGATGCCAAGAGCCAAAATCTTGGATCGCTCGGCCTCTACACCGCTCGGCCAGGTTGCCAAGACAGGATCTTGGAACCAGGGGATGCCAAGAGCCAAAATCTTGGATCGCTCGGCCTCTACACCGCTCGACCAGGTTGCCAAGACAGGATCTTGGAACCAGGCGATGCCAAGAGTCAAAATCTTAAATCGCTCAGCCTTTACACCGCTCGGCCAGGTTGTCAAGACAGGATCTTGAAACCAGACGATGCCAAGAGCCAAAATCTTGAATCGTTCGGCCCCTATACCGCTTGACCAGGTTGCCAAGACGGGATCTTAGAACCAGGCGATGCCAAGAGCCAAAATCTTGGATCGCTACGCCCCTACACCGCTCGACCAGGTTGCCAAGACAGGATCTTGGAACTAGGCGATGCCAAGAGCCAAAATCTTGGATCGCTCGGCCTCTACACTGCTCGGTCAGGTTGCCAAGACAGGATCTTGGAACCAGGAAATGCCAAGAGCCAAAATCTTGGATCACTCGACCTCTACACCGCTCGGCCAGGTTGCCAAGACATGATCTTAGAACCATGCTATGCCAAGAGCCAAAATCTTGGATCGCTCGGCCTCTACACCGCTCGGCCAGGTTGCCAAGACAGGATCTTGGAACCAGGCGATGCCAAGAGTCAAAATCTTGAATCACTTGGCCCCTACATCGCTCGGCTAGGTTGCCAAGACAGAATCTTAGAACCAGGCGATGCCAAGAGCCAAAATCTTGGATCGCTCGACCTCTACACCGCTCGACCAGGTTGCCAAGACAGGATCTTGGAACCAGGCGATGCCAAGAGCCAAAATCTTGGATCGCTCAGCCTCTACACCGCTCGACCAGGTTGCTAAGACAGGATCTTGGAACCAGACGATGCCAAGAGCCAAAATCTTAGATCGCTCAGCCTCTACACTGCTCGGCTAGGTTGCCAAGACAAGATCTTGGAACCAGGCGATGCCAAGAGCCAAAATCTTGGATCGCTCGGCCTCAACGTCGCTCGGCTAAGTTCTTTTATCTCGGTCGATCATGACTCTCTCAAACTCTACGACCGATCGATGCACATCGAGCGCACTCGTTCGCTACCTGTTATTTGAAAAGATCGTCCAATCTTAACACGACAAATAAAGAAGGCAACGAAAGATAAAAGTAAGAATTTCTATTTCGTTGAATCACTATTCTGGTCACAAGCCCGACCAGATGAGCCTTGAAGAAGGAAAAATCATTTTGACCCCTCGGTTGGAGAGGAAGGGTCAGCAGCCAGATCGACAGGAGAAGACAGCGGAGAGACATCCTTTTCCTCATCTGAACTCAGGTCCAACATCTCATCCGGCAAGACCTCTCTTTCCCTCTCAGCTATCTCTTTTACCTCCTCAAGTGAAATGCCGAGCTCGGAGGAAAGCATCGGCTCGACATAATCCTCGAATGAAGGACCATCCGACCCTTTAAGGAGGAAAACGCTGTGGCAACTCCTCAAGATGGAAAGAGCCAAGTCTCAAGCAAATTCCAGACACTTCTTGTGTAAATACCGCTCTTTCCACCGCTTGATCGCTTCAACCCTTTGCTCCTTGACCAAGGCTTACAGCTCCAGTAGTTTCTTCTCGACCTTCATTTTATCTGTCACCGCCTCATGACAGTCACGGAAGGCTTTCGAACGAAGCTCTTCCTCCACTTTCGCGTTCGAAGTGGCATCGAGCACCTTCTTCCTTAGGCCCTCATTACGGAGCTGCAACACCCGACATTCACTTTCCAGCTCACCCCTGGAAGCAATCACTCTACTCCTTTCTTCCTCCCCCAAAGCGAGTTGAGCTTTCAAAATGTCCTTCTCTTCCTCTAAAACACTCTTCTCCTCCTCCAGTGAAGAGAGCTGAGCTCGTAAGACGTCCTTCTCCTCCTTCATCTCTGAAAATTCAGCTCTTAAAGCGTTAACTTGCTCAAGAAGATCGTGAACCTCCCGGTCCATTGTTTGGTTTACTTCATCGAGCTGATCGGTACGCTGATGCATCGCAGAGGCAAATGCCAGATCCCTGGTACAACCACGGACAAGACTAGCCATCAGCTCCTTGTTGTTCAGCGTATCCAAAAATTTCTCGTCCTCAAGAGGAACGGTCTTCTGGGCAATATGCAGAGCGACTTCGATGTCCCTAAGTGATGCAGTCTTATCAAGACTGATCGTGGACACCCATTTTTCACCACTGGAGGCTCGCTCTTTCCCCTTGCCTTTATCTAATCGGAGTGCTTGCTTTTTCCCCTTTCCTCTGTCCAGTTGACAGGACGATCGACCAGCACTTCGAGCGGTCTTTTTTCTTTTTAGCGGTGGCTCCATCTCTTCCTCTGAATCCTTTCGATCCTTACTCACCGGTTGGACCGGCAACGATGCTGACATGCTAGGTCGATCCTCAGTGAACGGAAGGGCCAGCACTGCTGTAGACTGGTCCAACACCGTCGGCTGAGCGATGTCTTCGCTGGCCTCTACCTCCTTCCTTTGCTTCTTCACCTTCGAAGAAGATCTAGGCCCTTTGGGTTGCCTTTTGAATTTAGGGAGACGGGAGGACCCGACGAACTCCTTGATCTTTACCATGGCTGCAAATCATAGAAGCAGGCTAGAAATCAAAACTAGTACTTGTGAATACAGTAGATAGTTAAACTACGAGGAGTTAACCAAGAGAGGCAGTTTCCTCTTCTAGCCCTCTAATTCGAGGAGAGGGATCAATTAAAAAGGCATCGGTTGATGCCCCTCCATGATACCCTAGAACGAGACGGTCGAAAGAATACCGACCGAGCGCCTTGATCCTATCGATCACTTCCCATTCCTCCCTGCTGGAAAGGTGTAGATCAGCAATATCATTCCATTGCTCGGCCAGGGGATACCTCCACGGTCGGGATTCAAAGATGAATCCTGGGGGCCTAACAAAGAAGTACTTCGTCTTCCACGCTTTGATTGATCCTGCCGTTCCAGCAGGACGATACCTCGCATCCCTATAGTGGAGATGAGGGATCCCGACCCCGACGCTTGAGCTCTGGTTCATTCTTAAAAAATGACGCAGGACACCGATTGATGGTGGACACTCGAAATGATGGCACAACAAAGTCAGACCGTTGATGAACCTCCAACCATTTGGGGGAATCTGGCTCGGCCCTAATTGGTAGGCGCGCCATACCTCATCGATGATCTGGACGTATGGAAGCTTCATACCACCGACCGAGAAAAAGTTATCTGAAACAGCGAAGTAGCCACCCCCACTGCTATGAATCCTTTCGCTCTTGCCAGCCAACCTAGGCCCCCAAGACGAAGGGATATTATTTCTAATAATTGACCGGTTCAGTTCCCTTTCGGTCATCGTCGAAGGGTCGCTCGATGGCTTTTCAACAATTTGCCTATTCTTCCGGGCACTCGCTTATATTTTCTCATTCCCCCTTGACTCCGACGCTTCATTTCCACTGGTCTCCGGCACCTCCATCATTTCCACCGCTATCTCCGACGACCTAACAACTTATAAAGCTCTCTCGGCGGTCAATTCCTGATGGAGCTCCCTCAGAACCGTGCTTACTTGCCCGCTAAGACTCGGGGATGCCCATGGCGAAAGCTAACGAGGAGGCAACGAAGAAGGAGAGGGGGAGCTAGTTTCGTTTCCAGGTTCAAGTTCGTCTCTAGGGCTAGTCGACGACATAGTTACTGAAAATCAAACTTACAGGACGAGGAAAGGAAGAAGGACGTACCTAGTTTAGAGACTGGAATTAAGGATTTGGATGACGTTGAGAAAGGAATTTTCGATGACTGTGAACAAGGAGATGAAAAAGAGAGGAAACAAAGACTGAAGAATTGAACACGCAGAAAGTGAAGAAGTGTGTCAATTCCGAGCATTTACAACATAATATTGAACGTGCGTACTGGTGGAACTCGGACGCGTGGTAAAATCTAAACCGTGCGAATTAGGGTTATCAAGTACCCGACGTGTGGTAAAATCTAAACCGAGCGAATTAGGGTTATCAAGCGCCCCAATCAACGCAATGGTTGAAAGGACGTTCATGACAACTGCGCAACAGTTAAAAAGACGCCTCATTTTAAATTTTGAAAACCTGTCAAAGGACACGTGCCGTAGGTAATGATTTAATCCAGTGCTTTGACTAGGCGCCTACATTCGATCGATCGATTCTATCTCTACCCTCGATCGATCGGTTTTATCCCGAGTCGTCATGCACTAAGTGTTGATGTTTGATCGATCGGACCTATCACGAGCTTTCCCACAAACGAGCTGCACGATCCTTATGTACTCCTTCGACCCTTCTCCTTGGTCAGACTCGAGGAGTAGGGGGCCTATGGTTGGATCGGTCGTGCTAAACCCAAGCCCAAACTTAGAACAGCACATGGGCCAATCGGCCCATCCCTTGAGAATTGACCTAATTTCTATAGGTATTAGCCATATAAATTCATTACCTTATCATGAAAAAGGTACAACTTTCAAGAACCTTATTTTCTTTATTTACCAGTCACCAAAAACTCTCCCAAAAGACTAATTTGAGCGTCGGAGGGGCTTATCGGCAGTCAATTCCCGGTGTGCCTTTACTGTTTTGCAAATATCTCTGAGTCAAAGTGAACCAGTCTCATGGATTCCAGTAGCAGCGCCCAGCCCCATCAAGATCATACTGAACCAGATTGAATGTGTGAAGCATGCAGCTCTTTGTATGAGAAACGGTGGCGTAGCTCCGACGCTACCTTTTCTTTTGTTTTTTATTAGTTACTTTTAAACGGCAAAAGTCTTCTGAAACGACAGTGTTCGATTTCTGACTTTAAATGAGCCAGGTGAAGAGGGCCAATTAAAGGCTCTAATCTCATGTTCCGGTTCAGATTTTATGTCCTAATTATAGTTATTTTATGCACTGCAACTAATTTCGTAAGGATGTATCTGAGTGGGAGAAGTGATGACTTTGGATTTGGAAGGATGATGTATTGGGTTTGGACAAAGTTAGCCGAGTAAACGTTCTTTGGGGAATAGGAACAGGTGATCTGAAGCCGTTATTTTGTAGCTTTTCTGGTCTCCAAACCCATCGCCCCGTGTATGTGTATCCCACCTAATGGAATTAACCAATCCTCTGGCTGCAAGTTGTGGCAGTTTCATGTTTTGTACGTGACAAAAAGTATGTTGGTAGAGTAGAGGAGTAGGAGCGAAGTTCTGCCAACTCTGTGGCGCTTTCACGTGAGTGGACGATGTATTTCCCAAAGTCTACAAAGCAGCTCGATTGGCGCAATCATAATTGATCGCTGCAATGAGCCTTCCGATTTGAACCTTTTTTTATTTTCTAGCAGTTGAACTAATAAAAACATGTCCTCTTTTGTTTAAAAAAAATCGACCTTTTCCTTTTGCACATTCTTTTTCCACAAATAAACAACTAAAGAAGTCCAAGACACAACCGATCAATCACGGGTTGGACCTGTGAGAAACCATTTTCGGTACGTCACAGTACCTGATCTGTCTCTCTACACGTTCTCTAACCTTCAACACCATATATTAGTATATCATCATCAAAACCAAATCTCCTATTCAACCATTTTTCTACGTAATGAACTATATATATATATATATATACATATCAGAGAGACACTAGGTCGTGATCATCAGCGACTTACTGTAATACGAACGATTGATCTCAACTTAGTTTTTTTTTTTTTTAAGTTCTGTGGTGTGCAAGTGAAGTTTCTTCACATTGTGAGTTTTTGGTATAATCTTGAATGTCAAGAAACTGTAATATTTTACCAAGAAAAATTGCCGCGCAAGCCAAAAGTCAAGTGTTGGAGATTGAAGTGAAAGGTGTCAATGGAGAGAGGCGGAGACTTTCATATGACTAATACAGCAATTAATGCACACAGCTTCTTCACCCATGCTCAAGAAGATATACTTGCATATTCTCAAGCCCCCATCAAGCAGGTTCTCTTTACCTCTCTCTTACTGCTCCACTATCTTCTACCTTCATTTTCTATTCAAGAATTTTTCAGTTTCTTTATAATCTTGTTCCTAGTTAAAAGGGATTGTCAGTATTGGTAATTTCGATACTATGAGTTGACTTTCTAAATTTTTTGGGAAATCTGTTATTACATATCGTTCTTGCAGGTCCAAGAATCGAACACCCAGATCAAAACTTCAAAGAAGAAGGGGCCATACATGCAAAAGCTATTCCTAATCCTTTTCTTGGCACACTTGCTCTCAATTGCCATCTTGGTGTTCTTCCTCAACATACGTGGTCTCCTCCTTGGGCACAGGCACCACTTCCATCCCAGGAAGTGGTACCTTCCTCTCTTGACTGCAACAGCATGTGGTGGACTTGTGAGTTTTATATGGCAATGGATCACTCTCTGCAACCCCTCAGGAGCCATCAAAATTGCCTTCTGGGTTAGCCCCCTGCTAACATGTGCAGTTGGCATACTGTTTGTATTAATTGGCTCCGCTGCAAGTTTAGCACTAGGAGTAATTGCTGTAGTTTTTTCCATCATTCAGTCACTTTATGCTTGCTGGGTGAATCCCAGGTTCAATTACGCCACCCGGGTCTTATCAGTGTCCACAGCTTCCCCTCCTAAAAACACTATAGTAATGGTCATACTTTCAATCACAATAGCGACTCTATATTCCTGCTTATTAGTGTCAGGCATTGGTGGAGCGACTGCTGTGGGAACGAAGATCGACCTCTTGTTCATATCTGTGATTTTGATAAGCCTGGCATGGAGTATGCAAGTGCTCAAGAACACATTGCAGGTTACTGTTGCTCGCATAAGATACATACAATTTGTTTGTGGTGCAGAGATGGAGGTTCAAGTTGCTTTGCGAGACACGATCAAACACCTGATGGGCAGTGTCTGTATTGGCTCAGTTATTGTCCCAGTGATCACAATCATTCGGGGCTTGGCAAGATCGATTAAGTTGATTGCAGGGGACACGGACGAGTTCTTGTTCTCCTGCGCCAATTGCTACTCTGATGTTGCTTCAACACTTGTGTGTTATGGGAACAGGTGGGGTTTTGTACAAGTAGGGGTTTCAAGTAAAGGGTTTGTGCAGGCATCAATGGATACATGGGAGACAATAAAGACGGCTGGGTTGGAACAATTAATCAACTCTGACCTTACAGGTGTATTCTGCTTCCTTTGTGGCATAGCAGGAGGTGCAATATGCACGCTGGTTGGAGGAACATGGACACTTGCAATACATAAAAGCTATTGTACAGAAGTGTCAATCTATGCATTCTTGATAGGCTACTTTATGGTATGAGCTCGACTTACCCTAAATGGAGCTATATCTTTATAGATCCGAAACTTAAATAAACCAGTTTGGTATTCTTTTGCTTGTGCTTTTCAGTGTCGGATAGCGATGGCTTGGCCACAATCTTGTGTTTCGGCTTATTACTTTGCTTACGCAGAGAACTCCGAGAATCCACGGTTTGACTCAACGATTCCAGGTCGCATTCAAGAGCTACAAAGATACCAAGCTTAATGGATCCGTCAGTGGAAACTAATTTCCGCGCAGTCAATTCACTGACTACTCCTAAGCATAATCTTGCCGGGTACCTGCCAGCATCACTCGGCGGACAGAGATTGTCAAGGTCCATGTTAAGGCTGAAGGTTGTATGGAGATGGCCATATCACCAACATAAAAGAATCAATTGATTATGAAAGCAAGAGAATTTGTCAGTAGTTGAAACTTCCTGTTGTAAATGCGATAGATGAACATTCTTTTTCCTTTGAAACAACTGAATAAATCTTTTCCTTTTTTGGTCACAAAGGGTCCCATCAAATCCAGCTCATGAATTTGTTCCATTTTATTCTTTTCAGCTGAAATCTTGGGTAACATACGTTAACAAAGGCAGGTAAGTTATGATCAATATGTAACCTTTGATTAAAGTGATGTGAACCAAAATCATTCAACATGATAGCGAGGCAAGAATAACGAGGGAAGAAAAGCATGAATTAATGAGAAGTGCCAAATTCACAAAATGTTTTCAGGATTAAAAGTATAATCAATGCAACCACATGTAAATTTACAGCAAAAAGGCTCTATGTGAGAGATAGAGCACATCGCGGGGGTCACTTCATCTCACTTAGGTCCAACATGACCTCGACCACCACAATTTGAGCACATGATGTTGCCCGTTCCACCGCAACCTACAAAATCGCACAAAGTTGGATCCAACCACTGTCTTTTGTTAACAATAAGGCAGTGCCTAACATGATTACCTTCAAGCATCCAAAATACAAAAGAAAATCAAGCCACTCAAATAAAATGAATACCAGCATTTCGTTTTAAAACACAGATAGAAGTTCTGAAAATAAACCCCCACACGGAAAGGCTATTTTCTGGTCATCAAACAGCATTTGTTCGAGCAATCCTATCTCAACAATTATATAACTTTTATAAATGCTGAATTATAATGCAAACCAAATGCCAAAAGAAGAATTTTCTGTTCTACAAATAACAGAATTTGGGGAAAGAAATATCACCAAAGATGAGAAGATGAATAGCAGAAGTGATTTTATTAAGGGGCATCATAGGATCTTCTTCGTGAGCTCAAACTAACAAAATAGGAGTTGTAAAAGCAAATATGGATTACAAAATGGTTCAACTGCCAAGAAAAAGTTTATACGTTCACTTCATAAAGACAAATTCTTATTTTTACTTAAACTCCTTAAGTAATAAAGATACAAGGATGCATATACCATGGACTAACTGTCGATATGATTTCATTCAATGGTTTAATAAGCAAATTCTTAATCAACCATAAACATGACGGAAAAATGCTGCAGTTGGGACAAATGCTTACTCATCAAGTTGTCGCCCAAGTCCTAAAAAATTATTACATTTATGCTGAAGCAAGTGCTGGCCACTCTATGAATTTTTATGAAAACAACAAAGGCATCCGGGACCAAAATGTGCAGATTGAATTAGATTTTTTTGTTCTGGTGAGACAGAAATTTGAAAAAGGCACCTTTAGAAGAACCTACAGAAGCAAATATCTTTTGCTGTCCAGGAAAAGTGGGTGAAAAGAACTTCAAAATGGATATCTTCAGATGCAAGTCCAAAGGGGTGGGGTTGAAAGACTCATGAACTAAGAGGTTTCAATTATGAAAGCTGAAGTTCTGAACCTCATGCCAAGGAATGCTCGGCATACTGATCTAAAGGAAAACAAGTCTATTGGCAAGGTAATTTCATAGAAAGTGGTATAAATGAATCTTATAGTAAAACTGGATAGAACTTGTACAAATGACAAACGAATATGGATGCAGAAAAGCTGGTTAAGGGTTTTGAATATGATGCCAAATGAATAGATGCATGTGATAGCATATGGAATTTGGACAAAGAATTCATGCAAAATGATTGCTTCCCTAAGGTCTTTCATGTAAAAAGAGTAAACAAAAAAGAATCAGAAATCACCTAAGCAGCGAACTTTGACAATGATTCCCTGGCTCTCCAAAATGGAGTCAACATATAAGCCTGAACCTGTGCAAGTGGTGCAAAGAATTGCACCTTTAGCTTCACAGCCAGTGCATCGCGGATTATTTCCAATTGCTTTTTCATCTAAGGAAATACCAACTGGTTTCTCTATTTTTTCCTCTGGTATAGGTTTATCATAACAAAAGAGAGATTCAAGACTACTTCTTCGTCTATGGCTATCTCCTGGTGAACATGACTCAGCCTGAGACTTAAAAAATGATTCCTCATAAATCAATTGCACTTGTACCAGTTCAATTTGTAAGCATAAATTGTCAACACGATAATATGTTTTCATTAGATGCACAACAAACACATGAAAACAGATGCATAGTAGGATGGATAGTCTACAACAGAGAAAGGATCCGATGAATCATGGCAATCATGGACAACAATCGTTTAGAATAAAGAAAGAGAGCTAGCAGGAAAATTTGGTTTGTGAAGGATTACTATTTCTTAAAGTTCATGCTTTAAATAGTCTCCATGTTCTACTGGTTATATCACAGAAATTCATGTTTGGTATAACCTGCAAAATTTCAAAAATATTTAAAGAGGACTGGTTTATATATAAGGACTAAGGAGACTCGTATCTTAACCCAAAATATATGAATCCTTTCCCATAAATAAACCCCTCTATTTGTTTGTTAGCTTCCGATTGAAGATTTATTAGTTATTCTAAGATAATCTCTGTCAGGAAAGGTTAGATATACTAACAGCAGTACATTTGGAAACGTCCTTTTTGTTGTTTCAATGGTAATACTTAAAAAAATACATTAATTCCTGGATCACTAAATCTATAGAGCTATTTTTGTTTTATATAGACAAGGGACGATCTGCAGACACATCCAAGTTGTATGTACAATCAACTCCTTGAACTAGTACAACTTCTATAAGCCTTTGAAGCAACTGAGCTTTGTGCCCGGAAAATAGTTTTTGACAAACTGACAATAAAAATGAAAGAATCGATGTCTTAAGCACTCATGGCAGCATTAATATAAGCAAAACAATAATTTTGATACAAAGACATAGTACTCAAGGACCATATCCTTTGATACCACTAACTGAAATAACTGTCAGAATACAATTATACGGATACATAGTCACCAGAAATGAAACATCAATAATATTATAATCATTCTAACCAAAACAAATAAAATGAACCTTTTAGTTCAGTAAATTAACCAAAGACAAAAGATTTGATGTGCCTGTTTGAATACACACACACACATATATATAACGAATTAAACTAAGAAAACAGAGATTACTCAAGAGTGGAATTCCATTTAAAACGAAAATTTCAACAAAAAAAAACCTAAAGGTGGAGATGAGAAAACGACTGACCTCATGAGAAGCAGAGGAAGAAACACAGCCATTTGGGGTGATGGCAAGTATTTTTGTAATCGACCCAATTCCATTAAATCCAGCAGCAACCTTCATCTTGTTTTTCGAAATCAATTTCGGCGAAGAACAAACAGGGAAAACTATGGAGGAACCAATTCTAATAACAGAATCCATGGTAACAAGCAAAACAACACAAAAGCAACAAGTAGAAAATAAAAACAAAGAGATTTGGTCTATCAGTACCCCTAAAATTCTACAGAGTCCCAGAAATGTCAAGCCTTCAAAATGTAAGGAATGAACAAAATTTAAGGACTTTGAAGCATAGCGAACTTCGGACAAATCGAGACTATGCCAGTATTGCCTTCATTTATCGACTATTGAGCAGAGCTTCTATTCCCAGTTTCGTTGTTAACGATGTAAATCAAACTCGGTTTGTCAGTTAAATTCAAAGCATAAATGGGCTTCGATTCAAGCAGAGAGCTAACAACATGGGCCTACTAAGAAAGTCTTCTCAAATTTTCATTTTATTACTGAAAACTCTAGTCAAGAAAACTAAATTCATCCCAAAAAGCTGAAATATACATATGTAATATAAAGGGAAAAGAGGTATATTTCCTTTTTAAAAGATGGAGATTTCCAAATGGTTTTATTTATTTTAAAATATATTATAGTTATTCTTAAATTAATTAAAACATATTATAAGAATAAGAGTTAAGGGTTTTAAAAGAGCCTAGAGAAAAATTAGACCAAATTTAAATGAATCTACATATAACTAGAACATCATATCTTGATTTAAAACATTAAGCCACTAAGTTAACATTTTGTTATATAAGACATTTAAATTAACCTTGGTTAAAATCTAATTAGTATTAAAATAACTCGATCAACGATAATAAAATTTTTAAATATTAAAATAAATAAATTGTCCCTAATATAAATTTTATGACTCACTACTTCACTTATAATAAAACTTTTATCTCATATTTATTTTAGCTATTAATAAACTAAATAAGGATCTTAAATATTTTATTTATTATTACCTGTATATTTATTTCAATATAAGAAATTAGTCATACAAAACGATTAGGTAATAAAAATATCATATAGCTAGTGTTGCATATGTATGATATTTACAACAAAAATTGACCAATGTCTTCCTACTTACATTCTGTGTGCTAATCTTAATATTATACAACATTCACACGAGCATCAGCATCGCATGCTAATCATACTTATCTTATATCGTCAATTTCTTACAAAAATATCCGCTTATGTGAGCTATATTCTTCACAACTTTGTGATGAGTAAGTTTGGATGTTGAGAAGTACGTGTCTTAATTAAGACAACAGATAAACACTACAGTTTTAATATAACTAAAATATCAATTGTAAATAAATTTAAAAACATGTTACGATACAACATTTCTCTCATATTCTTCTTGTACTTAAACTCGCCGTTAAAATATGAGGGGTAAGGACGTTAATATGCTGTCAAATGATGGCGGATTATTTTTAAAACTCTACATATGTGAAGAAAATGGGAAAGCATATAAAAAGGGGATCAAACACAACCCTGAGGCATACGTGAGTTAGTAAAAAGCTTTCCTGTTTTAAGAAAGTCAGTGCTCAACTCTCTTCACGACGCAATGCTTAAAATTTGGAATCAAAGTTTTCTTCTCGTTTAATCTATTAGAACGAAGCGAGAATTAGTTTGAAAATTGCTAGCTTAAAGGTGTCTTTCTATAATTGGGACCCTCATAAAAGTCTTCCTATAATTGAAACTCTCCTAAAATACCTCGTGGATAACAGTAATAATAAAAACCAGATCAAACACATTGTTTGTGTTCTAAGGGATTAACCTCAACAGATACAATTATGAAAAATAAGAAAAGTGGTAGTTGTTATTTAGTGATTATTATTTATTAACCATAATGATCATGTAAAAAATATTATTTTCATAAAAATAAACTTCTTATTGAATAAAAATCACTAATATCCACTAAATCATGCTCTTTAATTAATTCTTCAAGAAAATAAAAGTAAACCACACAACATAGACACATGATCATAATCAACTTTGTGCTAATGTTATCGCTACTTTTAGTTGTTCAAATGAATAAATCGGAAGTTCATAAATAAAGTGCGCACCACAAACTCCTTAGTAAGAAGAAACAATTTTCTATAAATTATTAATTTAAGATAAAATACCACACTTAAATATAACTTGAATAGATAAATATAGTATTAGAACTTTTAAGTAATTTTACTCTATCATAAATCATAATGTCATGCTAGAAACACCGTAAAATAATCATAATCATAATATCATGGCAAAAAGTGGCCAGGGCCTAGCCCGAGGCCCAAACGAGCTGAGGTTCAATTTTTTAATTTTAAAATTAAATTAATTTATAATTAAAATTAAAATTAAAAAATAAAATAAAATAATCGAAATTAAAGTTATCAATTTATTTGATTGAAGTTATATTGACATCCATATATTTTAAAATACATATTTAAAAATATTTAAATTGAATTAATTAATTTAAATTTATTAATAACTTTCCATTGACATTATACCTTTACTTCTTATTAAAAATAGATGCCATAAGACCTTTAAAAGTCTTTAGTCCAAAAATAAAATAATTAGAATTTGATAGAAGAATATATATTACTGTATATACATGCTTGGAATTTGTCAAATTTTAATAATTTCATGAAAAATATTTACATACGATCAAAACTTCCTCGGATAAATGTGAATAAATTCTTTTCTTCTTTGAATGATCAATTAAATCATCAATTTTAAATAATATAATAATAATCATAGTAATTAATTCTGATTATTTAAAGTGAAACTTATAAAGTAACAATTTGTTATTATATTGAAAAATTCAACATTTATATTTTACATTATCTTTAATATAATATTTTATATTATTATTTTTATAACAACAAAAACATAATTTTATGGTCCAATATTCGAGGTTAATCATATTGTCAAGTAAGTTATTACTTATTAGCTTATGGTTAAAGTTATTGTAACTTGTAATCTTGATTAAGGGATTATAGTACACTAATTGTGATTAATAATGATGTTGAATAAAATTTTGTTTTTTACAATTATTATGATAGAAAAATCATAATAGGGTAAACAATGATAATCATATGAAAATATAATTATATAATTATATGTTCAAATTGTAGATTTAATAGTTGAGTGGAAACAGTAAATTCTATTTTCATGTTCTCAAAAGGTTTGAGATTTTACAATGAATTAATAATATAATAACTTACATGCGGTGATAGAATTAATAAGATGAAATTAAATTAACTAAAGATGGAGGATATGATCATAGAAAATAAAAATATTATAATTGAAATTATCAATATAGTTAATTATAGTTACTAATTTCAATTAATTAGGAATTTCAATTGAGATTTTATAATGAATGAATATATAATAACTTACATATAGTGATAGAATTGATTATGAATTTCTAGAAATTTTGATTAGGAAAATTAATTAGGAAAATTGATTAGAAATTTCAATTGATTAGGAATTTTAATTCAATTGATTAAGTTAACTATAGTTAGAATTTTAGTTCAATTAATTACTTAATTTTATTTTTACTTAAACAATTAATTCATTATTAAAAGAGAGAAATGATAAAACCAAACTCATTAACTGTAGTAATATTTACTGATAATTGAAATCGTTTTACAAAAAATGATATAATTTACAAAAATTAAGATAATATCATGGCAGATAGACAAAGATTGGAAACTGGATACTGGAGAGGATAGACTGAGAGAGCAGCTAATCGTTGTTGTTAGGATCATCAATAGTTTGAATCAAATCATATGTATATACAAACTTTATATTTAGTAATGTAATATAAAAATTAAACAAATATTTAGGACATGGAAATAATTAATAAATAATTAAATATACCTTTATCTTCATATATTTGTCTAAAATATCATGTTATTGGTCAATTAGTTTGACTAGTCACGTTTGTGTTGATATCAAAAATTAAAAACACAATATTAGGTAAGATAATATATATATACCAACTTTAGGCATACATAAGGACTTCCTCAATACAAGGATGAAGTCGAGTACGATGAGGAGTAATAACCTAACTACTAGTGCTAAAAACAAATTTCGAAGCAATCATAGATGATGGAATAACTAATAAGTCTCATGAAATGACTTGAATGATCGGAAAAGTATTTCCACAATTCTTCCACCATAATAATATATCAAATTGCTCACCTTCAACTTCGAGCACACAATCTTCGGTCAAATATTTATCTAACTCCATCTTATTATAAGAAGTCATAGCCCTTTTCTCTTTCATAAATTTTAAAAGAGAAAGTGATAATCTTCGGTTAGAAGATGAGGTCAAACTTGAAACTGTACCCGAAGTTGAATTGCCTAAACTACTACGATCCCGATCATGAGTTTTTTCCATTTTGAGTTGATAATCATTAAATAATTCTTAATGATATCTACATATTCTTGAGCTCGATCACCGTACAATGCATTATAAATAAAAGTAACATCATCCATCTTGTATCTCAAGCCCATCACATATAACACTACAACAATATATCCAATCATAGACTAATAAAAATTCAACTTCTCTTTGCAGCAAAAAAAGAAAGAATTCAACTTCTCCATCTATGCTCTGCCATAATCTAAATTACCTCATTAGAGTCCAACATCCACAGTGATAAAGCATCCCTTATGTCACACATAGTGCTAAAGTAACGATACAAAGTTGGATAATTTGTTCCCAAGAACAATTTAGTAGGATTATAAAATAATTCCAACTTCATATAAAGTTCTCTAGCCAACTCCCATTGATCTTCTGCAGGCACGCAGATGTACTGAGAATCTTTTTCCTTTAGTCTAGTAAACACCTCAGCATATGAGATTATCGACTACAACAATTTGAAAGTTGAGTTCCAATTGATTGGACAATCCAAAACTAACTTTTTTGTACTTGGAGTGCATAGAATGTGTGCAACATATTCAAATTTCTCAACTCTTTTAGGAGTTCTATGCCAAAATAGAACACTATTTCGAATACAATCTATTGCTTCCTTTATCATCTCCAACACATCCTTCACAATGAAGTTAAGAATATGAGTAAAATAACACATATGAAATAACCTACCACCAATCAATAACCTCTCAACCTGCATCTTGCTCTTCAATTTCTCAATCATAGCATCATTCGTGCTACAATTATCGATTGTGATGGTGGATACTTTGCTATCAATGTTAAAATCCATCAATCAGTCTTTCAACACGATTGTCAACTTTTCACTTGTATCTGATATCCGCACATAAATGAACCTATTAAGTACAAATATTACCAACATCAATCATAAATTCATAACATAATGAAAAAGTAAATGATAACAATATTAAATAATATAAATTACCTTAAAAGCTTATTGCGTAACGTCCAATCATTATCAACATGTCACCATCATATAACCCTTCTTTTGATTATCAATTGTCCACATGTCGATTGTTATGACAATCCATCCTATAATACTCGACAATGCTCTTAAAATCTCTCTCTTCTTATCCTCGTAAATTTTCAAGATATCCTTTTTCATTATGTTCTGACTTGAAACCCTGAAAATCAGTTGTAATGAATTACAAAACATTCTAAATCTATTGCTTTCAACTATAGACAGTGGTTGATCATTTCCAATAACCATAGAAGCCATCAAATACCTTGATTTGTTATTATCATAAGTTGTTTTGGTTAATCCATTTTTTCCCTTTCATAAGATTAGGGATTAAAAAGTGTTTGACCTCCTAATATCAACTTCCTTCTACTACATAAATTCACGTGTCTCTTTAAATGAGACGTTCCACCTTTTGAACTACAAATCAACAACTTCTGACAATACACACATTCTACCTTTTTTATCCCTTTCGTCAATCTAGTCCTATTAAAGTGATTCTAAACTTCACTTTTTAATTGAGTTTGAGTTTCCACTTCTATCTCTAGTATTGGATTACAACTCTCTATTGAAGAAATATGCTCATCTATCTGCAACAACAACTTATAAATGTTTAAGGTTAGAAATAATCAACATTTAAATGCTTAAGGTTAGAAACAATCAAAACGAGTAATAGTCTCATCAAAATCATTAGTTAATATTCTCTGCAAATCTACTCCCTAAAGATCAACTAGCACCACTTAAAATTAAATTTTATGTTCTAAGCAGGGATAACTTTAGGCATTTTTCATTAACTGGATTTAGTTATTTAGTTGGTTTTGGATTCGTAAGGATAGATGAACTTCATATCTCCTTTAATATTGGTTTATTGACCTCCTTAATGGGAAAAAGGTCAAACTTATTTATGGTAAGAAAACTACCAATAAGTTATTATAGGTTATAGAAGAAAGGATCAACTTAGGTCATTATTTTGAGACTAGCAGAGTAATACTGCGCAGATATGCAGTAATAATGCCCTGTTAAATAATGCTCTGTTAATTTAATCGGTTATAATGTATGAATAAACGTGAAATTTTAAAATTGAATTAAAAATGGCAAATTTAAAATTTGCCATTAAGCTATAAATATTCTAAATTTATAATTCATAAAAGTAGTAATCAAATTATAGAAATTTTAAATATGAAAGGCAAATTGTATAAAAAAGGTTTAAATATATTATATTGAAAATATAAAAGGTAGAATATAAAAGAAAATAAGTTGACAATAAATAAATATTGTGTAATTTAAAATTTTGTTGCAAGATAATGAATATTTAGATTTATTAATTTATATTAAAATATACAAATTTAATATAAAAAGAAACAGTAAATTTAGTTAGTAAAAATACGAGTGAAAAAAAGCAAGAGATCAAATAAAGTTTTAAAATGTAAAATGTTTTGTTAGTAATTAAATATCATAGTTAATGAAGGTTTTAAAAGTGAATAAATTCATTTAATACGCTAGAGAAAGTTATAAACATTTAATCAATTGAGATAATACAAAAGTGTTAACATATGATATTATTTAAAATTATTTAATGTATAAATGAATATTGTGAAAATTAAAATTTGGCATAAAATTATGAGCATTAAAATTTTAGATGTACATTAAGAAAGAAATTATGATAGAAATATTAAAATATATAATTTGAATACTAAAATGAATAATTAAAATAAGGTTGGAACATTTTAAATGATGAAATATTAAAAATACATAAGTAAGAACATAAAAATGAAAAAATCAAATCAAATTATGTATTATGAAATATTAAAAGTAAATCGATATGTAAAAATGAAATTAAAAATAATAGTCACGAGTGTGACTTATTTAATTTATACTCGTGACTACAATTAGTTTTGAAAGGTCATATCATAATAGAATGGAAATTTTTCAGTGATATAAAGTATACAATAATTAATAATAATTAACAATAATTATAAATACGGTAATATATATACCAAATATTAATATTGACAACTTAAAAAGTAACTAGGCTTTCATAAATAAGATAATTAATTATACACTAATAATTATCGATAATAATTGAATAAATTTATTATATTCCAATAACTATGAAATATATAAAATTTAATCATTTAATCAATGATTTAAGTGTATTTAAATAACGCGTGAGTGTGATTTTTTGTTTTTAATGATTATGATAAATGATACATTTTGACTTAGTTGCGATAAGTTGAGCTGAAATGAAATAAGAATGAAAAGGAAATATTGAGGAAATAAGCTAGAAGTGATAGTGTAAGCAAAAGAGATGAATTAAGATGAAAATGATGTTGAAGTGTGTAGGACATGTACATATGCAGTATTTCTACTAAACATGCATCGGTATTTTTGCCATATCTTAGTCTATAGATATCCAAATGGGATGATTTTAAGTTCATATTAAACTAAAGACGTATGGCTATATTTTTCATGAGGAATCGAAATTGAATGTTTTCTTTAAGAGTTTCAAAATTTAGCTTGAAGTTAAGTTCGTGGATTCTATCGTGGTTTGGAATAGTTAGTAGTATTTTTGGCATAACTTACAAAATATTGAACCAAATTACATGAAATTAGTTTCATTAGAAACTTAAGATATAAAGGCACAATTTTGTAGAAGAGTGTTTTGCCTAAATATTTCATTTTCCTTGTCAAACTTTCCATGAACGGTTGACCCAAAGGTTTGTTTTGAGAAGAAGAAACTGCAGTGCTTAATTTTGGAGAAGAAAAGAGGGGTTGCACGATCATGCTTCTACACGATCATGACTTTTTGGAGAATTCTGGAAAAGCACAATCATGCACAAGCACAATCGTGACTTTTCTGAGTCAACTTGAATCTCACGATCGTGCTTATGCACGATCCTGACATTGACTGCTTACTGATGTGAACATCCTTCACTCTTTTGGACATAATTTCTTCTCCTGACCTCTAAATGACATGAGACTTAAACCATTGGACTCATAACACAATGATATTCATCTACACAAAACATTATAGCCATCTGAAGTCATTTATTGATTTAATTGGGATGAAAATGATGAACTATCCTGGAACTTCATGACCAGAGTTTTATCACTGAACATGCCTTGGTATTTTAGGCATAAATTGTTATTTAGTTATCTAAATTGAATGATTCTTCATTTAGATTAAAATAGAGACATAGAGCTACAATTTTTCTGAAGAAACCGAATTCCAATTCTGTCTCTAGAGTTCCAAAATCTGACTTGAAGTTGGGTACAAAATACTGTTATAGTTTATGAACAGTCCGAATTATTTGGAGTATCACTTGTGGAATACTGAACCAAATTGAATGCTCATGGTGTCATTAGAAACTTAAGACAACAGGAAACACTTTTCTAGAAGAAAGTATTTTCAAATTACTTCATTTACCTTATCAGAATGATCGTGAAAAATTGACCGAAAAGTCTACAATTTTGGAGGTGATATAGGACTGAAATGAGAATTTGGATAATGTTTGATTTTGTAATGTTGGAATAGCATTAGTGAATGAATTGTTGGTATCAAAGTACAAAAGGCATGAGTTTAATGGGAATAAAGATATTCATACGATTGAAGTTGTGATTCAAGAAGAGGAGTAAAGTGTATCTAGTAAAAATGAATGAGAAATGGGTTATTATGAAAGCAAATGATGTTAAAAATGAGAATGTGATAAAATGTGAAATTTGATAATATACCCGGGATTGTCATGAACATATATTGTATATATTTCATAAACACACGTGTGCATCAATGAATATTTATAATTGTGCAAAGTTATTAATGTGTGTGTAGAATGTGTGTATTACATAATTTTGATGTGCACGACAAACGTCCGCATTCAGACGTTTCCAGATCATGGAAGCTAATGCTAATCTGTAGTGTACTGTGAGTCGACCTAGATGGTCTCATTTCATCGTTTGTTCTGAATTTCAATTTCTACATTAAATGAGTATGGTTATGATTATTATGCAATGTGAATATAATTGATATGAATGTGATTTGCTTATGTTGATGTCGGACAATGAAGGTCCGAGACTTGACGCATAAATGTGATATTGAAGTGTTACTTGTATGTAAATGAGAAGAAATAAGTGTGTCTCAACATTTATCTTGAATGACGAACCACGGTCTGTTGATAAATGTAATCTGAATGTGAATGTATATATGAATAAAAAAAGTGATTCTCAACTTAATTGTTGAATGCCGGACCAAGGTCTAATGATGAATGTGAAAGTGACTGATTGAAAATATATGAATATGATACATTCCATTACATGAATGCATGAAACATAAAGGTAGTTGTGATCAAAGTAGCTACCGAAAAAGAATTTAAAGCTCAGATTGTGAAAAAGAGCTTCAAGCTCAAAAAGTGTATAAGAGTCAAAGGCTCACTATGTAAAATGAGTCCGGTATCTTCGACAGATACGGGACAGTTATCAATGAGCCCAGTATCTATAGATACGGGATAGTTATAGGCACTCGGTCATAACAAAGTAATAAATGAAAGTGAGTCTCACGTGCATTGCATAAAAAATTGATATGTATGTTTCAAATGAACAAAATGAACTGTGTGACTGCTCTAAATGTGAATTGTGAAATAAGTGATCAAAATGATATGTGATGCTATTTGATTATGATTGAAATGGTGTGAATTAAGTGATTGCATAATCTGTATGTGTTTTGTGATTGAGCGAGTTATCGAGAATGGTCACTCACTGAGTTCGCAAAACTCACTCAAAATTTTCAATATTTTTTAGGCTCAGAAAAATTACCCCGTTATGCAAACGGGAGTATAACCACTGCATTCAAGTAACAGGTCGGGATCAGTTTGCGTCTACATTTTTAATTTCTTATTTTCATATGAAATTAAGTCTTCCACAATTATTGTAAAAAGTTTATTTAAATATTCTATTTTGTGATAACTTTCCAAAGTGGAAAGGTTGTAAATGAGAATGATCTTGAGTATAATAATAATAAATATGATTTTGATATTATGAAAGAAAAGAATGGGCCCGAAATTGATTATTGATTTCCACGTACGTGTATGAAAATTGTTTTTGAAAAAAAATATGTTGAGTTTTTGAAAGTACTCTTGATACTTCCTTGTGTGGGACGGTCTGATGGAGTGCGCATAGGCGTGAGTTTCTTGCACACCCGTGAGTCTTGCACAGGCATGAATGAGTCTTGCACAGGCATGACTCTCTCATACCTGTGACTTTTCTTCCTCACACCTGTGAGTGTTAATTGCTAGACGGATCTTTATTTGTCACATCATAACATAGTGCTCTCCAACTGTCCAATGCACCCGAGAGCATTGTGCAAGCTGAATAGTCTTGCTTCCTTTGACCATAACTTTTTCTCTAGACATCAAAATGAGATGATTTTTAATTTGAAATAAACTAGAGACATATGACTACAAATCATCTGAATAAATCAAATTGAAATTCAATCTCTAAGATATTCAATTTCTGGATAGAAGTTGAGTATAGTATACTGTTTCAAAATAGCCTGAAAACGTGACAAGAATGGCTTTCCGATTTCTGAACCAAATTGAATGATTTTGGTTTGAATAGAAACTTAAGAGATAGGGAAACACTCTTCTAGAAGAGAGAACTACCACAATTCTTTATTTTCATGGTCTAAATGATCAAGAACAGTAGACCCAAAATTCAGTTTTTGGAAAAATCTGAAAATGATTCAATGAGTTATGAATTGTGATTTCAATGGTTTTATTGAGGTATAAACCTAAGTAAAAATTATACTTAGGTGAGTTTTAAGATATGATTGATTATGTGATAAGGATAATAGAAAAATATCCAGAGTTGTCATGAACATGCATTGTGCATGTTTGATACACTTTCACCAGTGTTAATTAACAATAATTGTTAGAACAGTAACATATATACCAAACAAATATTAATATTAACAACTTAATCAAGTAACTATATTTTAATAAATAATAATTAAAATATTTCATTACATAAAAAACATCCAACTAAATGAATAACACCTAAGATGTCAACTAAAACGCAGTCGTCCTTCGTGGATGAGTAATGGAACACAATGGAGCATGAGTGATAGCTGTGACCATTTAATTTAGAGGCATGCCCACAGGGGAAGAATCCAACCGTCAGATTAAATAAAATAAATGAAAAACAAAAAATAAAAATGGACGATAGGATTTAATGCAGAGACATAACCAGAGGGAAGAATCCAACCGTCAGATTAAATGGACGAATGGGATGGATTTCATGATCATCCATCCTGTTCATCCTTATTTGAATGAATTGAATGGTTGTATTACAATTTTTCGTTGTTATGATGTAGAAGTTTGGTGGGATGTTATGGGATGTTTATTGAAAGGGTTTGGTGGGTGGATTAAATGTAGAAATTTCTAGACATGTATGATAATTAAATGAACGTAAATGGAAGTGATGGATATCATTTCATATAAGAGTTATTAATTGGTGGAGCAAAAGAGAGCAAAACGTTTGAAATCTAGAGACGTATGCTAATTAAATAGACGTGATTGATAGTATTTGATTCAATCTTAATTGGTGAGAACAAAAAGCAGAAGATTACGTGACTGAAGATTAATTCAGTTAAAGAATTAAATTAATTTTATTTTATTTTAATTTAATACTAATAATGTAAAAATATCTACTATGTAGTATTGTTCCTCATTTATGAAACTTTACAATCATTTATCACATCTTTATAAATAAATTAATAAATTATATTTAAATTAATTGATAATATTTTTATTAGATTAAATTAGATTTTCATTAACTAAATACTTATAATAAAATTAATTAAATATATTTCAAGAATATGTAATAAAAAGTGAAAAATTCTATCTTATTAATAATAACATATATTGATTAATTAATTAATCAGAAGATTTAAATAAATGAATCATTAAATTATACATTGATTATTATGACAACTTGCAAGGTGTTACTTAACAGTGAGAGGCGTGACTACCATTTGTATATACTTAATATTATTATATAATACTTAACAATAATTAGCAACCAATAATGCACGGTGGTCAATAATATATTAATATATAATAGCTAATAATATAATAATTTGTCACAACCATGATATATATATATATATATATATATATATATATATATATATATATAAAGATATTAATATATAAAGCTTAATAAGAATTACCAATTAATTATTAATACCTAAATTTAACATTAGTATATAAAATTAATAATAATGAACAATTAATAATGCTTGGATATTAATAACATATAAAATTAATATTAACTTATGGTACTTAATAATAACATTAAATTTATGTTTCATTAATTAGTCAATTAATTCTACTTTAATCAATTAATAAATTAATTATATTATAAGTTATATTAATTTAAAATGACAAAACTATATGCACTTTTGATTTTAAATTAATTAACAAATTATAATTTAATTATATTTAATTAAAGATGATAAAATTTAATTTCATTTTAATTAACAACCTATTAATTATATTTAAATTAACCCATGGTTGTTAGCTAACAACTCACATAATAATAAACCATGAACAATGAACAATTAATAATGCACGGATATTAATACTAATGTTGGACCCCGATTTTTGAGTGAAAATAAGAAATACTCAAAAGTGGATGAGTAAATTGAAATTAAGTTGAAAATCAAGAAATAAAAAGAGAAAGTGTGAAAATATGAGAAATTGTGAAATAGTTGATTTTTTGGCCTTTGAGGTTGACTTTTGATTTAGGCAAATTTTGATAAAATGGTCTTCTGGAAACTTGTAGATTATATCAAGAGCTTTCTGTAGCCATAAAGTTTGATATTTTTCGATATCGGGAGTGAGAGTTATGATCAGTCAAAGTTCGCTTGAAGTTTGACTTTGAGGAAAAAGTTGACTTTTTAATTGAGGCAAAATCCGAGAAAATGATCTACATGAAACTTGTAACCTCTGTCGAGAGTTTTTCGTGGACATAAAGCTTGCTATTTTTCGATGTCGGAATTAAGAGATATGATTTTTGGAAAGTTCAGTTATAAGTGGGTATTTAAGGTTTTGTAAATTTTGCTTGAACTCCGACCCTTTTTGCAATCTTTTGTTATAAATCTTTCGTCCGACATCCAATTGGCTTGATTTTCGAAACGTTGGATTCCTAAGACAATTAATGTCATTTTATTGAAGAATTATGAATTTTAGGAGAGTGAATTGAAGGTGATTGATTTTAATCAAGTGAGTTGAGAAAGTGTCCGAACATGGTTCGGTATCTTGTGAAATTCGGGAGCTGTGGAGATCCGATCGAGTCGATTCTTGAGGTTAAATAAAGTTAAGATATGGGACTTCAATTATGTGAAGGGCTCGAATTTTATTTTAGTCCCTAAGGTCGTTAATTTTTGAATCAAAGTAGGGTTAATGTTGAATTTCGGATTTGGTGCAGGTCCGATAGTATTTCGGCCATAACTTCTTCGTTTTAGATCTGAATTGAGCGCGGTTGGTTGCGTTGGATTCGTATGATTGAGAGGATCATTTCTCTAGAAGGAAGTTTGGACAAATTCCTTCAAATTAATAGTACAAATTAAACCGCAAGTAAGCATGACTTTAAGCTTTGAATGGAGGGGTAATATGGTCATTTGACCTTTCAGCAATCATATAGATATATATATAATTAATTAATTAATTAATTGGGAATTAATTAATGAATATATAGATATATGTGCGTGGATCATGTTGATGAGCATATTGCAGCTAAATTGACTTAGTCAAATGTCATGATTAAAGTAAATTTTTAATGGTTCTTAAGCCTATCAACGTGGAAGCTTCCTATGGCATCTTGAAAAGTTGCAATTATATATAAGAGACAAGATTCTAGTGAGTAGTCGTATGGGTGAGTGAAAGTGGACGAAAATTTGCATAAGAAAGGATTGTGATGCTTTGTCGTTTACACATTAATTAAGTTTAAAAAAAAGTGAAGTCTAAGGTGATTGTTTTAAAACCCACGAAACTCTAAGCAAAAGGGAGAAGCTTGTGACTTTTCAAAGGAGAGAAAGGAGAGGGACATTCGGCCATCAAAGAAGAAGAAGAAGAAGAAGAAGAAGAAGAAGAGAAGAAGAAGAAGAAGAGAAGAAGAAGAAGATTCGTGGGTCACTTTTCAAGGTAGGGATTTCATGGTTTCTTGTTATAGTTCTTGCCTTTCTAGCTTAAGTATGGAGATTGGAAGATGATTGATGAAAAAAAAAAGAGGGATTAATGGAGGTTGAAAAATCAGATTATGATAGGTAACTTTTAGGCATGAGCTTTGAGAAAGTTGTTGGTTATTGAGATAGGTTTTGATGACAATGACTTAGATAAAATATAGCTAAGATGATAGCAAAGAAATTTCATGTTTTCCTTGATGGTTTAAAATTCCAACATTAGTAATGTTAGCTAGTTCATGATTTTATTGTGAGATTTGTAAAGTTTAAAAATTTATTTAGTTAAGGCTTTAAAGAAGACATTATTTAGGAAGGAAAAGGAAAGAAGAAGAATACATGAAGTTTGAAAATTTCAGCATAGAGAATATGTGAGGGTTTGCATTTTTGTTCACACATGGTGGTTTGTAGTGTGAATATGAAGGTATAGGGAAGATTAGAATAGGTTAAATGCAGGTTTTCCCAAGCCTTAGAATTTTCCAGCATGTGTATCTTATGGTAATTAGGATTTTTTTATGCTTTGTTTAAGGTTAAATAAGGTAATTGACGGCATTAAAGGAAAAGATAAATGAGAAAGGTAATGTAGGTGTAAGAAAATCAGCATTTGTGGGGTTCTATAAAGCAGGAGATTGTTGAAAAGTTTGATGCATTTGAGAAGGGTTTTGATAGTTATAATTTAGGAATGGCATAGGCATAGTTTAGGTAGGTTTATAAGCATGATTTATATTTTTTTAAAAATTTCAGCATCGATTCATTATGTTAATTAGGATTTTATGTCTTGATTAAGGTCCAATAAGGCATGGGAAGTAAAGGAAAGGCAATTGGACCAATCCAAGATGCTAGCAAGGAAAATTCAGGTGGGTAATGTATTTATATTTTGAATTATGAGTAAATTATGTGAATTTGAAAAATCAAGAAAGGAAAAAAAATATTTCTGAAAATATGTTTTCAAAGAATTGGAAAATAAATGCATTCATTCCTATGCAGTTGATTGATATGCGATTAATTGATAATATGATTGGTATATAAATTGATGTGATGTGAATATGTGAACTGTGTGAATATGCGAATGTGTCTAGTATGACACAGTATGAAAAATTTGAAAATCAAGTTTTTAATTTGTGCCTTCGGGCAATCCGAAAGTTTCAGTTTTGAATTATGTGATTATGTGGGTTTGGTTAGGTCCCCTCCGTAAGAGTCAGTGCACTGTCTCCCTCTGATAGCCTTCTCCCGCTGCCTGCAGTGGCTTAGGAGTTTCGATTTGGACTCCCTTCGTTCACGATCGCATGAATCGCATTATGCGGAATGTGCAAGACGTTTCGTTAGACCGACCCAAACCATTTGATATGTTATGTGTCTTGTTTTTGTTATGTTTGTAGTGCATTCATGATTTGTATTTGGTTATGAATATGAAAGTTTTGAAAAGTTTGAAAAATAAGAGATCAATGTTTGAAAAGGTAAGACTTTGGAAACGTGTTATAAATGGTGTTTTTTAAAAAGTGAAGGATTGAGAAATAAGCTTTGAAGAACGTTTTGAAAATGATTTCCCGCTTATGGTTCAATTTATAAATATATTATCCACGAGCTTCGAAGCTCACCCCTTTCATCCCCATCTCCAAGTTTCGGCGGAGATCGGATGAAAGACCTGTCGAGACACCGATTCGATTTGTGTATGTTTTGTATCTTGAATAATTTGGATCTTTGTATAAGTTTGTAAATGACTTGAAAAGCTATTAAGGATTTGTAAGAAATTAAATTATGATGCTTATGAAATCATTGAAATTGTATAAGAAATTGTGTTATGGAAGGGATTTGAGTATAGCATATTCGATTTCTGGAATTGTGTTATTCATGAATGGTTAATCAGATTGAAATTGTCATTTATAAATGATGAGGATAGTATATTGATTATAAATATGATGATTGTGATTTGGATATAGAAGATGAGATTGATGTGTTGACAGGTTGAGAATTATGGAAGTATTAGATTTAGGTTTGTGTTTTGCTGGTGTTGGGATTCCGGACGGGAGAGTCCGATGATTCTGAGATCTGTTTAGGATTATAGAAGTGTTTATTTACCCTTGCAGGTTTTGGGTTAGGATAAATGCAGCCGTTATGCTGCCGAATTTTCGTTAGAAAAGAAATTGAAAAAGAAGAAAAAGATGATTAAAATGTATGGAAGATGGATTATGAGTTTTTGTCTGTGATGGAATGAATTGAATAAGAAAGAAAAAAAAGAATTTATACCGGATTTCGGGATAGTTTGAGTCTAAGGAATTACAACGCGACGCTTTTCTTTGTTCTTTATTTCCGGATGTCGGATTTGTTTGCGCTTAGCTCTGTAATTGAATTGCCTTATTATTTTTTACTATTGACTATTCCGATTTGCTTCTTTCGATTTTCGCTTTGCTTCCATTTTATACCTTTCGGTTCGCTTCGCCTTCGGTGCCGAGCCTTCGATTTGTTTTTGTTTCCGCTCTTTCGCTACATTTTTCGGTTGGGATCCGGTTCCCGGATCGGGTTCCAACATTTATGGTATCAGAGCAAGAAGAGTTTATAAGGAATCATGCGTACGTATGAGGGAATCTGTATGAGTAGTTGGATTTCGGAAACGGGATCCAACATTTATGGTATCAGAGTCCAGTATTATGATCATACTTGGGCATTATGGTTATTAAGAATGAATTTAGTGAGTGAGTGGTGAGTAAGGTTAAGAACTTTGATTGATTTTGGGTGTGTGTAAATGAACTTGAGATTTGAAGTTCATGATGGCGATTTGATTTTGTACATGCAATTATGAGATGAGATTAAGGTTAAGAATTATGTTTGATTTAGGTTTATGATTATGAATTTGAGATTAGAATTTATTGGTGAATTGGGAAGAACCTAATTGATTGTTTGATTTAGATGGATTGTGAAAATGGAAATTTACATGATGAATTTAGAGGAATTGATTTCGAATATGCCTATATGAGATGAAAATTTTGAATAATGAGATAAATTGATAGAGAAATGTGTATAGCAATTCAAAGGATTAAGTGAAATGATGATTATGGTCCATAGTAAGAGTCATTACGACGTGGACCATTGACTTGTGTAAAATGTTAAGGAAAAATGTTAAAGAATATGGAGTTGTAGAACTAGTGAGTTTGATACGAAGTTGGATGGAGTAATTGATTTAAGAATTGAGAAATTATGAAGAGATCGAGAAATATTTATGAGAAGGAATTAGATAAGAAATATTATGTTCTTAAGTGTGAATTTCGAGGACGAAATTCTTTTAAGAGGGGGAGAAATGTTGGACCCCGATTTTTGAGTGAAAATAAGAAATACTCAAAAGTAGATGAGTAAATTGAAATTAAGTTGAAAATCAAGAAATAAAAAGAGAAAGTGTGAAAATATGAGAAATTGTGAAATAGTTGACTTTTTGGCCTTTGAGGTTGACTTTTGATTTAGGCAAAATTTGATAAAATGGTCTTTTGGAAACTTGTAGATTATGTCAAGAGCTTTCTGTAGCCATAAAGTTTGATATTTTTCGATATCGGGAGTGAAAGTTATGATCAGTCAAAGTTCGCTTGAAGTTTGACTTTGAGGAAAAAGTTGACTTTTTAATTGAGGCAAAATCCGAGAAAATGATCTACATGAAACTTGTAGCCTCTATCGAGAGTTTTTCGTGGACATAAAGCTTGCTATTTTTCGATGTCGGAATTAAGAGATATGATTTTTGGAAAGTTCAGTTATAAGTGGGTATTTAAGGTTTTGTAAATTTTGCTTGAACTCCGACCCTTTTTGCAATCTTTTGTTATAAATCTTTCTTCCGACATCTAATTGACTTGATTTTTGAAGCGTTGGATTCCTAAGACAATTAATGTCATTTTATTGAAGAATTATGAATTTTAGGAGAGTGAATTGAAGGTGATTGATTTTAATCAGTGAGTTGAGAAAGTGTCGAACATGGTTCGTATCTTGTGAAATTTGGAGCTGTGGAGATCCGATCGAGTCGATTCTTGAGGTTAAATAAAGTTAAGATATGGGACTTCAATTATGTGAAGGGCTCGAATTTTATTTTAGTCCCTAAGGTCGTTAATTTTTGAATCAAAGTAGGGTTAATGTTGAATTTCGGATTTGGTGCAGGTCCGATAGTATTTCGGCCATAACTTCTTCGTTTTAGATCTGAATTGAGCGCGGTTGGTTGCGTTGGATTCGTATGATTGAGAGGATCATTTCTCTAGAAGGAAGTTTGGACAAATTCCTTCAAATTAATAGTGAGAATTAAACCGCAAGTAAGCATGACTTTAAGCTTTGAATGGAGGGGTAATATGGTCATTTGACCTTTCAGCAATCATATAGATATATAATTAATTAATTAATTAATTAATTGGGAATTAATTAATGAATATATAGATATATGTGCGTGGATCATGTTGATGAGCATATTGCAGCTAAATTGACTTAGTCAAATGTCATGATTAAAGTAAATTTTTAATGGTTCTTAAGCCTATCAACGTGGAAGCTTCCTATGGCATCTTGAAAAGTTGCAATTATATATAAGAGACAAGATTCTAGTGAGTAGTCATATGGGTGAGTGAAAGTGGACGAAAATTTGCATAAGAAAGGATTGTGATGCTTTGTCGTTTACACATTAATTAAGTTTAAAAAAAAAGTGAAGTCTAAGGTGATTGTTTTAAAACCCACGAAACTCTAAGCAAAAGGGAGAAGCTTGTGACTTTTCAAAGGAGAGAAAGGAGAGGGACATTCGGCCATCAAAGAAGAAGAAGAAGAAGAAGAAGAGAAGAAGAAGAAGAAGATTCGTGGGTCACTTTTCAAGGTAGGGATTTCGTGGTTTTTTGTTATAGTTCTTGCCTTTCTAGCTTAAGTATGGAGATTGGAAGATGGTTGATGAAAAAAAAAGAGGGATTAATGGAGGTTGAAAAATCAGATTATGATAGGTAACTTTTAGGCATGAGCTTTGAGAAAGTTGTTGGTTATTGAGATAGGTTTTGATGACAATGACTTAGATAAAATATAGCTAAGATGATAGCAAAGAAATTTCATGTTTTCCTTGATGGTTTAAAATTCCAGCATTAGTAATGTTAGCTAGTTCATGATTTTATTGTGAGATTTGTAAAGTTTAAGAATTTATTTAGTTAAGGCTTTAAAGAAGACATTATTTAGGAAGGAAAAGGAAAGAAGAAGAATACATGAAGTTTGAAAATTTCAGCATAGAGAATATGTGAGGGTTTGCATTTTTGTTCACACATGGTGGTTTGTAGTGTGAATATGAAGGTATAGGGAAGATTAGAATAGGTTAAATGCAGGTTTTCCCAAGCCTTAGAATTTTCCAGCATGTGTATCTTATGGTAATTAGGATTTTTTTATGCTTTGTTTAAGGTTAAATAAGGTAATTGACGGCATTAAAGGAAAAGATAAATGAGAAAGGTAATGTAGGTGTACGAAAATCAGCATTTGTGGGGTTCTGTAAAGCAGGAGATTGTTGAAAAGTTTGATGCATTTGAGAAGGGTTTTGATAGTTATAATTTAGGAATGGCATAGGCATAGTTTAGGTAGGTTTATAAGCATGATTTATATTTTTTTAAAAATTTCAGCATCGATTCATTATGTTAATTAGGATTTTATGTCTTGATTAAGGTCCAATAAGGCATGAGAAGTAAAGGAAAGGAAATTGGACCAATCCAAGATGCTAACAAGGAAAATTCAGGTGGGTAATGTATTTATATTTTGAATTATGAGTAAATTATGTGAATTTGAAAAATCAAGAAAGGAAAAAAAATATTTCTGAAAATATGTTTTCAAAGAATTGGAAAATAAATGCATTCATTCCTATGCAGTTGATTGATATGCGATTAATTGATAATATGATTGGTATATAAATTGATGTGATATGTGAATATGTGAACTGTGTGAATATGCGAATGTGTCTAGTATGACACAGTATGAAAAGTTTGAAAATCAAGTTTTTAATTTGTGTCTTCGGGCAATCCGAAAGTTTATGTTTTAAATTATGTGATTATGTGGTTTTGGTTAGGTCCCCTTCGTAAGAGTCAGTGCACTGTCTCCCTCTGATAGCCTTCTCCCACTGCCCTTGAAGTGGCTTAGGAGTTCGATTTCGGACTCCTCTCGTTTCACGATCGCATGAATCGCTATGCGGAATGTGCAAGACGTTTCATAGGACCGACCCAAACCATTTGATATGTTATGTGTCTTGTTTTTGTTATGTTTGTAGTGCATTCATGATTTGTATTTGGTTATGAATATGAAAGTTTTGAAAAGTTTGAAAAATAAGAGATCAATGTTTGAAAAGGTAAGACTTTGGAAACGTGTTATAAATGGTGTTTTTAAAAGTGAAGGATTGAGAAATAAGTTTTGAAGAACGTTTTGAAAATGATTTCCGCTTATGGTTCAATTTATAAATATATTATCCACGAGCTCGAAGCTCACCCCTTTCATCCCCATCTCCGTGTTTCGAGCAGAGATCGGATGAAAGACCTGTCGAGACACCATTCGATTTGTGTATGTTTTGTATCTTGAGTAATTTGGATCTTTGTATAAGTTTGTAAATGACTTGAAAAGCCATTAAGGATTTGTAAGAAATTAAATTATGATGCTTATGAAATCATTGAAATTGTATAAGAAATTGTGTTATGGAAGGGATTTGAGTATAGCATATTCGATTTCTGGAATTGTGTTATTCATGAATGGTTAATCAGATTGAAATTGTCATTTATAAATGATGAGGATTGTATATTGATTATAAATATGATGATTGTGATTTGGATATAGAAGATGAGATTGATGTGTTGACAGGTTGAGAATTATGGAAGTATTAGATTTAGGTTTGTGTTTTGCTGGTGTTGGGATTCCGGACGGGAGAGTCCGATGATTCTGAGATCTGTTTGGGATTATAGAAGTGTTTATTTACCCTTATAGGTTTTGGGTTAGGATAAATGCAGCCGTTATGCTGCAGAATTTTCGTTAGAAAAGAAATTGAAAAAGAAGAAAAAGATGATTAAAATGTATGGAAGATGGATTATGAGTTTTTGTCTGTGATGGAATGAATTGAATAAGAAAGAAAAAAAAAGAATTTATACCGGATTTCGGGATAGTTTGAGTCTAAGGAATTCCAACGCGACGCTTTTCTCTGTTCTTTATTTCCGGATGTCGGATTTGTTTGCGCTTAGCTCTGTAATTGAATTGCCTTATTATTTGTTACTATTGACTATTCCGATTTGCTTCTTTCGATTTTCGCTTTGCTTCGCTTTTATACCTTTCGGTTCGCATTTCGCCTTGATCTGAGAGCCTTCGATTTGTTTTTGTTTCCGCTCTTTCGCTACATTTTTCGGTTGGGATCCGGTTCCCGGATCGGGTTCCAACATTTATGGTATCAGAGCAAGAAGAGTTTATAAGGAATCATGCGTACGTATGAGGGAATCTGTATGAGTAGTTGGATTTCGGAAACGGGATCCAACAACTAACATATGGTACTTAATAATAACATTAAATTTCATTTGCTTTAATTATTCAATTAGTTATATTTTAATTTATCAATATATTAATTCTATTTAAATTAACCAATTAATTATATACAAATATTATATTTAATAAATTGACAATAACTATATGCACTTATGATATTTAAATTAATTAATTAATTATAATTTAATTATATTTAATTAAAGATTATAACATTTAATTTCATTTTAATCAAAAACCTATTAATTATATTTAAATTAATGAAAATGGAGTAGAAAGAATAGAAATAAATTTGAAGTATCGGATTTAGTGAAAAAAGATGAGTTAGAGAAGTTGGTTTAGAACAAAAGAAACAAAAGAGAAAAAGGGGTAAAAATATGGTATGAAACTTTCATGATTAAATTGTATTGATCTAGGAAGATTTTAAGAAAATTGTCTTCATGAAAGTTGTAGATCTTTCTCTTAGCTTTTTAATGATATAAAGTTTGAAATTTTTGAATTTTTGAATTGAAAGATATGGAGGTTAGAAGTGAGAGAGTGCAATTGGAAAGTCGCGATTATGCTTAAGCACGATAGCGACCCTGCTATTGTTCCCTAGAAGCGCGATCGCGACTTCGTTAGTTGATGTCATGCACGATCGCAACTTTGCAAAATCAATAGCCAACTCGCAATCGTGCTTATGTATGATCGCGACTTTGAAGGTTGGAGGCTGACGCAACACCCTTCGATCTTTTGGTTATATCTTCTTCATCCGATCTCCAAATGATATGAGACTTAAGCCATTTAACTTGTAACACATTGCTCTACAAGAGAGATCGAACGAAAAGTGTGGGACGGTTTGATGGAGTGTGCACAGCTGTGAGTTTCTTGCGCACTCGTGAATCTTGCACAGGCGTGGATGACTGTTGTATAGGCGTGACTCTACTTTTCTTCCTCACACCCGTGAGTTTTAATTGCTAGACTGATCTTTATTTGTCACATCATGACATAGTGCTCTCCAATAGTCCAGTACACCTAAGAGCATTGTGAGAGTTGAATAATCTTGCTTCCTTTGACCATAACTTCTTATCTCGACATCAGAATGAGATGATTTTTAATTTGAAATAAACTATAGAGATAGGGCTACAAATCATCTAAATAAGTAGAATTGTAATTCAATCTCTAAGATATTCAATTTCTTGATGAAAATTGAATATAGTATATTGTTTCAAAGTAAGAACAGTCCGAAAATGTTACAGGTATAGCTTCCAGATTTCTAAACCAAATTGAATGATTTTTGTTTCAATAGAAACTTAAGAGATAGGGAACACTCTTCTAAAAGAGAGCATTGCCAATTTTCTATATTTTCATTGTCTAAATGATCAAGAACAGTAGACTCGAAATTAAGTTTTTGGAAAAATCTGAAAGTGATTCAATAAGTTGTGAATTGTGATTTCAATGGTTTTATTGAGGTATAAACCTAAGTAAAAATTATACTTAGGTGACTTTTAAGATAGGATTGATTATATGATGAGAATAGTGGAAAAATACCTAGGGTTGTCATGAACATGCACTGTGCATATTTCATATACTTTCACCAGTGTTAATTAACAATAATTATTAAAACAGTAACATATATACTAAGCAAATATTAATATTAACAACTTAATCAAGTAACTATATTTTAGTAAATAATAAATCAAATAACTCATTACATAAAAAAGCATCTTGCTGAATGAATAACACCTAAGATGTCATCAAACAACTTGTTTTCGTAAACCAGTAGGCGTCTCTCTAAATATATCATCAAAGTACTTTTTCATCTAATCTCACCCTGCATAAATTCAAATAAAATGTATCATTAGCTAAACACCAGAGCAAACAAAATTTTTCAGGAGTTAATCTACTTTTATTGCAAAATGAATATACCTTTGGAGTACCCTTACTAAGCCCTCCCCCTCCTAAAGCTCTTTCAGAAGGTTTCATTATGTTTTGATGAGGTGATTTTTCCACTGAAACTAATGGCTCAGAACCAAAAATATCGTTGTTATCATTCCTACCTTCAACTGCAGCAACTTTGACAATTTGCACTGGTTTAGCTACATGTTTACGAAAAGATGGTGATGATTTCAAAGGTCCTGCTACAAACTCATTATTCGATAGGAATGGCAATATCATTGAAACATACTGAATCTAATCAAATAGAAATCAGCATAAATAAAGAGGATTAAACGCAGACGCTTAACCAAATATTCGCAACAAAGTTTTTATATTTTTTCATTTAGAACAAAAATTGTACTTACGGATCTTCTTTCTGCTTAAGAAGTTATTGAGGGATGGTAATACCTACACCAACAAAAAGGGAAGGAACAACAATCACAATTCATTAAATGTCAGATTATTAACTACTATATCGCAATGCAAAGCTTTCATTCTCTTCGCAATCCTCTCCTTCGTAACTGTTGATGAAACCAAGAAAACGAAATGAATGAGAAGAGGGAAAGGATTGTCTGTTTGGTTTCTCGAAAAATTTCATGTATGCCTGGATAAACGAAGGACATGTTATTATTTTTAGTGTTCTGTTATTTGTATGGACGTGTTATTATTTTTAGTGTTCTGTTATTTGTATAGAATATAGGAAGATGAATGGAATAAATTCATGCCTGAGGATGGTAGAAGTGTTTTTGAGATTGGTTCAATCCTTGGCCAATGTATACAGGTATCCACCTCCAAACCCATTGTACGGTGCCTGGACTGAAGCTTCTCCTCCCTATAAACGATAAGTTTAATTAGGATTTCAGATAAATAAAAGGTATAAAAACAAAGAAAACAATTCAGTTAATTCATTGACTTGTGAGAAAGACTTAAATGAGGACGACCCTTCAACGATGTCATTGGGGGATAGCCGACCGCTACTGATGATATCATAAGTTGTTACTGCAACATCATCTTGACGGCGACAGAAGGGCTTCCTTCGCTGATTTGATGTTGTCTCAACTTGGGGTGAAGCAAGAAGAGGAGGACGCCTTTGAATGAATTGAACGGTTGGATTACAATTTGTCGTTGTTATAATGTAGAAGTTTGATGGGATGTTGCGGGATGTTTATTAAAAGGGTTTGATGAGTGGATTAAATGTAGAAATTTTTAGACATGTATGTTAATTAAATGAACATAAATGGAGGTGATGGATATCATTTCATATAAGAGTTATTAATTGGCAGAGCAAAAGAGAGCAAAACATTTGAAAGGTATAAATTTCTAGAGACGTATGCTAATTAAATAGACGTGATTGATAACATTTGATGCAATATTAATTGGAGAGAACAAAAGGCATAAGATTACGTGACTAAAGATTAAATCAACTTAGAATTAAATTAAATTAAATTAATTTAATTTAATTGATTTTAATTTAATACTAATAAGGTAAAAAATATCTAATATGTAATATTGTTCCTCATTTATGAAACTTTACAATCAATTATCACATCTTTATAAATCAATTAATTAATTATATTTAAATTAATTGATAATATTTTTATTAGACTAAATTAGATTTTCATTAACTAAACAGTTATAATAAAATTAATTAAAGATATTTCAAGAATATGTAATAAAAAAGTGAAAAATTTCAGACTTATTAATAATAACATATATTGATTAATTAATTAATTAATAAGATTTAAATAAATGAATCATTTAATTATACATTGATTATTATGACAACATACAAGGTGTGACTTAACAGTGAGAGGCGTGACTACCATTTATATATAGTTAATATTATTATATAATACTTACTAATAATTGGCAATCAATAATGCACAGTTGTCAATAATATATTAATATATAGTAGTTAATAAAATAATATATTAATATATAGTAGCTATTTGTCACAACCATGAATAGGTATATAAATATATATATATATATATAAAGATATTAATATATAACGCTTAATAAGAATTACCAATTAATTATTAATACCTAAATTTAACATTAGTATATAAAATTAATAATAATGAACAAATAATAATGCATGGATATGAATAACATATAAAATTAATATCAACATATGGTACTCAATAATAACATTAATTTTCATTTTCATTAATTAGTCAATTAATTATAATTTAATCAATTAATAAATTAATTATATTATACGTTATATTTAATTTAAAATGACAAAACTATATGCACTTTTGATTTTAAATTAATTAAAAATTATAATTTAATTATATTCAATTAAAGATGATAACATTTAATTTCATTTTAATTAACAACCTATTAATTATATTTAAATTAACCCATGGTTATTAGCTAACAACTCACATTACAATGAACAATGAACAATTAATAATGCAGATATTAATACTAACATATGGTACTTAATAATAACATTAAATTTCATTTTCATTAATTAGTCAATTAATTATATTTTAATTAATCAATATATTAATTATATTTAAATTAACCAATTAATTATATACAAATATTATATTTAATAAAATGACAATAACTAGATGCGATTATGATATTAATTAATCAATTATAATTTAATTATATTTAATTAAAGATGATAACATTTAATTTCATTTTAATCAACAACCTATTAATTATATTTAAATTAATAAAATGGAGTAGAAAGAATAGAAATAAATTTGAAGTGTTGGATTTAGTAAAAAAGATGAGTTAGAGAAGCTGGTTTAGAACAAAAGAAACAAAAGAAAAAAAGGGGTAAAAATGTGATCTAAAACTTCCATAATTAAGCTGTATTGATCTAGGAAGATTTTGAGAAAATTTTCTTCATGAAAGTTGTAGATCTTTCTCTTAGCTTTTTAATGATATAAAGTTTAAAATTTTTGAATTTCTGGATTGAAAGTTATGGAGGTTAGAAGTGAGGAAGTGCGAATAGAAAGTCGCAATCGTGTTTAAGCATGATAGCAACCCCGTTATTGTTCCCTGGATGTCGCGATCGTGACGGAGCGCGACCGCGACTACGTTTGTTGATGGCCAAAATGCACGATCGCGACTTTACAAAATCAATAGCTAACAACACGATCACAACTTTGAAGGTTGGAGGTTGACGCAACACCCTTCGATCTTTTGGTTATATCTTCTTCATTCAACCTCGAAATGACATGAGACTTGAACTATTGGACTTGTAACACATTGCTCTACCTCTCCACCAAAAATCTTAACCATCTGAAATCATTCAAGAGAGATCGAATGGAAAATGTGGGATGGTCTGATAGAATGTGCAAAATCGTGAGTTTCTTGCGCACCCGTGACTCTTGAACAGGCGTGACTCTTTCACACCTGTGAATTTTCTTCCTCACAACCGTAAGTGTTAATTGCTAGACTGATCTTTATTTGTCACATCATGACACAGTGCTCTCCAATAGTCCAGTGCACCTGAGAGCATTGTGCAAGCTGAATAGTCTTGCTTCTTTTGATCATAACTTCTTCTCTAGACATCAAAATGAGATGATTTTTAATTTGAAATAAACTAGAAACATAAGGCTACAAATAATCTACAGAAGTATAATTGTAATTCAATCTTTAAGATGTTCAATTTTTGGATAGAAATTGAGCACAGTATACTATTTCAGTATAAGAACAGTCTGAAAATGTTACAGATATAACTTTCATATTTTTGAACCAAATTGAATAATTTTGGTGTCAATAGAAACTTAAGAGATAGGGGAACACTCTTCTAGAAGAGAACATTGCCAAATTTCTTTATTTTCCTTGTCTAAATGATCAAGAACAGTAGACCCGAAATTTAGTTTTTGGAAAAATTTGAAAGTGATTCAATGAGTTATGAATTGTGATTTCAATGGTTTTTTTGAGGTATAAACCTAAGTAAAAATTATACTTAGGTGAGTTTTAAGATGGGATTGATTATATGATGAGGATAATGGAAAAATACCCACACTGTGCATATTTCATACACTTTCACTTGTGTTAATTAACAATAATTATTAAAACAGTAACATATATACCAAACAAATATTAATATTAACAACTTAATCAAGTAACTATATTTTAATAAATAATAAATCAAATAATTCATTTCATAAAAATATCCTACTAAATGAATAACTCCTAAGATGTCAACTAAAACGCAATCGTCCTCCGTGGATGAGTGACAGAACGCAATGGAGCATGAGTGACAGCTGTGACCAATTAATTCAGAGGCATGACCACAGGGGAAGAATCCAACCGTTAGATTAAATAAAATAAATAAATGAAAAATGAACGAATGGGATTTAATTCAAAGGCATGACCAAAGGGGAGAATCTAACCGTCAGTTTAAATGGACGAATGGGATGGATTTCGTGGTCTTCCATCCCGTTTGTCCTTAGTATATATATATATATACTTAATACTTAATATACTTAATACTTTTTTTGTTTTCAAAATTAAAAGCGTTTATTTTTACGTAAGAATTATATTAAAAATTATAAGTTTTTTACTTTCCTTATTTACAACAATCTTATGTGATAAGCATGCATATAAAAATTTTCGAACTTTAATTTTTGACTTCCATATGTAGAGCGATCATATTATAATTATGTTTTCAGCAATAAAATTTACAACTTTTATTTTATTGCAATCATCAGGGACGGAGGTACTTGAGGGCCAGTGGTGCATTGGGCCCTTCAAGATTTAAAAAATTAAATATTTTTTATTTTTAATATATATATATTTATTTGAAAGTCAGTGGTGTACTGGGCCCCTCAAAATTTAAAAAATTAAATATTTTGACCCTTTTATCTTAAATTTCTGGCTCCGTCATTGGCAATCATGTAATAATTTTGTTTTAAAAATTTCATATCGTGCTTGGTGGACAGTAGGAGAAAGAGTTTTAAGTTTCTTTGCCTCTTTCTTTTACCCAAAATAATGAACCTAAAAGCAGAAAAGGAAGCCAATAATTACAATAAGAAGATTCTTTTTTATGTTTCTAACAAAAGGTGATAGACTAAGAAAGACCATCTTACAAGTTGAACAAAAGCATCTTAACTACATTAATTATAGTGAATATTGCATCCTTGTCTTCCTTTACACACTATATTACCACTGTTATTAGATTTTACATCCTAACAACTTCATTGCATTCAAACTTTGGATCAAATATCTCTTCAATCTATAATGACATTCCACAAACTCCACATTATATATCTTTCGTTTGTAACACCAAACTTCTCAACTTTGTCTCTTCCTCACTTTCTAACTTAACCCTAATAATAGGATGAGGCAATGGATAGGAAAGAGGCAGAGTCAGAGCTCTAACAGGAGAGTGGTACAGGCAACAGCAAAAGATGTTGACAGTGGTAGTTAATGAGATAGTTTTATGTCACAAAAACCAAAATCATAAATTTTCTCGTTCAAAATTTTAAGCCTTAAGGCTCCTTATTTACAACTCATTAATAAGTTTAAAAAAGTAGGAGATAGCTCACCAACTTGTCTGGACCTTCATGGATAACCAAAACAGCTTTATAGTTAGAATATATGCATTTTATTATCTTTTTTTTGGTTATAGAATGGAGATACATAAAACCTTAATGAACTAAACGGGGGAGAGACGCTCTCGAAACATTCTTTAGGAGGATAGATAGACAACCTACAGATGGGTTTGAAGTATATGGATGCCAAGGTCTAGTGAAGTGGCATAAGTAGCTAACCAATCCGCAACTCGATTGGCCTCTCGGTATACATGTCTAGCCTTCACAACCCATTCTCTAGCTATTAGATGTTGAATGCCTAGTAATAGAGAATTATACTGGATAGGGTGATCACTCGAGGAGGATAAGATGTTAATAACTATCAAGGACTCCACATCTAACTCTATATGTCGGTAACCAAGATCCCAAGCAAGTTGTAATCCTGTAAATACTCCCCAAAGTTCTGCACAAACGGCGGGGCAGACGCCTATATTGTGTGCAAAGCCTCCTTTCCAAGTTCCTGTGCTGTCACGAAGTATTCCCCCGGCTGAAGCTCGCGAGGATGTTGCTTTATAAGAACCATTTGTATTGAGTCTTATCCATGTAGGTGGAGGCCTTTGCCAACTCACGAATGTCTCTACCCGCAGCCGTGGTTGCCATTAGGGGTGTTCAAAAAAATCCACGAACCTGTGAACCGGACCTAAACCGCATGAACCGAACCTATAAATAAGGTTATCCGAACCTGAGTTTAGGTTTGGTTCGAACCGAACCTAAAAAATCAGGTTCATGGTTCAGGTTCAGGTTTCTAACTTGTGGTTCTAGGTTAACCGAACCTAACCTGAACCTATAGCAGGTTAACCGAACCGAACCTGACATTTTATTTGATAATTTATTTTTAAAAATAATAAATTGAGTTGGGTCTTTAAATCTATTATGTATATACATAAAAAAATAAAAATCTTTTCTTATTGCTTATAATTTTACTATCATATCGTATAATAAAAATCTATTATGTATATAGCATATTAGCATGATATCTAATTAATCATTTTGCTTATGAATTATCTTCAAAGTGATAAGAACAGTAAGTATTAATACATAATTTACTAAACTTTGTCTAATATTTAAACTGTACTAATTAAGAATTATTTACTTTAATTTTAAGCATTTTAAGAAAGCGTTAGCGTTTTGTAAGAGAGGAGCAGCCACGATTTTTGTGTTGAGAATAGGTTAAAACGTGAATGAAAAGGAGCGGGGACTGCAGTTTTTAAAAGTGAAGGGACATTCAATACATAAAAAGAAAAGAAAATAGCTGGCGGCGGTGGAGAGAAAGGAAGAACAACGTTTTTCTATTACCGTATTCGAAGAGATACTGTTAAAGGTTGTTAAAGGTAAGTGCAACATCCAGACAAACAACACTGTTAAAGGTTTTTCTATTACCGTATTCGATTTACCGTAGCTTTGCAAAATAAGAAACAAAAACAAAACCAGAAGAAATGAATTACTATAGCACGTCGTATGTTAATGTTATGCAGATTGAAGAGTAGACACGTCGTCGTCCATGGCTCCAGCGTCCAGCCTCCATGCATATATTGATGTATAATATGTTTAGATGTCTTTCATTTTTAAGTTGTGAGACGTGGCAATACTCAATAGGGAAGACTCTTTTCATATTATATACTCATAACAATAACATACAAAACTTTAGTATCTTACATAGCAGTAGCCAGTAGGGAATTATACGAGAATTAGATAGCTTAGATAGTTTAACATACAAAGCTTTAGTATCTTACATAGCAGTAGATGCTTATTTGCAAGCTTTTTGATCATTGCTATTTCTTGCAAGCTTTGTATGTTATGAGACATAAGGGTGAGGTGTTTTACTTATGTTGGTAAAGTTTTAAACGTTATTAGAAAGTAATAGAATAAAAGATTGGTCATTAAAAAATTACAAAATTTGTGTAAAACTTCAATCTAAAACAAATTTTAGTTTTTATTAAAAGATTTATACTTTGTAGAATCTTTTCTTTCAATATCCTAAATTATTCTTTTTTATTTTACATTAAATTTACAACTATAAAAGCTTTTATTTTCTTTATTTTTTGATCGGTGTCAACCTCCATGGATTTGCACTAGCAATGCACTATTATTGACTCACGGAACGGAACTAATGGAGATACTTCTCACTTCTCAGAGCGTTGATGGTGTTGACATGGATTCCATAACAACTTCTGGTAATCCTCAAACACCTGATTCTAATGCATCAAATCTCCCTAAGCTTACTACCACCTCTTCAAACAAGAAACGATCTTGGGTTTGGGAACACTATATCAAGTCAGGTGAAGCTAACGATAGGGTTGGTGTATGTCAATCTTGAAGAAATCTATTTCTTGTAAAAGAATAATGGTACTAGCACTGATCAATCACTTGAATAGATGTGTTAAGTATCCATATAACAAGCACAAGGAACCCAAAAGTGGACAAAAAACTATAGAAGGAGCAATAGTAGAAAAAGGTGAAGATGGAGATGGCACATCACGTAGAATGATAACATGGATGTTTGATCAAGAAAGATGTAGGAAGGCACTTGCTAGAATGATTATTGTTGATGAGTTACCTTTTCGTCATGTAGAGCAAGAGGGTTTTCGTGATTTTTGTGCACATATCCAACCAAAATTTAAAGTTCCTTCTCGCACTACAGTGACTAGAGATTGTTATGCACTTTACTTAGAAGAGAGAACGAAGATGAAGGACTTTTTTAAGAAATTGCCTTCTAGGATGTGTCTTACTACAGACACTTGGACATCATGTCAAAATCTCAGTTATATGTGTCTCACGGCACATTTTATTGATGACGATTGGAAATTATGCAAAAGAATTATAAACTTTTGCCCAATTTCTGGTCATTCAGGTGATACAATTGGAAAGGCTGTTGAGACTTGTTTGGTTAGTTGGGACATTGAAAAAGTATTCACTATAACGGTGGATAATGCAAGTTCAAATGATGTAGCTATTCAATACTTGAGAAAAAGAATTAATAGTTGGAAGGGTGGTGTATTGAAAGGTGAGTTCATACAAATGAGATGTGTTGCACACATCTTAGGTTTAATTGTGAAAGAGGGGCTGTTAGAATTGGGTGATTCAATCATTAGGATTCGTAATGCAGTGAAATATGTTGGGTCTTCTCCTGCTAGAATGGCAAAGTTCAAGTCTTGTATAGAAAAAGAGAAAATAGACAGCAAGAGTATTGTTTGTCTAGATGTTGAAACAAGATGGAATTCTACTTATTTAATGTTAGAGTCGACTTTGAAATTTCGAAAGCATTTGATTTATTGGAGAGTCAAGATTCTAAGTATGTTGAAGACCTTTCTGAAAAGAAGAATAGCAAAGGTGAGAATAAAAATAATAAAGGTGTTCCTAGTGAAAGTGATTGGGAGTACGCACGTAACTTGCTGCCTTTTCTTTCTATCTTTTATGATGCAACTTTAAAATTGTCTGGCTCTCATTATGTAACTGCTAATGAGTACATGAAAGAAATTTTTGGCATTGGGATGATAATTTCAAAGAGATGTGGACTTGGTGATTTTAGTGCAAGAAACATGGCTTTGAGGATGAAGAAGAAGCATGATAAGTATTGGGGAGATGTTAATATCAACTGCATGTTGTTTATTGCTGTCGTTCTCGATCCACGTTGCAAATTGAAGTATGTGAACTTTGTGATTGGTAAAGCATATGATGATGTCAAATCTGAGCAGTTGTGTGAGAAAGTAAAAATTACTTTAGATTTGATGTTTGATTTCTACCGATCCTCCTTGTCTTTTCCTGTTGCACAATCAAGCATCCAATCTCAAGCTTCAAGTGATATGGAAGTTGATAACGTCAAGGATGTTGCAGCATTTTTGGATAATATTTTTGAAGAGCAGGAGGCTAGTCAAGCAAGTGGGGAAACCAAAAGTGAGCTAGATAAATATTTAGCTGAAGATTGTGAACCCAAAGATAAGACTTTCAATATCTTGAGTTGGTGGAAATTAAATTCTGTTAAGTATCCAGTGCTTGCTTCAATGGCTCGAGATGTTTTAGCTATGCCTGTATCTACTGTTGCATCTGAGTCGGCTTTTAGTATAGGAGGTCGAGTGCTTGATTCATTTCGTAGCTCTCTTACTCCAAAGATGGTGGAGGCTCTTGTTTGTGGACAAGATTGGATGAGAAAATCACAAGGTTCTCTTTACGTGGAAGAGAGACTCAAGAACTTGAGCAAATTGAATCGTAATATAATTTACTTTATCTTGCTTTAATATACAAATAAATAAAAAATTTCAATTAAAAAGAAATAACTAGTCTAACTCTTTTATTCTTTATTTTCTCATGATGTGGCTTCATGTATAACAGTGGATCATCCTACCATCTTATTCAAGAATAATTGTTTAATAATTTATCTCTTTTTTCCTAATGTGGATCTTTTATAAAACATTGTTTGACTTATTTTACTTTGCTTGGGTTTAACATAGTGGATTAATCTTTGATGGATTTTATATGCATACTTTTATGAATAATTTGTATCTGCTTTTTACCAAATATTTTATAATTTTTTGTCATATATATATTGATATGAATAGGTTCTGGTTACCCTGGGAACCAAACCTGAAAATAGGTTAACCGATCCTATGGTTTTTTTAGGTTCAGGTTCAGGTTCAGGTTCGTGAAATTATCGAACCTGACATTTAGGTTCAGGTTTAGGTTAGTTATGAACGGTTCAGGTTACCCTACCATGAACACCCCTAGTTGCCATAGAGCCCGTCCGACTAGTTCCTTAGCCTGTTCAAACGAATAGACATAAGCAACCACTATTTGGTGAGGGTTGGATGGCCATGAGAATTGAGGATCGAAGATTGTTTGGTTTCGCCACGACCATAGGAACCAACAGGCCGTACTGAACATTAACGACCATTGGACTACTTGCGGCAGTTCGTTTTACTTCAAATTACCAGACACCCAACTGGTAAGGTCCTCGTTGAAAAAGTCGTCAGAAATGGCAATGCGAGGGAATCCTTGCCAGAATGGTCGAGCTTGACATCCATACCGAAGTACATGCAAAAGGGTTTCAGGTGCACCACAAACTTGGCATGAGGGGTCGGTGGTGAGGTGTCTAATATGTCGTTGTTGGTTAGTGAGTAGTCTACCACGATTCATTAGCCACAAGAATGATTTGATTCTTTGCGGTCCCTCCCATTTCCAAATTCGTTCCCAATCTCCTGCATGACTAGTATCTGTTTGGCCGGATATCAAACTGTATGCTGAGGTAGTGGAGAATAAGCCATTCTTGGAAGCTCCCCAAATTAATCGATTAGGGCCGAGGAAAGGGCTTGGTGGTAAGGTTGCGACGATTGCCATGCAATCTGATGCAGGGAGAAGTGATTGAAAGACGTCCCAACGCCATCCTCTAGTATTATCTACGAACCAGTTGACCTGAAGGGTTATCAAATTGCTCGGAATAGGATGCAGTGCACGATGCTTAAGTGGACTAAGATCATATACCCAAGCATCCTCCCAGAACTTAGTAGTGGCGCCATTGCCTACCACCCATTTGGTGCCCCTAAGCACATGCTTCCAGACGGATGCAATTCCCCTCCATACCATGGACCCTCCAGTGGGAGAGAGGGAGGTTGGTAAGTTGTTGCTGTCAAACTTATATTTTGCACTGAGTACTCGTACCCATAATGCGTTAGGTTTGAAGATTAATAGCCATCCGAGTTTGGATAATAGGGCGTCATTATTTTCCCGGAGCTTCCGTAAACCGAATCCACCTACCTCTTTCGGCTTACAGACTTGTTCCCAGCTTACCAAGTTGATTTTATGATGTGCTTCCAAGGCTCCCCATAGAAATGTTCAAATAATCTGTTCCAAATCATCGCAGAGCTGTCGAGGTAGCCTGATAATTTGCATCGTGTATATGGGGAGAGTTGATAGCACCGATTGTATTAACGTGATCCTCCCCGCAAGGGAGAGGTGCTTACCACTCCATCCATTGAGTCGCGTTTGAACATTATCCATGATATATTGATATGTTCTTTTAGAACTTCGCTCGTGGATGATCGGGACGCCTAGGTACTTACCCAGGTTATATGTATGCTGGAAGCCTAACCTACGACTGATTGCACGAGCCTTTGTGCGGGATACTTTTGTAGAAAAGAAGCATCGTGTCTTGGCTTGACTCACTTTCTGTCCAGACGCCGAGCAAAATTGTTGGAGGATGTCTTGGATGTACATCACACGATCATCGATAATTTTGGAAAATAAAATGAGGTCGTCCGCAAAAAAGAGTGCAAAAAAGAGGTGCGATCGTGCGGGACCTCTTTTGCTCAGTTTAATGGGAAGCCACTGTCCTTCATCAACTGCATGAGTAATCATATGCCCCAGACGCTCGAGACACAGGACAAAGATATAAGGCGACAGTGAGTCGCCCTGACGGATTCCCCGGGTAGGTTGAAATTCCGTAGTTAATTCGCCCTCCCAGCTAACTTGTAGTGACATCGTGGTGATATATTTTAAAATGAGGTCGATGAGGTTTCCAGGGATACCCGCAAGCTCCAATGTCTCCTGTATAAACTTCCAGTTGAGACGGTCGTATGCTTTTTCAAGATCAACCTTTATGGCGAGGTATCCTGAGTTTCCTTTTTTCTTTCGCATGGAGTGTATCACTTCTTGCACTATGACGATGTTGTCCGTGATCAGGAGGTTTGGTACAAAGCTACATTGGTTGGGTGCTACCAGGTCTATTAGATATGGTTGTAGTCGACGCACCATTACCTTCGCAATAGCTTTGTATATGACTGTGCAGAGACTGGTGGGTCGGAATTGGGTGATGGTCGTAGGCGAAGGAAGCTTGGGAATCAAGACTAGGATAGTTTTATTAATCGCCGCCTCCCAAGTTTCCAGCCTGAATACGCGTTGAATATATTCCACGATTGAGGGTCCAACAACATCCCATGTTTTTTGGAAAAAGAGGGCATGGAACCCGTCGTAGCCGGGGGCTTTGTTCGCGCCAATGTCAAAGATGACTTGCTTCACTTCTAGCGCTTAAATTGGGGCCCTCATGGAAAGTTGAGCGCTAGAAGTAAGTACTGGAAACGCTCCCTGAGTCGGCAGGCGGACCTCAGTACTATCCATCGTAGTGTATAATTGCTCCATATAATTTTTAGCCAACTGCCTTAATGCTACAGGATCCGATATCAGATGGCCCTCCCCGTCCCGCAGGGCATGGACTCTTGTTTGCCTCCATTTAGCCTTAGTCGTGTTGTGGTAGTACTTCGTTTTTCGATCTCCAAAAGATAGCCAGTTAGACCGAGATTGTTGGTGCCAATACAATTCTTCCTTACATAGTACATGTTCTAATTCTTTTCGGAGGAAAACTTCCAACTGACTGAGTGACACTGATGGTTTAACTTCGAGAGCTCTTTGAGTAGTCTTTTTTTCCTCAAAAATATGTTCCCAAAAGTTTCCTTATCCCATCGTTGTAATTGGCCCGCAAAACGACTTAAAGATCTGCAAGCATCGTCGTGATCCCATGCCCAGTGTTGTTGTGTAACTGAGGGAAAATCGTCATCGGTTAACCAGGCAGATTGGAACCTAAAGGGTTTACATACAGGGGAAGAAGGGTAAGTGGAACCAAAGCAAATTAATATGGGGCGGTGATCAGATTTGAGGAAAGGGAGATGATGGACTGTTGCTGTGGGAAATAGGTCTGACCATGCTGTGGAACAAAATGCTCTATCCAGACGAGCAGTTACATTGCCCCTCTTCCAAGTGAAACGTGATCCCAAAAATCCAAGATCTTGTAATTGACAGCAATGAACGCACTCCTGGAACCTCTTACTCACTATAGGTCAGGTAGTCGATCCTCCATGTTGATCCTCCACTTCAAATTTTGCATTAAAGTCTCCCCCAAGTAGCCATGCCCCGTTAGTAATCTGCCAGATTTGCCTCAACCCCTGCCACACGTATTGTTGGTATTGAGATCTGGGATTGGCATAGATGGCAGTAAACACAAAAGATTTGCCATCGTGAGTAATAGAGAGGTGGACGAATTGTCTTGTAGCTACCAGGATTTATACCTCAACTATTTCCCCATAGCACCCATATGCCTCCTGAGAATCCTGCCGCTTCTATGCGGAATGTTTTATGAAATCCCAAGTTGCTAATGACATTGTCTGCCTGACGCCCGCTAATACGGGTTTCGATCAGAACCACCATAAAAGGGTTGTAGAGTCGGGTGTAATTCTGTAACATAGGCTTGAATACCTTTCCACCCGCGCCCTGACAGTTCCAAGTTAGTATCGACCATTGAGTTCAACGTCATTTATATGCCATGGTATGAAAGAAACTAAAGGCAACTAAAGAATTCAAGGAAAGAAGTAAGAGAATTTAAAATTTAAAAACTACAAGAAAACATCTGTTTACAACAAAGAAAAAAAGAATAGAAATGCAGGGGCATTTCATCAAACACCTAACAAGCATTATGCCATATTGCCATTAGTACAAATCACAAATTAGCTAAATCATCAAACTATAAATAACATCTACTCAATACAATACTTTCCAAACAATAAAATATGAATAATAAAACTACCTTACTTATTAATACGTTGATTAGTTAATGGCACTGGCGAGTGACGACTAGTGGTGTAGTGGATGAGCGACGACCGACCAAAGAACTGGGAGAGCATACACTGATGGGAGAGATAGAGAAGAAGTGAGGGAAGTGCAGATTGAAGAACATAACAGAGTTTCGAGAACAGAAGAAGAAATGAAGAAGAAAGGAGAAGGCACATCGCGTGTCTGGAAATTAACTAAAAGCAAAACAAGGTCATTTTGCTTCCTTCGTAACTGTTATAGGTAAACCAAAACAAAGTTATTTTCACTTCCTATGTAACCCTTTTGAAGCAAAATGAATTCGTTTTGATTAAAACAAAATAACATTATTTTGCTTAAAAATCAAAACTATGTTGTTTTTGTTTGTTTGAGCCTATTGGGCCTCAATCTAGGCTTGGGTTTGTTGGCTAGAGCTCAGGGTTCGACTAACGGTCTGACAACCCAGGCTCAAGGAAGCCCCAACCCTAATTACTTAGCCTGAGGCTCAATTTGACCGAGCCTGACCCATTGACCATGGTTTAGGTCGGGTATAATTTACCACTCATATTTGCAAATCACATTCCTTCAATAAAAAAAACAATAATTTAGTTATTTTTTAAATACTAAACTGATATTAATATAACTCCTATCTCGTTGATTGCATCCCTTTTTCATTTTCAATTCCTTTCATTTTAGTTTTTTTATATTTATGTATTAAGACTTTAAAAGCATTAGATGCTTATTATAAAATAATATTTTTATACAAAGTTAAATTAAAATAAATTGAAAATGATTGTTTATTTTATGGAGAATAATCTACTTAAGATAAGAAGGATAAATTTTCATAATATCTTAATTTTTGTAATTAAATCAAATTGAAAAGAATTACAATCAACTATTGTAGGAATTAAAAAGAAGAAGAAGAAAGACTCCCTGAAATATGTTCTAAATTGTCTACCCAATCATGCTCTTTTTAATTCCTAAAGTTAAGGCCTTCGTTGTACAAAAGTGGGACATGTTAAACAAGGACAATAAGTCGTTAGTGTTAGTTATAAGTTATAACACGAAGTTTAATTATAGACCACAAATCAACAATGAACTTATATTAACGGATAAAATGAGAAACAAAAAATTGTTTTGATATCCATTGCTTGACGAAATAGCTTCTGAACTACTTGAACAAATTCCTCAACAATTGAACAAGATCCTAAAACTTTGGATTAACCTTTATGAAAGTTATCTATATTTATGTCGTTAACATCTTTTTATTCCTTTCTTAATGTGTGACCCTCTTAACGAGTTAGGGAAATTAAACGTCCAGAACTTATTTAAGCAGGCAATATGAGACTTTAGCAACTATTTATAGTAACCTTATTGGATCTCCCCATCACAAACCCAATACATAATTAGTCCACACTTATTAGGGCTCATTTTTCTCACTGAACTTCAACCAATCGAACTAGATCCTTTATTAGGCTTATTTATTATTTTTAATAATTTATTGATAAATATTATAAACGAGATTAAAATAAATTTATCTTTAGATTCTATCTAATATGTAATTATTATCAATGATAAAACTATAACAACATTGACATTAATAACCAAACAAGTTCTTGTTTTATTTGAAAGAAAAACAAAAATTGAAAACAAAAGACTAAAACTAAAAATCATAATAAAAAAATAGAAGTGGAGCCAAATACTCCTAAGTTTATCAAAAAACTCATAATTAATAATTGTTCACTTAACAAAATCACTAAAATTACCTCCCTTTGACAAATATTAACTACAACAGTTATAACAATAATAAAATCAATAAAGTGGTTAAGTAAAATCAATGTATTGGTCAACCAATTTTAAACATTTGATCTAAAGATAATGAAAATCCATCATTCGATCCTGCAAGGCTTTTGATATTGGAAAATATCACATACATGTGTCATATGCATCACAAATCCAATACAATCACACATATTTAATACTTCACTAACATGAATGAAAAATAGAGTGTGATAAACTATAATGATACCTATATGATCTTAAATGGATCATATTTTCGTTTGTTGGTTTCAATTTCTTCGAACTATATGCTAAATTGCATAAGAGAAATTTGTTTTTTCTCACTGAATGTAAAACTGCATTAGAGAAGACCCTTATAGGATTAAATGCTTAAATCCCCTATGTCTTATCAAATCTATGGATTTATATATGTATTTGTATGTGCCTTGAAGATAGAGACTCAAGACCAATTTGTATATATATGCCTAATGACCTTCAAAATGCTTAAGATCGACATAGATCTTAAGACATTCACATGTATTATGACAATGTACAACAAGATGTATGAATAAAAACAAAATGATAATCATGAATATGTACAAAAATCTAATGTCATAATACATGAAATTCGTACAAATACGATAATCCCTAACGAATAGTATTTAAGGACTTTAAACCTCATACTATACACATGTTGCTAAAAAATAGCTAAACAAAGTACTTTAGTCAGCGGATCAGTAAGCATGCACTCAATGGTCAAATGTTCTACCTTAATTTCACATTTCTATATTAATTCCTTTATTGTCAAATATTTGACCTCTAAATGCTTAGACCCTTTGATATTCCTATTGTTGTTATTGGACAATACAATAAAATGATCATCATAATATAACTGAATCGGTCTAGTCACTGAATCAAACTACCTGTGAAGTAGCCCCATACCATGCCACAAACTTTGCATGTATAGTCGAGGACTTCCTGTATCATGATGTGGACTTCCTATCATTTAGGCACATAGATGAATTTGAATATGTATAACCTATAAGGTCTAGATTGTTGACTTTACTAAATGCCAACACATTATCCTTAGTTCCCTTAAAACATTCATTTGATTACATTTCAATGGTTCATTCTTAGGTTAGCCAGATATTGACCCAATAGTCCAATAATAAATGCAATGTTCAGCATAGGGCAAATCTAGACATACATCATGTTAGGCCCCATTTTCGTAACCCAATAACCTGGAACATCATAAACATAAGATGTGAGTGTATTATCCTATAAGGGTTATTTCCATGGAATCTCTTTAGCCATTATCGGTTCATCCTCATTCTCACAACTTCTCGAACCATAAGGGGATGAGCCCACACCAGTCAGACGCCTGAATCACTACTTGAATTTTTCACAATAATTGTAGCTCCATGTCTAGTTTATTTTAAAATAATAATCATCTCATTCGGAGCTCTACAAAACAAGATATGATTAAAATTCCGAAGTATGCCTAGTAAAACAACCAATTCATGCTCTTCCAATCGATTCCCTCACTTTCTCTCCATCAATCTTTTTCAAATCAACACCAATAAAGATAAATTTTTATGCAGAGATAGAAAAATATGTTAGAAATCTATTGGTTTAAGAATCACTTCATTTGGAGGTCGAATGATGAAGTTATGGCCAAAACAATCAAACATGATTATGTCCTCAATCATATTGTACCTATCTTGGGACAATTGGCATAAATTTCAACAAAGATGTCGGATTAAGGTCATTTTAGGACGGTTTCAAAGAAAACTTCTAAATCTACAACTTTTGTAAATACCTCAAGGAGAGATTTTGCCATCTAGAGGGTTAAAATTGTAATTTGATAAAAGTATACAGTATATGTCCGTTAAACGAACATACACGTCCGCCTAACGGACATACACAAGGCTAGGGGCATTCCAGACCGAGAAGGTCTGTTTAACGGACTTAATAGACGGATATGGATGATGCTGGGGGTTCTTACAGACCCAAGAAGGTCTGTTTAATAGACCTAAAATCTGTATAACAAACATAGGGGATCCCCAAACCCCTCCAAAACCTCTCCAATGATTCCTACATCCTTTCTAACATTACTTTCACTCATAATCTTCTCAAATTCACCTCTCCTAGTGCAAAATCACATCATCTCAGTTCAACCGCCAACCTTGTTTCATTAAATCCTCTAATCTCTACTCATTTGATTCATCAAAACTATTAATTCTCCTTATTTATCATAGCTGTCCTATGTATACATCCCATGTAGCATCACCACTTATAATGATCATATCTCTCAACTTCGGTATCCAAAATTTACATACTTTATACTGTTGAAAAGCTAAGAGGATAAGCTACAATTACAAGAAGACAACTTTGTCTAATTCAGCCTTGATTAATCCAATTTTCTCCTGAAATCAGTATACAATTTTACCCCTATGGAAGACTTGAAATATGAAATGTACAACTACAACAGAAATATCCACATATACATTGGAAACGTCTTCAATTCTCAATTCATTTCTAAATCAAAATGAAGTTCATACATAACTTTAATTACTTATCAACATTACATCAAAGGCTTAACACAAGATACAAAATACATTGGATGCTCAATGCTTGATATGCTTGTAATGCTATCTACAATTCTAGTCACTAACTTAGTTACAAAAGTCTTTAACTATCTTGGAGTTTGTCCCAATGCCTTGCAAGGATTGCTAACCTTCTTGTTCTACACCTGAGGAGTGGAAAAATATTGGGTTAAGTTACACAGCTCAATGGTTAATATATTTATAGCCATTGGTAATGAGTCACACAATCGAACATATATGTGAATATTCATATATGCATACATGTCTTATCTTAATCCAACAATGTAAGTTCAACATTTATAATTCCAATTCATAACTCATAGTTTAATACATCATCATATAAAACATATTGGACATAATTTATCATCAAAGTATAACACTCAAATTGCATCATAACTTAATAAATCAAAATGCAAATGCATAAACAAATGGCTCGAGAGTTCTATGGAACAAAATGGAAAAACCGAAGTTTACATCATGAACGAAACGAGTCCACTTTTTGAATCTCGTATACCACAAGCGGGCAATTGGGAGAAGACTTTATGTCAACGTACACGTGACTATGAAACGATTCCTCTCTTGCCTAAACACAATCAACTCTCATGCTCAATTCAATCAATCACAAATTCGTATTCTCATACTTTTTCTTCTTTCCATTTAATCAAAATACCATGATACAATTCCAAGGCATAGCATGGTCATGCTCACAATTTATCAAAATGTCATACATCATAATGCATTTTCTACATCACACAATTCAAAACTAGCCATTTTAGCACACAATAAACATACAAGGCATTTTGCTCATATTACACAATAACTATAAATAAATTACCCGCCCAATTGGCTTTGCAAAAATCTAAGTCAAGCTTGCCTTTCCTCTTACTCTTGGATAGGGTTTTCTTGATTCCCTAATATAACCAAAATTCTCATTTAATCCAAATTCAAACAGAAATCCTCTAAAACTTCAATAATCAAAATTGATGAAATTGAACTTAAACCTAACTTATCCATAGTCCAACTAAGTTAGAAAAGTCAAAATCTAGTTTAGAAACCCTAAAATCGAATGGGTTCTCTTAAATCATCTTCTTCCAACACAAATCCTTCATTCTTTAAACAAAAACCCCTTTCTCTTTCTAACTCCTCTAAAAAAGCAAGAGGAAAAGATGAACTTACCTTGACAAATCTTCTTCCTTCTTCTTCTTCCCACGTTCTTCTCTCTTCTTCCACGGTTTTCTCCTTCTTTTCTCTATTTCACGTTGCTTTTTTCTTCTTCTTTCTTATTCTCATGACTCCCTCTATTATTCTCCTAATTCAAGCCACATTTTATTAGTCTTTCCCTGTAATATCCCACCCCCTCCTGGAAGGGTAAAATAGTAAAATTGGCATAGGATGGGATTGATAAGGAATAATCATTACTGTTCATGCATAATAGGATTGATACACAGTATTAATTGTGTACATGGAATTACGGTAAATGCATTCATGACATTCCGTGAATTGGGCCTAACGGTATTTTATTGTGATTAACGTGGTTATGGGATTTGAAAAATTATTCGAGTCTTATTGTTAAGCGTTTTACATTTTTGGGATTTATAGGAATTTTTCTAGAATTTTCCGGAGAAAATTCCTGACCGCAAAATCGCCAGAATCGCCTAAACTTGTTTTGGAGTAGAAAAGGTGATTTTGTGATTGAAAATTTATTTGAGTGCATTGTTACTGCTTTATAATTTTAGGAATTTCATTAATTCTCGAGAAAAATAATTCGGGAAAATTCCAGAAAGTCCTGATGGATAAAATCGCCAAGTGACAAACCGGTTGATTTTGGTAGCGAAAGTTCCTACCCAATGATACTGTATTATTGGGTATATTATTTTGGGACTGAAAGTAGGATCATTGGGAGTAATTGGAGTAGAATTTTGGATCTGGATTAAATAAGTATAATTTGACTTTTCTTTGAATTTGAAACCAATCAAATTTTGCCATTTAAAAGCAACATTAGTGCACCCTCTCATTGCTCTCTCGGACATGTGTTGAAAGAAGGAAGGAAAGATGATTTTGTGCCTTATGTATAGCCATCCGAAACACACAAAAACCAACTCTTCTTTTAAACCATCGATTTTGCTCTCTTCTCATCTTTCTCCATAACTTCAAGCTCCTCTCTTTGATTCCCTCAAAGCTTAAAGATGAGTTTTGTGCATGCTTGAGAAGGAAAGGTTTGGTGTGGAAGTTAGAAGTTAGAAGTGGTTGTTGAGGTTTGAAGGAGGTTTTAAGTTGGTAAGTATTTACTTAAGTTTGATCTTTAAATGATGTTGCATATGGAATTAAATGCCATGATAGTATGGGGGTAGTTAATATAAGGATTTAAAGCATGTATAAGGTTCATGTAGGCATTAAAGTGTTGATTATTATGATTTAAAATAAGGGGCATAAAGCTAAGTGATGACTGAATTGAAAGTAATGATATGATTTGATTTTGAATTGATTATGGATAATTAATTGAGTATCTGAATTGAGGATTTTAATGCTGTAAATTTTCAGTATTAACCCTAGTATCTGTGTGACTGGAGTAAGATTTAATTTGTATTTATTGTGATGTTTAATGATGTGAAAAGGCATTGAAGTGGTTGAACTAAGGTTAACCTTAAATCTGGAAAGTTGGAATTATAATTGATGTTACTGTTTTATTCATAACTTATTGTGTAGAAATGCAAATGAGGTAAGGTTAGTGGCCACTGAAACTTTGGGATGTTGGCTTTAATTTAGTGTGAAATAGGTGTTGTTGAATTTCAATGATAGAAGGGTGAAATTTTGCATGGAAAGTTTCTGTTCCATTGGCTATGAACAGTAACCGCAACCATGACATCTGAGTTTTGTTGATTTTTATGAATTAATTGAGATGGAATTAGGGAAACTGATCTTCATGGAAGTTGTAGCATATTGAATTATCTTTCCATTGCTACTGATCTTGCTATTTTTAGAATTGTGTATTGGGAGATATGAATTGATTACTAATGACTGGTTTTGAGCATTTTGGATGAAACCTAGCTTAAGTGTGATTTTGTGAGTTTACTGATTGGAGGCAATTTTAACATTTTAAGTGGACTGAATTGGTGTGAGTGAGCTTCTGAAAAGTTGTAGAGGAAAAGATTACCTTGAAAATGACATATGTTTTGTAAATTTTAGAAGTCAGAATTGGGAGTTATGATTTTTCAAAAACTGACCCTACATTAGGTTATGAGTGGCTGATCATAACAGAAACTTCCATAACAATTTTTAAATTGTTAGAGATCGAATTGGATGTTGAGTGCTTCATGAAAATTGAAGCTTGAGATGTTATCTTTACAAGGATATAAAGTTCTGATTTTATTGACTTATATACTGGAAGTTATGCTTCTTGTAAGATTACTGCCCAAAGTGAAGGATTTCAGGGACAGTGACATTGAATGAATTAATGGACTGGTTTAGAAATAGAATTTGATTTTGGATTGTTCATGAAAGTTGTAGAGGACATTGTGAACTTGTTGACCATATTTTTTTGGTAATTTATTACTAAGGAATCAGTGAGTTATGAAATTGTAAATGTACTGCTCTGTGTTGATGGAAATTGTGAAGGCAGAAGGTTTGATGGATTATTTGACACCCTTAGGGTTGGAATTGATTTTATGGTCTTCTTGAGAATTGTAGAGCTTTTCATAAGCTTTCCAATGAGGTATAGTGGGTATTTTTCTGATTTGTGTGCTAAAAGTTAGAGTAGTTGGAAAAGTAGGATTGAAATCTGAAAAAAGGAAAAGGGCAAAGGCAGAGGTGACTCGCCGTCTCATGAGGCGACATATCGCCTCGCGAGGGCGAGATATCGGGCTGGTCGCGAGGCGACGACGCCTCGCGATCATGACGAGGTGATTCAGCCTCGCGAGGGCGTGCGCTCACGAGGGCGAGATTTAAAGAGGCTGGTCGCGGCGGCGCCTCGCCTCGCGACGCAGATGAGGTGAAATCGCCGCGAGAGCGGCGTCTCGCCCATGAGGCGTGACGCGTGGAAATGTTTATTTTTTAAAAATTTTATTTGGTATTAAATGGTACAATTGTTCTTTTGTCAATTTCTTTCCGTCCGACGTCCGATTGACTGATTCAGAGGCATCGGATTCGTTGAATATTTAATTTCATATTATGAGAAAACGGAAATTTTAGACGGGAATTTGACGTAGCCCCTATTGACGGAACTTGTAAACACTGTTTTATTTAATTGGGGACCTATAGAGGTCCGAATTGCGCACCGTCAGCGCCTATGGATTTCTAATTTTTCATAGAATTTTATTATGGGAAAATATTGAATTAGGACCGGGAATTCATGAACATGCATATCTCATCATCATGAGCACAAATTTCATATTTAGTGACTCGTACTTTTTCTGATTCATATAGAGGTCCAATTGGAGCGTCGATTGACCGACGCCACAGAGGCTTTTCGGCATTAGCTCGAAGTAATAGGTGAGTAACCTAGTTGGTTTCTCAAATTTCGGTTGTGTACATGCTTAACGTGAATTACGTGCAAAGGTGAATTGTATGATTTCGCATGTATAAAAGTGGATGATTGTATTATATGATTTTCTTGCATGAATGATACCGATATTGATAGATCGGGCTTTATAGCCATTATCTTCAACATCGCTATCTTGGGCTTTATAGCCATATCGTGGATTCATCGATACATCGGGCTTTATAGCCAAACATCGTACATTTATTGCATCTTGTCGCATCGCATGCATAATTGCATGATCGGATAATGGACGTGCCCAAGTTGCTATTATTCTCGATAAGAGCTTGAGCTCTCATATCAGATCGACCGCCTCGAGCCCGAGGGGAGAAAATCACGCGTCCCCACCGAACACCGTAATCGAGCACTTGGGCACAACATGAATAATCGGAAAGAGTCACATATGCATTGCATTTGCACAAATGACTGCTACGTGACATATCGCTTTCATAATGGTATGAATTATCGTGAATGGTTTTTCGTTATGGACATTGTTATTGGCCATTTATTGGTAATTGATGATTTACGATCGATCAGACGCCACGGGCGTAATGCATGATTTGAGTGAACCATCGATGATGGTTTCTCACCGAGTTCGCAAAACTCACCCAAAATTTGCATTTATTTTTCAGGTCTGAAGAATACCCGGTTGACACGGAGTATATCTACCGTAGACGAGTAAAGGTTAGAGGTCGGGATCGGATTCAGGTTCTGCATGAGTGTTTTAGTAGATTGTATTCGCAATCAACCGTATAATAAGGCTTTATATTTTCTTGAGCCATTGTGGTATTAATGTTTTAACGCATCGATCGATTGTAATTATGATCGGATGGTGTAATAATCGAAATGGTTTATATTAAACACGGATTTTATTTACTTATTGTGTTTGCCGTGTGAACATGGAGTTAATGGCTCCAAAAGAAAAAAAAGTGTATCTGAATTTTAAATTGATCGATGTAGACGCACTCTCGTGGGACACGGACTCGGATATCACCAACGATATCGGGTTGGTCTTACGGGTGTGGGTGTTACATTTAGGTGGTATCGAGCCCGAGAGTACGTAATGTATCGGGCACGATTTGGAATATAGGTTGCATGCATTTGAGTCGCGTCGTTGCGGGCATCGTGGTAATCGATCCCTAGTCGAGTCGCCGAGGATAAATCCTACAGGTGCATAAGGGTCAAGTGACTAAGTGAGAGAAGAGTGAGATCGATTAGAGTGAAAATCCTAAAAGGGATAATCAATTAGGAAAGGATAAAGGAAAAAATGGATAAGAAGATTGAAATTGTATTGGGTTAGAAACCCTTATAAGTGATAGCCGAATGACCGTGTTGGCTAGGCGATTAAGAATTTCCAATTAAATTGACAATATTATGGTGACGAGAAAAATGCAGATGTTGAGAACTTGAGAGGTCCATTAGAGATATGGGAAGCTTATTGGTTATAGTAGATCTAAGCGAAATTAAAAGCCCGGATAGTTAGGTAATTACGATTCGATCAGATATGACATAAAAGGGGAAATATTGGAATTGAGTAAAATGTAGATGGTCCAATCGGGCATATTTTGATTCACCGTATTCAAGTTAGAGATTAGTAGATTTTATAGGCAGATGATAATAGCGAAATGGAAAGAAGCTCAATAAAAATCAGAACGGTTTATTGAGAACTGAAAGAATCGAAAAGGAAAGATGTTGAAGGCCTATTTGAGTGAGATAAAAGTGTATGAGATAAATCAAGAATTTGTGAAATGGTTAGGATTTGGACCGCATATGCTTGAAACTGAAATGATTATGTGACTATTATGCTACGAGTTTGAAATCAGATAATAAAATCATAAGGAAAAAGATAGACATATGATTTCCCCGATGGTGTATCGAGAAATCTTGAATTAGGTGTATATGGACACGAAAATGGTAAATGGATAGGTATATAGATAGAGATAAAATGGAGTGGTATCAACGATTTTGTCGGGTATCGGGGAATGTGAACACCGATCATAGATCGTTTGAGGAAAATAGAAGATAAGTAGCGTAAAAGCAGAATGAAAAATAGGAATAATGATCATAAGTCGATAAGTTAAATTGATATGACCTTATAAGGTCAAGTTGCACGTAATGGATAGGGGAATGAGAAATACAGTTTAATGATAAAGTGAGAATGAAATAAAGATCTTGAAAAGAATGAAACCACAATAGTGGTGCATGAAAAGAGTTATTGTAATTAAGTCAATTTCATCGTTAGGGATATCTATCGACAAGAATGTTGATTGTGACTAATGAAATGTATGTGACAGATATATGGAAATCATAGAGGAAATGAGCGGTAAATGTTTAGAGTGATTATAAGTGTGAAGTTCTTAAAAGGTTAAAGTAAGACAAAGGTGGACTGAGTATACCTGTATGAGAGGAACTGAAAAGTGATTCTGGTATAGATTACTGAACAAGTGGTAAAGAAAGTGTTTAAGTGACTGTCACAAGGAACCTTCGAAAGGAATGTTCGATCGTTAAATGATGGCATAAAAGTGTTCTGATTGAGATAGTACGTATAGTGAAAAAGGATTGAAACACAATTAGGAATAATCATTGGTTGATGAGACTTTTGTGGACAAAATTAAAAGTGAAATTGGGTCCTAGCTCATATCACGAGATTATCTCGATTGTATGTATGTAAATGTAAAGTATCCAATATGAGTGAGATTTTAATTTGAGGTGATTCTATTGCAATGTGAAGTGAATCGATCTCCAGTTATGATGCAAAACTGTTGAGGAATTTAGATTTGAAACGAAGAATAAAAGAGTCCCGAATTTTTGGAGGTTTAAATATGGATGACAAGGTATCAACATATGTTGATATGAATGATATGAAAACAGTTGAGAAGAGAAAATGAAAAAGAGAAACTGAATAGAGACAAGAGGGTCAAAAAGGGAAACTGACAATGAGGTGATGTAGTGACACCTTCATAAAGAAATTGCAGATACACTAAGTGTGGACTCAATGAAAAAGATAAAAGATGTATGGTAAAGTCAATAGGACCCTAATAGGGATTTATGCGAGATAAGCAAATGGTAGTAATCGTGATTAGAGATGTAATGTTAGAAGTGTTGAAAGTGAAAAGTGAAAAGAACGATAGGATTAATTGAGGAATCGACATCGATGATATACATACATCGGGAAAAGTGGGCGGTGAGTATTGAATCGACAATATGTTGAACAAGTATGAAATAAATTGAACTGACTGTGATAAATGGTATTAGTGCCATTCTCATGATTAAAAGCCTTGGAGACTGTAGATTCCTATAAGGATACACTGGGTTAATTTGAGGAAAGATACGACAATGCTGCAATGAACAGATCAATTACAGATATTGGGATTGTCAATGATTGTCAAGCAGATTATGGGTAATAGTGAGGTGTTTCAGGAAAAATGAAGTTGTAAGAATAGTGATAAGAAAGGTGAAGAGTGCAGAAAGTAAAGGGGGGAAATCTTATGATGAGTTTGAATATACCAATGGAATTGGAAAACTATAGTGAACAAAAGTTGAAGAAGAAGTAAGTGTACAGATAAAAAGGTATTAGAGCAAGAAAATGAGTCACAAAGTTAGACATTCTAGTAAGCATATTTGAAAAGTGAGATTGAGTAATTGTAGTTATAGAATGAAGTGATTCTTGGCTCAAGTGTTTATAGATTGAATGTCCAATAGGAAAAAGGTTTGATTATGGTCGTGTTATAGAGTTTTGATTCATTGGAGAATATATCTTTGTTACATTTGCAAGAAGGCTCTTGGGAGTTAAAGACCGTAATGAGTTTGAGACTAAAATGTGTGAGAAAAGGAAAGTGACTTAGAAGACCGCATGGTTAGCTAAAGTGGAAATTGGATCGGACAAATGAGATAGAGTAAATCAGATATCCGGATGAAGTGTGTGAACACTATAGAGCGATGAAGTGTCTTACGAGAATCGAATTTGAACATAAAGTGAATGGCATATTATAAGGATCGCATTAGGTACATTGTTATCGATGATAGTAAATTGGAATTAAATGTTATCAGATTGGTACCAAGGAATGTAAATCGTCCCCGACGTGATTAAAGGAGGTACCAAAGACATGGAGATGTCCTCAATGGAATACGAATTGGACTATATGGCATTGGGGAAAAAGGTATTAGAGGAATAAAATGTGATAAGTGAATAGGGTCGAAAATACTGAACTGATTTAAATATCGAAACCAAAGGTAGTGACTATCTTAGACATGGCAAGTGAGATAGCTAAGATAAATGAGAACGTCAACTGATAGTCTTATCAAATCCGTTTACTGTCCTAAGTGATAAAGAGTTAACCAAATTAGTAACTGAACCACGGACTGAGAGTGGTTACTGTGATCACTCGATAAGTGAATTATTAAGTGGAAAAGTGTATGAGATATGTAGAATCATATGATTACTGTCATAGTGAACCGTTGATCGGGAATTTCGAGGACGAAATTTTATAAGGAGGGAGAATTGTAATATCCCACCCCTCCGGAAAGGTAAAATAGTAAAATTGGCATAGGATGGGATTGATAAGGAATAATCATTCTCTGTTCATGCATAATAGGATTGATACAGTATTAATTGTGTACATGGAATTACGGTAAATGCATTCATGACATTCCCCAGAATTGGGCCTAACGGTATTTTATTGTGATTAACGTGGTTATGGGATTTGAAAAATTATTCGAAAGGCCTTGTTAAGCGTTTTACATTTTTGGGATTTATAGGAATTTTTCTGGAATTTTCGGAGAAAATTTTGACCGCAAAATCGCCAGAATCGCCTAAACTTGTTTTGGAGTAGAAAAGGTGATTTTGTGATTGAAAATTTATTTGGAGTGCATTGTTACTGTTTTATAATTTTAGGAATTTCATTAATTCTCGAAAAATAATTGGGAAAATTCCAGAAAGTCCTGATTGGATAAAATCGCCAATGACAAACCGGTTGATTTTTGGTAGCGAAAGTTCCTACCCAATGATCTTGTATTATTGGGTATATTATTTTGGGATGAAAGTAGGATCATTGGGAGTAATTGAGTAGAATTTTGGATCTGGATTAAATAAGTATAATTTGACTTTTCTTTGAATTTGAAACCAATCAAATTTTGCCATTTAAAAGCAACATTAGTGCACCCTCTCATTGCTCTCTCGGACATGTGTTGAAAGAAGGAAGGAAAGATGATTTTGTGCCTTATGTATAGCCATCAAAACACACAAAACCAACTCTTCTTTTAAACCATCGATTTTGCTCTCTTCTCATCTTTCTCCATAACTTCAAGCTCCTCTCTTTGATTCCCTCAAAGCTTAAAGATGAGTTTGTGCATGCTTGAGAAGGAAAGGTTTGGTGTGGAAGTTAGAAGTTAGAAGTGGTTGTTGAGGTTTGAAGGAGGTTTTAAGTTGGTAAGTATTTACTTAAGTTTGATCTTTAAATGATGTTGCATATGGAATTAAATGCCATGATAGTATGGGGTAGTTAATATAAGGATTTAAAACATGTATAAGGTTCATGTAGGCATTAAAGTGTTGATTATTATGATTTAAAATAAGGGCATAAAGCTAAGTGATGACTGAATTGAAAGTAATGATATGATTTGATTTTGAATTGATTATGGATAATTAATTGAGTATCTGAATTGAGGATTTTAATGCTGTAAATTTTCAGTATTAACCCTAGTATCTGTGTGACTGGAGTAAGATTTAATTTGTATTTATTGTGATGTTTAATGATGTGAAAAAGGCATTGGAAGTGGTTGAACTAAGGTTAACCTTAAATCTGGAAAGTTGGAATTATAATTGATGTTACTGTTTTATTCATAACTTATTGTGTAGAAATGAAAATGAGGTAAGGTTAGTGGCCACTGAAACTTTGGGATGTTGGCTTTAATTTAGTGTGAAATAGGTGTTGTTGAATTTCAATGATAGAAGGGTGAAATTTTGCATGGAAAGTTGCTGTTCCATTGGCTATGAACAGTAACCGCAACCATGACATCTGAGTTTTGTTGATTTTTATGAATTAATTGAGATGGAATTAGGGAAAATGATCTTCATGGAAGTTGTAGCATATTGAATTATCTTTCCATTGCTACTGATCTTGCTATTTTTAGAATTGTGTATTGGGAGATATGAATTGATTACTAATGACTGGTTTTGAGCATTTTGGATGAAACCTAGCTTAAGTGTGATTTTGTGAGTTTACTGATTGGAGGCAATTTTAACATTTTAAGTGGACTGAATTGGTGTGAGTGAGCTTCTGAAAAGTTGTAGAGGAAAAGATTACCTTGAAAATGACATATGGTTTGTAAATTTTAGAATTCAGAATTGGGAGTTATGATTTTTCAAAAACTGACCCTACATTAGGTTATGAGTGGCTGATCATAACAGAAACTTCCATAACAATTTTTAAATTGTTAGAGATCGAATTGGATGTTGAGTGCTTCATGAAAATTGAAGTTTGAGATGTTATCTTTACAAGGATATAAAGTTCTGATTTTATTGACTTATATACTGGAAGTTATGCTTCTTGTAAGATTACTGCCCAAAGTGAAGGATTTCAGGGACAGTGACATTGAATGAATTAATGGACTGGTTTAGAAATAGAATTTGATTTTGGATTGTTCATGAAAGTTGTAGAGGACATTGTGAACTTGTTGACCATATTTTGTGGTAATTTATTACTAAGGAATCAGTGAGTTATGAAATTGTAAATGTACTGCTCTGTGTTGATGGAAATTGTGAAGGCAGAAGGTTTGATGGATTATTTGACACCCTTAGGGTTGGAATTGATTTTATGGTCTTCTTGAGAATTGTAGAGCTTTTCATAAGCTTTCCAATGAGGTATAGTGGGTATTTTCTGATTTGTGTGCTAAAAGTTAGAGTAGTTGGAAAAGTAGGATTGAAATCTGAAAAAAGGAAAAGGGCAAAGCAGAGGTGACTGCCGTCTCATGGCGACATATCGCCTCGAGGGCGAGATAATCGGGCTGGTCGCGAGGCGACGCCTCGCCTCATGAAACGAGGTGATTCAGCCTCGCGAGGCGACGTTAAGCCTGGCGAGATTAAAGAGGCTGGTCGCGAGGCGACGCGCCGCCTCGCGACGCAGATGAGGTGAAATCGCCTCGATGGCGGCGTCTCGCCTCATGAGGCGCATTTACGGAAATGTTTATTTTTTTAAATTTTATTTGGTATTAAATGGTACAATTGTTCTTTTGTCAATTTCTTTCCGTCCGACGTCCGATTGACTGATTCAGAGGCATCGGATTCGTTGAATATTTAATTTCATATTATGAGAAAACGGAAATTTTAGGCGGAATTTGGCGTAGCCCTATCGACGGAACTTGTAAACACTGTTTTATTTAATTGAGGACCTATAGAGGTCCGAATTCGCACCGTCGGCACTTATGGATTTCTAATTTTCATAGAATTTTATTATGGGAAAATATTGAATTAGGACCGGAATTCATGAACATGCATATCTCATCATTATGAGCACAAATTTCATATTTAGTGACTCGTATTTTTACGATTCATATAGAGGTCCAATTGGGCGTCGATTGGTGACGTCACAGAGGCTTTTCGGCATTAGCTCTAAGTAATAGGTGAGTAACCTAGTTGGTTTCTCAAATTTCGGTTGTGTACATGCTTAACGTGAATTACGTGCAAGGTGAATTGTATGATTTCGGCATGTATAAAAGTGGATGATTGTATTATATGATTTTACTCTTGAATGATACCGATATTGATAGATCGGGCTTTATAGCCATTATATCAACATCGCTATCTCGGGCTTTATAGCCATATCGTGGATTCATCGATACCTCGGGCTTTATAGCCAAACATCGTACATTTATCGCATCTTGCATCGCATGCATAATTGCATGATCGATAATGGACGTGCCCAAGTTGCTATTATTACCGATAAGAGCTTGAGCTCTCATATCAGTCTCGACCGCCTCGAGCCCGAGGGAGAAATCCTCGACGCGCCCCCACTGAACACCGATCGAGCACTTGGGCACAACATGAATAATCGGAAAGAGTCACATATGCATTGCATTTGCACAAATGACCGCTACGTGACATATCGCTTTCATAATGGTATGAATTATCGTGAATGGTTTTCATTCATGGACATTGTTATTGGCCATTTATTGGTAATTGATGATTTGGATTTGATCAGACGCCATGGGCATAATGCATGATTTGAGTGAACCATCGATGATGGTTTTCACCGAGTTCGCAAAACTCACCCAAAATTTGCATTTATTTTTCAGGTCTGAAGAATACCCGGTTGACACGGAGTATATCTACCGTGAGCGAGTAAAGGTTAGAGGTCGGGATCGGTTAGTTATGCGCATGAGTGTTTTAGTAGATTGTATTCGCAATCACCGTATAATAAGGCTTTATATTTTCTTGAGCCATTGTGGTATTAATGTTTTACTGCATTGACTGATTGTAATTATGACTGGATGACTGTAATAACTGAAACTGGTTTATATTAAACACGGATTTTATTTACTTACTGTGTTTGTCGTGTGAACATGGAATTAATGGCTCCAAAAAGAAAAAAAAAAGTGTATACTGAATTTTAAATTGACTGATGTAGTACGCCACTCTCGTGGGACACGGACTCGGATATCACCAACGATATCGGGTTCGGGTCTTACGGGTGTGGGGTGTTACATTCCCACTTTTACCCTGCCTTTGTCTTGTCCTTCCCATTATGCCCTCCTTTTGTCTTTAAAACTAACATCTTATACTTCTAACTCCTTAACTAATGATCATGGAAAAATTGAAGGAATTTGATAATACTTCCTTTTAGAAAAATGTTCCTCATTGTCTTAATTTTCTAATGACACCAAAATCATTCAATTTGGTTCAGAAATCTAAAAGCTATGTCGCAAACATTTCCAAACTATTTTTATACTGAAACAATATTTTGTGCTCAACTTCCATCCAAAAATTAAAATTCTTAGAGATTGAATTTAAACTCAGTTTTATTAGAAAATTTGTAGCTCTGTTTCTCTAGTTTAATCTAAATCAAGAATAATCTCATTTGGATAACTAAAGAAAAATTTATGGCTAAAACACCGAAGCATACTCAGTAAACATGTTTCAACTACATTTTCCAGCTTTTAACTTCCAACATTTCACATATAACCCATCTTGTACCTAAACCATCTTTTCTACTTCATTTCAAATTTAAGAATTTTCCTTTTCTTTACACATGAATAATCGCTAAAAATTTCTCATTTAATAGTTCTAACTTCTAAAAAAAGTTCAGGTCCAACACATCAGGCTACCAAATGCACTAGAATAAGGTACATGCTTCATAGTCTCTCTCTTTGTATCATTCTTTAGACATTAAGCTAAAGATAATATTTCACCATGAGATATTGGTGTTGCAACAGGTTTGCAATCAGTCATATTAAACCTTTGCAAAACTTGCTCAATGTATGCTCTCTATGAGAGACCTAATAAAGATTAAGACCTATGCTGGTGAATCTAAATACCTAAACCAAAAGATGTCTCACCAGGCTCCTTCATGTTAAAATGCTTGGCTGCCAAAATTTGCTAAACCTTGTGTAACATGATCAAATCATTTGAATCAAGAAGATATCTTCCACATATAAAAGTAGAAAGATAACCTTACTCCCTTTAACCTTGTAATTAATATAAGCATCTTTCATCATTATTTTTTACAATGTCAAATGAGATAACACCTTATCAAACTTTAGGTACCATTGTCTGGACGTTTGTTTAAGAACATATATGAATTTCCTCAGGCTACAAAACTAACATATAAACCATGTCAGCTTTGTCTTGACCCTGAAATCCTTTAAGTTGTTCCATGTAGACCTCTTCACAAATATCTCCTTTCAAGAAAGCATTTTTTATGTCTATCTGATATACCTCTATATCAAAATGAGCCACTATTGTCATAATCATTCTAAATGCATCCTTAGATGATACAGGAGAATAGGTAATATTAAAATCAATCCATTCTCTTTGAGTGAACCCTCTAATAACCAAACAGGTTTTGAACAACTTAAATTTACCTTGATGGTCCTTTTTGGTCTTGTAAATCCGTTTACAATTGATAGGTTTACAATTATGAGGTAAATTCACAAACTCCCATACCTTATCATGCTTCATGAATTGCATCTCATCCCTTATTGAATCCCGCCATAAATTTGCATAAAGTCCATAAACAACCTTTGTAAAGGTCACTAGATTTACTACATGTCCAATATCATAGTCTTATTCCCCTAAATTGACTATGTAATCAGATGAGATAACAGGTCATCTCACTCTAGTGGATCCTTTTAATTGAATTGGTTTAGTATGATCCTATACCTCAAGAATCTCAGTTTGTATAGGTATTGTTTCCTATCTCTTTACTGGTATGGTACTGAGACTTAGATCTACTATTTTTGATCGTATGAGTGATTGATATGAAATAACTATAGTATCCATCCTTTTATCATTTGACGGATGAGAATGAACACCCTCATCAGGATGGGATGGACCACCTTACCACAAACATTATGCCAAGAACTTAGCAATTTGTGTTTATACTCTTTTAAATCCTTCACCTCTATAGTAAAATATGTATCGCTTAGAGTGGTCGAGATATCCAACAAAGTAATGAGTGGAATAAGAATGCAACTTATCTTTATACGGATTATACAATCATACCTCAACAAGGCAGCTTTATACACAAATATAAGTGAGGCTAGGCTTCCACCCCTTCCAAATTTTAAAAAGTTTCTTTGAAATTGATTTACATAGGGCTCTATTAAGTATATATAAAGCATTCTTTAAAATTTCATTGTAGCGCCCCCTCACCATAGGGTACACACCGAGACGCCCGTGGGTCGTACCGACGCATATCCCACAGCAAGGAAGTGCTACCACTCGCAACTATCACTAAATACTCGCATGGAATCAATATAATTAAACCGCAATAAGCAAATCACTAAAATTTAAAACTCCAATTTCATTGCATATACACATTTATCAAAGGGGCTGAGATCACTGAAAAACCCTCGACAAACCTCCGGTAATATCCTGCTAAACTGAGGAAACTCCTCAACTCTGACACGTTCCTCGGAACCTCCCAACTCTGCACTGCCTCAATCTTGTGAGGATCCACCCGGATACCCTCACCAGACACAATGTGTCCTAAGAACACCACCTCATCCAGCCAAAATTCACACTTAGTAAATTTGGCATACAACTGCCTCTCTCTCATGATCTGTAACACAATCCTCATATGCTCCGCATGATCCTGTCTACTCCTCGAATACACTAGAATATCGTCAATGAACACAATCACAAACTGATCCAGGTAGGGCTGAAATACCTTATTCATCAAGGCTATGAAGGCTGCCGGGGCATTGGACAACCCAAACGGCATCACTAAGAACTCGAAATGCCCATACCTGCTCCTAAAAGCACTCTTAGGCACATCGGCCTCCGCTATCCTCAACTGATAATACCCAGATCTCAAATCCAACTTGGTAAACACTTGAGCTCCCTGCAACTGATCAAATAGATCATCGATCCTAGGAAGTGGGTACTTATTCTTGACAGTAACCCGATTGAGCTACCTATAATCGATGCACAGCCTCAAAGTCCCATCCTTCTTCTTCACGAATAACACTGGAGCTCCCCACGGCGAAACACTGGGTCTAATAAACCCCTTATCCAATAACTCCTGCAACTGAGCCTTAAGCTCCCTCAGTTCCACCGGTGCCATCCTATATGGAGGTATAGATATAGGAGCGGTACCTGAAACGAGGTCAATCTCAAACTTCGTCTCCCTATCCAGTGGCAAACCCGGTAACTCATCGGGGAACACATCCGAAAATTCCCTAATCACGGGAATATCCTGCAACATCTGCTCAATCTTGGTGTCCACCACATGAGCCAAATACACCTCACAACCACTACGCATCAATCTCAAAGCACTCATAAAGGAAATCATCCTAGCTGGCACTGCCTGACTAACGCCTCGAAAAACAACTCTAGGCTGACCAGGAGAATCTAGCATGACCTCATTGGTATAACAATCCATCACAACTATCTTGCGATAAGAAGTCACCCATCCCCAGAATCGATCAATCTCTCAAAGACAAAACTATCAGTCCGCACTCAACTCGCCGATCAATCACTATCGGACACTCCTTGCAGACCACCCAAAGCAAGTAGTACTACCCAAAGGTGTACTCACCGCAACCCACACCGCAATCTCTCCCTATCACAATGCGATCTACATGCCACATGCGGTGCAATAAAGAATGAGTGGATCCAGATCCATCAATGCATATGCTTCAAAACCGTAAATCAAGCATACCATGAACAACATCCGAGACTCTCGAGCCTCCCGCCGAGTCATAGCATAGACTACAGCACAGGGGATGCTTACCGCTACTCATTCCTCAGACCTCACTACAGATCTCTCAGCTCGGCCTCGGCCTCGACCTCGACCTCTCCAACCAGATCCACCTCCACGACTCTGCTGCACCGAGGTAACACTGCCTGATCTACCGGTCGCAGCAGACTGGGCCTCCACAGTGAAGGACACTCTCGGAGCTGATGGTCCATGGAACCACACTTGAGACACGCTCCGGTAAACCTCCAACACTCCCCACTGTGTCTCCTCTCACAATACTTACATAGCGGGATCATCTGACCTGAACCTCTAGCTCCTCCTCTTACCACCACTGGATGAGTAAATCGCCCTCTCGCCCAATCTGGATCGTCTACCTCCTCCAGACGACCAAGGTCCCGCTCGACGCTTCTTGAACCTCTACTAGATCGCTCGACTATCACTAGCCTTTTGCCCTAGGTCCCGATCCACCTCACTGACTCGCCTCAACAAGCGCTCAATCCTCACAATTACGCCTCACCAATAAATGTACCCATATCCGATCAGCTAACTGCACGGATCTCCATTTTGAGTCGCCCTCAAACCTCCGACACTGCGGACTCAAGCAATCAAAGCAGACGATAAGCCAACAACTCATTGAACTCGACCTCGTAGTCCGCCATCGACATCAACCCCGTCTCATTTCAAAAACTCCTGCATCTTCATTTCTAAATACACCTGGGCATGAAATTATCCTGAATGCCCTCGTAAAATCATCCCAAGTCAACGCAGGGCTGGAAGAACCGCCGGAGCGATCTTCCACCACTGAAAAGCCGAACCCTGAAGCAAAGACACTGCATAGTCAAAGCGCTCCTCAGAGTCGCAGTCCATCTGATCGAGGACTCTCTCGGTCCTCTCTAACCATCCTCACCTCTGCGAGTCGGTCTTTGCGCCAGAAGTCAATCGCTCCGCCACGCGCGATCTATCATACCTCCTCTCTCGTCTCACAGGAACTCTGGGAGGCAACTCATCAGAATGAGGCACAGGGGACTCTCTACTAGCTCCCACAGATCCTAAGTCAGCTGGTTGATCCACTTGCTCTCTAAGAACGGATGACCTACAACAACAAGAATCAGATCAATTTCCGCTTTTCTCACTGAAATTTAAGCCTAAAACACTCTATGCCCAAAAGATGTCAAACCATGCTCTGATACCACCTAATGTAGCGCCCCCTCACTATAGGGTACACACCGGGACGCCCGTGGGTCGTACCGACGCATATCCCACAGCAAGGAAGTGCTACCGCTCGCAACTATCACTAAATACTCCCATGGAATCAATATAATTAAACCGCAATAAGCAAATCACTAAAATTTAAAACTCCAATTTCATTGCATAATATCAATCCAAAATATAGACAAGTCTATCGGTCCCCTAAAGTCTCAATACAAGATAACCCAAAAAGGAAATTGATAAAAACGTCTATACTAGGTCATCCTCAAAAGTCGCCCGGTAAATCGACTTGTGTGTCATCGCTTCACTTGACCAAGAACTTCACAACAGAAAACGCCTATCTCGGAGCTAGAAACCTACTAACGCCGTGAAAAATATTAGCAATGCTGGGTGAGTTTGCGAACTCAGTGAGAAACCATCATCGATGGTTCACCCAACTCATGCATATACACATAATATATCGCATAGTACACTTTAACGCAGTTTAGAACACTGTACACAATTTACATATTTATACGATAACATAACTCAAACATATCACTTCACAATTGTCATACATCACACGCATTCTCAATTCCACTACGCAGTCAGATGCATAATGTATGCAATTTCTCATTTTATGTCATTGTTGTGACTGAGCGTTACACTTTCCCGATTCGGGCACTTTTCACAATGATAACAATTTTGGCAAGTAGGAGAGCCCTCTGGGTATGCACTATTGCCCACTCACTTTAGGGATAGGAGAGCCCTCTGGGTATGCACTATTTCCCTTTTTGGCCTTACGCCTATTCACTGATATTGAGCTTAAAGCTCTGCACACTGAATGCTTCAGTCACAACTGTTTAATTACCCTTTATAATCATGCCTAGCATGCACTAATACTTGCACAGTCACTAACACATATATTGTCACTTCACTCACTTGTCACGATCGGAACACTTACTCGTAACACTATACACTGATTCATAATCACAAGTATTCACATTAGCAACACATTCAAGACAATCACTCACAATCGTAACACTTACTCATATTTGCAGACATTTATCTCACATTTGTATCACTCACATCGACAATTGATTCACACATTCACAAAGACAGATTATCACACAAAGATCGAGGAACCAACTAGGTTACTCACCAGAATCTCCGAAAGTTCTCGCTGGAAGTCCCAAATGATATCCGTGGACAATCGATCCAACGGCGCCTCTATAATAATACAAACGCATTCTCATCACTATATGCTCAATCAATAAGATTCACTAATGCACATGTCTCACATTTAAAATTATATGATGTATGATCATGATTTCCAAATAGCTTTAGTCCCATTCCGCTTCTCTCGATTCACAACTAAAATTCACTACTCACTAGGTCAATAACATCCATAAATTTCACAAATCTCTCATTTAAACTCTAATTATACTCCAATTGATAATACATAACTCTTAGGTCACTTAAGGAACCAGAATCAACTCTTTTTCTATGATTGAGAACTCGCTAATTTAATTTCGAACTCTTATAATTTACCTCACTCAAAGAACTCTTTCTCTAGATCATAACAACTCCAAAATTACCCCAATTGGAGGTCTACAATAAAAGATATACCCTAAAAACTAATTCAATTTCTCTAAAATTTTGTCCTCGTCATGCGACCTCTACCCCTCGCCACAAGACTGAAAAGGACTTCGCCTTAATGGGAACGCGTCGTCGCAATGAACAACTCTTCTGCGCCTCGCCGCGGCGCCTAGCAATCACTCGTCGCGGCGTCTAAATTGGTTGCTCGGTGAACACGCCTTTTCTCGCCGCGGCGTGGCCCCATTACAGACGTCGCTACGTGCGACCCAATCATCTTCTCCGATCGTCATTTCCGCCATTAATACTCTTAAATCCTCCATAAAACACATTCAACTACCCCAGCTAACACATTAAATACCATAAATGCCATAAATAACCATAAATACAACATTAAAAAACAATAAACTTACCAAATCACAGATTCGATCGAAGCCCTAAAAATCGTAAACGTCCGAGATCCTCCAGCTCAAACTCCCACTGATTTCACTCTCAACCCAAACGAAAACATCATCAACTCTCAATCACAAACAAGGCCTTCTCAATAAGTAACAAACCACAAAATCCCCAAGGAGGAAAAGTAAGATCGTCGACGGGAGGAAGAAGAAATTGCCTTAGGTTTTTACAAAGTTAAAACCAAGAGGATTTGAACTAAGAACATTAAAAAGGGTTGATTTCAACCGAGACCCAAAATCTACAAGTCCTCAAATTCATTCAATCTCAGTCTCTAAATTTCAATGGCTCTTCACAATAATTCTTAAACTCACAAATCTAAATTTTCCAAGCCATTTACCACTCACTTTCGAAACCAGAATCACAATCATCAGTCTCTAAGTCATTTTCCCGGTTCGAACACATAACTCTAAAACTTCCAGAGAAATTCTCATAATTCCTCAAAAATATAAAACACTCAATCTCATACTCAATTTTCAATTTTCAATTCTCTAAAATTCAATTCTCACTCTAATACCACTATTCTACTCAAATTATCCCTAATTTCACTTTAAATCAAATCTAACTCAATTATCTCAAAATTCACAATTCAACTCATAATCACAATTTAAATGCTGGAACAATCATGAATGCATGTCACTATGTATATGCATGTGAAAAATGATCTATCTCAAAGGTCACAAAACACTCGATCACTAAATATGCAATCACGACACTACCCGTGCCAATATGCTCATCGCATCGGTAACGGGATGTTACATTCACCCTAAAGGTAATCAGGTAAATTATTCATGCTTTGCATTGTTCTCATCATGTCTTTTAAGGTATAATTCCTCCTTTCAACCACGTTATTTTTTTCAGGACTACTTAACATAATGAACAGAGCCATTATTCTACGTATTTGGAAAACAAATCTTTTTCTTGTCTTGAAATCCCATGTCTGCCATAATATTCACCTCCATAGTCAGATTTAACAATCTTAATAGACTTTCCCATTTGGTTCTCATCTTTAGCCTTAAAGATCTTGAATTTCTTAAGAACTTCAGACTTGTCTTTAAACAAGAGCACATATCCATAACTGGAATAATCATCAATAAATGTCAAAATATATCTTGAAGTACATAGTGTAACTTTATAAGGTCCACATATATCTGAATTTATGAGTTTTAATAAGTCAAAAGCATGAGTTGACTCTTTTTTCTTTATTTTGGTCAACTTACCCCTGCAATAGTGAACACATGTTTCCAATTCATCATAATCTAGAGTTGAGATAATGTTATCCTTAACCAAACCTTTTTTATGCCATAATATGTATAGCTTCTCTTTTATCAAGGTTCTCTTTTTAGTGACCTGTTTGGCAATATATGAAAAAGCATACATCTTACTAGGAATAAGATATATTTTATATAAGTCATATGACAAGAAGGCAGTGCCAATATGTTTTGCATTGAAAGATAACTTTACAACAAAAGTTTCAATGACAAAAGGATAACCTTCTTTATCCAAAACAGATATAGAGAACAAATGTTATCTAAAAGAGGGTATATAAAACGTGTCATTTATTACAAGATTATACTTGTATTAAAACAATCATCCCCTACAATGATGACATCAACTTCTCCATTATTTCCCACCATCAATTTTTCCTCCTCCTTATTTGGCTTTCTATTTTTCATAAACTACATTATGCAAGCAATATGATTAAAGGTTTCACTATCTAGCCACCAAGAACTTGATGTGACTATAACAAGATTAGACTCATAGATCATACAAGTCAAGGAGTTATCTGATAATTTTTGTCTTTCTTTCTAGGTTTTATACTTTTAGCAGTTTAGTTTCTTATGTCCCTTCTTCTTACAAAAAAAACACTTCATACTCGTTACAACATCCCCAAGACCACTAACAACACTAGGTTGACCAACACCTACATATGGAGGAATTTTAACTTTCTTACCTATAAATTTATGGGGCTTTACCTTTTCCTTCCCCTCAGTTCCTATTAAGGCTACATGGTTGTATTCTTCAACTTTTCTTCTTCAGCAACACTACATTTATATCCTAAGATTCATCTTGAGAATTGTATGTGGTAACCAAAATACCAAAATCTGATGGAAGTGTATTTAGAGATTTGGTGAATTATACAAGCATCAAGAATATAAATATTTAATGTCTTCAACTCAGTATGAAGGTAGACCATCCTAATTATGCACCCCTCTTGCTCCTGTATATCTCATATAGTACAATTCCTTTAATAAGGTACCTATTTTAGCATAAGATACCTTCTATCTCTGTGAGATATTATTGAGGAAATCCATTACTATGTTTGTTTCTGGAAATCCACTTAGCATATGGTCTATAATGGATCTCTTTATAGTCAAACAACACATCCTATTTGACCTTTCCTAGGCCATATATGCTACTCACTTAGCCTCTAAGCTAATAGATGTAGGTGCAAATTACCTATCCTTAACCATGACCATATCAATATCTACCATCTCCAACGCTTCCATTTCTTAAAATTGAAACTAACGAGGGTGGTTTCAATTGTGACATTGTTATTATTCACAAAGAAGGAGACTATAAAATTGATTATGTAATAATCATCACAAATGTAAGATAACATCGATGCTCAAAGCTACAAAATAGTATATGTTCTGAGCATCTTATCACACATATCGTGAAACATTTATGGGTTGAATACATACTGCGTGCATATAAGACCTCCTCATAAAAGCAATAAAAGTACACACCATTAACTTTTATAATTCTACCACCTATGGGCAAATAGATCTCTCAAACAACGACTTTCCTCCGTCTTTTGCCTTTTATGCGCATCTCAAAGTCTCACATAAGGCCAACACCTATGAGCAAAATAACCAAACACAATACCAGAGACATCTCCAAACATATAAGTAGAACAATTCAAATACTAACTTGAAAGGCCACTGTGATAACTTTATTCTCATTAGTACCTAAATAGATCCACAAGCACAAGGGTCATACCTGTATATTATCCTCACTTTCTTCTATATGAGAATATAATATGTAACAGTTTACCATTCATAAATGCAAAATCCTTATGCACAAACTCATTATCACATATTAGTGCTGAACAAATTATTAACAAACTTTATTTGAGAATTCATCATAAAGAAAATCTCAATCAGAGTGAGAATCAAGAGATACCGAATAATCCATACACCACATGAGATACCAAAACACATGTACCTCTTTTATTTCAAGTCTAATGCATGAAAATTCACTCAATGACGGCTTTAAGAACCATATTTAATTTTTCTGAAGTTAAACCTTAGTTATTATCAATATAATAAATTCAAAAAATTAAAAAAACTCATTTTATAAATTCGTAGAACCTTAAAAACTAACCCAAAATAACTTGAAGGATCATTTTGTGACTTTTTAGAAAATTTGAGTTTTTTTTGTCCTATAGTTTGTTGAAGTTAGCATTACGTGTGGGCTACAAGCGTGTGCAGCCTGACATGCCTTTGGATGCATTAGACACATGCACACACGAGCATAGATGCACTCTGCCTCCACTAGAGCATGTTTGACATGCGTGGTCACGCACAAATGTGTCAACTGCTTTTGGTAGGTGAGGTCCATGTGTAAGACATGAGTCTAATGTTGGCTCCCGCATGTTTATTCAACATTTTTCTCTCTAGGCATTAGAAAAAGGCCTTTTCGGTGATTCTTCACCAAAAAATCACCCTAAATTCTATTTTTCCAGGCAATGCTTGTTCAATATCAATTCAAACAACAAATATGCAATTTATATAAGTAAAAAACATATTAATTTCTACGATTTTCTTATAGAGAAATTCGAAAATCTCCATTCAAATTTATACAATCATAGAACGACTCTGATACCATATGTTATCTATAACACAAAATTTAATTTTAGACCTAGGATCAACCATGAACTTCTATTAACAGAGAAAATGTGATAAAAATACTTGTTTTGTTATCTATTGCTCGATGAACAAGCTCCTAAACTACTTGGACAAGCTCTTCAATGTTTGAACAAACTTTTAGAACTTTCAGTCAACCTTTATGAAAGTTATGTATCTTTATGTTTTTAACGTCGTTTAGTGCCTTTTTTAATATATGGGCCTTTTAACAGGTCAGCGAAATTAAACATCTATGAACTTACTTAAACAGACAGCAGAAGACCTTAGCAACCATTTATAGTAACCTTATATATAATCAACTCACGTTGATTAGGGTCTATTTTTTTCACTGAACTTCAGTCAATTGAACCAAATCCTTTATTGAGTTTTTTAATTATCTTTAATTTGGATCCAACTTGATTTTCTTAACCTTAATTTTATTAAAAACCCGTAATTAATAATTGTCCCTTTAACAAAATAACTACCAGTCAAATCCATGATAGCAACCATTATAGCATCCCATATCTGTATTTCACATACATGCATCACCTAAATATAACACAAATGAATGCTAAGTTCTTTCCCTTAACATAAGGCATCTTATTCAATTTAAAAAAAAAACAATGACAATAATAATCTTCCTTATTCATGGATCGGAAATTGGAGTTCCTATATTTGTCCCTTTGCTAACCTAACCACGTAATAGATGCAGCAATGGAGACGCCTAAGAATAGCTGTGGGGGACAATCTGACTTAAAAATTCAATTGACATATCAAACATATTAGAGTATCTTATATTAACTAAACATGAAATTTAAAAAAAAATTATAAGGAGTAATGGCCAACTAACTAAAATGTTAAAGAGTTTATAAGTAGTAATGGCCAACTAACCAAATGACAACTCTTTAACATTTTTATGTTTAGTCAATATGGGATACTCTAACACTCCCCTTCAAATGCAATTGAGACTGGACATCTAATTGTCACTTGAAATAAATGCAGCGGTAACTAGACCAAACCTCTAGAACTGAACATTCAGACGGATAACCGAAAAATTAAGAATTCAGACCAAACATATTCTGATATCAATTGTTACAGATCTTATGTTAGAATCAACTCCAAAAGCTAGCTTAAAAGGTGGGAGAACTTATAAGCTTATAAATCCCACATCAACCTCTTTTATTACTGATGTGAGACAATTAAAACGTAATATTTTACAACGCTTTACAGCCCATGCATTAGCAGGCTGGCTGTGCGTTATAGACCTTTTCTAGCCTCCGATAAATACTGCAATATCGGCATCACTACCCGTGAACGTAGTACGAGGACTTGAAAGAATAGTATTATCTCTGATATTATATTAGAATTTTTAATATAAGTTTTAGAGTTTATTAACAAAACTTGAGTTTGAATTAAAAATTAACCATTATCAAAATGATAAGAATTAATTATTTATTACCGGATATGAAACAAAACGTACTTCTTTTGCTGGTGGAGTAAAGATTTAACAACTCGCAAGAATCATTTTTGTACGCAGTTCAATGATATTTGCTGACTTAAACAATACAAATTCCAATGTGAACGCCCAATCTACAATGTCGGTATGTTGGTGTTTGCTGGAGGCGTAAAGATTTAACAACTCACTAGAATCATTTTTGTACGCAGTTCAATGATATTTTCTGACTGAAATAATACAAATTCCAATGTGAACGCCCATTCTACCCTGTCGGTCTCCTGGTGGCTCAAGTTCAACAACGACACGAAATTCGAGTGGTTTCAGTTCCATCTTTTTTCTTTTTTTTTTGTCCCTAACTTATGCTAGATTGTTTGTGTAGGCCATCCACTAGTAAACTGGAATCAATTCACACATTTCCTAGACTAGGATGTAGGATCACTCTGCCACTTTCACAAGAAATGGCTCCAGAGACAAGATAATATTTTAGATTTCATGTTAGAAGTATGAAGAGTTCTTTAGAATTTATTATTGATTATTTAGCCATAATTTCGTCATAGAAATGCATGTTATTTATAAATTATTCCGTAAAGTTAATTCAACAAGCAATTATGAGGATTAAAAAAAAAACTAAAGATTCTTCCTTCAGGTGGGAGATATCAACCTAAATTCCTCCAAAAATAAGTCACGTACCATCAACTGTGGTTAAAGATTGAGCAAAGCTAAAGATTCTGCCTCTAGACTGGACGTTGGAGGAAGAATCTGGCATGCGAGGACAAACTTATCCGAAGATCAATCTGATCACTTTGGGAGTTTGCCCACGAGCGGGGACGGTTCACCTGGGGACGTATAGGATGAACACAACTAGGATTAACCAGAAGAAAGAATAAGAAAAAAGGATGAACAAACAAAAACAAAATGAATTTAATGGGGTTCAATTTCAACATACAAGAGGAGACATTTATACTATTGATGATGTTACACGTGTGAGGCTAACTGTCAAGCCGGTAAGTTCATACATCAGAAACATTTGGAAATCTGCCACGTTTCACTTTCCATCCTAAGGTCCCATTTTTCTATTCTGGTTTCGTAATCCATTGCCGGACAAGCGTAATAATGTAACGATTCCTTAACCATGTTAAATAGGTTCCAGTTTCATTAGTGTTTAGTAAATGCCCACATCGTAGCTTCTGTGATTGTTTTTCCTTGTAATCAGATTCATAGCTTGGCATGTACAGCCAGAAAGTTGGAGATTCCCATACTTGAGGTCCCTAAAGCCACGTTGAAGTCGGTTGGTTTCTGCATCAGAGTTCTCCCCCTAATTTCTGCCAATATCTAGTTGATCGAAACAGCTGTATGGGATCTTCATAATTTCTGAAGCGGTTTGATAGAGTTCTCATATCATATCCAATTCCTTGGTTTTCTCCTCTCTTTCCCTCTTGGTTCTTCCAAAAGCTAGCAGCTTGATCTTCTTCAGAAAAAAAAGCTAGCAGCTTGATGTGTATAAACCCAGTTCCTGAACCATGATATATATCCTGACAAAGTTTTGTGTTTAGAGAGACAATCTGATTGCTTTCTGTTGATGGGTATCTCAGTCTCTCTACCTGGTCGCAAGTGGTGTATCATTTTATTAAACATCGCCTTTCTTTCAATAGCTAGCGCTTTCTTTGTTTCAAGAGTAAATTCCGCAGATTTTGTTCTCCTGAACAGTTACCCATCTTCCTATGTCACAAGTGGCAGAGCCTGCAAAGGTTTGCTAAGTCTAGATGATTACAAAGCCAAGTGCCTTTTCCTTCAATCACATAATTCATGCCTCTCAGAAGGTTATATCGACTATCTTCACATTTTCTATTGCAATTTTGGAAGATTTACCTTCTTAGGATACTTTTCCCTGTTTCTTTGGCTTCTGGTACTCTTCTACATGTTGGGAAACACAGCCTCTGAATACTTTTGTTCTTCACTTGACAACTTATCTAGCCTACTGAAATTGTCCCCTACGATTGCTGGGGTCACTCTTCTTTCGCTTGGCAATGGTGCGCCTGATGTTTTTGCTAGTATAGTTTCTTTTACGGATAGTGGGACTGGGGAAATTGGCTTTAATACGGTGATAGGTGGTGCTTCCTTTGTGACTTGCATTGTGGTTGGAGTCTTGAGCATTTTGGTGCATAAAAAACAGATTAAAGTCCATAAACGGGCCTTTGTTAGAGATATCTGTTTCTTCCTTTTAGTCCTTGCATCCTTCATTTTCATATTGTTCCAAGGTGAAATCAATTTGTGGGGTGCCATTGGATTTGTCTCCATGTATATTGTTTATGTGATTCTCGTGTATATGTCTCACATTCATTGGGAAAATGGTAGCAGAAAGGATACTGAAAGGCATGCTCTTTCATGTTGTGCCAATGACTTGAGTTTGCCCATATTGAGTAGCATGGAAAAAGGAGAGGTGGGGTTTGAGGAACAAGTTGCTTTGGAAGGGAGTAATGAAAAAGAAATGAAGCAAGGTTGCTTGTTTCAAAGATTATCAACTCCTTGTAGCATGCTTCTTTATATCCTCCAAATGCCTCTTTATTTACCTAGGAGACTAACAATCCCTGTTGTTTGTGAGAAGAGATGGTCTAAGCCAATTGGAGTTGTTTCAGCGACTCTGGCACCACTTCTCTTGTCTGGCCTTTGGATTCTTGAAGACCAAAATGCCAATTCCTCAGCGAAGCTAGTCGTCTCTGGAATTGGGTCCTTTTTGGGGATTGCGTTTGGTGTTTTTGCTTATGTGACAACAGAGAAGTCAAGTCCACCTAAAAAATGCTTGTTTCCTTGGCTTGCAACAGGGTTTGTAATGAGCATGACGTGGAGTTACATTACAGCTCAAGAATTGGTAGCGTTGTTAGTTTCCCTTGGCTATATTTTCGGTATAAGCCCTTCTATACTGGGGCTAACAGTTCTTGCTTGGGGCAACTCACTCGGGGATTTGATAACTGATCTAACAATGGCTATGAATGGTGGTCCTGAAGGTGCACAAGTAGCTATTTCAGGATGCTATGCAGGTCCTATTTTTAACATACTCTTTGGTTTGGGAATGTCAATGGTTGGTGCCTCTTGGTGCGTATACCCTTCCTCTGTTGTTATTCCGAGAGATCCATATCTGTTGGAAACAATAGGCTTTTTAGCTGGTGGTTTGATTTGGGCACTTGTAGTTTTGCCCTGGAGAAAAATGAAGATTGATAGGTTCTTGGGAGCAGGCCTCTTGGCTCTATACCTGATGGCTGTGTCTCTAAGGCTGATTCGAAGCGCAAGCGATGATTCATGACACAATCATTTACTGCCTGAACTCCTGTACAGTAGCTGAGCAATAATAGTTGCAATGATTTGTTTAAGTTCAACATGTACAGAACTGTAGACTCATTATGTAGTGTGAATAATGAAATTAATTTATCTTGTTCCATTATTGCACAAGGTTGAAACGTAGGAATATTGTGTTGTAACGTCATCGTACAGATGAAAAGAGCTTGTGCTTCAGAGCTGGGAGAACTGATACCTGATTGATCGACAAGTTCTGCGACTTTTTTTCTTCTGGATTTTGTTTGATTACTAAGCCTTGGACTTTTTGTAGGAGGGGACTGTTGTCACTGATTCTTTTGTGACCACAAAGTTACCCCCCAGGATTGATTTTATTTTACCATCAACTGAACTCCAGTCTGGTGTGAAGATATGTAATTATTGTACACTAGGAAACTCGGTTGATCCGTCTCCTTGTACATTGAATGAGGATCATTGGTGAGGTTGTCATGTGGGACCTCCTGTTATTATTCTGTTCTAATTTTGTTTATCCATCTAATAAATGGAGCCTACAAAGAGCACACCAAGTTTCAAAACAGCGGATCTTGCGTCTATGGGTTCCTCTTATAGGTATCTGTCAACTATAACTCTTTTATCATTAGAGATGACGGAAGACTTGAGAAAAAGTTTAAATTAACATTGCCAATGAAGTCATCATCATAAACTGTATAACTAACATCCAAATATGTTAATCAGGAAGGATTAGGATTAATAACCAAGCCAGTTTTCGACAAGGCCAATGAGATGAGAAAGTGACGGAATCCATGACAGGCTTGCAATGTATTGCAATTGGAAGTAAATTAAAGATGACAAAGCGGAGTTCATTTTCACATGTTCCTAATCACATTGAACACTTGTGGCAAAAAATTGGAAGAAGCTAGGTTTTATATGGGTCTACCTGTGCTCGTGTCTCATATGTTGGCATAATACTCCGTTAGCCAACAGCAAAGATTGGTGATAGGTTCCAGTCAATAACTGCTTGAACAAATGAAAAAAGAAAAACAAAAATGCAAAATTCTACTTTTGGTAAGAATAAATTAGCAACTTAAGTTGGCGCTAAAAATATGCAAAATTCTCATATTGCATGATTTACATGATCTACTTGTATTACGTTTTCCATATTCCATGATTTATACAATCTACTTGTATCGTAACATCTCAACATTGCCCTCCCCTTTTACTGCAACCTTGTCCTCAAGGTTGAAGTTAATTGTAGCTTGACTTTCATGCCTTTCAACGATATCCTCCACACTATTTGCATTGTCTCCTTCCAACAAGACTGAAAAACCAAAAGGGTTCATTGTTTCGAAGACTTTCCTTAAACTTCTTTAGCATGAACAAACTTAAAAGCAAGCAAAATCAAAATAATAAAAACAATAGAGATTTGGTAATGCAGTTCTATACACTCTGCGTATATCTGTGGAGCCCTCACCCAGATTAATACTTTCAGAAAAGTATAATAGATTCATTTACACAAGATCTTCTTGGAGCAACATCGCTCAAACCTTATAACTATCTCTCAACTTCACTGTCCATGAAAGATTTTCACACCCAATAACACGACCAACATGTGTTAACCTTGTTAGAGGATTTTCCTAACTACTTTCACTCAAACAATAGTTAATAAATATAAAGAAAGACAACTTTCCAAGTTATTAAGTTTATCCAAAATAGATCCGATGATGCACATACAGCCACGATTCACCAACACCTGAGACTCATTAATGTTTTCTCAATAAATCAAAACATGTGCATAACACCACTGACTCACCAACACGTTGTACTGTTTTAAGTAAATCCATTCTCTCACACACACGCCTTCTGTTGCCGCACACACATACATTCAAATTCACCGTAGCTCTCACCCCCAAACACATTATTCAGCTAATCTACTTATGTGTGCGGCAAGTAGTATATGTTTCCTGGACACATAACGCACATCACATCAATCTTGCACACTAACGTTGGCAAATAGACTTCTACTCTCAATCAAAGATGTGGGCAACAATCATTGTAGAGATTCACGGTAGATGCCTTTTATTAATGTGTATGACACAAACTCAATTAATTAAAGAGAGTCCACCTTGACCACGCAATACTAACATCCCAATCTCTCAAGTGTCTCGCTATATAATTAATTCCAATATCAACATGATAATTATATCTTTTATATCCAATTAAAATGTCAAAACTAATTAAAAGATATATTTAATATATCCTAACAATCTCCCTCTTTTTGGTATTTTTGTCACAACCCTAGAACTTCACATAAATAATCATAATTGGACATATAACGATGAAATTCTTGATGCTCCCCCTCAATGTAATATTCAATTACATATTCCATAATCATAGACAATTATAGTCAACAAAATATTGAGAGAAGAAAAAAAATATAGACAGTCTTATATGAATTGTTTTCTCCCCCTTTGAGACAAGATATGCCAAAAAGCCGAAGTTAAAAAGCGCTGGAGAAACAAAGAACTCACTGCTTCAAATTATGAAGAGCATCAGTAGCTACTTGAATAATACCTTCAATCCTCTCAATTTCAGAAAATAGAGCTATAGGAGGATTAACAGTAGATGTCCCTGTGGTATCTGAGGGACTCGTAGAGGCATATGACAAATCCACCACCCGTGGTTGCCGAAAAATTCAGGGAGATATATTCATCAATGCCACCAACTCAAACATGCTCAACTCAATCCTGGGAACTTCATTAACATATAAAAATTGTGAGATCAAGCATGAAAAATATAATAGAGAATGTGGCTTACTCTCAATAGCCAGCATTGCCTCAATAATAAGACAACCAAGGTTGAATCTCACGCCTGTACTGATCGCATAAAGTAACTTGGCCTGTGCCAGATAGATAGTCACAAAATGTGTGCTTGGCATACAATTTGCCATAATCAATTTAAACAGCACAAAATATTTTTGAGTCAACATGGATGAACGAAGAACAGAACTAGATGGCCACGTCTTCAATTTACCCCCAGTTAAAACCATAGCAATCAAGTCAGTTGACACGGTCCACTCATCATCTTATAGCAGATCACCAATCAAGTTATCAAAACTCATAAACAAATTTAAACGAGTAGCGTCAAAATTAACTACCCGACCCCACACATAGACAACTCCATAAGACACAGCATCCACATTCAGAATATCACAAGTTAAGTTAGAATAAAATTCCTTTACTAGATTCAAGTCATAATGCTTCGGGAGAAGTGAAGCTTGCAACAAAGTGCGCTCCGATAATAACGTATGCAATCCATATTGCTAAAATTCATCTATCCGTGAAGGTACTCCATTTCTGCTCTACTGCGAGAGTGTAAAACTTGAACGAAATGGCATTATCCACTTTCAATCTGACAAAAGAATGACAACAAGGCAAGCGTACGGTCTTCTGACATTTCTCCTTTGTACACTTCACAGGAGTCATAAGAGGCACTGGTGGTGGAGCAGACGCAACAGGAGTTGCGTTAGAATCTGAAACTGATTCTTCAATCATAGACCTTATTACTTGGGTAACATCATAAACGTGATCGTCTTTATCCTGGACGGAGGGCATGTCAAGAATGTCAATGGGCGTTGCCAAATAAGACCTAGCCCCGGTAACATTTCTGTCAAATTTTGGATTTAATAGTAAGCGACTTGAGCGTCGCATTGGAGCTGCTACCTTTTTCTCAGAAACTAAAGACAAAACCTTCTCCTTGTTCTTTCCCATACTCCAACCACAATCAGCCAAACATCAATAAATCAGTAATTGCCAATTATAGTTGAGTTCAACAAGCCAGGAAGTTTCAACCTCAATAAGTCAATTCCAATCGCAATTAACACAAAAATCAACTACAGTCAGTCAAAAACCCAATCTGCAATCAACCAAAATCCAACAACTAGCAAGCATTCAAACTTCAATCAGAAATCAACCACAAACAATCAGAAGCCACAATCAATCAAAACTCAATCAGCAAACCAGTAGGCTTTAACTTCAATTTGTCAAATCCAACCACAATCAAGCAGTTAACAAGTCAATAATAATAATAATAATACCAAAATGGGTCTTGTTCCATGGTGAAACAAAATATCCAAAGTTGAGTCCGTGAGATGAGAGACACCACTACAGTAAAATGGTGCAAGATATTCACAATAAATCAGTACTCACGAAGAGGAAGACACTACTGCAGCAAAATGATGGAGGAGGTCGAAGACGAAGATGGCAATGTATTGATAATGAACCTAATCAAGATTGTAGGGTGTGTCGTGGAAGACAAAACTGAAGAGGAAAGAGGCTGGACTACCGTCGGACGTTGAAGAGTCACGATTATGGCCGTCTGGAGAGAAAATGTGAAACTGATAAATTGAATGATGAGAAGAACAGATGTAGGGGGAAATGATGACTTCGTGTGTAGTGAAGGAGTAGATGCAGAGATGAGAAGCATGACTTCGTGCGTGGTGAAGGAGTAGATGCAGAGATGAGAAGCGTGACTTCGTGTGTGGTGAGTGAGATGAAGTAAAGATATTCTTGCTTGGAGCTGCGGTGGTATAAGGAAGGAAGGGAAAAATAATTAGGGATTTTGAATCTCTCAGATAAAGACAGCCCTTTTTAAAAAAACTATTTTTTTCTTTTTCTTTTTCTCTTTTTAAATAAGATAAACTAGTATTATAGGGCACAGAGTTCCAAAGCTCCTCTGAGAAGTTCAAGCTTTACTACATCAAAAGGTTTTTTGAAAATATCCGCCAACTGCTTTTCGGTAGATATATGTAATAAGATGACTGTTTTGCTTTCCACTATCTCTCGAATAAAATGATACCGAAGATCAATGTGTTATATTCTTGAATGCTAAATTGGATTCTTTGAAATATCTATGGTACTTTTGTTGTCGCATAAAATAGTCAACTCATTCTGATCATTCCCATAGTCTTCTAGCATCTGTTTCATCCAAAGAAACTGTGATCAACAACTGCCTACAGCTATGTATTCATTCTCAGCGGTCAATAGAGAAAATTGAATTCTACTTCTTGCTATACCAAGAAATCATGTTGTTCTCTAAAAAGAAACAACCTCCTGAAGTGCTTTTGCGATCATCTAAATTTTTAGCCCAATCCGCATCACTATATCCAGCTAAATAAGATGTCGAATATGATATATACCATATCCCAAAATTTGATGTTTTGCTTACATATATGATAATCCTCTTGACTGCTTTCAGATGTGCTTCTTTCGAGTTGGCTTGATAGCGAGTGCATACACCAACATTGTAACAAATATCTAGCCTACTTGTAGTCAAGTATAATAAACTGCTGATCATACTGCGATATAAACTATCATCAACTCTTTTCCCATTCTCGTCTCTATTTAGTTTCGTAGATACACTCATAGGTGTTCTTGCATGTCTGGCATTCTCAAGACCAAACTTCTTTACTATGTTGTTAGCATATTTGGTTTACGATATAAAAATTCCATCCTTCATGTGTTTCACTTGCAAACTTAAAAAGAAATTCAATCACCAACCATACTTATTTCAAATTCAGATGTCATTAGCTTGACAAATTCATCGACCATCTTTAGATGTGTAGCTCCAAACACAATATCATCAACATAAATCTGAGCCATCACAAAATCAAATTTGAACTTTTTAATAACCAAAGTTTTGTCAACACTATCTTGTTTATATCCTTGCTTAATAAGGTATTGAGTGAGCTTTTTGTACCAAGCCCTTGGTGCTTGTTTGAGATCGTAAAGAGTTTTTTTTAGCTTTTAGACGTGATCTGCATGGGCTGAATCAATGAATTCTTTTGGTTGCTCAACAAACACTTCTTCCTGTATAAATCCATTCAGAAATGCACTCTTTACATCCATATGATAAAGTTTGAAACCTTTTATACATGCTATGCCCAATAATAATCTAATCAATTCAAGTCGTGCCACCGGTGCAAAAGTTTCGTCGAAGTCGATACCTTCCACCAGAGAGTATCCCTGAGCCACTAGCCTTGGTTTATTTCTGATGACATTATCCTATTCATCTGTTTTATTCCGAAACACCCATTTTATTCTAATTACATTCGTATCCGATGGTCTTGGCATTAACTCCCATACATCATTACGTGTAAATTGAATCAGTTCATCTTGCATAGCTGCTATCCAGAATTTATCTTGTAGAGCTTCTTTAACATTCTTTTGCTCGAATGAAGATATGTAGTACAAGTATCTTGCAAGTTGTTGATAATAAACCCTTTTCTTTCTCTTTTTTTTTCCTTTTACTAACATCTCCAAAAACATTTTTTACTAGATGATTTCTTCGAAATCGAGATGAAAAATCTCAATTCAAATCGGCTTCTAGTGTTTTGGTTGATTCATCTTCCAAAATAACTGAAAGCTCTTCAGTTTGCACAGTTACTTCCTCAACAATAACTAACTGCAGATCAGTTCCTGCAGTTACTTCCTCAGCAGCAACTAACTGTAGATCTAGATCTGGCCATTTCTTGAAGTGTTCTATTTTTCCTTTTGTCAACTCCATTTTGTTGTGGAGTTTTGGGTGCTAAAAATTCTTGTAAGATGCCATACTCATCACAAAACTCATTAAAACTTATATTCTCAAATTCCCTTTCGTGATTCGATCGAATTTTCAATATGGTCAAAATTTTCAAATTCATGACCTGCACACATAGGTATATAAAAACCTTGAACGTATCTGATTTTTTTTCAAAAATGATACCCAAGTATATCTCGAATAATCATCAACACAAGTTAGAAAGTATTTCATTCCACCAATGCTATCCTGTTGTATTAGACCGACCAAATCCATGTGAATTAATTCAAGTATGCGAGATGAGGTAACATGTCTAACCTTTTTATATGGCACTCTTAGTTGTTTTCCTATTTGGCACACACTGCAAATTGATTTTCTTTCTTTGTTCATTTTGGCTAGACACTTCACAGCATCCAATTTTGTCAATTTGTTGATGAGATCAAAACTTAAGTGCCCAAGCCTTTGATGTCACAAATCAATGTCATTCTCATGAGTAGTTGACTTACACATAGTCATGACTTGCGACATGTAACAATTGTCAGCTGATCGCTTACCACTCACGATATATTCTCCTTGTTCAGTAAGTACCTTGCATTCATCACTTGTAAATTTAACTAGCAAACCATCATCACAAAGTTGCCTTATACTTACCGAATTGGCTTTTAATCCATCGACATGAAACACATTCTTGAGAAGAGGCAAACCTTCTATGCATAATGTTACCAATTACGGAAGCTTTCTTTCCATCACTGAAAGTCACATGACCATCCATACAATTTTGATAATCAGTTAAGTCATTTCCCTATCATATGGTGTGAGCATCCACTATCAAAATACCAACCATGTTGCAAAGTTGCTTTCATTGATGTACAAACTACAAGAGCTTGCAATTCACTTCTTTTTACCTAAGTAGATTTTGGTACTGATGATTGATGTTGAAATTTTGTGGAGAATGTATACTTTTTCGGCTTTGTCTTCTTTAAAACAATATCTATATCAAATGATAACATCTTGGCCTTATATGCCCAATAACTCCACAAAAATGACATGTGGGTATAAATGTTTGACTCTTTTTCAATGTTTCTACCTCCTGGGCTGATCTGGACATTTCAAACTTTTCTTCATTCACTTTTGAGCACTCGCCTTTATAGCCTATGCCTTCAAAATTTCCTTTAACCTTACCGGTTTCTATTAACTTATCTTGTTTTTCCGTGCCTCCATTCAACATTCTCAATCCCTTTTCAATACTTATCAATTTTATTCTAGCTTCATCAAGCTCATCCAACGTTAACATCAGCTTCTTTTCTAACTCTTGTATGGTTTTCTTCATGGAAAGATTATGTTCTTTCAATCTTTCATTCTTTTTACACGTTTTCACCCATTTTTCATACATAGCTTTGTAATCCTTGTAAATATTCCATTTTTCATCATCTAGGCCACTTCCATCACTGTCATAATTTGATATTGGATCTTGAGTTGGATTGTTTTCGAAATTTTTTTATTTTCTCCTTTTTTCGGCCTTCAGTTACTTCTTTCTCCGTTATTGTTAAGTAAGTGACTGGACTTTTGCTATATAAGGCAACCAACGCAACACTATTCGCTATTTCTTCTTCATTACCATATTCACTCTCGAAACCATTCTAACTCCAGGTGCTTGTGAAGGATTTTCCTTTTCTCTTCTTCAAAGTATTGGCACATTCGGATTGAATGTGTCTGAAACCTTGACATTCTTGACATTGGATTCTTCTTGCCTTCCATTACACTTTTTGTTTCTTAACTTGTTATCTTGGATTGTTACTTATTGAACTTCCGTCATATTGTCTAAAGTCAGGTTTGTCCTCCTTCATTCTTTTAAGCCATTTACCAAAATTTCATGTGAGTAGTATCATGTCTTTGTTTTCATCTTATTCATCTTCCGCATCGTTCACATTTTTTTTTCCAGTTTTCACATGTGGTGCCAACCCTTTACTTCTTTCTTGCTACCTCTTAAAAGATTCATCTCAAAGTTTGTAAAGATTCCAATAACTTTTTCCAATGACAGATTATCAATGTCGTGACTTTCCTCTATTGTTGCAAATTTTGGAATAAATCTTTGAGGTAGCGATTTCAACGTTTTCTTGACTAATTTCACGTTGGAGTATTTCTTCCCTAGTTGATGAGCCTGATTTGTTATATCTCGCAATTTTTCATGAAAGTCTCCAATAATCTCATTCTCGTCCATCTTTAGCTTTTCAAACCGCACAGCTAACATATATAGTTTTGATGCTATCATGAATTTTGACTCTTCATGTATAGTTTGCAAAGCATCCTATGCCTCTTTTGTCGATTCACAAGCTGAAATCATTAAGAAGCGTCCTTCATCAACAACACTGAATATCGCATGCGTTACTTGTGAATTTCCCATTGCACTTTCTTCTTCAACTCTTGTCCATTCAGATGAATCTTTCTGAATTGTCTCTCCTTTATCATCAGTGATCATTGGATTCGTCCAACCGTGTACTACCGAATGCCAAGCTTTCGTGACCTGAGCTTAGATGAAGACTTTCATTCATGATTTTCATGCTGGATAATTAAATCCATCCAATAATGGTGGTCTGGTGATTGATAAACCTTCTCTTGTAGCCATGTCCGCAAAACTAGAATCTGCACTAACTTACTACCAAGTTCTGAATCAGTGACTTAGCTCTAATACCAATTGAAAAATCAAAGGGGTTAATTGTTTCGCAAACTTTCCTTAAACTTCTTTAGCACAAACAAACTTAAAAGCAAACAAAAGTAAAATAATTTAAAAAAAAACACCAGAGATTTGATAACTCATTTCGACACACTCTATCTATATCTGTGGGGCCCTCATCCAGATTAATACTTTCATAAAAGTACAATAGATTTACACAAGGTCTCCCTAGAGCAACATTGCTCAAACCTTATAACTATCTCTCAACCTCACTGCCCGTGAAAGATTTTCACACCCGATAACACGACCAACTTGTGTTAACCTTGTCAAAGGATTTTCTTAATTACTTTCACTCAAACAATAGTTAATATATATAAAGAAAGACAACTTTCCAGGTTATTTAACTCCTCCAAAATAGATCCGACGTTATTCAACTCGCTTCCAAGATGCACATACAGCCACGATTCACAAACACCTAAGACTCATTACGGTCTTCTCAATAAATCAAAACATGTGCATCACACCACTGGCTCACCGACACGTTGTATTGTTTTAAGTAAATTCACTCTTACACACACACTCCTTCTGTTGCCACACACACACCAATCACTTCACCGTAACTCTCACACCCAAACACATTATTCAGCTAATTTGCTCATGTGCGCCGCAAGCAGTATATGTTTCCTGGACATATAACGCACGTCACGTCAATCTTGCACACCAACATTGGCAAATAGACTTCTACTCTCAATCAAAGATGTGGGCAACAATCACTGTAGAGATTCACGACAGCTGCCTTTTATTAACGTGTATGACACCAATTTAATTAATTAAAGACAGTCCACCTTGACCACGCAATAGTAACATCCCAATTTCTCACGTGTCCCGCCATATAATTAATTCCAATATCAACATAATAATTATATCCTATATGTCCAATTAAAATGTCAAAACTAACTAAAAGATATATTTAATATATCCTAACAAAGAGTAATTAATGACCCCTGCACCTGTGTCTAGGTGTAAATTTTTCATTACAATGAAAGTAAAGCCTTTGTGCACGCCTCTTCTGTATTTCTTCCCAGGACAATTGTTTTGCTGTAGGCACAGGCTGTGGAGGTTGAACAAACTTTTGTTCCCTAATTAATTGCTCGTCTCTCATTTGCGCCAAACTTATGGACTCCTTCAATGTTTTGGGCTTGAACATACGTATTCCATCAGCAACTTCAGGTCTCAACCCTCTCATGGATGTTCCTACTAGTCCCTTTTAAATCCATCCCTGAACTTGGTTGCCCAATCATTCAAATTCTCTTTGACAATCTTGCAAGGTTCCTGATGGATTTTAGAAAGTGCCTCGTTGAAATCTTCACATTCCGTTAGCTCGAACCTGGTCCAAAGTTCTGACTGAAAATTTTCCCATGTCACTTGCTGCCCCTCATCGATGTATGTCTTGCGAAGCCATTGTCACCATTGGTTTGCCTCACTTTCAAGGTGGAAGGAGGCTAAATGAACTTTTTGCGAGTTTGAAGTTTCTTGATGTTAAAAAAATTGCTCCACACGACTAAACCATTTAATGGGGTCGCCGTCGGCAAATCTCGGGAGTTCAAGTCTTGTGAGTTTAGAAAAGAACATCTAGCGTCCGTCCTCTACAACCCCTTTGATTCCTTTTTGGGTGTTTGTGGGTCAACCATGGGAATTGCTAGCAGATCCTTCCATTTGAGAAAGGACTACATCAGATAACCGAGTAATCGCTTCTTCCATTGAATGAAGCTTATCGGCAAGACCTTGCTTCATTCTACTCATTCTGTCAAGCAAATTGCCTAGACCTGCTTCAAGATTCTCGACTTGTTCTTTGTTCGTCAAGATGGCTCTGATACCAATTGATAGGTCCTAGTGAAAACCTACTAAAACAAACGAAAAGAGAAAAGCAAATATGCAGAAACAAATATGTAAAATTTTACTTTTGGTGAGAATAAACCAGTAACTTAAGTTGACGCTAAAAATCCCCCTTAACATTGACAATTGAAACATTTAAATACGAAGTTTGTAGCAACAACCTTAGTCTTAACTACAAGGAATTCTAAATACTAAAAGTACTCCACTAACGACTAATAGGTAACATGACCCACTAAACAACTAGATTGACCAATTCACAAGAAAAAAATTGAAGAAAAAGGTTTGTCCCACGTTTCTCATATTACATGATTTACACAATCTACTTGTATCATGACACCTCAACAGTTGGTCCCAAGTGAATGGCCATAAATATAGTTTGTCGCATTGCTTTGTTCTGACCTTGACATCACTGAAACTTACCTAGATTTATCTACTCGACAGTGTATTTTTGGTTTAGATAATCTCGATATCTACCGTGATATGTTCTTAGTAGGTGCAGTTTAATGCAATATGTAAGAGAGTTTTATTTTTGGATGAGTCAAAGATGTCCTCCAAGTTTACTTGCCCTCGAGAATTATGTTGTCAACTTTATGAGTTACTTTAAAGGTAAGAAGTGTTTCTTACAATTATCGTTGAATCCACTTCAACTTTACATTGACAATTTCTGCCATGACTTAGATCTCCTAGTTTTATGCAGCCCAACAAAAGCATATATGTTTCCCTCCTAACCAACTGAATGTGTTGATTCAATGTTACATTACACACACTATGGTCATGTAGTGTTGATGAAATTGAGAGGAATGTTGATATTTATTGTTAAGATATATGTTATATATCTTATCATTTAATTTTGGCATTATTAGATAATTGGACCTATAAGATAATGTAGCTTCAAGATTTATATTGAATTCAATTGGGTGATGATAGCTGAACCATGGCTTGGTGTGATTAAACAATAATTCTGATTTGACTTGGATTCAAATTGATGTGGTTGCTACACTTATGGTTGTGAAAGAATTCTACACAAAATGAAAGTCTATTATTATCACGTTGGTGGTATATTACGTTGGTGAGAGTCATTGTGTACTGTTGGATGGTGTGGATAAAAGATAAGGGAAATTTGTTTTCCGTGGACTTTGGTGGATAGCAGCATAAGGAAATTTGTGTTGTGTGTAAGTCAAGGGCCTTTGGTGTATCCTGCATGGGAGTCTTGCAATAAAATGGGTAGTGGGCATTAAAGTGAACATGGTGTGTGTGAGTATTATGTAAGGGTGGTATAACAAAGGTGAAGAGCGTTTATTAAATACTTGAAAAAAAGCAACTACATATGGTGATCACCGTCTGTATCTAATCTCAAAAAGAAGGCTTTGCTTTAGTTATAGAACATAGGATTGTTGATGGCGATTCTTTGAAGATTTTCATGACAACTTAGCTTTTGATTGGAGTTTTGATGCCTAACAAAGTTGCTATTCATTACGAAGGAGTTGGAATGGTGCAGAAGGTATGGTGACTAGTCTGCCTTGGTAATCAGACGTCATGAGCTAATGTTCGTTGCCTAGCTCTCAAGATAACGTTGTTGGAATTTTTTAGAGTTGTGGTTTCGTGTTAGTATTTATGTGAGTCAGCTCATTGTTGTTATGACAACTTTCAGATATATTTCAGTAGAGTTTAACCTTTTAGAAAGTTGTTCTTCTCTTTTATCTCAAGTTTATTATTGTTTTATTCTTAGTTGATTGATCACTTAAGTTATTTATTTCGTATCTTTATTATCAAATATTGTTGAAAAAATCCTCTGTTGAGATTAAGACGAGTTGATCGTGTTATTGGGTGTGAAATTCTTTCACGGAAAGTGAGGTTGAGAGATAGTATCAAGGGTTAAGTGGTTATGCTCGTCAAGAAAGTTAGGTAAATCTATCATCTTCACGAAAGTATTGTTCGGTAAGGACCCTGCAGACGTAGGTAAGATGTGCTAAACTGCGCTATCAAATTTTTAGTGTTTTTTATTATTTCATTTTCTATTTCTTTTGTTTTCGTTTGTGCTAGAGACATCTACGATAAAATTGGAAAGTTTGCGAAACTACTAACCTTATAAAGCTTTTCATTTATCACCAAGTAAATTACATGGTTTTGTAATACCTTTTTCGAGAAGATCTTTTAACCAACTATATTGAGAATTACTGTATACGAGTAATACCAACAAATATGGCACTACAATTAATCAAGTTTATGGCAAAACAGGATATAAACACAACCAAAATTCTTGGAATTAAACTTCACAGTAACTAAATAGTTCGTCACTCAAAAATAATGAACAGAAGGTTTTAATGTTGTCCAGCGGCACAATCTGCTGCTTCGACTTGTAATAACCAAGTCAGGGATAGCTTGTTCCTCTTATTAAGTTTTTCAATTGCTTTAAATTTGCAGCAGCTGACGCAAGTGATAAGGTTTTTGTTCTCCAGTTTTAAGGTCAACCGCACCAAAGTGCTTCATGGTATTTGTGTTTTTTACAATCTTATTATTTGAATTTAGCATAATAGATGTTTGTCATTTGTGGAAAATTAAAAGTCAATTTTATATACCTTAATGACAAAAAAAAAAACTTATTATAAAGACATGCTACAAAATTTTAGTAGAATAACACTTTTGGGAAGAAAAAAATATAAGGTGCCTTTTGCAGTAATTTTTAAATCCAATTGCTTCACGCTAGCAAAAATACGGTAAATAGTTGTTTTTCTATAAATTAATCCCTTTAATTACTCTGGAATTTTATCAAGAGTTGCTGAACCTCAAACGTCAATGTTGAAAAGCATTCAAGTAAACTATGTCACGCCATTTAACAAATAAATCTTTTGGTGTACCAAAATGAGTCTTATGCTGGAAGTTCCCCTTTCCTTTACCCTCTTCATACATATACGTGTAGAACGAAGATTAAAGAAATCATTAATGTTACTCTTTCGTTCTCGAGTCGGTTGCTTTAAAAAAAAAAAAAAAAGTAATGGACCAACATTTCACTAGTAAAGTGACAAGCCAAGGAAGAAAGAAAGTTGTTGGTCAATACCCTCAAAGAAGAAAAATACAGAATCCAAAAACGAAGGATTTTCATCCGTTTCAAACTATTGGTTGGGGAAAGTACTTCATCCTGAAAATAACCAAAATCCAACCATCTATTTATATGTCTGTATTATTTTACAATGCTCAAGTCAAAGCTATTAATTGATTGGAAAAGTGAAAACAGAGCTATCAAAATTCAAAAGACCACTCAACCCTTTAGCCACCTAACTTTTTAATTAAATTGTACGCACGTGTCTGTCCACCCAGCAAGTTGATGAGCGACAGGAGGACCAACTTGGCACCAATCAAAAGTTCAAGGACCACAAGATTTATGGAACTTGTCCTTATCCTGGATGTCGCTCGTTAACCTTCTGCAATTTAGTTTTTTTTTAATAGAAAATTCAAATAACCCCCGTGGCTTTTCATTTCAGTTACCTAAATAATTCAAAGACAAATCTATGGAACTGAAAGAAAAACATAACTCTCCGTCTCCCCAACCAACCGCAGCAAGCTAACCACACAAATTTGTCGGAGAACGTTTAGTAGTAAGAACGCAATCGTGAAATTGTGCTGAGTATTGAGTAGCACCACAAGCCAATTTGCAAGAAATGTCCAAACTGGATGTGACAATAGGTAGTAGCTTGTTATCCACTGCTCGAGCTGTCTGAATCGACACTTGTTAAGCAGACATAACTCGAATGCTATAGACTACCTAACAGCTTCCATATTTACAGAAAGTTCACGATACTTGTTAGGCAGGCATAACTCGAGCGCTATAGAGTACCTTACAGCATCCATATTTACTGAAAACTTAACTTACTGTTTTAAGTAATAATGGCATCAAAACACGTGGTTGTAATTGTAAACCAACAGTCTATTCTCAGGTTGTTGTTCTAGGCCTCTGGGAGTTTGTGTACTAAACCCCCTGCACTTTCAAGAGACCAAAAGCCCCCAACAACCTTAGAGACAAAAAACAGAGGTAAATGGCTAAAAGACCAACCCCAAGAAACCTATCTAACTTCATGTTCTTCCTTGGCAAAATCACCAGCACCCAGAGCAGGCCGCCAATTGAGAACCCCAGAGTCTGAACGAGAGAAGGGTCTTTAGGAATCACGTAAGATCCTGGATATTTGGACCATGACTTGATAACTAGCGGTGTGCCTAAACCCATTAAGGTGTTAAACAGGGGACCAGCATAGCACCCGGATATAGCAACTTGGGTCCCATCTGACCCACCGTGCATAGCCATTGCACCGTTGGCTATTAAGTCTCCCAGCGAATTCCCCCATGCCAAAACAGTCAGCCCAAGAACAGAAGGGTTAATCCCAAGTATGTAACCAATTGAAACCAACAAAGAAACTAAATCTTCTGCAATTATATACGTCCATATTACACTCATTGAGAAACTACCAGCAAGCCAAGGGAGTAAGCACTTCTTTGGTGGACTGGACTTGTCCGTGGTCATATATGCTAGATTGCCAAGAACAACACCAATCAGCACTCCTGTCATATAGGTCACTATGGAGCTCCTGGAAAGAAAAGTTTTTTGGCTCTGGGTGTTGATTAGTGCTGCCACTAAAAGTGGTGCCATTGTCACAGAGCTTACTGCTAATGGCTTGGACCATCTCTCCTCACTGACCACTGGTATGGTCAATTTTCTTGGCAAGGAGAGCGGTAATTCCAAGACATATAAAATCATATCCAGGGAACAGCAAGAAGATGGATCAACATTGAAAAGCGTCTGTTGCTGATGCTCTGAACTTCTGTTCTTGTCTGCTGAAATTTGTTTTTCCTCATCGGCATAACCAAGTAATGGTATGCCCATGTTCACAAAAGTGTCCTGGACATCCACTTTCTTCTGATTTCTGTAATGGAGGTGCATGATACAGACGACGCTGACATAAAAGAAGTATATAGAAAGAAAAGAAATGGAACCCCACAAATTAATTTGGCCCCTAAGGATGATCAAAAGAAGGGAACAGAGTGTGAACAGAAAGAAGCAAACATCTCTAATGAAGCTAAACTTGTCAACTGATATTTCTTGAGAACTGATCACTATACTTATAACACCAACTACAAAACTAGACACGAAAAAAGCCCCACCCAGAATGCTATTTAGTCCAACATCGCTGTTAGACCGAGTGAAAGCAACAATACTGGCGAAAACATCAGGCGCACCATTGCCTAGCGAAAGCAAGGTGACTCCTGCAACTGTTGGAGAGAGTTTCAGGATCTTGGACAGGCTTTCTAATGAGAAACAGAAGAAATTTGCAGCTGTGTCCCCTAATAGATAGAACATAACAAGAAGCCAGATTGACAAAACAACTTGGCCAAGAACTGGAAATTGCCCACAGGTGCAGTAATAAATCTGGAGATAGTTTATGTACCCTTTAGGCTTGCAGCTGACATCCGACTTCACATACATACACTTGGACTTATAATCTGGATGCTTATCAAGTTCAGCGCATCTACTGCTTTTGATTGATTCTTCAAGTAATGAAGAACTGCTGGTGCTGGTTTTTGGTTCATTGGCTTGATCAGATAAGTGTAAGGTTAGGATATAGAAAATGCAGAGGAAGAGAAAGGAGGTGTTGAGGAAAAGAGTAAACTTCTTGGGCTGAGAGATAGAGTTGAATCTTGCCATTCAAAGCAGGTAGTGAAGATGCTAAAGATGGGTGTCGATAATGAGTTGATTCTTTAGAACTACTGGTGGAGAATGTGAACCATTTTTCTTGCTGGATGCTAAGGGAGGACGAATTTTCAATAGCAACTAAAGAGTTTGGGACAATAATTAGACAAGATATTGAGAGCAGATGTGTCAATATCTCCGAATCAAACAAAAAAGTTCTTATCCAAATTTAACAGGAAAGCATGCAACATTAAGCAATTTATTGCATCAGCGTATTAGGATAAAATGACTGTGTGTACGGTTGGTGGGCAAAAATAATAAATGACCCACTTGAGGAGTTGCACTATCATGAAGATTGAAGACCATGGAACTACTTGATTCTACGGTCTACAAATTCTAGTCCCTGAAGTCTGAACAGCAGATTACTTACTGAAGCTGTAACCAGTTAACGTGTACCTCTAATGTGTCCATTGGAGGAATCTTCCCATTAGTTGGGACTTGGGACAAGAGATAATAAAGGGTGGAAACTGGAAGAGTTGGACATGGGTGGCATGAGCAATGCTTAAAAGTTGCATGGCTAAGGCTTGGAAAGTTGTGTAGTTTGGAGTTTGGACTACAAAAAGGCTTTAACTATTCATGTCTTGTTTCAAGAAACTTCCTGAATTATAGTACTTATATTTATTAAAGAAGGTGTATGGATTGGTTGCCCAAAGTTTGTCCTTTTTTTTGGTGACTAGCTCTTGTTAATTAACTCAGTGGCTTCATGTCCTTTGTTTGGTGACTGGCTCTTGTTAATTAACCCAGTGGCTTCACATTCACGTTTCTGTCCTTCGGAGATTCAAGCCCCCCAGTGACACAACCATGACGTAAAAAATCCAATTTAAATCCTCAATTATCCTAAAATATTTATAGCTTTTATAGCTACCACATGTATTTATCCTTGTAAACTTAACTTCAATATGATCATAATTGGTATAATGTAGTGGAGCCATTATAGTACATTATCGATACCATTTGTCTGGTTATGCGAAAAAATTTGCAAATATATATATTCAAAAATATAAATATGAATAAAAGGCTTCTGTTATTAAAAAAGCATTAATAACGTTGAATTTAGTAGGAAAAGGAACACACAACATAAAAAAATCGAATAATAATATTATTTCATCTAAAGAATCCATAAACTACTGGTTTAAAGGTTTAATAATTTTAACACATGTAAAGAAAAATAACAAGGATGATAATCTTATCTAAAATAAAACAAATGATTGAAGAAAGTTGAATATTTATTTTAAAAATTTTGGTTGTTATTTATTAGTGATCATCACTATTATAACTAATAAAATATATTATTTAGTAAAATAAAATATTTCTTTATTTAATAATAATAATTAATAATGACTCTCGGATCATCAAGTTTGATGTTGAAATGTGAAGTAATGGCCATAATGACACTTCCCTTGTTGAACTTTGTCAAGAGGGTACCGATCAAGACATGTAAAGGTTTAGAGGTTGATGAAATATCTCACGCTAGAGGGCTTCACATTGAAGGTTTTGATGGTTTTGCAAGAGTTTGTTTAAATAACGGACAAGGCATTTTGAAGACTCTTCGGTAGTCAGTAGCATCAAGGCATTTTGAAGACTTTTCGGTAGTCAGTAGCATCATGATAGAATTAAGTGTTATAAGTAAGTCGTGTAATAGTATGTATGAGTCACGTTAATGGCCATTTAATTCGGAACGCAGATACCACTACAAGAAATAAGTTATTTACCGACGGATAATTCTGTCGGTAAAGGAGCAATTTCTGTCGGTTGAATTAATTACCGACAGAAATTGAGAACGGATAAAATCATCGTTAAAAGGACCATAATTAAACTTACCGACGGTAATATTCCATTAGAAATTTACCAACGCCCCAAAATATATTACCAACGGCTTATTTTATGTCGGTAACATTTAGCTGTAAGTGATAAGTCGACTTGTACCATGTGTAAGTCGACTTACACATGTTCGGTACCGATAAGTCGACTTGTTCATTCGATAAGTCGACTTGTTTAAAATCTCAGATTGTTTATTTGCGCCTCTAAAGACAATCCCTTTAGCTGCGTTTTATTCAAAGTCGTGCAGACTTTATTAATAAATAAAGAAAAGACATTATTCATTAATTTGATATTCATAAACATAGTTTATGAATTGATTGAATCTTTAATCGAATTAATGAAATCCATGATATATGACATAACACGAAGGAAATTATGATGTGTTCATACTCCCGAGATTCCTATCACGTGCAATTATGTCAAGATTTAATTCTTCCTAGTCATAGGATTAATGAGACCGACATCATTAATCCGGATAGACTAAGACATGTCATATTCCTCGATTGGATCAAGCGGTGGATCTCGTAAGCGTAAATATGAGATATTTAGAATTGACGTGTGGACGCTTACTAGTGGTAGTAAGTTCATTGGATGACCGCCTGTGAGATCATCATACTGGATATCTTATCTAAGTGTCGGTGATAATCTCATCATAAAGAATGGTCAAAGTATCTCAGACTTGAGGTACTCGAGGATATCTTGATATCGATTCAGATTTTGACTCCATTCCTTGTTGCCTTCCAGAGGTAACTCATATAGGGTGGTGCTGGGAGTGCAGTTTGAGGTATTCAAGATAATTGAGTAGCCAATAAAGGATTCACCACTTCGATTAGCGTAAGAGATACCCACGGCCTCTTGTCGGGATCATTACTAAAGTCGATCAAGATGTATGTCATGAAGAGTGTCTTCATCGACATATAAAGTAATGAGTCCCGTGACGAATCGATATCACTGGGCTAGACTCACCTAGTGAGAGTTGACACTTTGACCATACTCATAACCAAGTGGGGTATAGGATGGTGAAAGGACTAATTGCACAGAATTGTATATGGAAGGGTTTGTGATCGGTTCGTGATGAATACATCAAACCGATTACTTTCTCGTCAATTGGGGTCGTGATGTGTTCTAGATCCGCTCGTGACTTGCTCGGATTAATTGTTAATCTAAGTGGCCAATATAACCGGAGCCTAAAGGGTCACACGCATAAGAGTGTTTCGAGAAATCAGAAATAGTTATTGACGTAGTTCCAATTATGGAGAGCATTAGATTAAATGGATCCCGATGAGATCGAGATATGTCCCGATGAGATCGCGACATCGATATTCTTGAAAAAGGTTTTGGTGGTTTTCCAAATGCGTAGTAGACCAATTCAAGCATGATTGGTAGGCATTTCAAAGATATATATATATATATATATATGATTAATTAATTAAATAATTAATATATATATATATATATATATATATGTGTAATACGTGGAAAGGGAGGAGGAGAAGCATGGAAGCTTCTTTTGGAAGCTTAGTCATCATCTTCATTTAATTACTAAATGACAAAAGCATGTAAAAAAAAGATGGTGATGATCGGTGGATGAAAAAGAAGGAAGAAAAATGAGTTTTCTTATGGCTTTTGAAGATCATCTTCGTGGCCTTTGATGAATGAGAAAGGTTTTGTGAAACCTTAGAGAAATTGTTTCTCTCATCATCAACGATCTTCACTTCTCTTCTTCATCTCCAAGCAAGCTTCATCCTCTTCCAACGTTCAATCTCAAGCTCTCTAGGACAGAGGTAGGCTCTAGCAGGCTTTAATCTGTTCTAGCTATTCCCGGGTCAAAGGGGTTTGACTCGGTTAGATTTTCTGATCTCTGCGTAGATCACCTTTAGAGATAGTCTCTTTTGGCTATTTAGGTTGATGTCTTCATACCGATACCGGATCCCGGATTCGGAAAGTCCTGGGAACAAAATTTTTTGTTTTCCGCTGCCGGTACATGTAATGTACCTCCCGGATTTTCCTACAGTGGTATCGAGAGTCCGTATCCCGTATGAAGCTATAACCTAAGCGAGATCAGAAACCCTAATGGAATTTTCTGTTGATGCATGCTATCTGTTCAGATTTCGAATTTATATTGTGATATTCTTTTCGAAATTTTTCTGCCCATAATTGTTCATAACATGTTAGAGAATATGTCTATGAAATTTGAGAATTTATCGATTTGATTTGATATAGTTTTGCTAATTAATTCCCTAAGGTTACAGATGTTGTTTTGTGAAACGATTCTGGAACAGACATGAGTATAAAATCGAGAATAAATTCTAGAAAAGTGGTTTTTCGGATTTTCCTTCACCTACATGTCTCTAAGATGTTGGTGAATGTCTGTGAGCATGGAAATTGGATTTCAAGGTGATTGGATATTTATTCACGAATTTATTCTATGCTGTTGGGAATTGCTGTGCTGATGAACACAGATTTTGAATCGGTTTTGTTATTTAGGTTGACTGAGTTTTTGATAGCCTAAAATCCTGAAAACATTCATGTAGCATTTTCTGAACATTTAGTAACCTATATAATTTTCTCATGATTTATTGAAATTTTTTCATTGATCATTTCGAGCAATGTACAGAACTGGACAGTTTTGTGAAAATTGTTGGGACTGTTTTGCTTGGCTTGATTGAGTGTGCTTTTTTAGTTCCAATGCCTTGAACCATTTTTAATGTGATTAAAAATGTGTTATCTTGATGTAGTATGATTTCCAAACTGAATTGCTTGAAGTTGCTTTTCCAAGAATTTTTGAATGCCGAATTGATCACATTAGCGTCTCGGTAGTATCTTGCATTATCTTGTTTGTTTTGACCGTCATATTTTTTATGGCATGTGCTGAAGTAAATTTGATAATGTATGTGCTAGCTAGAGATGCTTAGGATGATAATTAGGGTATTCCTAAATTATTTGGAAATTAATGAGTTTTGACTCATTTCAAGTTTTTCATATAGTTTGACTATTTAAGGCTTTCATGGTTCAATGAATTGTTCATTGATACATCAAATTCACAGATATTACCCTAGGTATGATGGTATTGTGAATTGGAATTGCATGGATTGAGGATTAGCCGATTAGATATTATAGCAATCTCCCTGGATAAGTCGACTTATATGGGACATAGGTCGACTTGTTCGCTTAATAAGTCGACTTGTTTTCTGGATAAGTCGACTTGTTTTCTGGATAAGTCGACTTGTTTGAAGAATAAGTCGACTTGTTCAAGATCTTCGTATAAGTCCACTTGTAGTACCTTGTAAGTCCACTTGTTCACGGGCAGATGACATTAGTCGACTTGTGTCATACAAGTCGACTTGTGTAATAAAGAAGCATAAGTCCACTTGCATTTGATGAAAGTCGACTTGTGGCATGCATAGTGGGATGATGGATGATTTTAGGTATAGACTCAATGTGATTGATGAAATGCCCTAAATCATATCATATAGTCATGGTGACTATAATCCTACGGCTTGGAGAAGAAGTAGATGAGACCCAAATCCCTCCCGGAATATGAAAACTAACACCTTCCATTAATATGGTAAGAACCGTAGTTTTTATAGGTTAGGTTGTTGAGCTAACCTCAAGCTCACTCTATCTTAATATGTTCGAACCATGAAAATGAGATTTTCGGATTAATGGGTTGGTTTTCACCGAAGCGTTGGTTTGTTGAGTAAACTCAAGGTCAACGTGGATGAGGCGAAATTGGGTAGCATACATCGATGTACGCGATCAAAGAGTTGATACCTAATGTAAGTGCATGCATCAACAAGTTGATAAAGACGATCGATAGTCAGTGTCTAAGATGTAATTGGTATATCGATACCTCCCGAGACATAAGGTGGCTTGTTGAGTAAACTCAAGGTCATTCTTAATGTCGGTTATCGATGATACAATTGGTATGACCGATACTCACCGATTGACCTAAGTTGTGGCTCATTGGGTAAACCCAAGGTCACTCTTAGCAATGTCGGATATCGACCCACTAGACATTATGTCACTTTGTTTCTCTGGATTCAGTAAAGAGGGTTATGGATTCTAGGAAACTAGTGGGAGCCTTATGCATGTCATGTAAGTCCTTATGATCACGCAGCATTTCTATTCTATCATTCCTTCTCTATATCGCGCCAGTTGATGAAGAAGTCTTTCAAAGGTGAATTTTCGCCTCTATTCGGACCAAAATTTCTTGATTGGTGAGAATCGAGAATTGTTCTTAGATCCGAGGGCGGGATACGCCCCAGATGTTCCACTTCCAACAGACTCTTTGTCGATGCTTCGATGAGGATCGAAAGCATATTGTAAGCATCTAAAGGATGTTGATATGTATACTTGCTTTATGCTTGCCTCGATGTCACCAGTATTGCAGCAGCAAAGACGAGTCCATGGATGCTCACTCTATAGTATTTCATCTTAGGAGCCGTTTGATGAGTAAGTTTCGATCCGAAAGGTTCGAGACCTCAAGGCTTTCTTCACCACAAAGATGGCTCTGTGGATATCTCTGGCAAGATGCCCTCAAGATGAATGGCTATATTGAGAGATTGGCCGCCTTAGGATTTGTAATGGATTATGAGTTAAGTAGAGACTTAATTTAGTTGATTGTCGACAGCTTCTCACAGTTCAGTGATAAACTATCGGATAAACCAAATATCCACAACAATTCTCGAAGTGATCAATCGCTTTCAAGAGAGTGAAAGGCAGCTATCAAGAAGGATAGCAAGTGTTAATGGTGGATGCTTCTTCTAGTTCAAAGAAGAAAAGGCCAAGAAACCAAAGGGAAGTGCCATCAAGGAAAACCAAAGATTACGCCCCAAAAGGTTTTTGCTTTATCAGGCAAGTCTAGCCACCAGAGGCTAAACTGTAAAATCTATTCGAGTCCTGAAGCGAAGAAGGCATCGATGCCTCTACTCCTTCAAATATGTTTGTCATTGAGGTTAATACTATTCCTGATCCAAACATATCGGTATTTGATACCGGATGTGGCTCATACATATGAAATGATATGCAGGGCCTCAGGGACAGTAGAAAGCTCATAAAAGGAGAACTAGACCTTTGTGTAGGTAATGGAGCAAGAGTTGCTACATTAGCCGTAGACACTTATGTCTTGTTCCTCCCTAGTGGGCTTATATTCAAATTGGATAATTGACATTTTGTACCTGTTTTAAACAAAGAACATATTGTATGTTTTATGTTTAATTAGAGCTGGTTTTCATTGGACTTTTAGTAACAATGGTTGTTATATTAGTTGCAATGAAATGCTCTATGGTACTGGTACATTATGCAATTGAATTGACATATTAGATATGTCATATCCAGTTATGAATGTCAATGACGCGAAAAGACATAATCGAGATAATTTAAAATCAACTTACTTATGGCATTGTCGAACGGCCATAAATAAATGAGACACGCATCGCTAAGCTCCATAAGAGTGGATGTTTAGGTCATTTGATTATGAATCATATGACACATGCGAATCTTGTTTATTAGGCAAGATGACTAAGTTATCCTTTAAAGGAAAGGGTGAACGAATGAATGGAATATTAGACCTAATACATTCTGGATGTATGTGGTCCGATGTCCATCCTTGCTGAAGTGGTTGTTTTACTTCATTACTTTTATCGGTGATTATTCACGATATAGGTATCAGATTCGATGAGATACAAATCAAGCGTTTGAAACATTCAAATAATTCGTAAATAAAGTAGAAAACTAACTTGGTAAAAGTATGAATACATTACGATCGATCGTGGTGGAAAATGCTTGACCAATAGTTTTTGATTATCTCGTAGATAATGGATTTTATCTCAAGATACTCCACCTTACACGCCGCAAAGACAATAGTGTGGTTGAAAGGAGAAATCGAACCTTGTTAGACTTGGTGCGATTGATGATAGGTTTTGCATTTTGGGAATATGCGCTAAGACAAATTGCTTACTTGCTAAATGAGTTCCATTAAAGACATTGATGTTACTCCATATGAGATGTGGACTAACCGAAAGCCCTATCTTTCTCATCTCGAAAGTTTGGGACCACCTTACGTGAAGCGGACACGATCAGATACATTTGATGTAAAATCGATAAGTGTTTGTTCGTGGAATATCAATTCTACCTTGCTTAGAACAAAAGTTGTTTATTTCAAGCATGCTGTTTTCTTAAAGAAAGAGTTTTTTTACAAGAGGACAATGGGAGCAAAGTTGAACTTGGCGAAGTTCAAGATGCTCGAACAAACATAGATCAATCGTCAATCAAATCAGAACTCATATAGATGAGGTAATAATTCAACCTTCTACTACACACGCAATTTCGTAGGTTTAGAGGATACGACCGTTCTTTAGAGATATGAATTTCTTGTAAGTGAACAGAATGGCGATTGCTCATATGAGATGATGCGCTTACTACCTATGAACAGTTCAAAAGTTCGTAGTCCGAACATGGCTATGTGCCATGAAATCAAATGGATTCCATGTATGAAAACCAAGTATGGACTTTGGTTGTTACACTGAAGGGATAAAACCCACGGTGCAAAGGAGTTTTCATAAGAAACCAACATGGATAGTAATTTGATTACCTATAAAGCAATGCTTCGTTAAAGGATTTAAATCACGCATAAAGAGTCGACTATGACAAAACCTTCAAATTTCATAGCAATGCTTAAATCCATTAGATACTCTTAGCCATTGCCACTCATTATGATTATGAGATATGGCAAATGGATGTGAAGAGAGCTTTCGAGAGAAATTCACCCGAGGATGTGTATGACACAACCCGAGGGCTTCACTTCCATCGATGGCGAAAAGGTATGCAAGCTTCGTAAATCCATGTTTGGATTGAAGCCAAGATCCAGAGTTCAATATCCGCTTTGACGAGGTACTCAAAGAGTTTGATTTCTCACAAAATCCGGATGATCATGTGTGTATAAGAAGGTTAATGGACCGCAATCGTATTCCTTGTGTTGTATGTAGATGACATATCGTTACTAGGAAACGATGTCTCTATGCCGCAATCGCTAAAATTTAGTTGTCCAATCAATTTGCGATGAAAGACCTTTGTGAAGCAACTTATATCCTAGTGGATATAGATTTATAGAGATAAATCAAAAGGTTGCTTGGTCTTTCACAATCATCGCATAGATGAGATGCTAAAGAGGTTTAGCATGGAACAATGTTATGACGAGGTCCGATGTATCGTATGCTCTAAGTGTTACGAAGCAGATACCAATCGGATCCCGTGAGGGTCTTTGGGTGGCGCCAAGAATATCCTCAAGTACTTGCAAGCACTAAGGATGTTTTCGATCTATGGAGATGAAAATCTCCAAGTGAGCGGCATTCAGATGCTAGTATTTAACTGATAAGGATAATTTCAATCACAATCAGGTTATATACATTCACCTTTGAATAGCGTGGCGGTCGATTGGAAAAGTTCCAAACAAGAGAGGATCGCTGATTCATCAACCGAGGCAGAGTACATTGCCGCACGAGATGCACAAAAGAAGCGGTTTGATCAAGAAGTTCATTATTGAACTTCGATCCGTCCCTAGTCGTGATGTGTTAGAGTAGTGCCCTAAAGGCAATCCCTTTAGCGCATTTTGTTCATAGTCACGCATGCACTTTATGAATAAATAAAGTAAGGCATATTTCATTTATTTGATGTTCATTTTATTATGAATTGATAATGATCTTTAATCAAATTAATGAAGTCCTCGATACATGACATAAGATGAAGGAAATTATGATGTGATCATACTATCGAGATTCCTATCACGTGCAATTATGTCAAGATCTAAATTATCCCTAGTCATAGGATTAATGAGACCGACATCGTTAATCCGGATAGACTAGATATGTCAAACTCCTCGATTGGATCAAGCAAAGGATCTCGTAAAACCGAAAATATTGAGATATTTAGATTTGATATGTGGATGCTTACTAGTGGTAGTAAGTACATCGATGACTCGCCATGAGATCATCACATGGATGTCCTATACAAATGTCGTTGATAATCTCATCATAAGAATGGTGCAAGTATCCTTAGACTCGAGGTACTCAAGGATATCTTGGTAATCGATTACGTTTTGACTCCATTCCTTGTTGCTTTCGAGGTCGCCATAGGGTGGTGATCGGGTACACTGAGGTATTCAAGGTAATCGAGTAGCTAATAAAGGATTCACCACTTCGTTATAGCGTAAGAGATACCCACGGCCTCTTATCGTGATCATTACTTTGAAGTCTCGGCGCCGAAGATACATATGTCATGAAGATGGTCTTCATGGACATATAAAGAATGAGTCCCAGACGAGAACTAATTACACTTGACTAGATTTGATCCGATCACCTAGTAAGAGTTGACACATCGCCCATACTCAAACCAAGTGGGGTATAGTATGGTGAAAGGACTAATTGCACCAGAATTGTCTATGGAAGGGTTCGTGATATGGTTTCATTAGTCAAACCAATTACTTTCCGTCAATTGGGGTCATGATGTGTTACTAGATACCGCCATGACTTGCTCAGATTAATGTTAATCTAAGTGGCCAACATAACCGAACCTAATGGGTCACACGATAAGAGTGACTTGAGAATCAGAAATAGTTTTGACAGAGATCCGATATCTGGAGAGCAATAGGATTAAATGGATCCCGATGAGATTGGGATATGTCCGATGAGATCACGACATCGACATTGCCGAAAACCGCTTCCGGTGATTTTCACGTGGCGGGCCCGATAGGGCGGTAGGACCGACCCCAATTTGATTGGACCTCTTTAGCAAATATATATATATATATTAATTAATTAAGAATTGATTAATTATATATATAAATCGTGATTTCGGTGGAAGCAAAATTGGTGGAGAAGTTTGTAAGTTTGAAAAGTCAAAAGTAATGATGATTTATCATTTTAAGGCATTTTATGCCTCCAACGTGGATGCCCTTACACCAAGCCTTTGATATTGTGTTTTAAGTGTTAAAATACATGAAAGAAGGGATTGGAAGCATTGCTTGGTCGTGGGTTAAAGGGAAGAACCGCTTGCTTACATGTTAAGCTTGAAAATTTGATTTTCCACCTTCTTCCTCTCTTCCATTCAAGTTGGATTCTTCTTCTCCAAGGCTTCAATTGTTCATCTCCACTTGCTCTCCAAGGCTAAGGTAAGAGCTAGCACTCTTTTCTTTAGTCTATTATTCCCGGTCAAAAGAGTTTGTCCGGTTAGGTTTTCCGACCTCTGCGTGGATACCGTTAGAGACGGTCTCCTTTGGTCGTTATGGTTTGATTGTTTGTACTTACACATGGATCCTAGCTTTCGGGAATGTCCCGGGATTCAAAATTTTAAATTCCGCACTGTGGGCATGTGATGCCTACCCTGGGATTTTCCTACAGTGGTATCAGAGCCACTTGTGTTGTATAAACAGTCGAAATGATAACTAGGTCGGAGTTCCTTTGTGAAGTGAGCTGCTGATGCATGTTATTTGTGTGAATTTCGAATCAGTATTGAGATGCATGTTTTCGAAATTTCTTGCCCAGATATGTTCACAAGGTGTTTTAGTTTATGTCTGTGGAAGCTTGAAATTTATTAATTTGATTAGCTATGGTTTTGCTAATTTTATTCCCTTAGTTTCGGATGCTGTCTTGTTGAACATTTCTGAAACAGGCATGCTTGTAAATTCGAGAATAAATTCTAGAAAAATTGTTTTTCGGATTGGTTTTCACCGACATGTCCCTAAGATGTTTGTGAATGTCTCTGTGGATGGAAAAATGTTTTCAAGGTGATTTACCATTTATTTCCGAATTTCTTGTGTGCTGATGGGAATGTTTGTGTTGGAGAACACAGATTCTGGTTCGGCCAGATTGCTGAGGTTTAATGAGTTTTTGTGGGAAATAAATCCTGGAAAAATTCATGGAGCATGTTGGGAACATTTTTTCACCTCTGTAATTTTCTCAGCATTTATTGAAAGTGTTTCAATGGTCATTTTGAGCAAAATGTTGAGCTTGGCAGTTTTGAGAAACTTGCTGGGGCTGTTTTGTTTGGAATGATTGATTGTGTTATTTTCTGTTCCAATGCCATGAATCATTTTTATAGTGATTAAAAATGTGTTATATTGATGTGGTATGCATTCCAAGTTGAGATTCTTGAATTTAGGTTTCCAATAATTTTGGATATCGAATAGGTCACTTTAGCGCCTCGTTAGCTTATTAGTTATGTTGGTTATTTTGGCCGTCGCAATTTTTGTGACAAGTGCCGAGTAATCTTGATAACGTGTAGCCTACCTAGAGATACTTAGCATGATAATTTGGTGTCCTTGAATTATGTGGAAATCTAGTGATTAATGATGGATTAATCGGTTTCAAGGCTTTCATATATAGCTAGACTATACGGCATGCATGAGTTGATGAAAATGTTTCATTAGCACATTAATATAAAGGTTTATATACTTGTTATATTGGTGTTGTGAATTGGAAATGCCTGGATTAAGAATTAGCCGATTAGATAGCAATTCCAATGCATAATGAACAAGTCGATTTATATGTTCATAAGTCGACTTGTTTGTGCATCAGATTAATAAGTCGACTTGCATAATGGTACAAGTCGACTTGTTCATGCATTGATTGCACAAGTTCGACTTACACATGCATAAGTCGACTTATATAGAGACATAAGTCGACTTATACATATACAAGTCGACTTATATCATGCCTCGTGGGATGATGGGTGATTTTCAGATAAATTCAACGTGATTGATGCAATGCCCTAAATCGCACCATATAGTCATGGTGACTATGATCCTGGATGAGATTAATTAGATGAGACCTAAAATCCTCACTTAAAATATGAAAACTAACGCCTTCCATTAATATGGTAAGAACCGAGTTCTTATAGGTTGGGTTGTTGAGCTAACCTCAAGCTCACTCTATACTTAATATGTTCAAACTATGAAAATATGATTTTCGGATTAATGGGTCGGTTTTCCTAGAAGCGTTGATTTGTTGAGCTAACCTCAAGGTCAACGTGGACAGAGGCGGTTGGGTAGTGTACATCGATGTACGCGCATCAAGTGTTGATAACTCAATGTATGTGCATACATCAACCGTTGATAAAGATCGGGCGATAGTCAGGTCTAAGATGTAATTGGTATGTCCGATACCTCCCGAGACATAAGATGGCTTGTTGAGCTAACCTCAAGGTCATTCTTAATGTCGGTCATCGATGATGCAATTGGTATGATCGATACCACCGATTGACCTAAGGTGACTTGTTGAGCTAACCTCAAGGTCATCCTTAGCAATGTCTGATATCGACCCACCAGTCAATGTGCCATTTTGTTTCTTGGATTCATGATGAGGGTTATGGATTCTATTGAAACTAGTGGGAGCCATATTTATGTCATTTAAGTCCTTATGAGCATACATTTAATCCTATTCTAACTTTCTTTTCTCTCTATGTTTAGGTTGATCAAGATGTCGACTAGTGTGAATCTTCGCCACTTATGGATGCAAACAAATTAACCGGACCAAATTTTTCGATTGGTCATGGAATCGAGAATTGTTCTCAGATCTGAGGATCTAGGATACATCCTTGATTTTCCACTTCCGGATCCACTTCCTGAAGGAGCTTCTGATGATGATCAGAAGGCATATCGTAAGCATCTAAAAGACAGTGACATAGCTACCGCATTATGCTTGATCGATGTCACCGAAATGCGAAACAAAGACGAGTCTATGGATGCTCACACGATAGTGTTTCATCTTAGAGAGTTGTTTGATGAGCAAGCACGGTCCGAACGGTTCGAGACCTCAAGGTTGCTCTTTACAACGAAGATGACTCTTGGTTCATCTGCAGTGCAATATGCATCAAGATGAATGGCAATATTGAGAGGTTGGCCGCCTTAGGTTTTGTGATGGATTCGAGTTAAGTATAGACTTAATTTTGTTGGTTTGTCGATAGTTATTCACGGCCAGGTTGAACTATCGAATGAACCAAATATCCACCACAATTTCCGAAATGATCAATCTCGCCAAGGCATGCAGTAATTTGTCAAGCAAGATAGCAAGGCGTTCTTATTGGTGGATTCTTCTTCCTCCGGTTCCAAGAGGAAAAGAAGAAGAAAAGGCTCGAAGCCAAAAGGAAGTGCAGCGAAAGGCAAGAAGAAGACCAAAGAGATCGCACTAAAAGGTACCGCTCCATCATGTAAGACCGGTCATCGGAGGCGAATCGCAAAGTTTATCTGGAAGAATCAAGGAAGAAGGCATCACCGCCTCGACTTCTTCTGTATGTTTGTCATCGAGGTTAATATTGTTTCGATCATAACATATGGGTATTAGATACCGGTTGTGGCTCACATATGCAATGATATGCAGGCCTCGGGACGAGAGGTACTCATAAAGGAGAAATGGACTGCGTGTTGGCAATGGAGCAAGAGTTGCTGATTAGCCGTAGGGACTTATGTTTTGACACTCCCAAGTGGGCTTGTACTTAACTTCGATGATTGTTATTTTGTACCCGTGTTAACAAAGAACATATTGTCTGCTTTCTTGTTTAAATAGATTTGGTTTCCATTTGTCTTTTGGTAACAATGGTTGTTCTATTAGCTCAAATGGAATGCTTTATGGTCTGGTACATTATGCAATGGAATTTACATATTAGATATGTCACATCCAGCTATGAATGTCAATGACGCTAAAAGACATAAAAGAGATAATTTAAAATCAACTTACTTATGGCATTGTCTTGGCCATATAAATGAGAGACGATCGCTAAGCTCCACAAGAGTGGAAGTTTAGGTCATTCGATTATGAATCATATGACACATGTGAATCTTGTTTATTAGGCAAGATGACTAAGTTACCTTTAAGGAAAGGGTGAACGAAGCGATCGGATTATTAGACCTAATACATTCGGATGTATGTGGTCCGATGTCCATCCATGCCGTAAGTGGTTGTCGTTATTTCATTACCTTTATCGATGATTATTCTCGATATGGGTACCAGATTCGATGAGATACAAATCAAGCGCTTGAAAAGTTCAAACAATTCAGAATGAAGTAGAAAACAACTTGGTAAAAGTATCAAAACATTACGATCCGATCGTGGTGGTGAATACTTAGACCAAGAGTTTTGGATTATCTCGTAGATACTGGGATTTTATCTCGGTGGACCCTCCTTACACACCACAAAGATAATGGTGTGGCGTAAAGGAGAAATCGAACTTGCTGGACATGGTACGATCTATGATGGCTTTGCAGACAGCTACCAAAATCCTTTCGAGGATATGCACTGAGACAAATTGCTTACTTGTTAAACAGAGTTCCATCAAAGACGATTAATGTTACTCTATACGAGATGTGGACTAACAAGAAACCTTATCTTCTTATTTGAAAGTATGGGGTTGTCCTGTTTATGTGAAGCGGACACGGTCGATAAGCTTCGAGCAAAATCGACAAGTGTTTGTTCGTAGGATATCCTAAAGAAACAAGAGGATATCAATTCTACTTTCACGAGGAACAAAAGGTGTTTGTTTCGATGCACGCTGCCTTTTTAGAGAAGAGTTTCTTTTAAAAGAGGACATGGGAGCAAAGTTGAACTTCAAGAAGTTCAAGATGCTCTGACAGACGCGATCAATCGCTCGAACTCAAATCGAACTCATATGATGAGGTAACAGCTCAACCTTCTACTACACACGAAAGTCGAGGTCAAGAGGATACGCTCTGCTCCCGAGAGATATGAATTTCGTAAGTGAACAGAATGACGATTGCTCATAGAGGATGATGAGCCTACTACCTATGAAGAGGTTTCAAGAGTTCGAGTCGAAAAATGGCTTCGCGCCATGAAATCAAATAGATTCCATGTATGAAAACCAAGTATGGACTTTGGTCGATGCACCAAGGATAAAACCTATAGGTGCAAATGGGTTTTCAAGAAGAAATCGATATGGATGGTAATGTGATTACCTATAAAGCAAGGCTTGTGGATAAAGGCTTTCGCCAAAGACAAGGAGTTGACTATGACGAGACCTTCACCAAAGAGCAATGCTTAAATCCATTAGATACTCCCAGCCATCGCCGCCATTATGATTATGAGATATGGCAATGGATGTGAAGACGACTTTCCGAATGGAAATCGCCGAGGATGTACATGACACAACCCGAGGGCTTCATTTCCGCTGATGGCGAAAAGGTATGCAAGCTTCGTAAATCCATTTATGGATTGAAGCAAGCATCCAGAGATGGAATATCCGCTTTGATGAGACAATCAAAGAGTTTGGTTTCTCACAAAATCCGGATGAACACCGTGTACAAGAAAGTTAATGGAACCGCAATCGTATTCCTTGTGTTATATGTATATGACATATTGTTGCTAGGAAATGATGTCTCAATGCCGCAATCAAGAAAATTTGGTTGTCCAAACAATTTGCCATGAAAGACCTTGAGAAGCAACTTATATCCTGGGATAAAGATCTATAGAGATAGATCAAGAGGTTACTTGGTCTTTCACGGTCAACGACATAGACAAGGTGCTAAAGAGGTTTAGCATGGAGCAATCCAAGAGAGGGTTTCTTCCCATTACTCATGGATAACACTCAAGTCCATGTGTCCCAAGACACGGATGAGAGGATGCGATGAATATGATCCCGATGCGTCTGCAGATGGGATCTATTATGACGTAATGTTATGACGAGACCCGATGTATCATATGCTCTAAGTGTTACGAGCAGATACCAATCGGATCCCGTGAGGGTCATGGGTGGTGTCAAGAATATCCTAAAGTACTGCGAAGAACTAAGGATGTTTTCGATATATGGAGATGGAAGTCTCAAGTGAGCGGCATACAGATGCCGTTTTCAACTGATAAGGACGACCCAAGTCCCAATCAGTTATGTTTTCACACTAAATGGCGGAGCGATCATTGGAAGAGTTCCAAATAGGAGACGATCACGATTCAACGATCGAGGCAGAGTACATTGCCGATCGACGCAAAGAAAGGAAGGCGGTTTGATCAAGAAGTTCATTTCAACTTGGTGTGGTTCCTACCGTGATGGACCCATACAGCTTGTATTGTGACAACACTCGGGCTATTAGCAGTAAAGGAACCAAGGTCTCATCAACGGTCCAAACATGTACTCCACCGATTCCATTTGATTCGGAGATCATTGCTCGAGGTGATGTCCTCGACAGAGAGAATTCCACGCAGCGTAATATTGTCGATCCGCTGACAAAGCCATTGCCACGTAAGAATTTTGATTCTCATGTACTCGCTTATGGTATTAGATACCAAGGCGATTGGCTTTAGGTCAGTGGGAGATTGTTAGAGTAGGCCCAAAGGCAATCCCTTTAGCGATTTTGTTCATAGTCATGTATGCACTTTATGAATAAATAAAGTAAGGCATATTTCATTTATTTGATGTTCATTTTATTATGAATTGATAATGATCTTTAATCAAATTAATAAAGTCCCCGATACATGACATAGCATGAAGGAAATTATGATGTGATCATACTATCGAGATTCCTATCACGTGCAATTATGTCAAGATTCAAATTATCCCTAGTCATAGGATTAATGAGACCGACATCGTTAATCCGGATAGACTAGACATGTCAAACTCCTCGATCGATCAAGCGGTGGATCTCGTAAAACCGTAAATATTGAGATATTTAGATTTGACATGTGGATGCTTACTAGTGGTAGTAAGTACATCGATGACCTCGCTATGAGATCATCACATGGATGTCCCGTATAAATGTCGTTGATAATCTCATCATAGAATGGTGCAAGTATCTTTAGACTCGAGGTACTCAAGGATATCTTGGTATCGATTCTCGCACTTTGACTCCATTCCTTGTTGCTTTTAGAGGTCGCCATAGGGTGGTGATTGGAGTGCGACTTGAGGTATTCAAGGTAATTGAGTAGCCAATAAAGGATTCACCACTTCTATTATAGCGTAAGAGATACCCATGGCCTCTTATCGATCATTACTAAGTCTCGCGCCGAGATACATATGTCATGAAGATGGTCTTCATGGACATATAAAGTAATGAGTCCTGGACGAGAACTAATTACACTTGGACTAGATTTGATCCGATCGCCTAGTAAGAGTTGACACATTGCCCATACTCAAACCAAGTGGGGTATAGATGGTGAAAGGACTAATTGCACGGTAATTGTCTATGGAAGGGTTCGTGATATGGTTTCATTAGTCAAACCAATTACTTTCCGGTCAATTGGGGTCATGATGTGTTGCTAGATACCGCCATGACTTGCTCGATTAAGTGTTAATCTAAGTGGCCAACATAACCGGAACCTAATGGGTCACACGATAAGAGTGACTTGAGAATCAGAAATAGTTTCTTGACGTAGATCCGATATCCGGAGAGCAATAGGATTAAATGGATCCCGATGAGATTGGGATATGTCCCGATGAGATCGCGACATCGACATTCACGAAACCGCTTCCGTGATTTTCGCATGGGGCCTTAGAGGTAGTAGACCAACCCCAATTTGATGGACTCTTCAAGAATATATATATATATATATTAATTAAGAATTGATTAATTATATATATAAATGGTGATTTCGTGGAAGCAAAATTGGTGGAGAAGTTTGTAAGTTTGAAAAGTCAAAAGTAATGATGATTTATCATTTTAAGGCATTTTATGCCTCCAACGTGGATGCCCTTACACCAAGCCTTTGATATTGTGTTTTAAGTGTTAAAATACATGAAAGAAGGGATTGGAAGCATTGCTTGGTCGTGGGTTAAAGGGAAGAACCGATTGCTTACATGTTAAGCTTGAAAATTTGATTTTCCACCTTCTTCCTCTCTTCCATTCAAGTTGGATTCTTCTTCTCCAAGGCTTCAATTGTTCATCTCCACTTGCTCTCCAAGGCTAAGGTAAGAGCTAGCACTCTTTTCTTTAGTCTAGCTATTCCCGGGTCAAAAGAGTTTGTCCCGGTTAGGTTTTCCGACCTCTGCGTGGATACCGTTAGAGACGGTCTCCTTTGGTCGTTATGGTTTGATTGTTTGTACTTACACATGGATCCTGGCTTTCGGGAATGTCCCGGGACTCAAAATTTTAAATTCTGCACTGTGGGCATGTGATGCCTACCCCAGGATTTTCCTACATGATGGGCCCATAAGATTGTATTGTGATACAATGGGGCTAGTGCGCAGGCAAAGGAACCAAGGTCTTATCGACGATCCGAACTCAGATTTACCGATTCGGAGATCATTAGTCGAGATGATATCCTAATAGAGAGAATTCCACAGAGCAAAGTGTTGTTGTTTCGCTGACAAAGCCATTGTCACAGGAGAATTGTGATTCTCATGGACTCGCTTATGGTATTAGATACTAAGGCGATTGACTTTAGGTCAAGTGGGAGATTTGTAAGTTGATAAGTCGATTGCACTACGTGTAAGTCGACTTACATGTTCGGTACCGATAAGTCGACTTGTTCATTCGATAAGTCGACTTGTTTAAGGCTCAGATCGTTTATTTGCGCCCTAAAGGCAATCCCTTTAGCTGCTTTTATTCAAAGTCGTGTGCGGACTTTATGAATAAATAAAGAAAAGGCATTATTCATTAATTTGATATTCATAAACATAGTTTATGAATTGATTGGATCTTTAATCTAATTAATGAAGTCCATGATATATGACATAGCATGAAGGAAATTATGATGTGTTCATACCCCGAGATTCCTATCATGTGCAATTATGTCAAGATTTAATTCTCCTAGTCATAGGATTAATGAGATCGACATCATTAATCCGGATAGACTAAGACATGTCATATTCCTCGATTGGATCAAGCGGTGGATCTCGTAAACCGTAAATATGAGATATTTAGAATTGATATGTGGATGCTTACTAGTGGTAGTAAGTTCATTCGATGACCCGCCATGAGATCATCACATGGATATCTTATCTAAGTGTCGTTGATAATCTCATCATAAGAATGGTGCAAGTATCCTCAGACTCGAGGTACTCAAGGATATCTTGATATCGATCCTGCTTTGACTCCATTCCTTGTTGCCTTCCGGAGGTAACTCATAGGGTGGTGCTGGGTAGTGCGGCTTGAGGTATTCAAGATAATTGAGTATCCAATAAAGGATTCACCACTTCGATTAGCGTAAGAGATACCCACCTCTTTCGTCGGATCATTACTAAAGTGTTAAAGATGTATGTCATGAAGAGTGTCTTCATTGACATATAAAGTAATGAGTCCCGTGACGAGAACCGATATCACTGGGCTAGACTCGCCTAGTGAGAGTTGACACTTTGACCATACTCATAACCAAGTGGGGTATAGGATGGTGAAAGGACGAATTGCACTAGAATTATATATGGAAGGGTTTGTGATCCGTTCGTGATGAATACATCAAACCGATTACTTTTCGGATCAATCGGGGGTCATGATGTGTTGCTAGATACCGCTCATGACTTGCTCAGATTAATTGTTAATCTAAGTGGCCAACATAACCGGAGCCTAAAGTGGTCACACGATAAGAGTGTTTCGTAAAAATCAGAAATAGTTATTGGACGTAGTTCCAATTATGGAGAGCATTAGGATTAAATGGATCCCGATGAGATCGAGATACGTCCCGATGAGATCGCGACATCGATATTCTGAAAAAGGTTTTCGTGGTTTTTCATGCCAAGGCCGGTGAGACCAATTCTAATGTGACTAGATTATTTCAAGAGAATATATATATATATATATATGATTAATTAATTAAATAATTAATATATATATATATATATATATATATGTGTAATACGTGGAAAGGGAGGAGGAGAAGCATGGAAGCTTCTTTTGGAAGCTTAGTCATCATCTTCATTTAATTACTAAATGACAAAAGCATGTAAAAAAAAGATGGTGATGATCGGTGGATGAAAAGAAGGAAGAAAATGAGTTTTCTTATGGCTTTTCAAGATCATCTTCGTGGCCTTTGATGAATGAGAAAGGTTTTGTGAAACCTAGAGAAATTGTTTCTCTCATCATCAACGATCTTCACTTCTCTTCTTCATCTCCAAGCAAGCTTCATCCTCTTCCAACGCTCAATCTCAAGCTCTCCGTGATGTAGGTAGGCTCTAGCAGCTTTAATCGTTTCTAGCTATTCCGGTCAAAGGGTTTGACTCGGTTAGATTTTTCGATCTCTCGTGGATCACCTTTAGAGATAGTCTCTTTTGGCTATTTAGTTGATGTCTTCATACCGATACCGGATCCAGGATTCGGAAAGTCCTGAACAAAATTTTTTTTTCCACGCAGACATGTGATGTACCTCCCGGGATTTTCCTACATTAGCAATGGACAAAATTCCGTCAGTAAACCGAAGCTAATGAACAGGAAACGTCATTTTACTTATCGACGGTGATAGCTTTATCGTTGGTAATAAAATACAAAATTACCGACAATATTTTTATTCCGTCGGTAAAAGCAGGTTAGAATTTTTTTTAATATATTCCAGTTTCATGATATTGTGATAAATATATAATGTTAATAGTTATCAATTATCTGTTCATAATAAATTAATATATATATATATATTTATTTATTTATTAATCAGAAGATTAATTGATAAAATAACATTAAAATAATTTTAATTGATAATAAAAACAATACATTGTGCATAACTTATGTTTGTAATTGAAAGCAAATTACAAGGACAAGCTAATGTCGTGGTGATCGTGGGTGCTTTGAATTGCTAAGCCTCCCCTTCAACTGTTCCATCTCCTATCTAAGCTGAGCCATCTGCTCCATCTGCTTTCTCATCGTAGCCATCTGCTCCATCTGTTCTCTTATCTTAATCATTTGCTTCATCTCCGCTCTCATCTTAGCCATATGCTCCATCTCCTCTCTCATCTTAGTTGTCTGCTTCATCTGCTCTCTCATTTTAGCCATCTGCTCTTTATGCTCTTTCATCTTTGCCACCTGCTCCATCTCCTCTTTGATCTTTGTCACCTGGCCCATCTCCTCTTTGATCTTTGTCACCTGCTCCATCTCTTCTCTCTTCTTAGCTATTTGCTACATGTGCTCCATTTGTTGATTCACATTAGCCTCTTTCAAATACCCTATCTACTCCTTCAATGTGTCCACTGTGGCCCGAAGCTCGGTTACTTCATTGTTGTGCGTAGGCTTAACAGATGTTGCTATACTGGACAGGAAAGAGCGCGAATAACATGTGTTCGCATATGAACCTAGCCGAATATCCTTCCACGACGGTCCCTACCACCCACAACATCATGATACGTCTGAGTCTCATCTACAAATTGTTCCTCCTAAGACTGTCGCTGAATGGTTTATTGTATTTGGTCCTATTTGGAAGCAATGTTTACATTAATAAGGGGTTATTGTTACGAAATTATAAAAATGTATTAATTTCACATACATTCAACTCTCTACATCGGGTGCTGATAAATGTCACACCATCATGTTTCTTCGTGTGAGTGTGCAAAAATAGCTGGATAAATATAGACTTAATGCCCAATGACTTTTCCTATATGTATAACCTAAATTGTCAGATGTGAACTACAATTTATAAAAATTTCGCCAGAGTTTCCTCTATTTTTATAATATTTGGCCCTTGTTTAACAAAGAAAACAACTTAACACAGCCATATACGACACTGGACATTTCTACCATATTCTTTATGTACAATACAGCAAAGCAAAATATATACAAAATAAGTGTCAAGTTTAGATACTTACAAGTCTATGTGCATGCTCGTAGTGGGTAATTGATCCTCCCGTATGTACTGAAAGACTCTCACCCCTTGGGCTTCCACGTCTGTTCGCGAAGTTACGCTCTGAGATGGACATTGTCGCAGGTGATGTCCAATACTCAATCTAACGAGTCCAAATTTTCTCTGAAATATAACGCAGTCGTGCACCATCCTTGCGTATCGCATTAATTAAGTCGCGATAACGTGTACGAGCTTTCTTTTTCCATACTTTATACATGCTGGTGTCGAAAGAAGAATCCCAATAAAATTCTTTTTGAAATAAGAAGGAAAAAAATTATATAATGTAATAATATTTATATAGTTTGTGTATATAAATCAATATAACAAACAAGAAAAAAAACTATTTTTTATATCTCAAACTCCTGAAAGTAAAATTAGTTTGTGGCCTCAAATATATTCTTCCACACATAACACTCAGGTTCAATCCTTTGCTTAAATGTGGAAGTCATATTTCTGGAACTCAGTCCAGACGAAACCAACCTAATATAACAAATTATATTATACTTTGTAAAAACTGATAAACCTAAGACTTAATAACAAGCAAATTATGAGTGATGTGATTTCACTTACTGTTCATTGAAAATTGTTAAAAACTTCCTTCCATCAGGTCTCTCAACTATAGGCTGACAGACATCTCCTCTATCCGATAAACAAGTATTGGATGATAAATGAGTTGGTGAAGGGGATGGTGTAGCGTGAGGAGCAGTGGGTGATGCCTCATCTGCAACTGTCGGCCCTGGAGGCGGAGGAGGTGAGTCAGTGCGAGCTGCAGACTATGACGAACCACTTTCACAGTAAGTTGCTCCAAACATGGCTCTAAACCTCAACCGCATAACCTCACGCTGTCGCTTTGGTCTTATTTGTTTACCTGAAATTCAATTTTTCCAATTCTTTATAAATATAATTAATACTTTGAAAACAATATTTTGCACAATATATGAAGAAGAAAATAAGGCAATGGAGTTGAAGGTTAACAAATTGTTAACAACAATAAATCAACTTTAACAATAATAAAATTATGCATTGTTTAACAAAGTCTTACAGATACAACAATAAATCAACTTAAAAGCTTAGTGTCATAATGTATTGTATTGAAAAAATCATATTGATATAATTAATTTGTTTGATTCCACGTGACATGGGAGTCAGTAAAGGTAAATGAGTCCCCAGTGTTTGAATTCCCGAGAAGGGTCCTAGCATGTTCAAACACACTAATGGAAACAATGATATTTCTTCCACCAGGTGTAGGCTTTTGGACACCTTCTTGAAATAGCTTTGAAGCTATAGCTATACTTATAAAAGAAACAGTGAATGAGTTGCCGCTCTTATTATGGAAGACTAATTCTCCAGATGAACTACTAACGGGGACATATTTACCTAAAACATAATCAGTTAAGAAGTTTTGAAACTGTGATATTAAAAAATTGTTAAACCAAAAAAAACTGGATATTAATGCATATGTGATTGTCCAGACGAGGTTTGAGGAAATGACAAATTTTTGACAATACCCGATCTCCCTAATCCTTTATAGGCCCTTGTGACATCACTCTCACTTCTATCGGCATACATGTTCTCTTCGAGTCTAAAGAAAGCTTAAACATGTAGGATAGACAATAAAAAGAGAATATGTATAATAACTTCAACAAAGGAAATGAGATGCACATAATAAGGAAAGAGACGTTGTGTAGATCATAATAAACACCTTCAAGTAACAGATCAACCATGAAAGACAAACAATTCTTAGTGTATGATTTAATGATATTTCCTGCAGTTTTGATTCCTTAGGTTGGGACAATTTTGCCATATTCCTCCCAACGGAAAGAATTACTACCATCTGGAACTAGTTGCCATGTCGACATTCCTTGAATAATAATTTCAATGAAAGACTTTATATAATATATTGAAATGAAAATAATGTTATTTTTTGATTAAAATATTCAATTACAAACACAAATTAATCGCTATCAAAACTTAATTGTAAATTACAATTATCTTCATCTTCGAAAGAATAAGAATCAAACTCCGGCTCGTCTTCAGATCTCTGACCCTCATCATCCTCTCCAAAAGAATTATTGACATATTCGTTATATGGATCGTTCAAAGGTTCATTATCGTCATACGTGACAGATGCATTGATAAAAATGGCATCTTCATGAAACGCCTCACTTTCAGGACTATGCTCTCCTCTTCCATGTGATTCATAAACACCTCTAGGTTTTACTTTGCAAACCACTAACCAATTTATCCTATCTCGTCGTAAGCTTGAAAAAGGGACATAACAAACCTGTTTCACTTGCACATCCAAGACGAAAGGTTCAAATTGTCTCAATCTTATTCGGTAGTTGATTTTAACTAGATTGTATCGGCTATGCACTTTTTTTCTAACATTTAGTGTCGGGTCATACTAGTCACATTTAAATATCACACATTGCTTTATTGGCAAAGCAAGGTACTCAACTTCTAGTATTTCAATAATTTTACCATAGTAATCCATCATTTCTCCCTATATCAAAACACCATTGTTTATTGTTGACATGCTATGTCCATGAGATTCTGTATGATATTTGTATCCATTCACGAAATACACCGGATACAATTTAACAATTCGCATAGGTCCCTTCGTAAAATCACAAATGAACTTGTTCTCTATTGGATTTTCTAAGGCCTATATAAATTAATTTATCATAGCAAAGACTATAATGTCATGAGAACACTTAAATATAGTTTTGAACTATAATTAAGAATATTTGTAAGTGAAAACTTACAAATCTCTTGAACCATCGAGGAAAGTGTTTTCCAACTTCTTTATTTTTATCATCCTGTGTGATGCTTGCCATTATCTTGCGTAACAATGTCTCATATAATCTAAATACATAATGACAAGTTTTTAGTAATGGACAACACACAATTTTCAATAAAGAAATAATCATGCTGAACTTACTGAACGAAAGGAAAAACCTCTTCACAGTTCAATAAAATGTAACCATGTGTAGCCTCAATTTCTTCCTTTGTTAACATTCTTCTTGTTGCACGTCCATATGTTTGTCCACAATATATAAAAATGGACAAGTTTCCATCAGAACCACTCATTCCTCCCCCATCGTCATTACGAGAAACTTTTCTTAGTCTTGTGTGGATATGTGGCTCAAAATAATGTCCACAAAACGTACTAGCTTCCTCTACTAAATAAGCATTACATATGGAGCCTTCAACTCTGGCTTTGATTTTTACATTTTTTTCAAGTGATGCAAATACCTATATTACAAAAAATGGTTATTACAATTGAGTAGAAAAAGCATGTAAAAATGGTTATTGCAATAATATTTGTCGAGTTACCTCTCAAATGGATACATCCATCGATATTGAACTGGACCGGCTAGTTTTGCCTCATGTGTTAAATGCAAAGGTAGATGCTCCATACAGTCAAAGAAGCTTGGAGGAAAAATTCCTTCTAACTTACACAAAATAACTGAAATTTTATTTTCTAATTTTTCCATTTCATCATACTTGATTTCAACTGATGTTAAGCTTTTGAAAAACAAGCTTAACTATGTTATAGCTTCCATATCTTAGAAGGTAGCAACTCCTGAAATGCAATTAGGATTTGTAGGAAAATCCCGGTGTGTACATCATATGCACACGGTATGGAAAACAAAAAAAATTTATTCCGGGACCTTCCCGAAAGCCAGGATCCATGTGACTATATAACAAAGTCAAACCAAAACGACCAAAGGAGACCGTCTCTAACGGTATCCACGCAGAGATCGGAGAACCTAACCGGGACAAACCCTTTGACCCGGGAATAGCTAAAACAAATTAAAGAGTGCTAGCTCTTACCTTTGTCCTTGGAGAGCTTGAGAAACGATGGAGAAGAAGATGTTTGGAGAAGGAGAAGAGCTTGAACGATGATGAAGAGAGGATGATGAGAAATCAAATTTCTCTTAGGTTTTGCAAAACCCTTTCTTCCTTTTTTAAAAACCCACGAAGATCAATCCTTTTGCCTTCATCTTATCATCTTATGCCACTTGTCTTTAACTTTTAAAGACCATTAAATGCTTAGATGATGTAGCTTCCACGTTAGGCACTTTATATATATATATATAAAGTTAAGCTTCCTCTCCTCCTTTGCTTCCACGTAAACCACACACACACACACACACACACACACACACACACATATATATATATATATATATATATATATATATATATATATATATATATATATATATATATATATATATATATATATATATATATATATATATATATATATATATATATATATAATTCTTTAATTAATTAATCATATATATATGTATATAATCTGTCAAGTGGTCCACCACACTGGGTTGGTCCCTAGGTCCCGGTGATGGAAAAACCACCTAAACCTTTTTCAAGAATATCGATGTCGCGATCTCATCGGGACATATCTCGATCTTATCGGGATCCATTTAATCCGATTGCTCTCCATATATTGGAACTCTATCCAAAACTATTTTACAAATTCTCCGAGTCACTCTTATGCGTGTGATTCATTAGGTTCCCGGTTATGTTGGCCACTTAGATCAACACTTAATCCAAGCAAGTCATGAGTGGTATCTAGCAACACATCATGACCCCCAATTGACCGGAAAGTAATTGGTTTGACGAATGAACCTATATTCATCATGAACCATATCACGAACCCTTCTATAGACAATTACCGTGCAATTCATCCTTTCACCATGCTATACCCCACTTAGTTATGAGTATGGGCAAAGTGTCAACTCTTACTATGCTGACTACGTCAAATCTAGTCCAAGTGATTTTAGTTATTGTCCTGGGACTCATTACTTAATATGTCAATGAAGACACTCTTCATGACATATGTACTCTGATTAGAGATTTCCAAGTAATGACCCTGACAAGAGGCCATAGGTATCATCTTCTGCTATCACAGAAGTGGTGAATCCTCTATTGGCTACTCAATTACCTTCGAATACCTCAAACTTTACCCAAGTACCACCCTACGAGCGACCTCTGTAAGGCAACAAGGAATGGAGTCAAAGCACAAAATCAGTATCCAAGATATCCTTGAGTACCTCAAATCTAAGGATACTTGCACCATTGCTATGATGAGATTATCACCGACATTGAATAGACATCCATGTGATGATCTCATAGCAGTCATCCAATGTACTTACTACCTCTAGTAAGCATTCACATCTCAACCCTAAATATCTCATATTTACAGCTTCGAGATCCATCGCTGATCAAATCAAGGAGCTTGAGATGTGTTAGTCTTTCCGGATTACCGATGTCTAGTCTCAAGAATCCTATGATTAGGATAATTTAGATATCGACATAATTGCACATGATAGGAATCTCAGTAGTATGATCACATCATAATTTCCTTCATGCTATGTCATATATCAAGGACTTCATTAATTTGCTTATAGATCACTATCCATTCATAAAGAATGAACATCAAATTAATGAAATATGTCTTTCTTTATTTATTCATAAAGTATGTACACAACTTTGTACAAAATGCGCTAAAGGCGATTGCCTTTAGGGCACTACTCTAACAAAATCTCCCACTTGACCTAAAGCCAATTGCCTTGATATCTAATACCATAGGCGAGTACATGAGAATCAAAGTTCTTCTATGACAATAACTTTGTCAACGGATCAGCAATATTCTGCTCTGTGGGAATTTTCTCTATATGCACATCACCTCGACCAATGATCTCCCTGATCAGGTGATATCTCATGAGTACGTGTTTGAATCGTTGATGAGACCTTGGTTCCTTCGCTCGCATTAATAGCCCCATTGTTGTCACAATACAACCAGATGGGCCCATCATCGCTAGAACCACACCAAGTTCAATAATGAACTTCGATCCAAACCGCTTCTTTTTCTTTGCCTAAAGCGGCAATGTACTCGCCTCGATCGTTGAATCGATACCGTCTCTTGTTTGAATTTTTCTAATCGACCGCCCGTCGCTCGGTGTGAATACATAACCTGATTGGGATTTTGAATCATCCTTATCGATTGAAAACGGCATCAGATACTCGCCACCGAGATTTCCATCTCCATATACCAAGAAAACATCCTTAGTTCTTCGCAAGTATTGAGGATATTCTCGATACCACCCAAAGGACCCTCACCAGATCCGATTGGTATCGCAGAACACTTAGAGCATATGATACATCGGGTCTCGTATATAGTATAAGATACATGATAGATCCTACCGCAGATGCATACGGATCATATTCATGCGCATCCTCTCATCTTGGTCTTAGGACACATAGATTTCGAGAGTGTTATCCCACGAGTCACGGAAGGTAACCTCTCTTCGATTGCTCCATGCTAAACCTCTTTAGCATCTTGTCTATGTACGTTGATTGTGAAAGACCAAGCAATCTTTCTGATCTATCTCTATAGATCTTTATCCCAAGGATATAAGTTGCTTCACTAAGGTCTTTCATAACAAATTGTTTCGACAACCAAATCTTGACAACTCAGAAGATAGAGACATCGCTTCCTAGTAATAATATGTCATCTACATATAGCACAAGGAATACGATTGCAATCCCATTAACCTTCTTATACACGGTGTTTATCCGGATTTTGTGAGAAACCAAACTCTTTGATTACCTCATCAAACGGATATTCCAACTCTGGATGCTTGCTTCAATCCATAGATGGATTTCGAAGCTTGCATACCTTTTCGCCATCATAGAGATGAAGCCCTCAGTTGTGTCATATACACATCCTCGCTAGATTTCCATTTAGAAAGTTGTCTTCACATCCATTTGCCATATCTCATAATCATAATGAGTGGCAATGGCTAGAGTATTCTAATGAATTTAAGATTGCTCATCGGGTCAAGGTCTCATCGTAGTCAACTCCTCGTCTTTCGATTTAAAACCTTTAGCCATAAGCCTTGCTTTATAGGTAATCACATTACCATCCATGCCGGTTTTCTTTTGAAACCCATTTACACCCTATGAGTTTTATTCCTTGGTGCCTCAACCAAAGTCCATACTTGGTTTTCATACATGGAATCCATTTCACCTTCATAAGATGAAGCCATTTCTCGACTCAACTCTTCGTAACCTCTTCATAGTAGTAGGCTCATTATCTTCTATGAGCAATACGTCATTCTGCTCACTCATGAGAAATCCAAATCTCTCGAACAGAGCGTATCCCACGTGACCTACTTAACTTCGTGTGTTGTAAAAGGTCGAACTGTTACTTCATCCGTATGAGTCACAGTTTGAGTTCAGCGGTTGATTCTGCGTCTGTTTCGAGCATCTTGAACTTCTTCAAGTTCAATTTTGCTCCCACCGCCTTCTTGTAAAAGAAACTCTTCTCTAAAGACAGATGCTTTGAAACAAACACCTTTTGTTCCTCAGAAGGTAGAATTGATATCCCATTGTTTCTTTAGGATATCCTACAAACAAACACTTGTCGATTTTGCATCGCTTATCTCGATCAGATCCGCTTCACATAAGGTGACAACCCCAAACTTTCAAATGAGTAAGATAGGGTTTTTGTTAGTCCACATCTCATATGGAGTAACATCAATCGCCTTTAATGGAACTCGCTTAGCAAGTAAACAATTGTCTCGAAAGTGCATACCCCAAAAGGATTTTCGTAACTTTGCAAAGCCCATCATCGATCGTACTATGTCTAACAAGGTTCGATTTCTCCTTTCGTCACACCATTATCTTTGTGGTGTGTAAGGAGGAGTCCATTGAGATAAAATCTCATTATCTACGAGATAATCTAAAAGCTGCTGGTCTAAGTATTCCCACCACGATCGATCGTAATGTCTTGATACTTTTCCCAAGTTGGTTCTCTACTTCATTTCAATTGTTTGAACTTTTCAAATGATTTAGATTTGTATCTCATCGATCAGTACCCATATCGAGAATAATCATCGATAAAGGTAATGAAGTAAAGACAACCACTTCTAGCATGGATGGACATCGGACCACATACATCCGAATGTATTAGGTCTAATACTCAGCTTGCTCGCTCACCCTTTCCTTAAAGGGTAACTTAGTCATCTTGCCTAATAAACAAGATTCACATCATCATATGATTCATAATCAAATGACCCTAAACTTCCACTCTTATGGAGCTTAGCTATCGTCTCTCATTTATACTGCCAAGGAGACAATGCCATAAGTAAGTTGATTTTAAATATCTCGTTTATGTCTTTTCGTGTCATTGACATTCATAATCGGATGTGACATATCTAATATGTAAATTCCATTGCATAATGTACCAAGACCATAAAGCATTCCATTCAAACTAATAGAACAACCATTGTTACTAAAAGTCAAATGGAAACCAACTTTATTTAAACAAGAAATGCATAATATGTTCTTTGTTAAAATAGGTACAAAATAACATTCATCCAATTTAATTACAAGCCCAAGAGGGAGTGACAAAAGTAAGTGCCTACGGCTAATGCAAAGAACTCTTGCTCCATTTCCCACACGCAGTCTAATTCTCCTTTATGAGTTGTTCATCGTCCTCGAGGCCCCGTGATATCATTGCATATGTGTGAGCCACAACCGTATCTAATACCCATATGTTATGGTCGTAAACAGATAACCTCAATGACAAACATACCGAAGAAGTCGAGGCATCCGATGCCTTCTTCGCTTCAATTCTTCCATATAGACTTTTGGCTTAAGCCCAGGTGGCGGCCTTGCCACAATGGAAGCAAGTTCCTTTGGTGCAATTTCTTTGGTTTTCTTCTTGGCTGCACTTCCTTTTGGTTTCTTAGACTTTTTCTTCTTTAGATTCTTTTTCTTGGAACCAGAAGAAGAAGAGGCCACCATAAGCACTTGCTTGCTATCCTTCTTGATAGCTTGCTCTGCTGTCTTGAACAGATTGATCAACTCAAGGATTGTCGTGGATATTTGGTTCTTTCGATAGTTTAACACAAACTGTGAATAACTATCAGACAATCCAATTAAAATTAAGTCAATACTTAATTCATAATCCATAACAAAACCTAAGACGGCCAACCTCTCAATATACACATTCATCTTCAGTGCATACCGCACCGCAGATGAACTCGAGTCATCTTAGTAGTGAAGAGTAACCTCGAGGTCTCGAACCTTTCGATCGAGCTTGCTCATCAAAAGCTCTCTAAGATGATACACTATGGTACGAGCATCCATAGACTCACGCCGCTTCTGCAGCTCTGGTGACATCGAGGCAAGCATAATACAGGTAGTCATATCACTGTCTTTGAGATGCTTTCGATATACTTTCTGATCCTCATCGAAGCATCGCAGCAGCAGTAGATCAGAAGTGGAACATCTAGACATATCCCAGCCTCTGATCCGAGAACAATTATCGATTTCTCAGCCAATCAAGAAAATTTGATCCAGTTAATTTGTTTAAGTCCATTAGTGAGCGCAAATTCACACTGGAAGTCATCTTCAATCAACCTAAAGAGAAAGAGAGAAAGAATGTTAGAATAGAATTACATGCATGATCATAAGGACTTGCATGACATGCATATGGCTCCCACTAGTTTCCAAGAATCCATAACCCTCATTATGAATCCAAGAAACATTATGACAAAATGTCCTAGTGGGTCGATATCCGACATTCCTAAAAATGACCTTGGGTTTACCCAACAAGCCACCTTAGGTCAATCGGTAGGTATCAGTCATACCAATTGCATCATAGATATCCGACATTACTAAAATGACCTTGGGTTTACCCAACAAGCCACCTTAGACCAATCGGCAGGTATCGGTCATACCAGTTACAACTTAGGTGCAATTATCGACTAGTGCTATCAACTCGTGATGTATGCACACACATTGGGTTATCAACTCTTGATGCGCGCATATCCGATGTACACTACCCAATTTCGCCTCATCACGTTAACCTTGAGTTTACTCAACAAATTAACGCTTAGTGAAAACCCACCCATTAATCCGAAAATCTTATTTTCATGGTTCAACATATCCAGATAGAGTGAACTTGGGTTTACCCAACAACCCAACTCTATAAGAACTCGTTCTCCCATATTAATGGAAGGCGTTAGTTTTCATATTCTATGTGAGAGATTTCAAACTCCGTCTCATCCAAGTCAGTAGGATTATAGTCACCATGACTATATGGAATGATTTAGACATTTGATCAATCACATCGAGTCTATACCTAAAATTATCCATCATCCCACCTTTGATGTTGTAAGTCGACTTATGCATGTGTAAGTCGACTTATCTGAAAATGCTAGTCGACTTATGCATGTATAAGTCGACTTATGCTATCAGCGCTAACAAGTCGACTTGTACCTATGTGCAAGTCGACTTATCGTCTGATAAGACGGACAAGTCGACTTGTGCAGTGCAAGTCGACTTATCCATGTGGAATTGCTATCTAATCGGCTAATTTTCAATCCGTAGTTCAAATTCACAATACCAAGTCTAATACACTTTACCTTGATGTACCAATGAAACACTTTCATTATATCATGCTTACCATGTATAACCATACTATACATGAAAAACTTAAAATCGATGAATAGACTATTATTCACTTAGATTTTCAAATAATTTTAGAATATCAAATTATCACCCTAAGTATCTCTAGGTAGTCTACACTTTATCAAGACTACTTCGGCACTGGTCACAAAATTTGTGACGGCCAAAACAATCAAGATAAGGGAATATACTAACGAGACGCTAATGAGACACATTTTACATCCGAAAATTGTTTGGAAACCCAATTTCAAGAAAATCAGTTTGGAATGCATACAACATCAATGTAACATATTTTTAATCACATTAAAAATTATCCAAGGCATTGGAACTGAAAACTACACAATTAATCATTCCAAACAAAACAGCTCCAGCAACTTTCTCAAAACTGCCAAGCTCTGTGTTTTGCTTGAAAAACTCATTGAAACAATTTCAATAAATTCTGCGAAAATTACAGAGGTTACAACATGTTCACAACATGCTCCATGAATGTTTTCAGGATTTATTTCCATAAAAAACTCAACCAACCTCAGCAACAAGGCCAATGTAGAATCTGTGTTCCTCAACATAGTTATTCCCAGAAGCACACAATAAATTCTCAAATAAATAGTAAATCACCTCGAAAACATTTTTCCATCCTCATAGAAATTCATAAACATCTTAGAGATATGTTGGTGAAAGAAAATCCGAAAAAAATTTTTTATACAATTTATTCTCGAATTTACAAGCATGCCTGTTCATTGAATGTGCACAAACACAGCAACCAGAACATTAGAGAATAAATTAGCAAAACCATATCAAATCACATTGATAAATTCCGAGCTTCCACAGACATATGAAACAACATCTTGTGAACATATCTGGGTAAGAAAATTTTGAAAAACAATATCTCTATACTGATTTCGAATTTGATATTTACAACATGCATCATCGTCACAAGCAATAGGCAACTCCGACCTAGTCATGATTTCTTCGTTATATAAGACACAAGTGGCTCTGATACCACTGTAGGAAAATCTCGGTGTGTACATCACATGCACATGGTGCGAAAAACAAAAATTTTTTGTTCCGGGACCTTCCCGAAAGCCAGGATCCATGTGACTATATAACAAAGTCAAACCAAAACGACCAAAGGAGACCGTCTCTAACGGTATCCACGCAGAGATCGGAGAACCTAACCGGGACAAACCCTTTGACCCAGGAATAGCTAGAACAAATTAAAGAGTGCTAGCTCTTACCTTTTTCCTTGGAGAGCTTGAGAAACGATGGAGAAGACGATGCTTGGAGAAGGAGAAGAGCTTGAACGATGATGAAGACAGGATGATGAGAAATCAAATTTCTCTTAGGTTTTGCAAAACCCTTTCTTCCTTTTTTTAAAACCCACGAAGATCAATCCTTTTGCCTTCATCTTATCATCTTATGCCACTTGTCTTTAACTTTTAAAGACCATTAAATGCTTAGATGATGTAGCTTCCACGTTAGGCACTTTATATATATATATATAAAGTTAAGCTTCCTCTCCTCCTTTGCTTCCACGTAAACCACACACACACATATATATATATATATATATATATATATAATTAATTAATCATATATATATATGTATATAACTGCTAAAGTGGTCCAGTCACACTGGGGTCGGTCCTACCGGATCTCGGTATAGAAAAACCACCGGAAACCTTTTTCAGCAATATCGATGTCGTGATCTCATCAGGACATATCTCGATCTTATCGGGATCCATTTAATCCGATTGCTCTCCATATATTGGAACTCTATCCAAAACTATTTTACAAATTCTCCAAGTCACTCTTATGCGTGTGACCCATTAGGTTCTCGGTTATGTTGGCCACTTAGATCAACACTTAATCCAAGCAAGTCATGAGCGGTATCTAGCAACACATCATGACCCCCAATTGACCGGAAAGTAATTGGTTTGACGAATGAACCTATATTCATCATGAACCATATCACGAACCCTTCCATAGACAATTATCGTGCAATTCGTCCTTTCACCATGCTATACCCCACTTGGTTATGAGTATGGGCAAAGTGTCAACTCTTACTAGACTGACTACGTCAAATCTAGTCTAAGTGATTTCAGTTATTGTCCTGGGACTCATTACTTAATATGTCAATGAAGACACTCTTCATGACATATGTACTCTGATCAGAGATTTCCAAGTAATGACCCTGACAAGAGGCCATGGGTATCATCTTCTGCTATCACAGAAGTGGTGAATCCTCTATTGGCTACTCAATTACCTTCAATACCTCAAACTGCACTCCAAGCACCACCCTACGAGCGACCTCTGTAAGGCAACAAGGAATGGAGTCAAAGCACGTAATCAAGATTCAAGATATCTTTGAGTACCTCAAGTCTAAGAATACCTGCACCATTGCTATGATGAGATTATCACTGACATTAGAATAGGACATCCATGTGATGATCTCATAGCAGTCATCCAACGTACTTACTACCTCTAGTAAGCATCCACATCTCAACCCTAAATATCTCATATTTACGCTTCGAGATCCACCGCTGATCAAATGAAGGAGCTTGAGATGTGCTAGTCTTTCCGGATTACCGATGTCCAGTCTCGGTAATCCTATGACTAGGGATAATTTAGATACCGACATAATTGCACATGATAGGAATCTCAGTAGTATGATCACATCATAATTTCCTTCATGCTATGTCATATATCAAGGACTTCATTAATTTGCTTATAGATCACTATCCATTCATAAATAATGAACATCAAATTAATGAAATATGCCTTTCTTTATTTATTCATAAAGTATGTACACAACTTTGTACAAAATGCGCTAAAGGCGATTGCCTTTAGGGCACTACTCTAACAGGATTAGCCTTTGCATAAATACATGACAATCATGACTTTTCATCCTAAATAATTTGTATTTCTTAAAATCCACACACCTAGCCAAGTTTGAAACATAATCATCAGGAAACTTTAGACTTTTCAACCATTCACATAAAAGCTCCTTTTGTTTCTTGTCTAAAGTGTAACATACTTTTGGATATTTACCAGTGCGAAGATCTTTATATAACTCATTTCTTCTACAAAAAAGTTGCAAATCAACTCTAGATTTTGCATTGTCTTTTGTACTCTCTTCAATGTTCATAATGGTATTAAACAAGTTGTCAAAAATGTTTTTCTCAATGTGCATCACATCTATATTATGACGTATTAAATTCATTTTCTAATATGACAAATCCCATAATATGCTTCATTTTTTCCAACCAAAGTTCTGACTAATGTTTGTATTTACTTAATCGGTTTCTAATTCTGTTACTTTCAACGAGCCTAATTCCTCAATCTCTTGCAAAATCTCTTCACCAACTTTTATAAGAGGAGGAGGTGTGTTGACCATCCTATTTTTGTGAACTTATGTTTATTGTGTCGAAACGGATGATCTGAAGGAAGAAATTTTATGTGATTGTCAAACTAACATATTTTGCCTTCGTTTAGAAGATAAAACACATCAGAATCATTGTCACAATAAGGACAAGCCAATTTTCCAGTTGTGCTCCATCCAGATAACATGGCAAAAGTCAAAAAGTCACTAATGGTCCACATCAAAGCCACTCTCAACACAAAATTTTGTTTCAGGGAGACATCATATGTTTGAACACCAAATTCCCAAAGCTGTTGCAATTCAGAGATCAATAGTTGTAAGAAAACATCTATTTTTTGCTTCAGATTTGTTGGCCCTGGCACAATCACTGTCAAGAACATATATGCTTCTTTCATACACATCCAAGGAGGCAAATTATAAGGAGTAATTATAATTGACCATGAAGAATATTGCTGCCCGGATTGACCAAAGGCTTGGAATCCATCCGTCCACAATCCCAACTGAACATTTCGATTTTTAACTGCAAAATCAAGATGGGTGTCATTGAAATATTTCCATGCCAGTGTATCTGATGGATGGTTCATTACTCCATCTTGCTGTTCGTATTCAGCGTGCCATCTCATGTGAGACGCAGTAACATCAAAAGCATAAAGTCTCTGAAGTCTCGGAGTGAGTGGGAAATAATACATCCACTTCCATAGAACTAATTTCTGTTTCATAAAATGTTTTCTTGGATTAAACCTAAGTTGACCACAAAATTTGCACTCTTCTAAGTTTACGTCATCTCCCCAATGCAACATACATCCCAACTGACAACAATCAATCTTTTCCATTAACAAACCAAGACCCCTAATAAGTTTCTTCATATTGTAAAAATTGTCAATCATTGTATGATCAATAGGCAATGATTCATTATACCACTCTAGAATTTTATCAAAACTACGATCCGAAATATGCCCTTCACTCTTTATGTTCAATATTTGGGCAATTGATGACAATTGGGTCATTGTCTCGCAATTTTGCCACAATTCTCGGTCAACTGATTGTAGTAAGTCAAAAAAATATTTTACTTGTGGGTTAGATTCTTCTTCAACATTTTCTCTATTTGTCTCAAATGTATAACTGACCCCATCGTATACCATTTGCCTGTACGAGTTTTTAGTTCCATCAACATAATTTCTTCTAAATCTAACCTCCCCGTCATACTCATTTAAGTTGACAAACGATTGTGCTTCATTTCTCCTTGAGGTGTTAGAAATCAACGGTTCCACATGTCTTGTCCACTCAAAATAATTGGGAACAAACCATTTTCTCAGCAAATGCAAATTAACTTCATCAATAGTAAGGAAGCATTTGTGTTTGCACTTTTTACTTGGACATTTAATCTTTGACCCATCCATATATGTAGGTTGCGAAGATGCATAATGAATAAACACATCAACTCCCTCAACAAATTTAGGATTACTGAAACCATCAAGGGTTAATCGTCTATACATCCAAGATCTATTGCGGAAACTCATATCTGGAGAACTATTATTTTAAACCAGCGAATCCAAAGTTAGTCTGCTATGTTGGCGACATAAAACAAAACATGTCAGATAAGACTTGTGATTAAACTTCAGGTGTTCTAGTTCTGAATCCTAGCTAGGTTCCTAGTATATTTAAATTGAATATCCAACATATATATTTATAATCATATATGTCATAAGATAATGATTGATCACAATTTGATATTTAATGGATATTAAATATCAAACAATTGCCAAATAACTATTAATAAAAATATAAAAAATTTTATGAATACCTATTTTAATCAATTAGTTAAACATATACAATTTTATAAAAACATGCCTTCCAAAAATGTGTACATAACAAGTACAGAAAATGTCATCATTTAAAAGAGCATCAATCAACTTATGGATTCACATAATTAAGGTAATTGGAATAATTACATGAGTCAACCCTGTCATGTAAAAATTAATACATAACCGAAGTTTATACTACAATCCACTTCCACATCGTGTAAGCCATATGAATAAAAGATGCAAAAAGTTCAAATGGGAAGTTCATACCGCAAACAAATAAATCAAGAGCAAAAACTGTAGAAAAAACATAATCATTGACCTCAATCGAAATGTAGAGAGATGTTCCTAAAGTACGTCAAGGTGGATGATGATGATAGAGCTAAAATGAAAACCAATAACAAAATCGTTCATAGTTTAATTAGAAAGCGGGATATATTAAACAGTTGCCATGAAATATTATACTCAATGAAGGTCATTAACTATACTCAAATAATTCAACCATCAGGTGTTATCCTCAATAATTTGCATAATTATAATTCTTCTCCATAATAAGATCATAAGTTAAAACTAAGGACCTCTTGTTTTAATTACAAAATCATAATTTACGAGGATCCTATTAAAATTTTGGTAGCATTTCTCCTATAAAATGGACGTCCCTCTTTTGAAATAAGGCCTCCCTGCAATAAAAATACACTTTTATATCAACCAATAATCACAACGCAAACTAAATCCTCCATACTACATATCTATTGTCAATTCAATCAATGATGTAGGGACGTTAATGTCGGGTTATTTTTGCCACAAATAAAAGTTCAGGTATTAAATCACAACTTTAATTAACACTTAAATCAATAAGAGTTATAATGTTGTCTCCACACCAACAAAAGATCCACAGGCACAATGACATAAGTGTGACATCACTAAAATAAACTCTATTGTAAAAATGAGCAAAAAATTAGCAATGGATGAATAATATGACTTTAGTTCGATAATTAAAGTGCAAAAGGGCCTTTCTACCTATTTCCTAAAGCATTTCACTTAAGGCATATGTTAAACCTTAAAGCTAAAGTCAAAGAACTTATATGACGCAACGAATGACATATCCTTTATCTTATAGCTTTCAATCTGAAATAGGCTAAGCACTTTAAATAGAATCAAAGGTTTTTAAAGAATAAATCTAATATACAAGCTATATAATATAAAGCATGACTAAATATATCATCTCTTCTTTAGGTGTAACTGCGCTAAAGGATATTTACCTACAAATTAGCTATTTGTGATGGTGAGACTCGTATTTTAAATGATTGACTATTTGCTTATAATAGTCAATAGAATCTTACTTCTATCATGTGTCTAATTAGTCTTAGATTTAATATTAATTTTACAATGTGGAAAGGATAATTTTCAACTAATTGATTATTATAGTCATAGTTTTATGGTAATAGACATTTATTAAACAAGAGAAGTTAGTCTTTATTTAATTACATTTTCTAATATTTGTAATATCCTTATGATTAATAGGACTTATAGTGATACTATTTTGAAAATGGACAAGCCATCGCCATGTCACTTTTATGGTACAACTTTTATTAATATTTGTTTTATAAGGGTAAATGTAAATTATAAATCACATTTTCAAATATATAAATATCAAATGATAAATTTCTTATATTTTAAATATATTAAAATATACTATTACACTTTAATAAAATATTCATATTAATTATCAATAAAATAAAATAAAATAATGTATTAAATATTATATTATTCAATATAAGTAATGATATATGAATATTATAAATTAATAAAATATTAAAAGTATAGTTATTCATTTAATATGGTAGTAAACTAATTCAATTATAAAATTCTTTTATTACTTAATAATACTAATAACTAAAATCATTATTTTATTCATTATTCAATTTTATTATTATAATTAACTTGATTAATTTTTATTTTAGTAAATAAAATTATTATTTATGAAAATATTATAATGTTTTAATTTATTTTATTAATTATTAATAATATTTAAAATTTTAGTAATCAACAATTTATTAAGAAAATTTAAAATAACAAATTAAGTCTTCCAATGAATTTTTATTTTTACTATAATTAATAGTATTTATTATGTTTATTATTATACTTCCTTTTATAAAATATAGATATAAAATATTTATTATTATTATTATTATTATTATTATTATTATTATTATTATTATTATTATTATTATTATTATTATTATTATTATTATTATTATTATTATTATTATTATTCAGTACTAGTATTAAATCTAAATAACTAAGGAAATAATATAATAACATTTTTAATCTTTGATAATATAAATTAATATTACATATTTTTATAAGTAGTGATACGTAAATTTGGTTAATTAATAAATGAAATTATTTGACATATAACATCAATTTTATTTGTTAATTTTGAATTAACTCCACTATTTTAAAAGATATTAAAATATTATGTCAACGAAAATTGAGGTTAATTCTAAACTTTTTACAAAATAAAATTTCAAAGTACAAAGCAGTCAAGCTTGTCTTCGATATAGATGTGATGATAAAACGTTATAATTAATCTAAATGTCTTGATAACTTGAGGTGATTATATTCAACTCCTACTTAAAAAGCATAGATGACTTGTTCTCTTCTTCAAAAACAAGTTTTGTATGCTTATGTTGCAGCTTCAAAGACATGTTCATGTTATTCAAAAACATTCTATTCTTTTCTTTGGTGTTTGGTAATAAATACACTTGCAAATTATCAAAACAAATTCATCAGACTATACTATCCTTGGTCTCTTTTTCAATACAAGTATATCGGTTGTATAAGGAAGGCCTTTGGTAATGAACCGAATATTTGTATCTATTGATAAAACCACAAAACAACTTCATGACATATAACAAAGTATTCCATCGAACACCTTGAGTGCATAAATTTTTCAACCCTATCTAAGCACAAATTAATTAAATCTTCTCATTATTTACATGAAATACCCTAACATAACAATAATCAAACCCAATTAAACAAGCCAATGCAATTAATTCACTCAAAAATACTACAATTTAATTTGAACCCACAGCTTACCTTCGGAAGAAGTGGAGGAGATGATGCCTTTACCTCACCGCCAGAGAAGATGAGAAGGAAGGCTGGCCGGAGATGCTGCTTATGGTCAGAGGACGGATGACAGTGGAGGAAAGGAGGAGGAAGAAGGAGGAAACCACCGAGCTACGTTCGGAAGGAAGAGAAGAAGGGTTGCGCGCGCGCGAGGAAGAAAGTCATCTGTTGCGTTTTTAACTTAACCAAAACGACGTCGTTTTGGTTAAGTGGAGACGTAAGTTAACTTCACCGAAACGACGTCGTTTCGGTCATATTGTTACTAACGTTTAAACTTAATCCAAACTACGTCGTTTTGGTACTTAACCAAAGCGACATCATTTTAACGAAGTTTAAAACGCAGCTTAAGTTCAAAGAAACGACTTCATTTTGATTATAGACCAAAATGATGTCATTTTGGTCAAGGTAAATAATAGCCTTTCACTTCACCAAAACGACGTCGTGTTGGTTCAGTTAAACAATGTTCCAAAATCATCGAAATGGCGTCGTTTCGGCAGAACTAAAATGACGTCGTTTTGGTGAAGTTAAGAATATTGTTTTACTTCACCAAGACGACGTCGTTTTTCTTAAACCAAAACGATGTCGTTTCAGTTTAACAAAAATGACGTTCTTAACGACAAAAATACCGACAGCCACCATTCCATTGCCAAATATGAAATCATCGCCAACAAGTTTACCAACCGATTACATCATTCCGTAGCAAATTATCGACGGAAACTTTTATATCGATATTTTTTCGTCGCTAAATTTTGCTGGAAATTTTTTGCTCCAAATTTAGCAACGAACATCTGTTCAGTCGCTATATTAGACTAATATAGCGACGGAAATGACAATACCGTCACTATTTTCAAATAGTATCTGTTTTGTCGGTATCTTTCCGTCGGTACTTCACGACTTTCTTGTAGTGTTCATTTATGTAATTGAATATATTTTAAAAGTATAAACAAATTTTTAAGGAAAAAATGAAAAAGGAGCTTATATATAACTTATAGATAGGTAAGAACATTTAAGTATTGAATGGACGACAATAATCATGAAGTGAGAAACTATTAAGCTAAAAAATGAAAATTAATATAAACATAAATCTAAATTTTTAAGAGTTAAAAATTCAAACACTTAAAATCTATAAAAGTATATATGCATTCCAATTTCCAACCCTGTGTTTAATGCTTGAAAGTTCTTCAAAAACTTTCCTCAACCATCTAAACTACCAATTTCAACTTTCTTCCCTTTCCTTTCCTTCATTCGGGTACCCTTGTCCATTGAGTCCCTCTTATTTTCCAGCATTATTCTTCCTCTAAGGACCTGCAAAACAAAACATCATTAATTTCCAAATAGTTAAAATGGAGACTGATTTCCCATCTTTACCCTCAACTACTTTACCTGTTACTTCCCCGATTCTTCATTCTACTCCCTCATCCCCTGCTCAACTTTCTGCAACCCACTCTTCTTCTCCATTCCTCTCTGCAACTATTCCTCCCTCAACCTCTTCCATTCCTCCTAACCCTTCTACTCTATCTGATAGCGTGTTTCAACATATTAAAGGGGTTATAAAGACCTAGAAACAGGTTGTGGGTGATAATTTTGACTTTTCCTTGATTTACAGTCCACCTGTTGAGATTGAAGGAAAGCTAATGGTGACTCCAAGTCTAGACATTCTGCAGGAAGGTGCTAGGACACGGGAAGTTGCGCTTGTTAGTTTTTTGTTAATAAAAGGCATGCTTTTCTAGTGATACAAGCTTGGACCCAGAGAAACTAGAAAGGGAGAGGTCTAATGGAAGTTATGCTAACTGAGGAGGATAAGTTAATCTTTACCTTCTCCTCAAAATCGGAAGCTCAAAAGGTAATTAAAGAAGGCCCTTGGCATATCTTTCAACTTCCTTTGTTTCTTCAAATTGGTAACTATACATGAAATTAGAAAAAATTAGATTGAAAAACATTCCTCTATGAGTGAATATCCATAACATTCATTTGGAATATTGGACAACTAAGGGTTTAAGTATGCTAGCTAGTTACTTGAGAAAAGCAATCTGTATGGATGAAAACACTTCTCTAAGTATGGATTTGAACAATTATATGTAAGTATGGATATTTCAAAGGAAATTGATGGCAGACCCAATAGGAACTTGTCCTAGAGAACCTTCAACAAGATGAAACTATGCCCGGGAGTAGATAGAATCAAGCAAACACACGGAATCACAAGAAACAAAGTTGAAAAGATAGAAACAGAACACAAAGAAAATGGGAGGTGAGAAGAATGTTGATCGATGAAAAGAACCCTAAGAGAACTTGTCTTTTAGAACTCTAACAAGAATGTTGGTCAATGGAAAGAACCCTAAGAGAACTTGTCTCTTAGAACTCTAACCTTAGGACGCCACAAAGGAAAATCACTCCTTTGATAAGTCAAGTATTCTCAAAGAATACAAAGAAAGCAAGAAAGCTCTCAATATTATTTCTGAATCAAAGACCTCTTTCAAAGTACATGAGGGTGCCTATTTATAGGAAAACTTCCTAACTTAATTTCCTAAAGAAGATACTAAATAAAAGGAAACAAATCAATCCCTAAAAGGAAACAAAATAAACTTATAAAGGTGTTGACTAGATCACCTCATTTAGAGGAAACAAAAAAGGAAACTAAATAAAATGTGATCTCAACATGTTGGACCATAGGATCACGTCCATATCCTTATTTTTAAGTGGCACATGCTTGTCACATGGTACTTTAAGTGAGTTCTCCCAATTGGACTCCATGTGGGCCTTTGGACACTTTATGTTGGGCTTCAAGGAATAAGACAATGCCTCTTGGACCTTTATGAGATGAAATCGACTCAACAATATGGGCTCTATCTCTTCAAGGTCTTGGATTAAACAATTCAATGCTTGCTTTATTGCTTTGGCCCTAGCTCTTGTCATTGGGCCTCTAACATCTTGTAATGGCTCTTTAGGAACATTAGACTTGAATGTTGGGTCTTTGATATGGGAATTTCGTTCATCCCTTGCCTTGAATATTTAGACTTCAAATCTGATCCAATTTCAGCCCTAAGCCTCCTTTTGCAAGCTCATGTCCACGCAAGTCACGCCCTAGGCTTCCTCGAGGCTAATCACGCCATGGATGCTTCTCTTCTTGTCTTTCACATGCCCATGGTTCTTCATCATTCCTCCTCCTCGAAAAGATTCGCCTCTAATCTGCAACATCAAAGAGGGATAAATCGATACATTGAATGTAGCACTCACATTACCATAGAGCTAGGCAAATCAATTTTATAAGCATTATCATTAATCCTTTCTAAAACTTGAAAAGGGCCATCTCCTCTTGGTCAGTAGCTTAGATTTCCTTTGTTCGAAACCTCTCCTTTCTCAAGTGCACCCAAACCCAATCACCTGTGTTCAATATGACACGCCTTGCTTTTATTAGCTTGCTTTACATATTGTTCATTTCTCCTCTCAATGTTGGCTCTAACTTTAGCATGCAACTCCCTGTACAAATTTAGCTTTTTCATACCGTCAAAGTTAGTAAACTCATTAGAAGGCAATGGAAGAATTTCCAAAGGAGTCAAAGGATTAAACCCATAAACAATCTCAAAAGGAGAAAATTGAGTAGAAGAATGAAGAGCACGATTATAAGCAAACTCAATGTGTGGGAGACACTTTTCCCAATTCTTCAAGTTCTTTGGATGATCGCACGCAACAATGTTGTCAAAGTTCTATTTACCACTTCAGTTTGACCATCCGTTTGAGGATGTGCAACAAGAGAAAACAAGAGTTTAGTGCCAAGTTTATTCCATAGAGTTCTCCAAAAGTGACTAAGAAATTTCACATCTCTATCACTCACAATAGTCTTTAGAACCCATGTAATCTTACAACCTCTTTAAAGAACAAATCAGCAACATGAACAAGATCATTGGTTTTAGAACAAGCAATAAAGTGAGCCATCTTGCCAAATCGATCAACCACCAAAAGATACTATCCTTTCCACTAGATGATCTAGGCAATCCAAGCACAAAGTCCATAGATATATCAACCCAAGGATGAGAGGGACGGGTAATGGAGAATATAAACCATGTGATTGTACCTTAGATTTTGCATGCCTACAAGTAATACATTTAGCACAAATAGAAACAACATCCTTTCTCATGTTAGCCAATAAAATTTTCATGCAAAAGAGCTAAAGTTTTTCAACACCAAAGTGACCCATCAATCCACCTCCATGTGTCTCTCTAACAAGTAATTCACGACAGAGCAAGATGGAATGCAAAGTTTATCCTTTTGAATAGAAATCCATCAAATCTATAGAAATTATCATTACCATGTTTTTCACAAGATTTCCAAATTTCTGCAAAGTCACAATCGATTCATACATGCCTTTCAACATCTCAAAACCAAGTAATCTAGCATGCATAGAGCTAAGAGAGTATCTCCTAGAAAGAGCATCAGCCACAATGTTTTCTTTCCTTGTTTATGTTTAATAACATAAGGAAAAGTTTCAATAAATTCCAACCACCTAGCATGTCTCTTGTTCAATTTACCTTGGGACTTTAGAAATTTCAAACTTTCATGATCGTAATGAATGATAAATTCTTTTGGCCACAAGTAATGTTGCCAAGTCTCTAAAGACCTTTTTAAAGCATACAACTCTTTATCATAAGTGGAGTAATTCAAAGCAGCACCATTTAGTTTTCCACTAAAATAAGCAATGGGTTTAGAATCTTGCATTAAAACAAAGACCAATGCCTATTCCGTAAGCATCACATTCAACCTCAAAACTTTAGAAAAATTAGGAAGAATAAGAAGAGGAGCATTGGTCAATTTTTCTTTCAAGGTATTAAAGCAACCTCTTGTGAATCACCCCATTTAAAAATCACATTCTTTTTACCAATTCATTCAAAGGGCTGTAATAGTAGAGAAATCCTTCACAAATCTCCGATAGAAGCTAGCCAAGCCATGGAAGCTTCAACCTCATTCGCATTCTCGAGTTGGCCATTCTCTAATTGCTTTCACTTTCTCTTCATCAACTTGAAGTCCTTTCGCACCTACAATAAAACCAAGAAACACAACAGATCCATGCAAAAGGAACATTTTCTAAATTGGCGAAAGCTTATTTTCTTTTAAAAGCTCAAACACATCATTCAAGTGTTTCACATGTTCGCCTAAACTCCTAGAATACACTAGAATATCATCAAAATGAGCGACCACATACTTTCCAATAAAAGGACGAAACACATGATTCATCAAACTCATGAAAGTACTAGGTGCATTAGTCAAGCCAAAAGGCATAACTAACCACTCATACAACCCAAACTTAGTTTTGAAAGCGCTTCCACTCATCACCCTTTTTCATGCTAATTTGATGATACCCACTTCTAAGATCAATTTTAGAAAATATACAAGCACCACGCAACTCATCAAGCATATCATCTAAACGAGGGATAGGTAACGATATTTCACCGTGATTTTATTGATGGCTCTACAACAACACACATTCTCCATTTGCCATCTTTCTTAGGAACAAGTATAATCGCACAAGACACGGGCTCAAGCTTTCTCTCACAAAGCCCTTTTCATAAGCTCTTCAACTTGTCTTTCGATCTCCTTAGTTTCTTCCGGATTGGCTCTATACGCAGCCTATTCGAATCAAGCTCCGGAAAGAAGTCTATACGGTGTTCAATGCCTCTCAAAGGGGCAATCCATCGAATGCCTCCGTAAATAAGTCGTTGAAGTCCTGCAACAAAGACAAAACACTAGACGCAAAGATGGATCAAGCTCATTAATAGTTAAGAAAAGATCTTTATATAAAAGTATATAAGATTCTTCACATTTTAAAGCTCTCTTGATCTCACTTTTTCCAGCAAATAAAGTCACTCTTTTCTTCATTTTTTCACTGCTTTACTTTCTCTCCTTTTCTTTCTTTTGACGCTCTCTTTCTTTCTTTTTCCTTCAATTTGCATTCTTTCTCAATCCTCACTTGATCCTCATAAGCTTGAATGGGCCCAAGAGGTTTCAACACCATATTTTTACCATGAAAAGGAAAAGAATAACAATTTTATATCCATCATGCCTAACTTTTCTATCAAATTGCCATGGCCTACCAAGCAAAACATGTCCAAAGATACATTGGTGCAACATCACATAAAATCTCATCATGATACTTACCAGCAGAAAATGCAACCATCACTTGTTTGGTGACTTTCACCTCACCACAATCATTTAACCATTGCAATTTATATGGTCTAGATGTTTCAAAATAGGCAAATTAAGCTTGTCAACGAGTAAAGTACTAGCAACATTGGTACAACTTCCACCATCTATGATCACGCTACAAACTTTACCATTAATGAGACACCTTGTATGAAAGATGTGCTCACGTTGCTCTTCATGAAGATCTTCTTTGGTTGGATATTAAGAGCACGCCTAGCCACAAGTGCTTCACCAACCTCAAGATCACAATCAACATCTAAGCATCCATCAATGGAGCCACATCATCATAGTCATCACTGTCACTACTTTCACTAGCAACATCACCAATCTCAAGTAAAATCATGGTTCTTTTGTTAGGGCATTGAGAAGCAATATGACCAAAACCTTAACATTTAAAGCACTTAACTTTATAAGAAGGATTAGAAGAAGAAGACGGTTTAGAGTCATTTTTACCCTTGGGATTTGGAGTAGAGAATTTAGGCTTATTTTCCTCTTTTGGCTTGATGTCTCCTTTGGATTTGAATAAAGTTTTGGACTCCTTCAAGGTTTTCTTCCAAGAACTCGACCCAGCACCATTTTGGATCTTTAATTGCTTTTCTACCATAATGGCCTTATGTAACAACTCATCCATGTCAAGAAAATTTTGTAGTTCTACAATGGAAGCAATTTCAGGGCGCAAACCATCAAGAAATCTTCTCATGGTAGCTTCCATGTCTTCCTCTACATTGGCCCTAATCATGATGATCTCCATCTCTTGGTGGTACTCTTCAACACTCATAGATCCTTGCCTCAATCTTTGTAGTCGCTTGAACAAGTCTCGATAGTAATGACTTGGAACAAAGCGCTTTCTCATGATGGCTTTCATTTTTGCCATGGATTGGTCTTTCAAGATTTCGTCTTCTATTTATTTGCAATTGATCCCACCAAATACTAGCATAGTCACACAATTCAACGGCAGCAAGTTTTATCTTTTTCTTCACTATATGTATGACACTCAAATACATGTTCAATTTTCCTCTCCCACTCTAAATATAATTCGGGATCATTTTTCCGTGAAAGGAAGGGATTTTCGCTTTATGTTATCAAGTTCATTACGAGAAGAAGCTTGTCTACCTCTCCTAATGTTGGGGCCTTCATCATCGGATTGCACATCTTCATCTTCTCCATAGAACACTCTTCTAGGACCTTTGAGTTTGACGTGGATTCGATGTCATCCAACCTAGCATTCAACCTCTGGAATTGGTCTTGCATGACCTTCATAAAGACTTTAAGATCTTGCTCACCGATTCATCTTCTTGAGACATATTTATGAATTGTAAAATGTTAGCGAACAACAAAAACAATATGGACCTTACCACTCTCCCTCACGTATACACTCAACTAAGTCAAACAACTCGTGTTTCACACAAAATTGGCTTTTTCTATAATGCAAACACTCTTGCCTTTTACCACTAAACTTGCTTTTTTATAGTATTCTTATTCGAAACAAGACACAATCAAATAGAAGCAATCAAACCAAGTGACAGCTAAGATTAGAATCCCAAGATAAAATTCTCAAAGAATCCAAAAGGGGAAATAGAGTGTGAAAAAAATAGTATAATGAATGAATTAAGGAAGTGATTACCTTGGAAAGTCAAACTTGAAGCTAAAGAAAGATTAATAAGGAAAAAAATGAAATAGGAAACGAAAGGGAGAGGTCTAATGGAAGTTATGCTAACTGAGGAGGATAAGTTAATCTTTACCTTCTCCTCAAAATCGAAAGCTCAAAAGGTAATTAAAGAAGGCCCTTGGCATATCTTTCAACTTCCTTTGTTTCTTCAAATTGGTAACTATACATGAAATTAGAAAAAAATTAGATTGAAAAACATTCCTCTATGAGTGAATATCCATAACATTCATTTGGAATATTGGACAACTAAGGGTTTAAGTATGCTAGCTAGTTACTTGAGAAAAGCAATCTGTATGGATGAAAACACTTCTCTAAGTATGGATTTGAACGATTATATGTAAGTATGGATATTTCAAAGGAAATTGATGGCAGACCCAATAGGAACTTGTCCTAGAGAACCTTCAACAAGATGGAACTATGCCCTGGAGTAGATAGAATCAAGCAAACACACGGAATCACAAGAAACAAAGTTGAAAAGATAGAAACAGAACACAAAGAAAATGGGAGGTGAGAAGAATGTTGATCGATGAAAAGAACCCTAAGAAAACTTGTCTCTTAGAACTCTAGCAAGAATGTTGGTCAATGGAAAGAACCCTAAGAGAACTTGTCTCTTAGAACTCTAACCTTAGGACGACACAAAGGAAAACCACCTTTGATAAGTCAAGTATTCTCAAAGAATACAAAGAAAGCAAGAAAGCTCTCAATATTATTTCAATCAAAGACCTCTTTCAAAGTACATGAGGGTGCCTATTTATAGGAAAACTTCCTAACTTAATGTCCTAAAGAAGATACTAAATAAAAGGAAACAAATCAATCCCTAAAAGGAAACAAAATAAACTTATAAAGGTGTTGACTAGATCACCTTATTTAGAGGAAAAAAAAAGGAAATTAAATAAAATGTGATCTCAACATGTTGGACCATAGGGATCACGTCCATATCCTTATTTTTAAGTGGCACATGCTTGTCACATGGTACTTTAAGTGAGTTCTCCCAATTGGAATCCATGTGGGCCTTTGGACACTTTATGTTGGGCTTCAAGGAATAAGACAATGCCTCTTGGACCTTTATGAGATGAAATCTGACTCAATAATATAGGCTCTATCTCTTGAAGGTCTTGGATTAAACAATTCAATGCTTGCTTCATTGCTTTGGCCCTAGCTCTTGTCATTGGGCCTCCAACATCTTGTAATGGCTCTTTAGGAACATTAGACTTGAATGTTGGGCCTTTGATATGGGAATTTCGTTCATCCCCTTGCCTTGAATATTTAGACTTCAAATCTGATCCAATTTCAGCTCCTAAGCCTCCTTTTGCAAGCTCATGTCCATGCAAGTCACGTCCTACGCTTCCTTGAGGCGAATCACGCCATGGATGCTTCTCTTCTTGTCTTTCACAAGCCCATGGTTCTTCATCAAAAATGAAAGACACCATCTCTATCCTAAGGTTGGCAGAAAGCATCCTCTCAGAGAACATAACTTTATGGTTACATATCAATGGAAACCTTTTCTAAAAACACAAGGCAAATAATGGAAACCAACGGGGAGAGTTTTCACTAGAGGAGACTATTGGGAGGTGATGGTGAAGTGAATCACACGTTAATACAATACTTAGGAAATGATAGACGAATGTACGAGAAGGGGGGTTGAATTGTGTATTCCCCTTTTTGAAAAAACTTTCAAAACTGTTTGTTAGAAATAAAATTCTTTACAGAACTTCCGATAGATTCTAATTAATCAAAACTTTTGAAAACTTTGTTTACGAATTAAGTACTAATAAAACTTGAATCTAAAATAGAGATAGAGTGAGAATAGTTGATACAGCGATTTATCCTGGTTCACCCCAAACCGTGGGCTACGTTCAGTCCTCAGAGTTCCTTATGAGATTTTCACTATCTCTTCAACTTTACAAGTATTCTTTGCGAGCCTCTTCAGGTCTCTACAACCAGTATTCTTTCACGCTTAGCCTCTGCAGGCTACCTGTTTTACTTTCTCACAGTAAAAATAGCTCTCGGCTAATTTGCACAGAATGCTCTTTACAATCACGTAGATGTAATTCAGCTAATTTTTCAACTCGACTAACTTTGCAATCTTCAACTTCGACTTGTATTTATAGCCTTCGTCTCCAACTGCTTCTTGATTCTTGTTTCTTGAATCTTTAAAGAAACGGTTAATCAATAGAGTTCTGTAACTAACTCGAACTGAATCCTTCGTCTTCTTTGCGAATTCCGCATATGTTTTTCTCCGTCTTTATTTTATCGTCTGTGTTTCTGCATCTGCATCTGTATTTCTATTTACGTCTGCGTCCGCTTTTCTTTCGCATCTTCATCTGTATCTGCTTTTCTGTTTGCATCTGCTTTACTTAGCGTCTGCGTCTCTTCGTCTGTGTTGCTTCGTCTGTATGATTTCGCTCAGATGACTTTATGTCTCAGGACTTCGCCTCGTAGGACTTTATCTCAGATGACTCGTCTGCTTTTGCTTTTCTTTTTATTGATTCTCTTTGTTATACATTAAAATCATATCTAAGTAAAGTCATTTGGACTTAACAATCTCCCCCTTTTTTATGATAACAAATTATATACAAAAGAAAACAAAATACAATGTTTTGAAAAGAACAAAAAAAAACTTATCTTCAGAACTTCTTCTTTGACTTCTTCCTTTCTTCGTCTGCTTCAGTCACACCTTCTTTTCTGAACATCCTCTTCTCTTCTGCTCATTCTCTTCTCCCCTTGTCCATTCTCTTCTCCCCCTATTTGTTATAATAAAAAATGATTAACGTTGATGGCTCTTCAGCAGTTCTGTCATCATCTTCTTCAGGTCATTCATCGTCTCCTTAATCTCGATGACTTCTCCGCGTAATATGCTGAGTTCATCTTGTGAGTCAATCGGTAAGGAGAATTGATCAACATCTGCTGAGGGAGCAGTGAACGGAATTGTTGTAATATAAGCATCAGAGGATGGAATGTACTCTTCATTAGGCTCAAATGTTGGTTGACGAATAAACGTATTGGATTCAGGAAGATCTAAGTCAAATGGAGCAGGTAGCATCAACAGTTGTCTTCCTTGCAGGGGTGTAGCTTGAGCTTGAATAGACAGTGTATCAGATAAAGTTCTAATACGCAAAACTGTCTGAACAAGGAGTTCTATAAACGTTCCTGTGATAACTCTTCCCCCCACTAGACTGTCTTCTTTCTTATCCGTATAGCTACAACTAGCTCCTTCTTTATTCTCATTCGAAGCGCATTCAGCATCAATTCTACGCACTTCTTCTGCAATTTGATCTGCGAACAGATCATCACAAACTTCTTCAGGAAATAGCTTCGACTTCCCCTTAGTCAAATCCAAAGGATATCTTGGCTGGATATCCGGTACAACCTTTATTTCCGTGTTTTCTGTGATCAGAAAAATAGTACACGGTTTGTTGAGAATTTTGTAGGTATGGTCAGAAAGATCCCTTAAAGCATCGAGAAAAACTTTTCATCTTCTTTCAAGAAGTCCCATGTGTCACTATTTATTGACATAGGTTGTCTGACGACCACCGCCTTCGCACTCCATTCGCCATATTGTGATTGAGTAATAAGACTCTTCTTTGGTACAATCCTTCTATTTCCTCTTTGTAGAAGGACTCTGATTCTTAAAATCCTTGTAAGAAGCATGCCATAAGGATAGCTATTTGTATCATTCATCCCCTTAATCATATAATGAAAGATTAAGAAGGGTAAATCAATAGGATTGCGATTCAACAGATAGAACAAACACTGTTCATCCAGGGTGGTCACCAAATGTCTTGAACCTGCTCTGGGTAAATTGCAATTAAACAGAATCGCATGAAGAACCCTAGCCTTTGGGACCAAACTAGAGGTCTTCCTCTCCCATAGGTCATTGGCTCCATATAATTGTCTTCTGACATCTTCTTCTCTCATACCAACCTAGGACATCCAACCGCCTTTTATGTATGCGAGTCTCACCAACCGATGGACAATCAGTCACCTTCCTTATCAGCTCCTTAGTCACAACAACAGATATATCGTCTACTGAGGATACGATAGTGTTGTCTACAAGTTGATCGTTCTTCCAAAACTCAAATACTTCATTGGTATACACTGGTTCTCGTACCTAGAAAAAATTTCTCCAACCAGCTCTTTCAATCTCTGGTTCTACGTCCATACCATCATTCCTCAATGACTTGAAATCTACATGCCTTCCAAAAATCATAGCTGCCTCAATTGTTTCAGAACAAGAACTGTTTCTGGTAAGCTTTTCGTCTAGGGTAGGATGATTGAGAGAATTTTGAAAGCAAGATAAACCGTCTAGAGATGAAAGTAACCGCAATGATTTCAACTTCAGGCTACTTGAAGGGTCTAGTCTGGTGTGTTCTAGAATCATCGGGATTCTAAAGGTCGTGAAGCGTTTCCCTCCAAAACTTTCGACAGAGAAGTTACCAACAGAACTCACCGTATTTGACGCCGTTAATTTTGACGCCTCTTTAGTCGACTGCTCGCTAACATAACCATGTTAAGGTTGCGCTCGATCTTCGGAACCATTCTTCACTCAATGGTTTGGTGAAGATGTCCGCCCACCGATGCTCGCTTCGATGAATCAGACGCACCACCTTCCTCTCGAACATAGTCTCTCGAAGTGATGTCGACTTCATGTGCTTCACTCTAGAATGTCAATCGGATTCTTTGATGATTGATTGCACTTGTGTTGTCGCAGAGATTGGAATCTCCTCTTATCGAATCAATAGTCTTCAAGTTGATATTTGATCCATAACGTCTCGTGAAGCAATGATCATGCGGTATATATACTCGCTTGGCAGATTGATAAAGCGATTGAGCTTTGTCTTTTGCTTGATCAGAAACTAGGTTTGCGCCAAGAAAGTGACATCCTCCACTTGTGCTCTTTCTTTCGATTCTATCTCGGCATAGTCCGCATCGCAATATCCGATTAACTGAAATCTTTACCTTCTCAAACATTAAGCAAAGATCAAGAGTACTGCAAGATATCTCATAATTCTTTTAGCAATGATAAATGAGACTCTCTAGATCGGCTGAAATCTTGCACACAAGCATACACCGAACAAAATATCAGGTCTACTTGTCAGAAGATACAAGAAAGAGCCGATCATCCCTCTATACAGGGTTTGATTCACCTTCTTACCAAGTTCATCTTTAGACAAAAGGTTTGAAGGGTGCATCGAAGTCGCCATAGGCTTCACATTATTCATATCAAATTTGGACAACAGTTCTTTCACATACTTTTGTTGATGAATGAAGATTTTCTCTTCGGTTTGTTTAACTTGCAACCCAAGAAAGAACTTTAATTCACCCATCATGCTCATTTCAAACTCTTTCTTCATTAGACTCTCAAACTTCATGCATAACATGTTTGAAGTAGCACCAAAAATAATATCATCAACGTAAATCTGAACTAAAATAAAATCATTCTGAAAGTTTTTCCTAAAGAGCGTCTTATCAACTTGACCTCTAATGAAACCATTTTCTAAAAGAAAAGTACTCAGACGATCATACCAAGCTCTAGGAGCTTGCTTCAGGCCGTATAAGGCTTTATGAAGTCTATAGACATGGTATGGACTCTTAACATCCTCGAAACCAGGTGGTTGCTTAACATACACCTCTTCGTCTATAAAACCATTCGGAAATTCACTCTTCACATCCATCTGAAACAGTTTTATATCATGACAGACCGCATATGCCAGCAATATCCTAATGGCTTCAAGTCTTGCTACTGGAGCATATGTGTAACATCTCACCCCCTACTGGAAGGGTAAAATAGGAATTTGGCATAAGATGAGATGGATCGGAATGACTTAGGACGGTTCATGCATAATAGGGTTGATACACAGTCACAATTGTGCACATGAAATTACTGTACATGCATACATGACATTCCGGTTTGCTTATGTGCCTAAGTCAATTCTATTGTGATTAACGTGGTTAATGGGTTTGAAAATTATTCGAGCGCCATAAATAGTTTTCTATTTTAGGAATTTTTCGATTTTTCCGAGAAAATTCTCGACCGAAAAAATCGTCAATCGCTTAACCTACGATTTTCTAGTAGCAAAATTGCTACCCAATGGCACTGTCTTATTGGGTATATTATTTTGGGATTGAAATTGGGGTCAATTGAGTTGATTGGGTTAGTTTTTTTATCTGGATTAAAGAATTAATACTTTGACTTTTCTTTAAACTTTTGAATCAATCACATTTTGCCACCAAATGCCATCATTTAATGCTCCAAGTTGTTCCTATCGGTTTTGCATTGAAAAATTGATTAAAAAGAGCAAAAGTGGAGAGGTTTTTGGCATCCATCCGAAACTAGCTTCACTTCTCCTCCTTCATTGATTTTCTTCTTCTCTCTTCTCTTATCAAACCTTCCTTAACTTTCTTCATACACTTAACTTACTTGCTTGCCTACCATGAAGACCACTCTCTTGCATGAGGTTAAAAGAAGGGGCTAGCAATTGTTAGGAAAGAATTGAAAGGAATTCAAGGTTGGAAGCTAATTAGGTAAGTTCTTTCATTAAGTTTTAAATGATGTTTTAAGTATGAATTTATGAAACATGGTAGGTAGAAACATTGAATGGGAGGTTTGGTGCATTTATTATGCTTATGGAAGCATTAAATTGACATCTATTATTGTTTGAAATGATGGGTATAAGGTTAGGTTGAAGTAAGAATTGATAAGGTAGTAAGAATTGATAAGGTAGTATGACTAAATGGTTTTAACTTGATTTGTGATTGAATCTTGATGATTGATGTTAATTGGAAATGAAGAATTGAGTGCTGCCAATTTTTGTGTATTAGCCCTAGTACATGTATGAATGGTATAAGAACTGATTTGTGTTCCTTTGGATGTTTAATGATGTGTTAAAGGCATTGGAAATGATAGAAACTAAGATTGGACCAAATCTGGAAATTTAGGGTTTTAATCAATTGTACTGTTTTGATCATAATTCATTGTATAGGAATGAAAATGAGGTGAGGTTTATGGCCACTTAAACTTTAGGATGTTATCTTCATTTTTGTGTGAAATATGTGTTGGCCAATTTTAATCTTAAGAGGGTGAAATTTGGCTTGGAAAGTTACTGCCATTGACTGGAATGAACAGTACCCGAAATCATACCCTAGAGTTTTGTTAATTTTTCTAAATTAATTGAGAAGGAATTAGAACAAATGGATTACAGGAAAATTGAATCCTATTAAGTTAGCTTTCCAATGCCACTGATTTTGCAATTTTTCGATATGTATAATAGGAGTTATGGACTGATGATTGTTGACTGTTTTCATGCATTGAATGAAACCTAGCTGGAATGTCAAATTTGGTGTACATTCAGATTAGGAGGAATTTTAGTAATTTTTTTGCATTGAATTGGTGTTGGAAATCTACTGAAGAGTTTTAGATGACACATTCATCTTGAAAATGGTGTATGGCATATAATTTCTGGAAATCGATGTGGAGTTATGGTTTTCACAATTTGAACTCGCATTGTGATGTTAATTCTTGATTAGGTTAGAAACTTGCATAACAGATTTGACACTTTTAGAGGCTGAGTTGGAGTCTGGTTATTTCATGAAGAATTGAATTTTGAGATTTTATATTTTCAGGGATATAAAGTAGTGATTTGTTTGACTTGTATACAGGGAGATATGATTGATAGAAAGTTACTGCTCAAATTGAGTGATTTCAGGGACAACAACCTTGAGTGAATTATTTGACCTAGTTAGCAAAGGAATTGAAATTTGGGTTGTTTCATGAAAGTTTTAGATAACATTGTGATCTTGATGAGCATATTTATTGTGTAATTTTTGACTAAAGAGAATGAAAGTTACTGAATTTACAAGATACTGTACTGTATTGAGTGACTTTGAGTGAGCAGTAGCTTTCATGGGATCTTTGACACCCTTAGGGGTGGAATTACTTTGAATGGTCTAAATGACACTTGTAGAGCTTGTCATGATCTTTCCAATGAGATGTGGTTTATAGTTTTCTGAATTGTGTGCAAATAGTTATGAGTGTTGGAAATTTGGTTGGAAATCAGAAAAAATGAAAGGAAATAAGGGTTGTATATTAATATGAATTTTGGTTTTTTTCGTGAATAACTTTTCCGTCCGACGTCCGATTGACCTGATTCTTGAGGCATCGGATTCAGTGAATATTTAATTTCATTTTCTGAGAGATTGGGGATTTTTGGACAGAAAATTGATGTGGGTCCGGGTAAAAGTCTGTGTAATCACTGTTTTGTTTAATTGGAGCCTAAAGAGGTCCGATTTGCGCACCGTCAGCGCCTATAGGTTTCTAATTTTTAGATAGATTTTTCTGATGAAAAAAAATGAGATTAGGGTCAGGAATTCATGAGCATGCATATTTTTACGTACATGTGCATCAGTAATTTATTCGGATTGAATCGTTAGTGATAGTTACCTTCTCTAATGCTTAGACACAACTGGAGCGTCGATCGACCGACGTGACAAAGACTTTTCGACAATAGCTCGGAAGTAAAATGTGAGTAACCTAGTTAGTTTCTCAAATTCCTGACTGTTTAAATGCTCAACGTTAATTTACTTCGCTAAATGTGAAATCAGATGATTATCGAAATATACATGATCGGATGGTCCTCATCAGATTAGATCGTGAAATTGCATGATTACCGAAATGTCTCGAAATGTACGTGATCAAATGACATGTTTCTCTTGATCGATTGGATTATCAGATCGGATGAATTATCAGATGTTATCGAGAATCACAATATCGGGCTTTTATAGCCATACATTGAATTATCGAACATCGCATTGTATGCATAAATGCATGATCGATAATAGACATGTGACCCAAGTGCTATTATCATCGAAAAGAGCCTCGAGCTCGAACATCAGATCGACCGCCTCGAGCCCGAGGGGAGAAATCTCGACGCGCCCCCATCGAACACCGATCGAGCACTGGGCACAACATTGAATAACCGAAAGAGTCTCATATGCAATATATACATGATTGATTGAATTGCCAAATTGTGTGACGACATCGAATCATGGATGCCATGATTTATCAGAAATTGTGATGTGATATCGTAATCGCTCATCTTATTGTAAATTGTTACTGATACCGTAAACTGTTATGGACTACTGTAAATTGTTATATAATACTGTTAAATTGAATATTACCGTGCCGTGCTGTACGCAATTTGCGTAATGCATGATTTGAGTGAACCATCGATGATGGTTTCTCACTGAGTTCGCAAAATTCACCCAAAATTTGTATCTATTTTTTAGGATTTGAAGAGTACCTCGTTCGACGCGGGAGTATGTCTACTGTAGGCAAGTGAAGGATAGAGGTGGGGATCAGTTCGTGTCTGCATTAGTGTCTTACCAAATTGTATTCCGCAATCATGTATAACAATGCTTTGTATTTAGACTAAGCCCATTGTGGTGTTATTGTTTTTTACATCGACAATTGCATTATTGTTGCTCGATCAGAATGAGTGTCGATTGCTTGTAATAACCGGAAATAGTTTATCGTGCTCGTGGGTTTAAATTACTTACTGTTTTTACCGTTGTTTTTATCGGGCCAATGTATGTTATAAAAAAATTTTGTACCGAGTTTTTACCGACTGATGTAGTACTCCACCCTCGTGGGGCACGGACTCGGATATCACCTATAATATTGGGTTCGGGTCACTCGAGAATGGGGTGTTACAATATGTCTCATTGTAGTCTATTCCTTCTTGCTGATTATAGCCTTGTGCTACTAATCTAGCCTTATTTCGACTCACTCTTCCTGATTCGTCTAACTTATTCTTAAAGACCCATCTGGTTCCTATAATGAATTTCTTAGGGGATTTCAGAACTAAGGATCAGACATTATTCCTAGTAAATTGATTCAGCTCCTCTTGTATGGCTAACACCCAAGCTTCGTCTTGAAGAGCTTCTTCAACCTTCTTAGGTTCTATTTCAGAGATAAAAGTCACATTAGCTTCTCTTCTAAATCTGGACCTTGTTCTATCTCCTTCTAAGGTCTCTCCGATAATCAACTCTTCTGGATGAGAACTTTTATATTTTCAGTCTCTTTTCAGTTCGATAGTTTCTGGAATATCTTCAACTTTGTCTACTTGAGTTCTTGATGATGGAGTTCTGTTCTATCATCTAAGTTCTTTGAAGGACCTTCACTCTCCATGTCATCTTCCTTATGGGGTTGGGAACTATCATCAAACTTGACATGGATGGTCTCCTCAACTGTCTTTGAAGTAAGGTTGTACACTTGAAATGCCTTAGACGATGATGAGTAGCCTAGAAAGATTCCTGGATAGGTCTTTGAATCGAATTTATCCAACAGCTCCTTTGTATTCAGAATAGAGCATTTGCACCCAAATGGATGAAAATAAGATATGTTTGGTCTTCTTCCATTCCATAAGTCATAAGGAGTCTTCTTCAACATGGGTCGCAACAGAATTCTATTCTGAATATAGCATCTTGCATTCACAGTTTCTGCCCAGAAGTACTTAGGAAGATTCATCTCACACAGCATGGTCCTTGCCATCTCTTGAATAAATCTGTTCTTCCTTTCAACAACTCCATTTCGCTGAGGAGTCCTAGAGCGGAGAAATTGTGGGAAATTCCATTCTCCTCACAAAATAATCTAAACTTCTTTCTCAAACTCTCCACCATGGTCACTCCCCGACATCTGCTATAGACATTCCTTTTCATTTCAGAACTTTCGGATAAGGTCCTAAAGCACTTAAAAGATTCATCTTTTGTGATAAAACAATATCCAACAAAATCGAGTAAAATCATCAACAATAACAAGTCCATACTTCTTTCCGCTTAAGACTTATTGTCTTGTTGGACCAAATAAATCCATATGTAACAACTCTAAAGGTCTAGATGATGTTACAAAACTTTTAGAAGAAAAAGAAGTTTTAACTTGTTTTCCTTTCAAACAATTTTCTGAAAAACTCTTTGTCAAAACTTATTTTTGGCAATCCTCTTACCAAATCATGTTTTGCCAACTTTGAAATATGTTTAAAAGAGACATGACCTAGCTTTTTATGCCAGATTAGTCTTTCTTCTTCGGAAGATAGAAAACATGAAATATTTTAACTTTGAAAATCTTCTAAATCAATTTTGTAAAGATTGTTTCTTCTCTTGACAGAGAAAAGTATAGACCCATCTTTGTTTCTAACTTCAAAGATTTTGATTGAATGTATTTGTGAAACCAGAATCACACAATTGATCGACGCTTAATCAAGTTATGCTTCGCACCATCAACAAGCAAAGACATTATTTATGCATGCAAAGGAATCTTTACCTATTTTACCGATTCCAATAATCTTGCCCTGCTAGTTGTCTCCAAAAGTTACTGATCCTCCCTTCTTATACTGAAGGTCTAGGAACATAGACATTCTTCCCGTCATATGTCGCGAGCATCCACTGTCTAAATACCAATGGTGCTTGCCGTATTTTCTAAGGAAGGATATCTGCAGAAGAAACTATTTTATTTTTTGTTACCCAAATTTTCTTAGGTCCTTTATGGTTAGTAGTATGCATATGATGAGTTCTTTGATGCATATAACTAGAACGTTGATTAAAACGAGATTTATTATGGTTTCTCTTTTGAAAGAAAGGTTTTTATGAGACCGAGTCTTGTTACATAAATCCTAATCCTGCTTTTATCACTTGATGTCTACATTTTCCAAGCATCTCATTCATTTTCTTAGTGCTCATGTGAAGGTAGCTAAATCGGTGTGATTCTTAATCCTTAGTTTAAGCTCGATTAATCTCTTCCGATCCGCTCTATGACTTTATTTTCTCCTCTAATTGCTTCTTTAGATAGATATTTTCTCTCTATTACTTCAGATGTCTAATATTTTCTGATACTTTTTCTTTAACAGCTTGTCTTTTTTGAGAATAGCATGAGAATCTTCTAACAATTCTGAGTAGGCATCATGCAAATTATCGTAGTCAGATTTTACCTCCTTATCACTATCTTCCTCAGCTACAAGGCAGATGTTTGCATGTTCAGACGACTCAGAACCTGTATCTGATTCTAATGAATCTAGGTCCTCCCACGTTGCCATCATACTTCTCTTGCCTTCTCTACTCTTCTTTGGTTTATTCTTAAGAGTAGGACATTCGGACTTGTAGTGTCCAGGCTGATTGCACTCGTAGCAAATGACAGATGACTTCTCTGGTTTGGCTTCATCTTTGCCATTCTTCTTGAAAGTTTGATTCCCTTTGGTCTTCTTCTTCCACATGCGTCTTATCTTTCTGGAGATGAAAGATAATTCGTCATCTTCATCACTTGACTCTGGTTCTGATTAGCTGGAGTTGTCATCCTTTGATTCTTCAATCTTTAATGCTTTTGTGACTTCCTCATTCTTTGAGTCTTTTGATTCTTATGTCCGGCCTTTAGTGATATCGTCTTGTCCCCTTTGGGCTTGTCTTCAGCATTGAGTTCAACTTCATGAATTTTCAAGGATCCAAGCAACTCGTCAAGCTTTAGCACGCTCAAATCTTTGGCTTCCTACACCGTCGTAACTTTAGGTCTCCACCTCTTCGGAAGACTTCTTAGGATCTTTCGAACATGATCTTGGTTGTTGTACGTTCTTCCAAGAGCTTTCAATCCATTGACAATTGTTTGAAATCTTCCAAACATTTGATCAATAGATTCTTCATATTTCATCTTGAAAAGCTCGTACTGGTGCACAAGAATACTTATCTTGGATTCTTTAACTTGGCTTCTGCCTTCGTGAGCAATGGACAATGTGTCCCACATCTCCTTTGCGGTGTCGCATCCGTGGACTTTGTCATACTCGCTCCTGCTTAGGGCACAGGTCAAGAAGAACTTCGCCTTTGAGTTCAGCTGTATTCTCGCCTTTTGATCAGACGTCCATCTGATTCGTGGAATAGAATTTCTATCTTCATCTACTGGTGTATAAGGTCCGTTCTCTATCACGTCCCAAAGGTCGACATGAGTAGATTCTATGAATAGCCGCATCCTATATTTCCAGTAATGATAATCCTCTCCGTTGAATGCTGGAGGTTTAGTGACTGAGGCTCCTTCTACGATGTATACATATGATTCCACCGTTATCTTTGATCCACACTTTGCTAAAGTGATCCTTGGATACCTCGCTCTGATACCAATTGAAGTGAATCACACGTTAATACAATACTTAAGAAATGATATACGAATGCACGAGAAGGGGGGGTTGAATTGTGTATTTCTCTTTTTGAAAAATCTTTCAAAACTGTTTGTTAGAAATAAAATTCTTTACAGAACTTCTGATAGATTCTAATTAATCAAAACTTTTGAAAACTTTGTTTACTTAATTAAATATCGATAAAACTTGAATCTAAAATAGAGATAGAGTGAGAATAGTTGACACAAATGATTTATCCCGGTTCACCCCAATTTGTGGGCTACGCCCGGTCTTGAGTTCCTTCGAGATTTTTACTATCTCTTCAACTTTACAAGTATTCTTCATGAGCCTCTTGTGTCTCTACAACAAGTATTTTTCACGCTTAGCCTCTGCAGCTATCTATTCTACTTTCTCACGTATAAGTGTTTGAACACTTATTACAAGAAAATAGCTCTCGGCTAATTTGCACGTAATGCTCTTTACAATCACGTAGATGTAATTCACTAATTTTTCAACTCGACTAACTTTGCAATCTTCGACTTGACTTGTATTTATAGCCTTCATCTCCAATCGCTTCTTGATTCTTGTTTCTTGAATCTTTAAAGAAGCAGTTAATCAGTTGAGTTATGTAACTAACTCGAATCGACTCCTTCGCCTTCTTTACTTAATTTCAGATCTGCTTTTCTCGTCATATTTTATCGTCTCGTGTTTCGCTCAGATCAGATTTACATTTACGTGCGCTCGCTTTTCTTTCGCATCTTCATCTCAGATACCTTTCGCTTTTGCGTCGCTTTACTTAACGCTGCGTCTCTTCGCTCATGTTGTTTAAATTCAGATGACTTCGTCTGTAGGACTTCGTCTGTATGACTTCGTCTGTTTTGCTTTTCTTTTTATTGATTCTCTTTGTTATACATCAAAATCATATCTAAGTAAAGTCATTTGGACTTAACAGATGGGTATGGAAAAACTTAATTCAGAAGACAATAAAGATTAGGTGGAAGCAGAACAAGTATTAGATAACCATGAGACGGTTCAGGATGAAAAGGAACCACCTAAAAATGGGGAGAGTGTTTAAGTGGAAAATAGTCCAGATTCAGTTCAGCCAGGGGGAATTCAACAAAAATCATTGAGTGACTTAAATAAGTCACTAGGGAATAAAAGGGATAATGAAATGGAAATTAGTGAGAATAATCCATACCATAGAGACCATAATATCCAACAGAATGAGCAAATCTAACAGATAGCAGAACTACAGAAAGGAGTTACTTAAGAGGAACTATTTGAACAGGTTCTCTCGAAAGAGCGATAAGAGCAGTAGGAAAGGCTCTAAAGGGAAAAGGAATCTCATATGACCTTGATAGTTTGGAATGTAAGAGGAATAAACAACTCTTCTAAGCTTAATGCGGTAAGGGATTTTGTTCAAAAGGAAAAGCCTTTGTTATTTTGTTTATTGGAAACCAAAATTAGAGAAGAAAATCTGAATAAATTAAGTTGTTTGAGTAGAAAATGGTAGTTTCTCATAAATTATCAATGTCATCCCTATGAAAGGATTATTATTGTTTATGATGTTGATCTCTTGGAAGTGAATGTTTTGGAAACTAGCCAACAATTATCCACTTAAAGCTTAACTTCAAAATGGAAAATTCTTGTGCTTTAGCTACTTTCTTCTACAGTTTTAACATAATTTTTCAAAGAACTAAGCTATGGACTTCTCTTCAAAGACTCAAGGTATCGTTTAGAGTTCCATGGTTAGTTAGTGGGGATTTTAACACTACTCTTTTTATATTAGAGGAGGAAGGAAACTATAACCTACTCAACTATACTTCTGATATGTTTGATTGTATGTAGGAGGTGAATTTAACATACTTAAAATCTGAAGGTCATAAGTTCACTTGGTCCAACAAACAAAGCTCTAATTGACTCATCCGGAAAAAGCTAGATAGGGTTACGGTTAATGTGGACTGTTTAAAAACTTTTTTAGGAAGCTTAGCCAATTTTTTGGACGTGAGAGTTTCTGATCATATTCTTATAAAGGTTGATAACTTGTTTAAAATGACCAGAATTCATCACCTATTCAGGTTCAACAATTTTCTGGTTAATATAAAAGGCTTTCAAGAAGCAATTATGAAGGGTTTGAAGTATGAGATTTATGGTTCTAAGTAGTATATTTGTTCGCAAAAGCTCAAGGCTATTGAACAGCAACTGAAGATGTTAAATTTAAAGAGGGGTAAAACTCCACAAAGGAGATAGAAATAGAAAGAAATAAGCATTTGGAAATTCAGAAATCTTAGGCAGCTAACCCTACTGATTGTACACTAGCTATAGCTGGAAAGGAAGCCCTTAAGACCTATTTGCAAATAGTGGATAATCAATGTTCATTATTAAAGTAAAGAACTAGAATTAATTGGATTAAGGATGTGGACATATGCATAAAATTCTTCTTCAATTCAGTGTCAGCTCGAAGAAATGTAAACAGATTCACATCCATAAAAACTGAGACTGATGAGATTGTATTTAGACAAGATGGAATTGTAAAGTAAACTATGAATTTTAAAAAAAATCTCTTAGGCACAAAAGGTCTCTCTGCAGGAATTAGAGTAAACCTTGGGCATTTTGTTACAACCAAGATTCTTGAACATGAAGCTTCATTGCTAATTAGACCGGGTACGGATCAAGAAATAGAGAAGGTGATTTTTAATATGAATGGCTTTAAGGCTCCAGGTCCAAATGGATTGAATGCATTTTTCTTTCAAAAACTTAAAGTAGTTTGGGGAGATTAGTTAAAGAGGTTGTGCAAGAGTTTTTCCAAAATGGTGTCTTGCTTAAGGAGATTATCAAGACCTTTCTTTATTTGGTCCTTAAGAGTTCTAACCCATCCAGTTGGAGTAATTTCAGACCTATATTATGTACCAATTTCCGTTATAATATCATCACCAAGATTTTGGCAAATAGGCTAAAAGATGTTCTACACTTACTCATAAGTGAGAATCAAGGTGCTTTTATGAGTAGCAGGAATATCAGGGATAATATCTTTTTATTTTAGGAGGTTTTAAAAGGGTGTAATCGCAACAAAAGTCCTCAAAACTGTGCTATTAAAGTGGATCTACAAAAAGCTTTTGATAATGCTAACTGGAGATTCCTGCTATAGATTATAGGGGTTATGAAATTTCCTCACAGGTTTTATTATATGGATTTAAGAATGCATTACTATTGTCTCCTATAAAATATTAATTAATGGAAGCCTCATAGAGTTGTGTAAAGACAAAAAAGGAATTAGACAAGGGGATTCTCTTTCTTCTTACCTATTCCTAATTTGCTTGGAGGTTCTCACCCTTATGCTGAAGCACAATACTTCTAATGACTCCAACTTCAAATAACATTCCAAATGTAAGAAGCTTTCACTAAGTAGCTTATGTTTTGCAGATGATCTTATTCTTCTAAGTAGGAAAAATGTTCATTCAGTCTCCCTATTGATGAGTACTCTCATCACTTTTAAGGAGTTGTCTGGACTAAGTATCAATTTTTACAAAAGTTATTTCTTACTTTCCAAAAGTGCTGCTCACCTATCTAATTCCTTGTCACAAGCAACTGACATGGAAAACAAAGATCCGCCTCTTAAATATTTGGGCATTCTTATATCATCCAGGAGACTAAGATATTGTGAATGTATCCCTTTAATAGAAAAAATTCATAAAAGATTGGAGTCTTAGACTAATAGAGCCCTATCCTATGGAAGGAAGCTTTAGCTTTTGAAGTCGGTAATTATGTCAATGCAAACTTACTGTGTTCCTAAATGTTCCTCTCCAAAGGGCTTATTAAAATTATTGAAAAGCTGATGAAGCAATTTCTATGAGGAAAGGAAATGGTGAGAAAGGAATTGCTAAAAGTGAGTTGGAAGCATATTTGTCAACTAAAGGAGGCAGGTGGGTTAGGTTTGAAGTTAATCAACAAGAAAAACAGTTTACTTATGACTAAGAAAATTTAGAGAATCCTAAGTGAAAAACAATCATTGTGAATCAAATGGATTCACATCTATATGTTAAAAGGTGGGAATCTTTGGGCTTTAAGAATCAAAGGCATTTACTTTTGGTTCTTCAAACAAATTCTCAAATTGATGGAAGAAGTTTAGCATCACATAACTTGTCAAATAGGGGCAGAGGAAAGAATTTATCTATGGTATGATAACTACACAGGTCAAGGGGCATTAATTCATAATCAGTAGGCAAGATCTTTATTGGGAAGGTTCCTTAAGAGAGCTAAGCTTCATTAAATAATTATAAACAACAACTAGATGCTCTCCTTAGAAGAAATTAGATTTTTGCCCATTCTTTAATATAAAAGCCTTGGGGAGAATGTTTTAAACTTATAGAAGAAATTAGATTTTTGCTCATTCTTTAATATAAAAGCCTCGGGGAGAATGATTTAAACTTATAAGATGGGACACTTGTATCAGAAATTACTATTAGGGAAGCTAAAAAGTAGAGGGAAGGGGTAATTACAAGAGTAGGATGTTGTTTCCTGATTTGGAGCAAGGTTCGTAGACCTAATGCAAGTTTTCTCCTTTAACTAGCTATTTTGAACAGGCTCAACACTATAGATAGAATTCAATTCCTATCCTCTTCTAAGATTTGTATTCTTTACAACCTAGAGGATGAGACTAGGGATCATCTCTTCTAGAATGTGGTTTCTCTAAGGAATTTGGGCTAGAATTTTTAGTCTATGTGGTCCTGGTACTAATTATTGTAACCTTATTGATATCTTACTGGAGATATCTTAACTACATATCTCTAAATATGATAAGGATATTCTTATGGTCGTTGTTGCTACATGTCTTGAAGCAGTTTGGAATGAGAGAAATAATAGGAGGTTTAAAGAGAGATCTAACACTACTCTCTCTTATAGAACTCTTTATCGCTAACATTTAGGAACAACTTATTACAAATCAGTTGAATCTACACTGTAGCAGAGGATCGGCTCTCTCTTGGAGAATATAGTCCTTTATGTTTATTCATAGATCACAGTATTCTATAAGGTATTTCATGCAATCTAGGATATAGAAAAGAAGAAAGCTTCTCATGCATAGCTATATCTGGGTTTCAAGCAGATTCTTGTATTCACCTACTCATGAAAAAAGGAGACTATTGAAGATTAGAAGGAACCTGACTCACTTGTAGGTATCAGAATGTATTTGGGGTACCTCATTCGGATCTACCACCTCTCTAGTCGAGTCTTATATAAAGGTTCACTGTTGTCTCCTCTAGTCCCTAATATTAATACATAGTTCGTTAATCTGTGAAGATTCACATAATCTTTAAAGCTAAAATCATATCACTTTGATTATGCATACCTGAGATAAGATTTCCCTTTGTGTGGAGAGACAAGTAGTAGAAGCCACTGCATCGCTTCTGCAGTGTCACGCCTCCAAAGCGTCATCCTCCTCCTCCCTAATTGAGTAATTGTATGAAGCTTCAAGCAATAAGAGAGTCGATTTACCCTAATTATTAAACGACATCACACATTTGCCATTTAGTTCTTTGAACATTGCCGTTTGTTTTTATTGTGTGCTTAGTGTTCCTAATTGTTTTATCTCGCATGGGAGAGACCCTCTTCAAAGATGTATACTTTTTTCTTTTTGCCTTTAGAATTTTTTAGATTCTAAGGAAAAAAAAACCCCATCTAAACTACCCCGTTTAAGAATCTTCAAGCATTGGAAAACTGGACCTGCCAAATAAGGAATTAATTCGAAACATATGAACAATTAAGATGAAACCTACTGTAGAAATAAGAGTAAGGCCACCTCCATGTCCGTGTCCTTCTCTGGATGGGAGCATTAGAATTTAGAACTTGGTTCTGCCGGATTCTGGCTGAACTGATTGTTGTCATTCTGATCCATGATCCCTATACTCGTTGAAGTGGTTCCAACGTAAAATCACCTGCAAAACAAGGAAGGCTGGTCGGGGGTTGTGTCCCGAGTAGCCCCTCCGACGCTCAAGTAAGTCTTTTGGTGAAGGTGAGATAAAATCTGATCAGAGAAAAGCAACTAGGTTATGATTTTGTTACCTTGATTATGAGAGAAAATTACCTTATATATGATTCGTAGCTAGGTTTAGGTTTTACGTGTTTGCATGGGATATTACCTTATGCTAATGGGCCATGAATATATGGGCTAGACCCTGGTTAAGCCTTAGGTGTAAGGCGATCGATTGCCCGTGAGACCGGATTTGGACCCAATGTTGCCGACCCATCCATAAGCCCCCTACTCCTCGAGTCCGAGCGGAGAGAAGGGTAGGAGGAGTGTGTTGTTATAGCTCGTCGGTCACTCCATAGCGTAAATGGGACATTTCAGAATGTGGTCGATCGGTTAGTCTTTGGCCTTGTAGCCCGGTAGCAGGACGGCTCGGTTAGGTCTAGTCGGTCGGGTTTTGAGTTATAGTCCGTCAAGAAGATAGCTCGGGGTTGGCCTAGTTGGTAGGATATTGACGAGTAGTGTGTGACCATTCGCGTTGGGGTCAGTCGGGTGATTGTCCCTGACCGGTTGGTGCGGACGGGTTTTGCACGATAGCCCGCGCTCGAACGTGGGAAAGAGTGTGGAGCATTTATTTTTTGACGGCGCGTGCTCTCTGACAGCTGTGCAGAATCTGAAACGTATCGTCCTTGTGACTATTGCTCCGCTGTCCCACATGTCTCTTCGATTTGTCTTCTGGGTAACCCTAGCTCCCATGGCTCGGATTGTGCCACATGTTCAAGTGAAACTCCGGATTTTATCCACGTGTTGTACTTCGATTAGATGGCGGTTGAAGCTTCTCCCTATAAATGACCTTGGCCGACAGACGGTTTGCTTTTCTTCACTCTCGTTTCATTCTCGCTATTTTCTTGCTTCATCGCATTTCTTGCTCTCGGTTTGAAGCTTTCTTTGGCGTTGCGCAAACCCCCGATCGCTTTTCACTAAATAGGTACGTCCCCTTCCTCCATTCTCCTTCTAAATTTCCTCTGAGTGAGTTATGTCATCTTCTGGTTCCCGAAGTGGGGTTTCTTCTAGCGATAATATCGAGGAGAGGTCGTAGGGGTTATGGTTGAGCGACCTCGATGTCGAGGTTGGAGGATGTTGAAGAGATCACAACGAACGAGCGGAAAAGCGGGATGGTGGTGAGGAACCGCGCGAGGTAGATCGAGAATGTCCGCGGCGGAGTCGAGGCGGTCGGTTCTCGTGAATAATGTTCCTCGACCGGAGCCCAGATTGGCTTCGTGGATGAAGGATTGACGACGGTGCGAGATGGATGGTTCGCCGTCTCGGAGTATTTTTCTCGGTTGGAGGCTTGAGGCTACCATACGCGCCGATCGTGGGCGAAGTGTCGTCGGCTATCGATTGAGCCGAGCGATTCCTCCAAACGGGTGGAGGTTCATCAATGGGCTCCTGTTATGCCACCAATTTGGTTGCTTGGCCCTCGATCAATATCTTGCGCTACTTTTGAGGATGAGCCGAGTCCGATCTCGAGCGGTGGGATCCCCTCTTTGATGTATAAGGATTCCCGGTATCGCCCAGCCGGGACGTCGGGCAAAATTACCGGCTGGCGGACTAAGTATTTCTTTGTGAGGCCACCGGGGGCTTCTTCCGAGCCCCAGCCGTGGAGGTATCCCCAAGCCGAGCGGTGGAACGATTCGTCAAGTCTTTTCCTTTCCAGGGAGGAATCGGTGACAGTTAACCGTATAAAGAAACTCGGCTAGTATAGCTTTACTCGGCTTATTTCCGGATACGGCGGGGGGGCTTCGGCCAACTCTTTTTTTATTGACCCCCCGCCACAAGTTAGCGGGCTAGGAGAGGACTCTGCCTCACTCGGTTGACCCCTCACAGTCGAATTGCTTTCCTTGTTTGTAGGTTTTTGCTCAATTGCTAACTCGTTTTCTTTGTTTGTGCAGCAATGGTCAAGGTTCATGCTTGCCCCGTCCCCCCCAAGACTGGCAAAGGCAAGCGCGAGGTCGCCAGGCCTTCCGAGGTTGTGAAGCGGCGGATAGAGGAGAGGCTAGTTCGCTGGTTGTCCGGCCGTTTCTTCCCACCATGGAATGCTCGGCGGCGATTTCTTGCCATTCTTCACCGTTTGTGGTCGTCCCACCGGTCCGATCATGGTGTGGACGGGGAAGGGAAGAGGTCAAAAGGCCTCGAAGAGGAGGAGATTGGTCAAACTTGCCACCAAGCTCCTCGTTAAATCGATGTGGAAGGATCTGCTCGTCCCTCGGTTCTTTGCTTGTCCCTCGGTGGCGATTGTCCTCGACGGCCGCTCGTCCTTCGGTGGTCGGCGGTCTCCCGAATCCTTCGAGTTAACTCAAAGGAAAAGAGGTAGCGGGTGACGTCGAGTTGTGGGAATCTCTGATCAAGCTACCCCGGGATTCCACAACTACTGATATCGGCATTGTCCGCCACATCTTGAAAGGATTACTCCTCACGTGGGCGGGAGAAGTTTGACCAGAGGGCATAAGGAAATGGGGTCCCTCCTCCCACGTACTTGCACGAGGAGCTCGATGATGTCATTCGAGGCAGTGCAGCGTTTGGACGTTCTGGACCGTGAGGTTCAGGACTTTCAGGAGCAGATGAGCTTTGAAGGACGAGCTTTCAAAGGTGGAAGAGGAGGGACCTTCTCAAAGCTCAAAATTCTTCTTTCGAGGAGGAGAAGAAAATTCGGAGGAAGCGGCCAATGTTTGAAGGCCCAAGTTGATTCTGGGGAGGAGGAGATGCGCTGAGAGCTCACTTACTGTGGAGGAGCTCGAAGGGTAAAGGCTATGGCGGAGAGAGCAGACTATCCGAGGAGTATGCAACTTTGAGAGGGCTGTGGGAGCCGGAGAGGGTGCTTAAGAGAAATCCTCCGGATCACGCCAAGATCGAGGAGATCCTAAGGAAGGAGCGGCGGATCACGCCCAAACCGAGGAGGCGCCGAGGAGGAGGGCCTCGACTAGGAGCAAAGGATCGAGGCGATCGGCGATGGCAGAGGCGATTCTTGCATGGAGGAGTGTTTGGAGTACTCCTGCGACACAGCCATTATGATATTAAAGAAGCTGCTATGGCGCTGCGTTCACGAGGCTCTGACGGTCCCTCGTTTGATGAGTTTTGGCCGTTGATTCCTAACGCTATTGGCCTTTCTCTAGAGGAAGTAAAAGAGAGAGCCGAGGAGGACCGGGGGACTGTCCCTAGGGAGGAGTTGGACCTTAGTTCGGAAGAGGAGGACGAGCTTCCTCAGGACGACACTTCTGCGGCTGCTCCCTTGGAACTCCCCTCGCTTGGCTTTTTCCACGCTTGGGGCTTCCCACGATTCTCCCGGACATTCTCCTTCTCCGTCGGCTACTTGTAGCTCCCCCTCTCCCCTTTTGTAGAGCTCACCTGGTCGGGCTTGTGACCAGGATCAACTCATAGAAATAAAATTCTTTTCTTTGAACTGACTCTCTATGTTTTCGGCTCTTCTTTTTCGCTCATAGTAGTCTAACTTCTAGTTTGGTAAAGTCGCTTGTAGCCGAAGAGCTTACCTGGTCGGTCTTGTGGCCAGGATAAACTTGATATGAATGTACCTTTGTTTTTGTATTTCATCTTCTCAAGCTATTTTTTCAAAGTCGATTCTCGTGCTTGTCCTTTTCTTGGATGCGTATTAGGATTAAGTGTTACAGGCGGTCGATCGGTGTTGAGGTCGGTCGTGAGTCGGGTCCTAGGTCCCGAGGGTCTTGTCTTGGCGACCGGTCGACCTAGTGGGGTCCAGAGATCTGTCTGGCGACCCTACCGATCAAGTCGATCTACGGAGATACTGAGCGAGGTCCTGTGGATCTGTCCCCGCGACCGTGGCGATCAAGTCGATCTATGGAGTTACCGAGCGAGGTCTGTGGATCTTGTCTGGCGACCGACCGATCAAGTCGATCTACGGAGATACCGAGCGAGGTCTAGGGATCTTGTCTGGCGATCGAGCCGATCAAGTCGATCTATGGAGTTACCGAGCGAGGTCCCAGGGATCTTGTCCTGGCGACCGACCGACCGAAGTCGATCTACGGAGATACCGAGCGAGGTCCCAGGGATCTTTTCCTGACGACCGACCGACCGAAGTCGATCTACGGAGATACCGAGCGAGGTCGAGGATCTTGTCTGGCGGACCGACCGATCAAGTCAATCTACTGGAGTTACCGAGCGAGGTCGAGGATCTTGTCTGGCGACCGACCGATCAAGTCGATCTACGGAGATACCGAGCGAGGTCCTGTGGATCTTGTCCTAGCGGCCGAACCAATCAAGTCGATCTACGGAGATACCGAAGCGAGGTCCTGAGGATCTTGTCTGGCGACCAACCGATCAAGTCGATCTACTTGAGTTCGAAGCGAGGTCCGAGGATCTTGTCTGGCGACCGAACCGATCAAGTCGATCTCTGGAGTTACCGAACGAGGTCCTGTGGATCTTGTCTGGCGATCAACCGACCAAATCGATCTATGGAGATTTGCCGAGTGATGGTTGATCGACTTTCCATTCTTTGCCAAACGTAACGTAACTTGTTATTGCCAAGAAATCTGGAACCCATTTATTGATGATAACGAGGATGCGGGCGTTAAAAAACACTGGCGGGGACGGGAAAAAGGTACCCAGATGTATACAAAAATGATAACAAGGAAAGATTAACTAACATAAACACTTATCTATTGGTAGAAAGTTCTCGGGTTTTGTGAGTTCCATGGTCTTGGTAGAATCTTCCCTTTCTCATCGCTAAGGATGTAAGAACCATGCCCGCTTGCTTAATCACTCGATAGGTCCTTCCCCGTCTGTCCGAAGCTTTAGGGATGCTTTCCGGCCGCCTCGACTTTTCGAAGAGCGTATCCTCCGACCTTTACATTGCTTTGGCTTAACCCTTCATTGTAGAACTTGGTCGCCTTTTGCACGATGGCTTCCGAGCGGCGGTACGCCCTTTCTCTGTCCTCACTAAGGAGAACGAGCTCGCTCTGCGGGCTTCATCATTTCGCTCTTCCTCGTAACTTGACACCCTCGATTAAGTAATGCCGCCTCAATCTGGAACCGGGCTTCGCTCAAGGTCATCCAAACGACGTTTCACATGTGGCCCCATTCGGTGTGGTTCTATATGCCCACAAGATTTCATCTACTTCCTCTACCTGTGTCTTTCTCCGCCCAGCGCTTCGAGGCGTTCATTATCTTTTGTTGGTGTTTCTGCGAGACCGTTACTTTGGGGATGGGCGAGAAGTTAACAAGTAGCTCGATTTTTAGTCGACCGCAGAAAATTCTAAATTTGTCGTTATCGAACCGCGGCCGTTATCTCGTGATCAACACCATAGGCATCCCGGCGGCATAGTATGTTTTTCTTTATGAAGCTTTCCATTTTCCCTCTATTATTGTGGCGACAGACTCCGCCTACCCACTTAGTGAAATACTCTATCGCCACTATCAGAATTTCTTTTGTCCGGACCGAGGGGAAAGGCCCCAGATATCCATTCCCCATCGAGCGAAAGGGATAGATGGCTTACGACCTTGATTAATTTGGTGAGACAGTTCTTTGTTTCTCTGGCAAGCCTCGCACCGATCGACCTTTTTCTCGCAATCTCTTTCATCGTCGGCCAAGAGACTTCGTTCGATCAACCGGTGAGCCAACATTCGCCCCTATGTGATTTCCGCACATCCTTCATGGACTTGACCATTGCTCGCTTTCGGCTTCTTCCTCATTCAGCATCGAGCGGTGACGGTCGTAGGACCGCTTATATAGAGCCTCGTTGATGACCGTGTATTCTACCGCCTTCCTCCTTAGCTTGGCCTCGATGGGTCTTAGGTTGCTTTCCTTCTAAAGGTATTGCATGATCGGCTCATTCCAGCCGATCGTCGGTATTACATTGAGAACTTCCCGCCTTCAATGCTAGGCGGTTTAGTCGTCGACTGAATATTGTTCTACGCATCACGATCGGAAGCCATTTTGGAGAGCGCGTCCGCTTTAGCATTCTCGAGCTCGCTCTGATACATTGATTGAATATCGTAAAATTGCTCAATTCTCGCTTTACCGACTCCAGATACTTGATCATGTTATTTCCTCGCCTCATACTCCCGGTGACTTGGCCGACCACCACTGGTGTCGCTATATATCTTCAGATGTTTCACCTCCATCTCCGGGCTAGTTGGAGGCCCATTATCGTATTTCAGATCTGCCTCATTATTGGAGGCCTTGAATTCTAGCCAAAGGCGTGATTCTACTTTTTTCTTCCGTATCTTGGTGATTAGCACTACCCGGCCGCGATCCTTCTAAGATTGATGACCCACAACTAACAAGTTCCAAAGGGAACCGCCGTCCTCGAGCTCGGTTGGCTCATCTCTCGCAATGAAATGCGCCAACACTTGTGCTTTAATGGTCGTATGCGGGGCTTGTATTGAATATCGAACTCTCCAGCTTCTACCGCCCACTTTACCGGTAGACCGAGGTTTGAGCTTTGAGGCATTGCCGAGGGTTGATCATCCATACCTCAAGCGGTGTGACTTTGGAAGTAAGGTCTCGTTTTCGTCGCCATTATCAAAGAGAGTGCTAGCTTCTATGGCGCAGATCGCATTTCGGCGGCCAACACTTTGTCGACGTAGTAGACGGTGTTGCTCGCCTTCTTCCGAACGGATAAGTACTGCTACCGATCGACCCTTCCGTGACCGCCAAATATAAAATCGTGGTTTCCCCTCTGCCGGCTTTCGAGCAACAGTGGTCTAGACAAATATCGTTTCAAGTGTTGGAAAGCTTTTTCGCACTCATCCGCCATTGAAACTAGGTTACATTCGCTTCCTCGGGACCTTAAAAATGGAAGGCACTTGTCTCCCAATCTAGAAATGAATCGCTTTCAAATAAACTATCCGCCCGGCCAAGATCTCGAACGTCTTTCAAGCATCAGGAGAAGGCATCCGTATGATGGCCTCAATCTTCTGGATTAGCTTCGATTCCCCACTGAGTGATCATAAACCCCAGGAATTTTCCGGATGCCACCCCAAACACGCATTTTTTCGGGTTTAGCTTCATCTGGAACTTATTTAAGGTCTGGAAGACTTCTTTGAGATCTTGCACATGCTCATGGCCGCCTTACTTTTTACCACCATATCATCCACATAAGCTTCCACCGTCAAGCCTATCATTGTTTAAAGACTTCTGTGACGAGCCGTTGATAGGTCGCCCCGGCATTTTTCAGGCCGAAAGGCATTACTTGGTAGCAAAAAGTGCCTTGGTCGATTATGAAGGCGGTCTTTTCTTCGTCTTCCAGACTCATTTGGATCTGATGATAACCCGAGAAGGCATCCAGGAAGCTGAGCAACTCATGGCCTGAAGTGGAGTCCACTAATTGATCGATCTTAAATAAAAGTCATCCTTTGGACACGCTTTGTTTAGGTCGATGAAGTCTATACACATCCTCCATTTCCCGTTCTTCTTTTTTACTAACACCACGTTGGCGAGCCACTCAGGGTACTTGACTTCTCGGATGAAGCCGGCCTCCAGCAGCTTCGCCACTTGCTTCTCGATCACCCCCTGTCGTTCTTTCTTTGTGGCATCGCTTCTTTTGTCCGACGGCTTATAGTCATGCCGAATGCCGAGGGAATGAGATGTGACCGTCGAGAGATTCCGCATGTCGCTTTGCACCCAAGCGAAGACCGATTTGTTTTCCACCAGACAGTTTGTGATTTCTTTAACCAGGTCCCCCTGCAGATCGGAGCCTAGGTTTGTAAACTTAGAGAGGTCGGCTTTGTCCAGCACGACTTTTTGCGTTTCTTCCACCGGGTTTATTCTTTCCACCTCTTCGTCACTCACATCTAGAGAGCTCACAAGATTACCGCCCCATCTAATGTCTTCGTCTCTGCCAAGTAGCATTCTCTAGCAATTTTCTGTTGACCCCTGACAACTCCAACTCCGTGGGGTGTCGGAAACTTAATAACCTGGTAGTAAGTGGAGACGACCGATCGAGGGCATTTTGTGCCGGCCGATTATCGCGTTAGACGCCCTATGGAATTTAACAACTAGGAACTCAACGTCCCTTTCTATTTGGCAAGGCTTACGCGAACTTCACTTTCAAATTTACCCGAGCGAACGGTAGGTCGACGCTTGGTCACTCCTCGATGGAGCCGTCAGTAGGTAATAGGCGCTCTTGGTACCTTCATTTGCTTGAAGGCTTCATAGTACAACAAGTCGACCGAGCTCCCCGTGTCAATCATTACCCGCTTCACCTCGATCCGTCCATATTCGGGTTTACCACGAGGGCATCGTCATGAGGACAACTTATTCCTTTGAGGTCGACTCATCGAATGATATCATTTCGTCACTCTCCTCGGCTTTTTGGTGGATGGGTCCGGTCTACTTGTTTGGCATACCTTTTCTCCCTTCTTGGTGGAGCCCCACGCATTTCCACCGAATATCATGTTGATGACCCCAGTCGGTCGTTCGTCTTGTTGCCTGGTGTTACCATCATTTCTTTCCCTTGATTGCCCCCTTTCTTCTCGTTGATTATCGGTATTAGTGTTCGCCGCCCCCCCGTCATTCCGTCATTTCGCCTCCAAGGCGTTGTCTATTGTTTGGCCGACACGTTCTCTGTTGATGGTCCGATCGGCATTTTGCCCCGCTTCACAAATCGGCCTAATCTTCCCTTTTGTATGAGGAATTCAATCTCTTTCTTCAATTGCCAAGAATCTTGATGTCATGGCCGACCTCTTTATGGAAGCGGCAATACACACTAGTGTTTCGTCCTTGTAGGGGTTTTCATTTTTCAGAGCTCTCGGATAGTTTCCCGTTTGCTATGATAGCCGTCAAGACTTCCGCAGATCGTTTATTAAGCGGAGTGAAGTCTTGTTGATTCCAATGTCGGTAGCTCGACTTTCTCCGGTCATTGGTCTCTCGTCTTTTGTGAGACTCATCCGTCCTACCACTCGGTCCACGATCATCGCTTTCGACGTTTTGTATTCTTTAACACCTCCTCGATTGAATGTATTTATGCCTTGACATCGATCTCTGAATAGATCGGGGCTGATCGAGGGCTAGTGACTTCTTGAATTCTTCGTCCTCAGATTACTCATAAGAGCGACAAAGATAGACGAAAGGTGAGGTCGGGTACTCGACCGCTTCATTGTTAAGCCGAGTGATGAACTCTCGCAAACTCTCATTCCTTCCTTGGGTGAGTTGCATCACCTCCAAAGCCGTCTTCTGCGCCGCCTTACTAGTGGCGAATTGATTCAGAAGAGCGACTGAAATCCTCGAAGCATGTGATACAACCGGGGTAAGCCGTTGAACCATCGCCGAGCTCCCTCTTGGAAGGCCGCAGAAAGCCTTACATTGGATAGCGTCCGAACACAATGTAGGCTCATCACGGATATAAATGTTGCATGTAGTCCAAAGGGTCGGTCTTTTCAGTATATTTCTCGTGGGTCGGTATCTTTGTCTTGGTATTTGGGAGGCCTATCAAGATGTCCGGAGTGAAGGGAGAGTCTGCTTCTTGCCGTCAGGCGATCCGGACGAAAGCTTCGTAGCTACATGAGTCTATCATCCGCGATTTTTCTAGGGCTTCATAAGGCGATGATCGATTCGTGAATTGGTTTGTCGGGCGATCGGTCGCATACGGACGGCTATTCTTGTCTGCGATTTATGATCGCAAAGATATCGGCGAATCGCCACCTCGGTATTTTTCTATTTGTTTCCGATTCGGTGGCGTGTATGGACGGAGGGATGCGCATCTAATCGATCTTTGGTGATTCGGGGTTGCATAGTGCGCAATGTTATCCTCCACGACCACGCTCTTCTTCTTGCTCCAATGCTTGAGGTAGTAGTTGATCGTTAGGATTGGAAGACTCCGTGGAGAGGCGTGTGAATGCGGCGGCGAATCATTGGTAATCGCAAACCGTCGTTGCATCGCCAGAGCCGCAGCAGCAGCCTATATCGGGGTTCATCGCGCACTGACTTATCTGCGTGTTTCTAGGCGTGGTGCGGAAGTCGGCCCCACGGTGGCGCCAATTGGTTCGTCGGATTCGGTTGGGCGATTGTTGCCATTCGATCCATGATCCCTATACTCATTGAAGTGGTTCCAACGTAAAATCACCGCAAAACAAGGAAGGCCGATCGGGGTTGTGTCCGAGTAGCCTCCGACCTTCAGTAAGTCTTTTGGTGAAGGTGAGATAAAATCGATCGTAGAGAAAAGCAACTAGGTTATGATTTTGTTACCTTGATTATGAGAGAAAATTACCTTATATATGATTAAATTAGCTAGGTTTAGGTTTTACGTGTTTGCGTGGGATATTACCTTCCGCTAATGGTAGTGAATATATGGGCTGAACACGATTAAGCCTTAGGTGTAAGACCGATCGATTGGCGTGAGATGGATTTGGACCCAATGTTGCCGACCCATCCAGAACTAAGGTAGTAATTATGTGCTTATGGGCAAATTGATAAGAATTATACATTAAAGTTTTTTTTTTTTTCGTTGTAGTTTCTTCTTTGTTTTAATACCAATAATAAATATAATTGCTAAAAGATGAAAAATTAAGATGGATATTGACATTCTTAATTTCAAAACTTGTTAGTTAGATGATAGCTATCCAGTTCTAGGATTTATTATATTTTAATTACACCAAGTTGGATATTCTTTTTCAAGATAAACACATTAATATATTAAAGACTTGCCGTTATCAATATTTATATATTAATCACTAGTATATTAAGTTTTTCTGAAGTAATATAAAGAAATTCTTATCATTATTGCAAAAAATTAATTATAATAAATTTATTTTACAAATGAATTTTAACTGTAACGTTTATGCTATAATAGTATAACATTATGAACATTTAATTTCAGTGTTTTTCTCTCCACCCATTTTAGGAAAAGTCCAAACCCTGGACTAAAATAAGGGGCCTGTCCGATGTTTAAAGAAACTAAAAAGCCCATAATCCATGAGGCCCACTGGGAAACCACGTTTACAACATAATACCTTGGCGCGTTCTAAACGGATAAACTTGTTTTTCCTTCTTCTTCTTTCACTGCCTCTGTCTTTCCCCACTCACCTGGAACTTTACACTCTCTTCAGTTTACAATGCTAGCTAACCCTAGCAGCCTCTACACCAGGCCTCAGTTTCCACTGAATTCTTCATTTCTTCTCCCCAACTGTGGCTGTAAACTCTCTCACTCGCGGAATTTCAATCTCCCTCCCGCTTCAAGAAATTCCAGGTTCTGTTCGTTCCTGTCCCGAAAGCATACTAAGAGGTTTCGGTTTGGAGCTTTAGAAGAACAGGAAGTTTCAGAGACAGATTTTACCGATGGCCCGCAGTTCTTTCCCGACACTGTCTCCGTCAAAATCCCATTCGGAGATAGAGAGGTCGGCTTTGCTTTTGGAAATACGGATGACATTTCCTTAATTCTTTAAGAATCAGTTGAAGCATTGTTTTCAGTTTTTATTGGTGTATTGTGCTTGGTATGCTCCTGTAATCGATTGTGTATTCCTTTGGTTTTATCTTTTATTTTTTTAGATTTTGGTTGAGACAGGCTACATGGGAAGACAAGCTAGCGGTGCTGTCACAGTTACTGATGGAGAAACAGTAAGTTCCAAGTTACGCAAGTGCAGTTAATGTCCTCTTCAGTTGACGTCTAATGTCAGTCAATGTGGGATACTTGGGCAGCTTTAATAAACAGCAGCTTCTTCTGAACTGGCTTAGGAATTTGTAAAGTCTCTTTGTAGGCATTTGCTATGTTGTATATGTTCATAACAAATAAGGGCAAGACCACATATGATGCTCTTTGAAAATGCTTTCCAGTAGTGGGTCAAATTGTATTTTTGAGGGCTTTATGGTTGCTAGCCATGGGAACATTATCTGGAAAGTAGTGCTTACTCTGTGAGGCCTAGATTCATGTCTGAATAATGGCCCTTAGAAGTTCTTAATTCCAAAACATTTCAAATGCTTATATGTTGCAGCAACACCAAGAATCAGTTGCTATGATATGAGTTATTGCAACTTAAGTGTCGTCATTACAACCGATATCCTAATGTGGAGTGTTAGAGGAACTCATGTAATTTTTAGGTAATTCTTTCAGTTGTGGAGGTCATGAGTTCATGTTACGGTTTTATGAATTTTACTGATTTAAAAACATTTAATTTGCATCAAGTTTGAAACTGGTAATGCAGGCCTAAATGATCTGGTTTATTTGTTTTCATTTTACCTTTCAATTTTTTGTTTGTTACTTTTAAGCCTTTCTACCATCTGTGCCACTTTCTGTTTTTCTTTTCCATATAGTTGTATTTTCAATCTTACCAGACTTTTGATTTCCACGGTAATATTTATTGATCCACTGGGACAATTGTTTCTCAGATTGTCTACACAACTGTTTGTTTGGATGATATCCCTAGTGAGCCTTCTGATTTTTTCCCTCTTTCTGTAAATTATCAAGAGAGGTTCTCGGCAGCTGGTAGAACCAGGTAAGGTGCAGCAAGTTTTTCCTACTCCTGTAATCCACACCACACTAAAAAAAAGCTAATACTGTGCATGAATTTGCTTCTTCTTTAGTGGGGGCTTTTTCAAAAGAGAAGGGAGGGCGAAGGATCATGAGGTACCAGCAGCCAAGCTTTTAAACGTACTTAGTATTGTTTGAGACGATAGGCTGAATCAATTACGTTAATTGCTGACTTTGCTTTAAGGCTTTACATTCAGTTCATGCTACTTAATGTATCCATTTTGTCCAACAAGTTTTTTGAGGTTAATGAAAAGTTGTGTTGAAAATCTGTGTGCAATTGACAACATATTTTATGTCTAGAATTGAAATTAATTTCTGGAAACCTGCAGCTTAATGTTCATTAATCTGCTTATTGCAAAGCAGAAAAATGTGTTGTCATTCTTTTAAAAATTGAGTAAGGTAATTATAACCAGTTCGGAATATGATAGCATGGGTTTTGGTTTTTATGTTCCCTGTAATGATATCTAATTGATCTACTTTATTCTGGAAATTGAGACTACATTATCCAAATTAATTATGTTTAATGAATCTTCTTTAGTGCACCCATTAGTGAAAATTTATCTTCTATCACAATGGTGTTTTGGCCATTTTTAACTTGTGAAAAGGATACTCTGTTCTATGAGTATTGAGGTTTGTTTCTCTGTATTCAACGTAATGAAATTCTTCTGATCTGATTGCATAGAAGTTAAACTTGTCCCTTTCCCCCCATCTTGAATAAATATGTCACTTGATGTCTTTACTTGACCTGATTGAGTTATGATAGAAAAAAGTAGTTGATATCTTGTTTTTATCTAGCTTTTAATGCTTGTCCCAAATATGTGGTAGTATTCCTCCCACAAGTTCTCATGCTTTCATAAGAAACTTAGCCATTTGTTCCCACTTGTGTTTTATATAATTGTATATCTATTTGTTTGCCTTTGTCTAGGTTCTCATTTGTAGATTGATTGATAGGCCTCTACGACCAACTATGCTTAAAGGCTTCTACCATGAAACTCAGGTTCTATCTTGGGTAAGTTATCAGATTTTCTTGAAAGAATCAGATATGCTCATGTCACTTGTTATTACTATGGATTATCTTAGTTCATTTAGACCCATAGCCATATATGGAAGCCACTTTTCTATTAGCTACTTTCATCTTAATTCATTAATCACTATTTTTGGATGAATCACCTTTTCAAGAGGAGATATAAATATCACCTTTGCAATTTAAAGAAGTTTTGCAGAAGAAAAATGTGGCATATTTTAACTTCCGTTTTCCCAAAAAGGGCTGCTATTGGGTTTAAAACCTCATACCAGCTTAAACATTTGACAACTCTAGCAGAAGATGCCTTCTAAGCAATAAATTTTGATTTGACTGAAATTAGATAGTCTTTGGTGGCAGAAATTTCAGGAGAGCTGCTATATATGGATAGGTTATGGTACTTTGACTAGTTAAGTGCTAGGTATATGTTTGGAAAGGTAATGTATGGTGAGTGCTCTAGGAAGAATAGACTATTGTATCAGAATAGTTGCTAAGACCCACAAAATATATAAATTTTGGTGGCTATAATCACTACTAAAAGAAATTATCACACCTTCTAATTCGAAAGTCAAGGTTATAAAAAAAATTTCAAGATCTATTTGTTGAAAGGCTAAGCACACACGCACGCACACACACACACACACACATACACACATGCATACGCACATACACACGCATATGCACATTCCTTTTTTATTTCTTTTATAAACTCTAAGCTTTTTTGCATCAATTCTCGTTGACTTGTGTGAAGCCAATCCTTGACGTAGAATTGGAAAATATTAATCATGTAGGTATGGATTCAACTTTTGTAATTCAAATTCTAAATTCCAAGTGTTATTGGAAATTGATCTTCCTTTTCATTTGACAAGAAACTATTGATATCCATTAGCTCTTGTGACTACTATTTGATTATCAAGAACATCCTCTATCTCCTCTTTAAGATAAAAAATGGCTGGAGTTTTCACAATTGCAGTAGGAGATTGTGTACCATCATGTCCATAATAAATAGTTAAGTCTGCAACATTAAAGATATGACTAATTCCCATGTCACTTGGAAAGCCGAAAACATACATTTGCACTTTTCTTCTTGAGGATCTTAAAAGGTCTAACACTTTGCGAATGAAATTTCTTATATTTTCCTTTTGAAAATGCTCTGGACGAATTCTTATCGTCACCATATCTCCTTCATCGAATTCTACCAGTCGATCATGTTAATCAACATGTTCTTTATAAGTGAAGTTGTTGATTGTTATCTTTCTTTATACGTCATCAAAGATGTTTCTTATGTATTGTGTAAAACTTGCAACTTCATCACTAACTTGTGTTGTTTGTGATAAAGGAACTAAATCAATAGACTTCCTTGGTTGAATACTTTAAACTATTTGAAAATGACTCATACTAATTGACCTATTTATAAAACTATTGTATGCAAAGTCTGCCATAGAGTTAGGTCCTAATTATTAACATTGTCCCCAACCAAGCATCTTAGCAAGTCTACCAAGCTTTTATTAACCACCTTTGTTTATCCATCAGTTTGGAGATGGAACGAACTTGAAAACTGAAGCTTAATGTTCAATATTATCCATAGAATTCTCTAAAAAAACCTCACAAACTTTATATCACAATCAAAGAAAATGGTTAAAGGCAATTCATGGAGACATACAACCTCTTTGAAGAAGAGCTTAGCAATGTGGACATCATAAGTCTTGGCCATTGTATTTCCAGATGTTTCATAACAAAATCACATAGCTTCTCTACCACATAGGCATTAAGAACATGTGTATCATTGCTTCTTGTATCAAATGCATTAACTTGCCATTGTTGGTTAATTTTGACTTTGCAAGTGCACTCACAACTTCTTGTATTTCTTATGTTTTGTTAATTTCGTATCTTCTTTCAAATCTACTTCTCCTTCATCACCTACTATAACATAATCTTTAACATCCCATTTTGTTGTTTTCATTGACATCATCACGTTTTGAGTCAATAAGCTTTGGCCCTTTAGTTTAGTCATATTTCCACATTTTTCATAGGTTGTTAGGACGTTAGCCTCCTTTTTCACAGTTTAGTCTCTACTTTCCATTTTCTTTCCTAGTATTAGGGAGTTAGTTTTTTCTTCTTGTATTAGTTTTTTCTTCTTGTATTTAAGGGGTTTTAGCTAATAAAGAAGGTAGTTGAGAATTTCATAACAAGTCCTCTTGGGTACTTTTAAACGCAAGAAAGTTCTCAGTTTCTACAGCACGTAAACTAACACCATAAGACGTCATAGGATACCATCCTGTCACCCCCTAGAACCTGTTAACCCCAATCCCTCTAGACATACTAGCCGACTCATTAACTTTTTCCGTAACTCATGACTATAATAACTTGGTATTAGAGATGGGAGTTATGGGAGACACTATCCAACAACAACTCAACCAATTGTTATAACTGTTCCAAGAAGAGCAGGTTCCAACATCGCCCATTAGGAAGCATTGTTTGCTTGCTTAGATGAATTCTCCCATGACCTAGTAGTCGCTTAGGGATCACCAGCTCTAATGGAAGACAACAATAGTAGCTAGTCTGTTAGAGATAACTGTAGAGATTGTATTATTTACGTATAAAGGTAAGAGCTACAGCTATAGACCCTCCTGAGGAATTATCCCAGGCCAATAGAATAGACAATTCACAATTCCCCCCTTCCCCCTGTTTTCCTATGTTCAGTCATATACCGCTCCTCTGCACAATCTCTCTCTCACCATAACAAACTCCCAACAGACTACCCCACGGCCTGCCTATGTGGCCATGCTACTTTTCCCCATCTTACCCCTACGAATGTAGGTTTGGATGGGCTTAGGCTGATGCACTATGGGCTGGGACTGAGTCCTAACAATTCCCTTCCCCTCATTAGACACCTTGTCCTCAAGGTGAAAGGAAGGAAGCGCCTTTCGAGGTGTCTGCGTCCTCCCAAGTAGCTTCTTCAGCTGGTTTGTCTCTCCAACGAACAAGCCACTGGAGAATGGTGCTGCCCGTAGACTGAATCAGGCGTGAGGCTATGATGGCTTCTGGTTCAACCAAGTCCTCTTGATCCATTTCTAACCCCGGAGGCTTCACAATCTGCTGCAGTGAACGAGGATGAGAAACATGCATATTGATTCCCTGCAGAGTAACCCCTACTCCCTCCCAATCAAATGACATGCTCATTCTCTTCCAATCAACCTTCACCACCCCTAGTGTCCCTAACCATGCCACACCCAAGATTAAATCAGGCCCTCCTGTGTCAAATACGTATGCATTCACACTAAACTCTTCTCCACCTAACTCCAAATTAATCTCCTCGCAAATACCTTGTGAGAAGGATCGATGGCCATTCCCTAATTTAACACCGAAAACTCCAGTTGAAGTAACAACCATTCCCATAGCCTGAACCAACCTTCTAGACACAAAGTTATGGGTAGCCCCGCTATCCACCATAATGACAATAGGCATTTTTTGTAGCTTCCCTAATAAAGTCATGGACCTCGAAGGTGAGGACTGAACCCTGCCGAGTTCCCTGAATTCCATCGAATTGCACACTAATTCCCAATCTTCCTGTTGCTCTCCTTCCTTCGGTGCATTCTGGTTGTTCTCCTCATACTCGACTGCATCCCCTTCCCAAATTATCAGTTGTATTCCTTATATGGGCAGCGGTGAAGAGGCCCAAAGGTTTGCCCACATTTAAAGCACAAGCCCTTGGCTCTCCTTTCCATCAACTGATTGTAAGTTAAGTTGCGTGTTCCTCTCCACTTAGTATTTTCTGTTCGGTGGCTGTCAGAGGTAGGATCCTGCTGTTGGTGAGTGGTCTCCTTACCTTCATTTTTTATGTTTCCCACTGCATGGGTTTGTTGAGCTGGATGATACGTAGTGGAATGTCCAGTTCGGTGCCCAAAATTCGAGAGGAAGTTGTCGAACTTTCTCCTCCCTTCTCCTGGCCGAATCGCGCCTTCCCCAATCAGTTCTCTCTCAACCTTTCTTGCGACAGAAATGAGTCGGACTCAGGTCGGAGGATCGTGGGTGCGCACACGGTTCTTCACTTCTTCTCACAATCCACCTATGAAGCAGCTCATATACCATTCGTCAGGGAAATGTCCTATTTGAGACGCCACCATTTCAAAATCGTCGATATAGCTGTCAATTGAACCTCGCTGAACTATTGACTTAAGTTGTTCAATCGGGTCTCCCTCGTCTCTTCCTCCATAACGATCGAACAGTGAACGTTTAAATCGTTCCCAAGTCATACATGGGTCTAGCTCCCGTAAATTCATGAACCAATAGAGCGTCGAACCTTCCATGCAGATTTGAACCATGGGTATACGCAGTTCACGAGGGATATCGTGAATGAAGAAGTACGACTTTGCTCTCGTTACCCAAACGAAAGGATCATCTCCGTGAAAAACAGGGAGATCGACCCTTCGGGCGACGTTCCTATACTCCTCCCATGCACGTTCTGTGGTCATCGAAGGAGTGTGGTCCCCTTGTCGACATGGCCCAGCCTCCATCTGCCCCCCTATAGGCCTTCCATTGCCGGCGGTTACCGAAGAGAAGTGTGCAGGCTTGTCACCACCTGCTGAAGATGACGCATTATGGGTAAGCGCCGATGGATCTTCTTCTTCACCCACCTTTTGTTTCTGCGAGTTTCTAGCCATCAAAGATAAGAATCCATCCTTCATCTCTCGATCAGAGTGACTTTGCGATTTGGCGGCGTCTCTACACCGCCATCAAGGTACTCATCTGTGATCGAAGGTCCTTCAAAGATGGTGTCGTGCGACTTCACCATTGCTTGGGCCGTTAGTGACGATTCTTGTCTCCTAAGAGACTTCCACACAGTACACTCTAGCCTCCATTCGTGTTTGCATACAATCTCTACCCTTCTAAGCCCTCAATGAAAACACCAATTGTTAGAGATAATCAGAGATTGTATTATTTACGATAAAGGTAAGAGCTACTGACTATAGACCCTCCCGAGGAATTATCGAGCCAATAGAATAGACAATTCACAATTCCCCCTTTCCCCCTGTTTTCCTATGTTCAGTCATATACCGCTCCTCTGCACAATCTCTCTCTCACCATAACAAACTCCCAACAGACTACCCCACGGCCTGCCTATGTGGCCATGCTACTTTTCCCCATCTTACCCCTACGAATGTAGGTTTGGATGGGCTTAGGCTGATGCACTATGGGCTAGGACTGAGTCCTAACATAGTCTCATAAGGGAAAGGTAATAAAGAGGGTGTTTGGCTCAGAATCCTTAGGAGGAGGGAGCATTGTTCCCAAATTAACCAAGTTATATTTTTCCCACTTCAATGGCCAAGATGCCCTCAAGGTTGGCTGAGTCATTGTGAGCACTTATTCCATCACTAGCAAACCCTAGGTGAGGAGAAGGTTAGTCTTGCCTCCTTCCATTTGCAAGGCAATGCCCATATTTGGTTTTTTCAGTTGGAAAATGACATGCCTCAGTGTATTTGAGAGGAATTTTCCCAACAATGTCATCTGTGATTTGGGCCACCGTTGCAGCAATGAGATTCAGTGGCGGATTATCAAGAGAAGTTTGAGTAGCTCGTTCCTAGGGTCAGAACCTTGACTCAAGCTCAAAAGCTCCACATCAACGACCTTGATGATTATATTGATGTTGAGGTGGAGTTGCACGATCCATTTGACCTCACAACAACAATGAGTATGTCAAGGCTATAAGAGTGCAAGGGCCAAGCTAGCGAGGGATTTCCAAGTGAGGTACGACGAATTAACCTATTGATTTATTACGTAACTCTCTTTTTCAGGTTGTGAGACAACTAGCCAAGGCTGAGATGGAGGAGAGACGTCTTAAAGGCCTCTGCTATAATTGTGACAAGTTGTACATGAGAGGCCATCGATGCAAAAAGCTCTTTAGATTGAGATGGTCGAAAATGAAGTTGAAGCAGCTGAAGAAGCCTTGAATCATGACCTGCCAGAGATATCACTAAATGCTATCATTGGCACTAATCCCCATAAAAAATGCGGTTGAAGGGCACTATCCTTGGGCATCCCGTTTGGGTCTTAATCAATTTAGGCAGTACTAACAACTTTATTGATGCAATTGTCTCCTCCGCCAACCTGCTTGTACAAAATCGTGAGGGTTTGTGACTAACGATGGCAAACTGTGAAAGGATTATTCAGGAGAAAGCTGAGGAGTCCCACTTAATTTGTTTATTTTATCCCTAAGTGCGGTTGACTTGGTGATGGGTGTTAATTGACTAAAAACTTTGGGACCTATTTCTTGGGATTTTATGGCATGCATGTGCCTTTTACTAACTGTGGAAGACAGGTAGAATTACAAGGCATCGAGAATCATAAGGCACCATAATTGCACTTTAGCCACCAAAGATAATCATGACTAGGCCGCACAGAAACTCCTCGAAAAATTTGCTTCAATCTTCTAGAAACCTGTAGGCCTTCCACGTACAAGAAGGTGTGACCATAGGATAACCTTGGAGCTAGGGGCGAAGCCTGATGGTAGTTCTACCCTATCAATATCCCTATGCCGAGAAAGCAGTAGTAGAGAAGCAACGTTTAGCATGTTACAATAGGGAATAATTCAACCTAGCCGGTCACCCCATTCTCCTCACCAGTACTACTTGTTACTAAGTATGATGAAACCTGTGGCTTCTGTGTTGATTACAAGGGATTGAATGCCAAGACTATCAAAGATAAATTCCTCATTCCTGTAATTAATGAGTTTCTAGGAGAGTTATTTGGAGCCAAATATTTTTCCAAAATGGACCTATGTGTTGGGTACCACCAAATGTAGATGCATAAAGTAGATGTGGAGAAGATGACCTTTCGCACTCACACGACCACTTTGAATTCCTCGTCATGCCCTTTGGGCTCACCAATGCCCCTTCCACTTTTCAAGCATTGATGAAACGAGGTTTTTAAACCTCACTTAAGAAGATTTGTATTGGTATTTTTTGACAACATTCTTGTCTATATCCTTACTTGGGTGGAAAACCTCCAATGCATTCACACCGTCTTCAATTTGCTGGCAGAACATAGTCTCGTCCTTCAGAAATGAAAATGCTCTTTTGGCTAGACCAAAATTGCTTACTTGGGGCACATCAACTCTACCCAACGTGTTATTGCCGATCCAGAGGAGATTGCAACTTTGGCTGATTGGCCTAAGCCTGCAACTATTTAGGCCTTCGGCTTCTTAGGTCTTACTAGTTACTACTGCAAGTTCATCCACAATTATGGATCAATTTCAACCCCACTTATGGCCACGCTCTGAAGGAATTGCTTCAAGGGGATGACCCAACCACAACAAGCTTTCATTGGCCTCAAGACTACTATGACCACGACATTAGTGTTATCCCTTCTCAAATTCTCTTAACACATTTTTCATTGTGTGTGATGCCTTCGAAACAAGGATCGGTGCATCTAATGCAGAATGACAAGCCCCTTGCTTTTTGTAGTAGAACCATTGTAGCGCTTCATAAGCCCCTTTTGGCACACAAGAAGGAGCTCATAAGTCTTGTGAAGGCCATCAAGCATTGGTGCTCATACTTGTAGGTGCACCTTTCATGGTACGTATCGATCACTACAACTTGAAATTTTTGCTAAGAGCAGTGCATTCTCACCCTCCATAGCAATGCTGGCTTGACAAAATCATGGGTTATTCCTTTTACGTGGAGTATAATGCTAGCAAACATAACACCGTATTAGATGCTCTATCATGGAGAGATTTGGATGGTGCAACACTCCTTGCTATATTCATGCCACAGCTGAGTTTATTTAATGCCATCCTGCATGACCAACAAGGTGATCCAACCTTGCAACAATTGATTAATGAGGTCCAGCAGGGTACAACAAAAGGGGAATGGAGTTTCTAGCAAGGTCTTCTCTTTTGCAAAAATCGAGTCCACTTAGCGGGGAATTCTTTCCTAATCCAAATAGTTTTATCTGCCCTCCATAATCAGGGGCATGGGGTTTATGAGAAAATTCTCTCACATTGCCATGTACTTTCGCTGGAAGGGTATAAAACATGACGTCTGCAACTTTAAGTCTTCCGCAACCTGTCAAAGGAAAAAGGTGGAGACATTACAACTGACCAACCTACTTCAGCCCTTACCTATTCTGCAACGAGTATGGGTTGATATATCTTTAGATTTTATGGAAGACCTACCCACTTTGCATGTAAAGAATGTTATCTTGGTGGTTGTTGATTGTTTCTCCAAATGTTGTCATCTACTTCCACTCTCCTATCCATATATGATTGTAAGTGTTGCTCGCCTCTTCTTATCTTGAAGTTGCATGGTCCACCAAAAACTGTCGTTAGTGATAAGGACGTCACCTTCGTAAGCCTTTTTTGAAACGAACTCTTTTAGCTTAGTGTCCCCAATCGGATGACCAAATCAAGGTGGTCAATTGGATTCAGGGCCGTTCCTAACGTTTTATAGGCTCTGGGTGAAGTAAAGAAAGTCCCAATAAATCAACAATAGATAAATGTGTAAATTTAAAAACATATTTTTATTATTAAATTTAATATCTAAACATAGGTGACCTAATTTATAAGTCCACACGCTCAACAAAATATTAAATAATCATAACATCAGCTAATAATATCTTGCAAAATTTCAGTAGCAATAAAATCACTAAATAGCAACAGTAATAACAAAATAGCAATAACAGCAATCGAATAGCAAAACACTAAAAGAATAACACTAACAAACACACAAATGATTATAATTTATGAAAAGCAATTTCTCCGTGCTTTTCTAGATGCAAAATCATTAATAATATCATCAAAATCAATAATGTCCAACATATCATTCTCGATAAATAAAATAGCTAAACCATTCAACCTATTACGGTCTTATTTAATTATCAAATAATTTTATTTAATTATCAAATGCATCCAACTATTTATGGTCTTATTTAATTATTAAATAATTTTATTATTATTTAATTATCATAACATGTTTAATAGAATCATACAAATTTTTATGATAAATGAAACCGTTTTGTGTAATCTTTGAATTGAGTAACTTAAATTATTTGATTTAGTCATATGAACCTCTATAAAACACAAATCCAACAATTATTACATTACTTGTGGCAAAGTATAATGAAAATTATAATTAAAAATTAAATTATTTATTAATGTTTAATTATATTTTATAAATAATAAGTAATTTAAAATAAAAAGGAGAAATACAAATAAGCACAATATCATTTAATAGTAATGTTATGATTTAAAATGCTAATATAATGTCCACGTTAAAGACAAATTACAAATTAATTCTAATATATTGAAATATTTAATAAGTTAAAAATACATTAAAATAAAAACTCTACCTTTAAATTATCACTAAGAACTCATAAGACAAAATCATGAAAAATTTTTACCGTCAATTTTTGAGTTGAAGTATCTTAGATTCATATGTTGATGAAATAAAAAATTAGAGTATAAGACATATAGCTTCAAAGATATTTATAAATTTAATAACGCTATATAGCTAATAAAGGAAATTATTTAGCTTATAATATTAAATAACGTTAACTTTCTCGGTAAGTTATTTATTAGTTAATGTTAACTTTCTCTTCTCCTCTGACTGACAACTAAGGATTTTTTACCATTCTAACTGAAAAATGCCGAAAAAGTGTTCCTAAAATGCATTGAAGGTGGGCCCCACTTGCCTAGGGCCGACACTGATTGGATTGTGGAGATGTACTTGAGTTGCTTCACTAGTGACCATCCCATGAAGTGGATGGATTGGTTACCTTGGTTTGAATACTCTTATAGCACCAGTTTCCACTCTTCTCTGAGGGATACACCTTTTGAAGTGGTCTATGGGTGCCCACTGCCCGGGTTGCTCTCTTATTGCCCAGGAATCTCCAAGATCGATGTTGTAGACCGAGCCCATTAATCTTGTGATGAAATCTTCAATCTTCAAGGCAGAACTTATCTCTTGCCTAGCAAAAGATGAAATCCACCTATGACTCCCAGCACCGCCAGGTGGAATAAAATGTAGGAGACAAGGTTCTGCTTCGCCTCCAGCCATACCACCAACTCTTGTTGGCAACTTGTCAACATTCCAAATTGTTACCCAAGTTCTATGGGCCAGTTCCAATTGTGCAGCAGGTAGGATCCATGGCCTTGGATCTTCCTCAAACTACCAGAATTAACCATGTGTTTCATGTGGCTTGTCTCAAACCTTTCATTAAAGGTAAACAAGTGGAAGAAGCTGCATTACCCATTCATTTCCTAAAGCCTGAACTGCTTCAACCATTGGTATTTCTTGGTTATCATCTCAACCATAACTGCATTACCCATTCATTTCCCTCCCTTTTCGCTTAAGGGGAAGTGAGTTTTGGAGGGCGGGAGAAATGTTAGCAATCCTAAAGTCTACAACAAATTCACATATGGCAAATTCAGGACACTTCATCAAGCTAAAATAAGTTTGTTCATATTTCCCATATGTTTCACAGGTTGTTAGGAGGTCAGCTCCATTTTCACATTTTAGTCTCCACTTTGCCATTTTCTCCCCTAGTATTAGGGTGTTAGTTTTCCCTTCTTGTATTTAATGGATTTTAGCTAATAAAGAAGGTAGTCGAAAATTTCTTAACAAGTCCTCTTGAATATTTGTAAACTCAAGAAAGTTTTCAGTTTCTGTAGAACCTAGCTAACACCATGGGGCGTCATAAGAAACCATCTTGTCATCCCCTAGAACCTGTTAACCCAACTCCCTCTAGACACACTAGCTGACCCATAACTTGTTCCGTAACCCAAGACTATGACAATCTGTTTCAACTTGTTGCTTGCATGTTTCAACTTCTTGCTAAGTTGCTTCATCTTTAGGAACTATCAATTAATCCACTCCCTCCTTTTCTTCATCTTTAATGCTATATCATCTCCCATTCTCAAACTCTTCATTTCACAAGCACATGATCACTTTTTGCATATAGGTTTGAAGATTCTAACTAATTAGTTTCACCATCTAGAACAAACACTTTCTTTGAGGCAATGCCTGTTAAATTTGAGGAATCAAAACTATAGTATGATTTTTCGACAAATATTTACTCTTGCACTATGTGCTATTGATTAATATCAATCCCTTATTGGCACCTTCGCCATGTTTAACATCAAGTATACGATATTGGTTTACAAAATTATTTTTGTTGGAGTTTTGACTTCTAGGAAATGAATTTCAAGGTTGTCTACCCTCTCCAAAAATTGTCGAATATGCTTTCTTGTGGGAGTTGTTACATGTAAATTGGCTTTTGGAGCTTCTTGTGATTGGGGATAATCGATGCCCAATTTTTTTTTGCGTTATTTAGAATTACTTCATCTCGCTCTAGGTCACTTGATTATTCTTTTGCGTGCCCTTACACTAAATGTCGCTATTGTAAACAAAAGCTTTGATGCCAAATTGGCATAGATTAAGTAGAAGATATATTAGACTAGTGGCTAAGACCTATAAAATTTATAAATTTTGGTGGCTGAAATTTGAGATTTGGGTTGCGGAAACTTTAAATTTAAGAACAGCTAGAAAATTAGGGTTTAATTTCACGAGAATTTTAGGTTTTATATGGTTAGAATTTAGGATTCTGATTTCTAGAAATTTAGGTTAAAAGTTTTGGACTTTAGTGAGGTAAACAAGTAATGGAGGGTGGGAAATTAAGAATCACTCCTAGAGTCTAAGAATCACTCTTAGAAGAAAGTATCACACCTTCTAACTGTAAACTCAAGTTTGTAGAAAAAAATTTAGGATCTATTTATTGAAGGATCGATTATATTCATATATGTAGAAAAGTTCTTAGAACTCTTCTTTTAATAGTAAGGTTCCTGTCAAGAAACTACAAAGAATTTTTGGTAGAGGGACTGCATTTATTCACTTCATACAATAGGGATTATTCCCCTTTTTTAATGTACACGGTTCACCAAAGCAAAAATAACTGCTTTGGTAACTGCCTCTAATAAAAGCATAAATAACTGCTTTGGTAATTGCCTCTAATAACTGTTGTATTTACAATTACTGAAATAATAACTACCTCTAATAGCTATCTATCGCTCCTATCAATTAAGGGAGAATATTTTGAATTAATATTTATTTTTTTTAACACTCCCCCTCAAGTTAGGAGGTAGATATTATCAACACCCAGCTTACTAATAATGTTTTCAAACTGATGTCCACTCAACCCTTTGGTAAAATATCTGCAATTTGCTATTGACTGGATATAAAGGATTTGCAAATCAGGGCACTCTCTAGCTTCTCCCTGATAAAATGTTTATCAACTTGAATATGCTTTGTCCTCTCATGTTGGACTAGGTTGTAAGCTATACTTATAGCTGTTTTATTATCACAATATAACTTCACAGGTTTCTCCCATCTGACCTTCAGATCTTCACGTAAAATTTTCAGCCATAGTAACTCACATATTCCTTGTGTCATTGCCCTGAAGTCAGCTTCTACACTTGATCTGGCTACAACCCCCTGTTTTTAACTTCTCCATTTTTTCTTATTTCCTCCCAAAAAGGTGCAGTATCTAGACGTTGATCTCCTGTCCACTATTGAACGTGCATAATCTGCATCTGTATAAACTTCCAAATATATGTTATTTCCTCGACTGAATAGCACTCTTCTTGATGTTCCTTTAAATATCTGAGAACACGATGGACTGCTTGAAGGTGGCACTCCTTGGGTTTGTGCATGCATTGACTAATTAAACTTACAGCAAAGGCTATGTCTGGCCTTGGGTGGGACAAGTATATTAGTCAACCTACTAGTCGTTGGTACATCCCGGTGTCCACTAGGGCCTCATCTTTTGCCTCTCCCAGCTTAATATTTGGGTCCAAGGGTGTCCCAAGTTTACATCTAGTCAAACCTGTCTCTGTCAGTAAATCTATAATATACTTTTGTTGACGGATAAAAATGCCTCTTCTTGAGTGAGCTACTTCTATCCCTAAGAAGTACTTCAGTTTCCCAAGCTCTTTAATCTCAAATTCAGTTGCCAAATGCCTCTTTAGCCTCTGTTTCTCATTTTCATCATTGCCAGTCACAATATATCATCAACATAGACTATTATTGCCGTAACTCCCCTTGAAGTTGAATGTTTAACAAAGAGAGTATGATCGGCTTGACTTTGCACATAACTCAAGGTGAGCATGGCCTTGGTAAACCTTCCAAACCAAGCTCGAGGTGACTGCTTGAGCCCATAGAGTGCTTTCTTTAGTTTACACACAGTTCTAACTGGAAGTTCAGTCCCATAATTTGACGGCACATCCATATAAACCTCTTCCTCCAAATCACCATGTAAGAAGGCATTCTTGACATCAAACTGCTCTAAATTCCAGTCCAAGTTTGCCGCCAAGGACAATGACACCCACACAGTATTCATCTTAGCAATTGGAGCAAAGGCCTCCAAATAATCAATTCCATGTGATTGTGTGTAACCTTTAGCCGCTAGTCTTGCCTTGTGTCATCTGCTCTCTATTTGATGGTATAAATCCATCTACAACCCACTGTTTTCTTGTCTAGAGGTAACTGCACTAGATTCCAAGTTTTGTTCCTTTCTAGCGCTTCCCTCTCCACATTCATAGCTTCTCTCCATTTCTCTCCAATTAAGGCCTCAGTCCATGTGTTGGGTATTTTGGCACCATGGAGATTGACAAGGAAGGTCTTGTGTGATGAGGAAACTTTTGAGTGACACGGATTGTGCTAGGGATAAAGTGATTTCTTGGTACACTCTCTTTTACCTTTTCGCAAGGCAACAGGTTTGTCAACAATATCGCATAAAATAGGCTGCTAAAAAATTTAATGTATTTCATCATTAGGATTTGTTACCTCTAGATTGGGATCCTTGACGGAATCTTGAACATGTTGAGGTGCAGAATTGCCTTTTCCTCTCCTTGATTACACTTTGCCAAACTTCTTGAGTGCACATGCTGGGTGAGGACTGTGAGTGTCTAGTGCATTTGTTGAGAGGTTAGGTAAGTCTGGAGTGAATTGGTCTGGTGTAGGCTGCTCTGTAAAGGACTGGTCTGGAGCAGAAATGGGCTGGTTAGTATCAGCCGGAGAAATGGACCGGGAAATGGAAAAATTTTCCAAAGAAATGGTAGCATTCTCATCTTCTGAATTTAATGGTACTGATTTCTCCCCCTGAGGATGAGAATGAGAATAATAAGGCTTAGTTTCATTAAAGGTGACTTCAACTGAGACAAAGACTTTATTAGTGGGAGGATGGTAACATTTGTACCCTTTTTGGGTGGATGAGTATCCCACAAATATACAGCTTAGGGCCCTAGGATCCAGCTTGCCTCTACCGGGAGACTGAACATGAACAAAGGTTGTGCACCCAAATATTTTAGGCTTTAGGCCTGATAGAGTCTTCAGGGGAGAGGGTGAATTAGCAGATAATAGCAGAGGAAATAAACCATTAGTGTGGAAAGTGTATTCTAGAAGGAAGAATAGTGAAATTTGGGGAAGTTAGTTTTTCACGAGGTGGCAAGTTAGTTAGAATAACAGAATGTTTTGGGAAAGGGGATTTTTAGGCAAAGGAGAGAGAGGAAGGGGGTACGGAGAGTGTGTGAAAACTTTGTGTGTGACAGGAGGATTCTATCATCCTTCTGAGGAGCTTTTCGGCTCTGGGGAGTGAGCTAATACTTACTCATATACTGTAATGATACCTACACATTACAGATTATAAGCAATAACACAATTAATCTCTAGTATTCTAAGACTAGAGTTCTATCATTGGTCCGACCTGCCGGATACTCATCGGGAAGGACTGGGAAAGTGCTTCTTGTGGGTTGTATTTCATCACAGAGATTAATCTTCATGCCACCGAAGATGTCAAACAGAGTTGAGCTATTGGAATCTCGTATGGCTAGTATTGAAGCTGGGGTAGAAGAGATACAATCATCATTTCGAATGGCTATGGGGGAGATGCAGCGGGCATTGTTGGTAGAGATGAGTAAAATGATGGGTAAGCGTCCAGAGGAGGGACAAGGAAGTGAGACCTATGAGAGAAGGCCGAATATGGGTGGAGAAAGGGATCAGCAACGTACTCAGCAGACAGAGCATTCTTTGGGTAATTTGGAAGAGTATAGGATGTCAGTAAGGAAGGTCGACTTACCCATGTTCGATGGGTCTGATCCAGTCGGATGGATCACACGAGCAGAGATTTATTTCGAAGTCCAGGGAACTTCGGAAGAGGTGAAGATCAAACTGGCTTTGCTAAGCATGGAGGGATCGACTATTCATTGGTTCAATCTCCTCCGAGAGACTGAAGTCGAGCTAACGTGGGAGAAGTTGAAGCAGGCGTTGATCGACAGATATGGCGGCAGAAGGTTTGAGAACCCATTTGAAGAGCTTTCTGATCTTCATCAAACGGGCTCAGTCGAGGAGTACATCGAAGCCTTTGAGTTTGTATCTTCTCAGGTGGGACGTTTACCGGAGGCACAATTCATGGGTTACTTCATCAGTGGGCTGCGCAGTGAAATCCAAAGAAGAGTGCGCACCTTCAATCCATCAAACCGATTCCAGATGATGAAGATTGCAAGGGCTGTAGAGGAGGAGATGTACGAGGACCAACGAAGTTATGAAATGTTTACTCCCCGACAACGTCCTTGGACTCACAAAGGTGAGGTGGGGTTTAGAAGCCAACACCGGGTTCACCCAACACATACAGGGTCGGGGTATGCCAACACCATGGGCTATGGAGCGGGTCGAGGTGATGTCGGGTCGGGTCCACCCCGAGAACCGTCGGGCTCCTATTTTCACGCCCGACCGCCGATCCAAGGGACGGGATCTCACCCACCGACGCCGACTAGACGAGTAGAGGGGGACAGAAGGGCACCCATGGAGAAAAATCGAGGATTGAGGCACATTTCCTATCAAGAACTGATGGACCGTAAGGCACGAGGGTTGTGTTTCAGATGTGGAGAAAAATTTCATGCCTTACACCAATGCGCCGAGAGACAACTCCGGTTGTTGGTGTTGGATGACAACGAAACCCTAAATGACGATGGAGAAATTGTAGCCATTGAAGAGGTGGATACCGAGGGAGAGGAGGTTGCTCTTGAATGTCGCACGATGGGAGTGTTTGGGATCAGCCAGGTAGTGTTGTCGGAGAACAGAACTATGAGGGTTGAAGGTGAGATTCATGGAGTTCCAATTGTGGTTCTGATCGACAGTGGTGCGAGCCACAACTTCATATCTCCAGAACTGGTTAGAGGTCTGGGATTAAAGGTGGAGATGACCAGGAACTTGGGCATCCGATTGGGAGATGGCCATAAAGTTACCACAAACGAAAAGTGTATAGGAATCCCTATGCGGATGGGGGCATTAGAGTTGAAGGTAGATGCATACGTACTGGAGTTGGGCGGTATGGATATCATCTTAGGGGTGGCGTGGTTGCAAACATTGGGGAAGGTGATCGTGGATTGGAAAGAATTGACGATGCAGTTTCAGTATGATGGCAGATGCATAGAATTATGTGGCAATGTTGGTTTCAGATCAGGCCAGCAACGGGGGGTTCACAAGTTGGAGGGGCCAGCATCCTTACATAGCCTATTAGAGAGTTTGCCGGGAAACTTTCAGGAAGCAGTAGCTATTGCATCAACAGAAATGCAATCATTTAGCCTGGAATCAACAGAACAGGAGGAGCTGAAAAGGGTGTTGAATCAGTTTTCTGAAGTCTTTCAGGAGTTGAGGGGACTGCCTCCCAAAAGGAGACACTCTCATGCCATTGTTTTGCAGCAAGGTCAGGGTCCTATCAGTGTAAGGCCATACCGATATCCTCATCACCACAAGGATGAGATTGAAAAACAAGTAAGACAGATGCTGCAAGTAGGGATCATACGGCCAAGCTCTAGTGCTTACTCAAGTCCAGTTATTTTAGTGAAGAAGAAGGATGCATCTTGGAGAATGTGTCGATTATAGAGCATTAAACAGGGTTACAATACCAGATAAGTACCCCATTCCGGTAGTGGATGAACTCTTAGATGAACTGCATAATGCTCATGTTTTCTCTAAAATAGATCTCAAGTCCAGGTATCATCAAATTAGGGTTGTGGAGGATGACATTCATAAGACGGCTTTTCAGACACATAATGGCCATTACGAGTTTCTGGTAATGCCGTTTGGTTTAACCAATGCACCGGCAACCTTTCAGGCAGTAATGAATGATATTTTCAGATCTTTCCTTAGAAAGTTTGTATTGGTTTTCTTTGATGATATTCTGGTATATAGTGCTGATTGGAATTCTCATCTATCTCACTTATCTACTGTCTTGGAGGTGTTACAAGATAACAGATTCTTGGCTAATCAGCAGAAGTGCAATTTTGGGAGACATACCATGGAGTATTTGGGACATATCATTCCGGGGAAAGGAGTAGCAGTGGATCCGGCTAAAATCAACAGTGTATCGACATGGCCTATTCCCAAAAATGTTAGAGGGGTAAGGGGATTCTTAGGCTTAACTGGATACTATCGCAAGTTTATTAGAAACTATGGGAAGATAGCTAGACCGCTTACCGAATTGACTAAGAAGGATGGCTTCCACTGGAATTCTGCAGCTCTAGAATCTTTTGAGGCCCTCAAACAAGCTTTGACAACATCCCCGGTACTAGCTCTTCCTAATTTTTCTCACCCTTTTGAGATTGAATGCGATGCCTCAGGAAATGGAGCGGGAGCGGTCTTGATGCAAAACCGCAGGCCCATAGCTTATTTCAGTAAAGCTTTTTCAGCCGGAAATCTCTCTAAGTCTGCCTATGAGAAAGAATTGATGGCATTAGTGTTAGCAGTGAATCATTGGCGTCATTACTTGATTGGACGACCCTTTGTGGTTTATTCCGATCAGAAGAGTCTACGACATTTGTTGCAGCAAAGAATAACAACAACAGACCAGCAGTGTTGGATGTCCAAACTCCTTGGCTATCACTTTGAAATCAAGTATAAACCGGGACCAGAAAACAAGGCGGTTGATGCTTTGTCAAGGGTCTTTGAAGAAGGAGAGTTTCAGACCATCGTGTCTTTTCCAATATGGGCAGAAGGAAAACAGATTCAGCAAGAGGTGCAACAGGACCCAACACTATGTAAAATCATCCAGGAATTGCAGCAACAGCCAAATTCCAGATCTGGGTTCTCTTTGCATTAGGGGGTTCTCTTGTACAAGGGAAGGTTGGTTATTTCAGCTACATCCTCATTGGTTCCAATCCTACTGGAAGAATATCACTCTTCTCCTATTGGGGGCCATTCAGGATTTTTGCGCACTTACCGTCGGATTGCTAGTAATCTCTATTGGATTGGCATGAAGAAGACTATTCAAGACTTTGTCAAGTCTTGTGACACTTGCCAAAGACAAAAATATGCTGCAACTTCACCTGGGGGGTTACTCCAACCCTTACCAATTCCTAATAGGATTTGGGAAGAAATTTCCATGGATTTTATAACGGGACTTCCAAGATCTAAAGGATTTGAGGCTGTGCTGGTTGTGGTAGATAGGCTATCGAAATATGGCCATTTCATTCACTTAAAGCATCCATATACTGCTAAGAGTGTGGCTGAAGTCTTCGTCAAGGAAATAGTGCGCCTCCATGGAGTTCCTTTATCAATCGTAAGTGATCGTGACCCCTTGTTTGTTAGTCATTTCTGGAAAGAATTATTTCGCTTACAAGGAACTATGCTTAAAATGAGTTCATCTTATCACCCGGAAACGGATGGACAAACGGAGGTTCTCAATAGGTGTTTAGAAACCTATTTGAGATGTTTTGCGTCGGAACAACCTAAGCATCGGTCCTATTGGATTTCATGGGCTGAATTATGGTATAATACAACTGTTCACATCTCCACGGGCTCAACACCCTTTGAGGTGGTATATGGGAGGAAGCCACCTACACTTGTGCGGTATTTACAAGGTTAGACAAGAGTTGAGGCAGTGGCTAGAGACTTGATGGATAGAGTTGAAGCTCTAAAGCAGTTGAAGTATAATCTGCAAAGGGCCCAAGAGCAAATGAAGAAATATGCGGATAAAAAGCGAACTCCTCAATCTTTTCAAGTAGGGGAGTGGGTTTTTCTTAAGCTACGTCCTCATAGACAGCTATCGGTGGCCAGACGCATCAACCAAAAACTAGCTGCACGGTATTTTGGTCCCTTTGAAATTTTGGACAGATTGGGTGCTGTGGCTTATAAGCTCAAATTGCCTCCAAGCTCAAGAGCTCATCCCATTTTTCATGTCTCACAACTTAAGAAGGCCATAGGCAATTATTCAGTGGAGGCCTCATTACCAGAAGGTATGGAGATTGAATTGGAAGATATGGTGGAACCAGACTGTGTGCTGGCCAGCAGCAGTCACTTCTTTTGGGGATACAACACAGAAAGTGGTTGATCAAGTGGAAGGGCCAAGCAGTGGAACAAGCTACATGGGAGGATGAATCGTGATTGAGCCAATTTCTCACTTGACCTTGAGGACAAGGTCGCTTTTGAGGAGGGAGCAATGATAGAGTCTTTGGGGAGAGGGTGAATTAGCGAGATAATAGCAGAGAAATAAACCATTAGTGTGGAAAGTGTATTCTAGAAGGAAGAATAGTGAAATTTGGGGAAGTTAGTTTTCTCCTGAGGTGGCAAGTTAGTTAGAATAACAGAATGTTTTGGGAAAGGGGATTTTTAGGCAAAGGAGAGAGAGGAAGGGGGGTACGGAGAGTGTGTGAAAACTTTGTGTGTGACAGGAGGATTCTATCATCCTTCTGAGGAGCTTTTCGGCTTTGGGGAGTGAGCTAATACTTACTCATATACTGTAATGATACCTACACATTACAGATTATAAGCAATAACACAGTTAATCTCTAGTATTCTAAGACTAGAGTTCTATCAAGGCCGATCTTAACTTGATTATTTGGGTATAAGGTAGAGAGGGTATCAGTAGGACTTTGGTTTCCAAGGCTGTATGATGGTAGTCGATTGATCAAGAAGGCAGAAGTTAGGACTACCTCTCCCCATAGCCACCGTGGGACATTGTTATAAAAAAGAAGAGCTCTTGTACAAGCAAGAAGGTGACCATTTTTACGCTCTGCAATGCCATTTTGTTGTGGAGTATAGACACAAGAAGACTCATGGATAATGCCCTTCTTTTGAAAGAAAGAAGATAAGGTCTGATTAAAGTAATCTTTAGCATTGTCAGATCTGACCCTTTTAATTTTGGTTCCAAATTGGGTTTGAATCATGGTATAAAACCGAGGAAGGACTATGCTCACATCTGACTTGTGTTTGAGAAGAAAGACCCAAGTCATACGTGTGCAATCATCAATAAATGAAACAAATCATTTTGCACCATAAACATTAGAAATGAGTGCTGGACCCCATATATCACTATGAACAAGGTCAAAGGGTAGAGAACTTTTACTAATAGAAGTTGGAAAGGGCACACGCTTGTGTTTAGCAAGCTCACACACTTCATTTTGAAACTCTTCTCCCCTAATGGTTGCAAACAAGGAAGGAAACATTTTTTTTTATAACAAAGGAGGGATGTCCCAAGCGGCAATGGTAGAGTGAAACTTTTTCAGAATTTGTGAGATGGGTTTTGAATAGTAAGCTGGATGGAGAAATGATGTCTGGTTTTTCTTGTTTGGCCGATGTCTTAAGGTAGTAGAGGCCATCCTTTGCCTTAGCATGTCCAATCCTCCTCCTCAAATCCCTTTCCTAAAATAAACAGAAATCTTAATGAAAGAATACATGGCAATTTGTATCAGAAATTACTTTTTTGACAGAAATAAGGTTGGTAGATAGTTAAGGGATATGGAAGACATTTTTAAGAATCAGACTAGGGGTCAGGTTAACGTCAGCAATACCAGCAATAGTAATTAAGGATCCATCTGCGGTAGATATTTTTTTGTTATCAGAGTAGGGTTTATAGGTTGTGAAAATGGTTGAGGTATTGGTCATATGGTCTGTAGCTCCTGAATCAATGATCCAGGAACCTTAGGAAGGGGAGTGGACTGAGGCAATTACATGGACCAGAGCAATAGACTCACCAGAAAATGCAAGAGAGGTACTACCTGACGGAGCAGATAAGTCCCTTGGTTTGTCTAGTGCAAACGTCAATCTGTTAATTGCTCCCTGGTTCAACTTCCCTGTGTCTAGAGTTGGTTGCTTTTGCTCCGCTGCAGCAGCTGCATGTGCCTGTCCACCTTTTCTATGCTGACCCCATCTCTGATTCCACTCTTGATTTATCTGAGATTCTCCTTTCTGTCCCCAATCTTGGCTTGGAGGCTTGCCATGTAGCTTCCAACATTTATCCCTTGTGTGCCTACGTTTTTTGTAGAATGTGCACCACGATTCATCAAGTTTCTGCTATCTAGATCTTCCTCCTTCAATTCTGCCCTATCTGGCAGCCACCATTGCACCACTTTGTAATGTTTGATTATCTAACCTAACTATCCTCCTACTTTCTTCTCCTCAAATAAGTGCTACCACCTCATTAAAGATGGAACCTACTATTGCCCTAATATTTGGACCCTGACCTAATCATATTTAGGGTTCAATCCCACAAGAAAATCATATACTCTATCTTGTTCCACATAATTCTTCAATAGAGCAACATCTTTAGAGCATCTAGTTTGCAGCATCCGATAATGATTCAGTTCCTCCCATAACATTTTCAACTGGTTGGCATATTCTGTCACTGACTTACTCCCCTTTTTAGTTTCCATTTTTCACACTTTCACCTCATATATTTGGGATGCATCTTTGGCCTTTGAATATATCTGATGAAGTGTGTCCCAAATGTCCTTGGCAGTTGACAAGAACATGCATGTATCACTAATTTCAGGAATCATGGAATTCCATATCCATGCTATGATTTAAGGCGTCCTTCTCATCCCAAGCTTCAAACCGTGGGTCCCCTTCCTTAAGACCAGTTCCATTTAGATGGCTCAACCTCCCCTTTCCTTTCAAGGTGGTTTGAATAAACTGAGACCATTTCAGTTAGTTTTTGCCATCCAGTTTGAAAGGCTGGTTGGATGGTAGGCAAATCTCCTAGAGGAGGCTGCACTAGGGGGTTTGTCATTCCCTGCTACACTCCACTTGTTTCCTCGATTTCTAACATCTTTTGGGATTAAGGACAATTGATTTGATAATATGGAGAGGAGGAGAATGAATCATACCAGCAATGAAGGCTGATACAAAGAGAATTATTGGAATTGTAGGGAGAATTTCTAGGAATCAAGGTTGGATGAAAAAATGGCTGAAAATCGATTAATAACAGATCAATCACAGTGAATTTGATAGCAGTTACGGATCTGACAATGAAGGTCAGATCAGAAGAGGATGAAACTTGTAGTCGAATTGCTCTCCTTTTCGCTTTGATACCATGTCAAGAAAGTACAAAGAATTTTTGGTATAGAGACTGCATTCATTCACTTCATACAACAGGGCTTATTCCCCTTTTTAATGTACACAGTTCACCAAAGCAGAAATAACTGCTTTGGTAACTACCTCGAATAAAAGCAGAAATAACTGCTTTGGTAATTGCCTTTAATAACTGCCACCCCTATTTATAGTTACTGAAATAATAACTACCTCTAATAACTGTCTATTGCCCCTATTAATTAAGGGAGAATATTCTGAATTAATATTTATTTATTTTAACAGTTCCTATTTAAAATATCCAAAACAAAATTGAATCCTATTCTAATAAGAATTCTATATTCTTAAATAATGTTAAGTCCTAATCAACTAGGATAACATATCTAACTCACTACTACTTTCTATTTAACAAGGACACCTAGGATAAAGTAAATTTATAATTTACCTTCTTTCTTATTTCTTTTATAAACTCAAAGCTCTTTTGCATCAAGGAGTTATAAAAGCATGAGCTAAGTGGTCTTAGGGGGCGGTTGGTTCACATGGGAGAATGATAATAGGAATGAGAATGAATATAGTGAGGAATGAGAATAGATATTATCATTATAATTATGATGTTAGTTAAGAGGAATGAATGATTATCATTATTATTGATAGTGGTTGGTTTGTAAAACATATTAAGAAATAAAATTTTATTATATTTTAATTAATTAATTAACAATATTTTAATTAATGATATTGTAATTAATTATATTTTAATTAATTATAAATAATATTTTAATTAATTATATTGTCATTAATTATATTTTAATTAATTAATTAATATTAAAATATTTTTAAAAAGAGTCACTACTCAAGAATGAGTTTCATTTCTCTACTAAATGGAGGGTATGGAGGATTCTTCAAAAGTGTGACATCAAACTATTGCCCCTATTATGATAATAAACAACCAACCACTCACTTTTCATTCCTTACCTATTAACCCCTTCTCAAACACATCAACCAAGCACCCCCTTTAGTTTAAAGATGACAAGGATTCTGGAACTGAATTACAGATCTTTTCTGGGATCTAAGCAATATTCAACCTTGGCCAGCTGTACCGATGAAAGAAAGTAGTTTAATCATTTTGAAACAAGGATGCAAAAAGTTTAAGTGAAGTGTTTTTCTTTTCTGGGGATTTGAGAATCATTCAACCATGGTCATATATCTCTATATCAAGGTATAATTTTGATATGCTCTCTGAAGTATTAAAAAATTTTAGTATTGCTTGGGCGTGTTGGTTGCTTCTGACCTTGGCGTACCAGCTGATTGATCTACTATTATGAATTTCATATGTTGTCATTTCTCATCTGCTAGTAATTATTATACATGATAGTCAGAATCGGGAACTGGACAGTGTGTCTCTATTATTACTGTCTTTTTCTTTAGGCTTGCATTTCAGCTTACAAAGAGTCACTATCTCCTCATTGTCTCAGGTCTTGAGCTATGATGGGTTGCATCCTCCTGATGCTTTGGCAGTAACAGCAGCTGGAATAGCAGTGTAAGTTACAATGCAAAGTAGTTACTGTTTGTGAAGCATTGCAGAGTTCCATTTGTTGTTAGATAGTTAAAAGTGAAACTCAATTACTACAGAGCTCTTTCAGAAGTGCCAAATACAAAGGCAATTGCAGGAGTTCGAGTTGGACTTGTTGGGGATAAGTTTATTGTGAATCCAACAACTAAGCAGATGGAAGAGTCCGAACTGGATTTACTTCTGGCAGGCACTGACAGTGCAATATTGATGATAGAGGTAATCTCTTAATATAACTTGAAAACTTTCTTGAACAGGAATTCTTTCTGGAAAAGATCATAGTTTTCGTGGCAGACATTGAATTATGTTATCTGGAGTAATTTTAGGGTATTAATTGGTGCATTAGGGGGGGGTGGGGGGGTGGGGGGGGTTTATATTGATGGAATTGGACTCCATCTCTAAACAATTCCACACATGGTTTAATGACTTTATTCATCATTAGTGCTTTCCACCCAGAAGTTATGCACAGATTTTAGAAAGTCAAAATAGTTGATGAAATGCTTCACTGTAATCCAGTAATGAAGATTTTGGAAATTTTATTTTTTAAAGTTGGGATTCTTCTTCCAAATGCATATCAAATTGCTCTCTCTTTATATAATCCACATGAAATGGTTGAATGAATGATCTTATTAGGTCTTCAGTTTATACTAGGAACCATTGACTAGATACCTTGAGTGCTTAGAATAAGTTCAATTAATGAGGATTGGATTAACCAAACATCAATAAGAGAGAGCAAATGGAACAGAACATAGGTCTTGACTTTCCAAGTAGCATTGCATTCAAGAAGCACCTTGTTGCGCTTCCTCTCAATGATTATTGTTAAGAATAACATTCCCCATTGTTGGGCCTTACCCAACAGTATAAGCTTTTGGGTTGACGTTAAAATAAACCTTGAATCTTGATTGAGTTGGAACAAATAGTATACTAGTTAATAGTTAATTCTGTTAACAATTTAACACTAAGAGAAAAACTTTCTTTTTTTGTGAGAGGACAATGAATAATAACCTGTGAAATTAGATAATAATGTTATTCTTTCTTGTGCATTTGCTTCCATTTGTCCTGAAGTGAACCTGTTCCTGCCTACAATCATTTCTAACATTTCCATGACGACTGAAAAAGATATAGCGGTGAATCTATGTTAGTGTTATTGTTTGCCTACATAAGTATAGATTAACTTGGATCCAACTAGCTAGATATCTGGAAAAATGCTTAAATCTTCATGAAGCAGTTCTTTTCTGCAGAAAATTGGTTAATTGGTTTCAGCCAAATTCTTCATTAACAGTTATTGTATTCTTCGCTTTACTGACTCAAATGTCGTGGAACTTATTATGTTAGCAAAGATCTCCATGTTCACCTGAATATGTTTGGTAATGGTTTGACATTAATCGACTATAGAAAAGTTGAATTGTGTACAACAATTGCTGGCCGTTATCTTTGATCTAATACATAGATCTCATATTCATCACCTGGTCCTGTGCAGGGTTATTGCAGTTTTCTTCCAGAAGAGAAGTTGCTTGAGGCAATTCAAATTGGGCAGGTTGTTTATCTGATTTGAGTGTGTTGCGTTTCTGATATTGCATGTTTTGCAACCTTTAAGGTATCCTAATTGTCTATTTTAGTCTAGAGGGCAATTATTTGTGGCTGTGAAGTGTAGAGGGCAAGTATTTGTGGCTTTCCACTACATTCACTGTGCAGTAATTTATACATGCTTTCACATGCGTGACCATGTATGGTTGTGAGAACTACCATGTGGCATGGAAAGTGAAATTCAATATTGGACAATATGGACATGAAAGTTTCGAACATCTCCTTCGTTTTGCTCTACTTGCTTTGTAATTGTCATGTCATGAAAATTTTCACACTGAAAGGACTGTGCCGTACTTGCTTGAACTAATTCCTAGTAATCAACCTTTTGTTTTGTATACACTAAGTTTACTTTGGTTAGAAGCAATAACATGAATCAGTAGTACTGATTGAGGGATCATTTGACCATGCGTGGTACATATATTCACTAATAGACATCTGACAAGTGAGCACATAAAGAGGACTTGAAACAAATAGCAGAAAGTTGCTACTTCTCTTCCAATTATGGCACTTTGCATCAAGAGGATATCCCCATATCAGTGGGGAATGGGGCCATGTACCGTACTTATTCATGTTTTTCTTGGAGGTGATTTGATTAATCCATGACGTCCTGTTATGCTCATGTATGTGTGAGAGTGTGCTTCTGCTCTTCCCCCGTTTCTCTCTCTTTTCTATATTTTTCACTGTTACCATTATTCTCACTTTGTTGCGTAAGAAGAGTCTATTATTAACCAATTCTTTGAATTATTCTTTTGAGGAAATCAAATATTAACTTGTTGCTTGTTCGTTAAAAGCCAGGATGCAGTATGTGCCATTTGCAATGAAGTTGATGCTTTGGTGAAGAAGTGTGGAAAGCCAAAAATGTTTGATGCAATCAGATTACCGCCCCCTGTGCTCTATAAACATGTAGAGGTACTTTGAGATCTCTTTGCTTCTGATCTTGTGTTCATCTAGTTTTGTGGCTAAAGTTTGGGTTGATCGTTGAATGTTACTTCTCCAGTACGTGTGGTGCTATAGTCAAGTGTTTTTGTACAATTTCTGTGATAAAAGATAGAACGCTAAATGCTCAAGTTGTTCCTGTCACCACGGATATGCAGGATGTGCCAGAAATTTTGGGCACTCTGTTTGACTGATCTTTTGCCTGTCAAAGAGGCTTGTATATCTTATGTGCATGTGTGCCGTATTTTATTGTGCTCCCAGTGTGTCTGTTGCTACCTGAGATTCACAAATGATAATGTTTCACAGCCTAAGAGGAAATTCAGCATTATGCACTTAGGCAGACTGTTAGGATCCAAATCCTAACAAGAGCTAACCACCACACTAACACAACACCAGAATGATAGCAAGAAATGATAATGAAAGTAAAACAAGTATGGATGAAGGAGATATCAATTCATCAATGTATTCAGTGTATCAATTGGCCAGACTTTGAGGGCTAGCCATCCTCCTCTATTACAATATTATCATAACCGATTCTTTCATGAATCCCACCCTTATTCACTCTGTAACTTTTATTCCTCTCCCCCTAACTAACTCTCCAGCTCAGCATCATATTTTCTCCTTACAACCCCTACACACTCTCCAATTCTTGATCCGCCCTACCCTTGTTCCTCCTACGGTATTGTTGACTATAACGGTCTCAACAATACCCCCAAAGCACCACCTTGTCCCCAAGGTGGAAAAAAGGAAATTGATTGTTGATAAAATCAAAGCTCTCCCAAGTATTCTCAAATTAGAAGCTCTTTCCACTTGATCAAGACCTCCAACGCTCCATTAATTTTTCTCTTTTGCATTAATGCTTAGGTTCCCACTCAGATGCATCTCCTCATCTAAACAATTCGGTAGAGGCTGGGAATTAGTGATAGGCACTACTGATTTTTTAAGCCGTGAAATGTGAAAGACATTATGAATTCTTGCTGCAGGAGGTAATTGGACTTGGTAAGCCACCTCTCCTATTTTAGCGATAATTGGATAAGCACCGTAATACCGAGTTCCCAACTTCTCATTTGGTCTAGAAGTGAGGGATTTGAACCTATAAGGTTGGAGCTTGATATAAACTAAATCACCAACCTCCAGTGTAAGAGATCTTCTTTTCCGATCAGCATAAGTTTTCATGTGCTGCTGTGCCTTCTCTAAATTGGACTTGAGCTCATCCAAAATCTGGTTTCTGTCGATTAATTGCTGGTTCACCTCCTCCACCAATGATCCCCCATCTGTGTACTTAAAGAGAATAGGAGGGTCCCTTCCATACAAGGCCTTAAAAGGTGTCATGCCAATGGAACTATGGTAAGTTGAATTAAACCAAAATTCGCTTACTCAACCATCTTGGCCATTCCTTAGGTCGTTCTCCTACAAAACATCGTAGGTAAGTCTCTAAGCATCGGTTAACCACTTGATCGCCCATCCGATCGAGGATGATAGGCTGAAGTCATGTTGAGGGTGGTTCCCGATTGCCTAAAAAGTTCTTGCCAGAATCCACTCATAAACACCCTGTCTCTATCAGAAATAATGACCTTAGGAAAACCATGTAGTCGGACCACCTCTCTGATGAATATAGCAGCGACTTGTTTAGCAGTAAAAGGATGCCTTAAAGCCAGAAAATGACAGTATTTAGTGAGTCTATCAACCACTACCAATATGGTATCCATTCCCATGGCTTTCGGTAATCCTGAAATAAAGTCCATAGATAACTCTTCCCACACCAAATTCGGTATAGGAAGAGGCTACAATAACCCCGCCGGCTTCAAAGCTAAGTATTTATTTTTCTGACACACTTCACAAGATAGGATGTACTGCTTAATGTGAGATTTCATTCCTCTCCAATACACTACCCCAGATAATCTCTTATAGGTACGAAAAAATCCAGAATGACCACCTGAAGGTGTGGTATGAAATTCACTAATCAATTTAGATATATGTGGACCAGACTCAGGTAATACTAACCTATTTGCATAAAATAGATGAGAACCCCGCAATTTAAATGGTGGATGACCATCGGGTTGGAGCAAGAGATCTTGGACCAACTTCCTGAGTTTCGGGTCTTGTTGCACCAATTCCTCCAGCTGGTCTAACTCTTCATGGTAACCCATGGTGATAGCTTTAAGCTCCCCTTCATCCATCCTCGATAAGGCGTCTGCTGCCTTATTTTCACAGCCAGGTTTATAACGGATTTCAAATCGAAATCCCATGAGTTTAGTGACCCATTTCTGTTGTTCCTCTCCCAATAGCTTCTGATCAGTTAGAAAATGTAAACTTCTTTGGTCTATTTGAATAATGAAATGCCTCCCTAAGAGGTAATGCCTCCATTTTTGAACTGCCATCACAATTGCCATCAATTCCCTATCATAGACTGGTTTGAGCTGATTGCGGGGGAAGAGACCTTGACTGAAATAAGCTACTGGTCTTCCCTCTTGCATTAACACTGCCCCAATACCGGTTCCTGACGCATCAGTCTCAACAACAAACGGTTTAGCGAAGTCTGGTAAAATTAGTACTGGTGTACTTGTTAACATTTTCTTCAAAGCTTCAAAAGCAGTCTGTGCCTCTGCTGTCCACTGAAAGTTATCCTTGCAAAGCAGGTTAGTCAATGGCTTTGCTATGCTCCCATATCCTTTTACAAATCTCCGGTAGTATTCGGACAGTCCCAAAAATCCCCTCAGAGCTTTAACATCTTTCAGAACTGGCCATCGATTAATGTTGTCTATTTTGGAAGGATCAACTGAAACTCCTTCAGCAGAAATGTAGTGCCCCAAGTATTCTATTTTCTGCTGTCCAAAACTGCACTTCTTTAGATTTGCCACTAATTGATTATCAACCAACACTTGCAATGCCATTCTTAAATGGAGTACATGATCTGTTAAGTTGTTGCTGTAGATGAGGATATCATCAAAAAACACAAGAACAAACTTCCTCAAATATGGCTTATAAATTCTATGCATTAAAGACTGAAAAGTGGCTGGGGCATTGGTCAGCCCAAAGGGCATGACTCTAAACTCATAATGCCCTTCATGTGTTCTGAAAGCCGTTTTCGATATATCCTCTTCCCTAACTTTGATTTGGTGATAGCCTGACTTCAAGTCAATTTTCGAGAACACCACCGAGCCTCCTAACTCATGAAAAATCTCATCAATACATGGGATCGGGTACTTGTCAGGTGTAGTGACCTTATTCAAGGCCCTATAATCTACACACATCCGCCAACCCCCGTCCTTCTTTCTTACCAATATGACCGGACTAGAGTAGGGACTAGTACTAGTTCGGATCACCCCAGAAACTAGCAACTCATTCACTAATTTTTCTATCTCATTCTTTTGGTAGAAGGGGTATCTATATGGTCGTGAATTAGGAGGTTTGACTCCTGGCTCCAATGTGATAGCATGATCCACCTCCCTCTGAGGAGGTAACCCGGAGATTGGTTGGAAAACTTGATGAAATTCCCTCAGCACTTCTGCAAGATCATCGGGTACACCACAATTTCCAATCTGCTGATGATAAACAGCTTCCAATTCAGACAATTCGGATGCCACCTCTTCACTACTCCCCTCCACTACATACCCCACACCTCCTTGCTGCAGGAGCTTGCAAATGGTTTTGAAGGATACCAATGCTGAATTAAGGTATTGTTCCCCATAAAATTTTATCTTTTCCCCCATACTCCTGAACTTCATAACTTGCTTCTTAAGATTAATGATTATGTCTCCTAATGTTTCCAACCACGCAACCCCTAGAATTATATCAACACACTTCATATCAAAAGGAAAAAAATTCTGTCTAATGGTGGTCCCTTGAATTAACAACTCCACCGACTCACAAACTCCCACACTTTGGATCTTACAATCATTCCCAAGCCTCACCTTGTACGGTTGAGTACTGCTGACCTTCAACCCAAATTCTTCAACTAAACCTTCTCTAACAAAGTTATGAGAAGCCCCACTATCAATCAACACGACCACGTCCTTATCTGCGATCTTCCCTTTTACCTTAAAGGTTTGAGGACCAGTTTTTCCCAGCACTGAGCCCGCTGACAACTCCAACTCTTCCAGTGAATACGACCCATCCCCTTCAAGAAAAGGTTTAAGCGTTAATACCTGGTTAACTAGATCTGTTTCCTCTTCCTGCAATTCATCCAGCTGCTCATCATCCTTCAGTAATATGTGAAATTGCTTCTCACCACATCGATGCCTTGGTCCAAATTTAGCGTCACACCTGTAACACAACCCTTGCTCCTTCTTCCGCTGGATCTCCTCAACCGTCAGACGCTTAAAAGGGTAAGGTGAGTCTCTCCGAGAAGGTCGCCGACCTTCGAATGTCCAGTTGGGGTAAGAGTTCACCCCCGAACTAGCTGTCGTGGGTGATGGTGCCAGCCGACTCCCCTCTGTAAGTCGATTAGGGTTCCCCAAAGACGTGTTTGGTAAAGGAGAGTTGCTCGGGTATTTACCGTGGGTAGGGTAAGTTTTATGACCCGTTTCTGTACCCCCATACCCGATTAACCCACTATGGGTTCTAGGTCCCCTAACTGGTTGGATTGATCTATTCCAAAGGGCCCAATTCCTCCCTTCGGTCACCAACGCCATCTCCATCAACTGCACCAACGAATCAGTATGCACCAGCTGCAACTCTGTCTTTATTTCATCTTTGAGTCCATTTATATACGTGATCGTTACCACCTCTCTTTGGAATGTCCCTTAGCATCGAAGACACCATTTCAAACTCCGGTTGTACTCGCCACTTGTATCGGTGGTGTAACTTCATGAGAGCTGACAAAGGATTTCCTGCCTGCACACTTCCAAATCGTCGCACTACTGCGGTCTTAAAAGCAGGCCAATCCTTAATCGGTGACCACCCTTCTCTCCACAAAAACCAACTCAAGGCCTCACCCTCCATGCAAACTGCTACCGCCGCTAATCTCCTTACCATCGGAACCCCATTCAAATCAAAATACCGTTCTACTTTAAACAGCCACCCCAAGGGATCATCTCCGAAGAATACGGGAATTTCCAGCCTTCGGTGAGCCCTCTCCTTCATCATCCACTCTCCTTCCACCGGTATTTCAGCTTGGCTCCGCGAATCCGTAAAATCATCAACCTCCTCTTGAGGTGCTTTCTCTCGATTTCTATGTCCCACCGCCTCCTGGATCTGTCTCACACAATCAAACAAAGATGCCATGTCTCCAACCAATTTATCAACCTTCTTCTCTACAGTATTCATCTTCTCATCCATAATTCCCATGTCTTCGGTGATCTTCAGCATTTCACGCTCAATATTGTCGACTCTAGTGTCCATTCTCGTCACAATCTCGTCACAATCATCCCAGTACCTCACTGCTCTGATACCAAATTGTTAGGATCCAAATCCTAACAAGAGCTAACCACCACATTAACACAACACCAGAATGATAGCAAGAAATGATAATGAAAGTAAAACAAGTATGGATGAAGGAGATATCAATTCATCAATGTATTCAGTGTATCAATTGGCCAGACTTTGAGGGCTAGCCATCCTCCTCTATTACAATATTATCATAACCGATTCTTTCATGAATCCCACCCTTACTCACTCTGTAACTTTTATTCCTCTCCCCCTAACTAACTCTCTAGCTCAGCATCATATTTTCTCCTTACAACCCCTACACACTCTCCAATTTACTGATCTGCCCTACCCTTGTTCCTCCTACGGTATTGTTGACTATAACGGGTCTCAACACAGACCCTATAAATATGACAGTTCATAAGTTAAACATGTACCCTTATATCAAAAGGATTTGTTTGGAGCATGATAACTTTTTATCCTCACAACTATTTCCTGTAATATTTTCTCTGTTCCTTTGGGTTTATGCTATCAGTTACCCCTATACTTCTACTTAGAGTATGGTGTTCTATCTAATTAAGTTTACTTCTAGTATAATTGTTGTTATATAGTTATCTTTTGCATGACTTGGACAGGAAATCTGTGGTGATGAATTAGTGAAAGCGCTACAGATTAGGAGAAAGATACCAAGAAGAAAGGCTCTTGCATCTCTGGAAGAAAAAGTCCTGAATATACTTACAGAGAAAGGGTACATAAGCACAGACCAAAATTTTGGAACGAGTGAAACAGTGGCAGAGATGCTTGAGGATGAAGATGAGGATGAGGAAGTTATTGTGGATGGTGAAGTGGATGAAGGTGATGTACACATAAAACCTATTTTACGAAAATCTCCTCCAGTGGTGAGTGTTGGTTTCTGTTATTACCGTTTTATCACGTGTCATTTGTATAACTTCTCTTTCTTTTTGTTGCACGTTTTTAACATCTTCTCTGCATTGTCCTCCTTAAGCTGTTCCTCGAGGTAGATGTGAAGTTGGTTTTCAAAGAAATCACATCCAAATTCCTTCGTAGGCGTATCGTGGAGGTATGAGATCTGCCTAAGTAATGGTTGAGATGAGGAAATCTAAAGCTAGTCTGTCCAATCTTTGGAAAATTTTACCTTTTAACCTGAGACTTGACTTACAAAGTGTATTCAACTATTTGGGGGAAAATTTAGAAAAGGGAAAGGAAATGATAATAGAACAGGAAATTGGAGTAAAAAGGAAAGGAAGCTTATTATCTTATTTATTGGTTTATATGGGGGAAGAAGGAAAGATGAAAGGAATGATTCCACCAGCATTAGAGCTTCTGCCCCATGTTATTTTATGTGTTTAACTTTTCTTGGCGGAAACTTTTTTTCAAAATTTCATTTATTGGGAAATAAAATATTACATGTAACTTTCAACATATGATTTCTTCTTTCTGTCCTTTAATTTTGGACCTAGCAGCGGAAAAAAAGTAATGGTTATATCTGTTTCCTTTCTTGTTTTATTCTGTGTAAATCCAAGAGTTAAGACTTACATGTTTTTTTCAAAAATGCTGCATGAATTTCATTGATTAATGTGACAGAATCTATAAGACTTAATTTTTTTTTCCAAAAAAACTGCTTGAATTTCATTGATTAATGTGACAGAATCTATCTGATTCAGGCTTGCAAAATTTTGCAGTTTCTCAACTGAATTATGATTTTGCCCTATAGAACTTTTATGTTCTTATTAACAGTACTTGGACTATGAAATTGCACCTGAAACGGAAACATAGTTCAATAATGTGGATTATATGGGACAATGCATAGGAATATTCTGCAACTCCTGGCAGATTTATGTCATCTATCAAATATGATCATAACGATGATGATGTTTTTAATATTCATGTCTTATCATTCATTCTATAGTCATTTGTTATAGGGTGGTAAAAGAAGTGATGGGCGAAACCCAGACGGCATACGCCCAATTAACTCCAGATGTGGATTGCTTCCAAGGGCACATGGAAGTGCTCTTTTTACTCGCGGGGAAACACAGGTTTGTTTTAGTATTATATTGTTGTCGACAACATGAAGTGATTACCGAATTAAATACTGATTTTTGGACAATAATGAAAATATTTGCATGTTGCAGAAAAGATATTGTTGGCATAATATGCTCTGTTATACCATCTTTGGAGTGCTATGATGATTGCATTTTTTGTTGAAATGCAATATTTATTTTCATCTACCTTAATGGTAGTACTTGTTATTTTCATCTACCTTGAACGAAAGTTTGAAGCCAAGAATCAACTTAGACCACCATTGATTCATCATTAAGCTTACACGGACTGAGGTCTGATCTGTCCTATGTCAAATTTTTGTAGGACTTACTTAGAATACCGACTTATGCTTTAGATTGTACTCTTCTATTGTTAAAACAATGCTAGTTAGTGACAACCTATTTCATTCATGTATTGTGCTTTAAAGGCATTTTAGACAAAAAAATTTAGCTGTCCCTAGCAGCCAGCTTTAATGAATGTATACTAGTTACAAGTATAATTGTTTCCTTTGCAGTCATTAGCAGTGGTCACACTTGGTGACAAACAAATGGCACAAAAAGTGGACAACCTTGTGGACATTGAAGAATTCAAGAGGTTTTATCTTCAGGTACTGCAGGGGTGATTCTGATAATGAATTTTTTTTTTTTGAAATTTGAATATTTCATTGATTAAAGATAATTACAGCTAGATACAAAAGGTCAAGGACAATCCAAAAATAATATATTACAGAGAGTTGAGGTTCGTAGTAATCGTCTACTTCTAATTATCTAAGGGGTACTTTTGAGACCACATAAACCAGTATTACTCCAATCCCCACCGTCTCTTCATACTACTTGATAGATTTACAGCTATTACTCTTGCTAACATGGCCAATCTGCAATGGAGGAAAATTTCCTGGAAAACCATTTAATTACTTCGGCTTTGTTGTCTAAAAATTCTACAATTATGCTCCTTTCAGATGTAGTACACCAAAGCTGCCCAGCTTAACTTAATTACTTTAAGATCAGCTGCATTATGCACTTCTAAGGTTCCCCAACCAAGTAATAGTTTCACTCCAAGAGTCCACTGGTCTGTCTTAGTTGAGAATAATCTGCATCCGCTCCCAAGCTTGGCTGGTATAACTGCATCTAATCATAAGATGCTCCAGATTTTCCATTTCTGTACTACATAGCTCACAGTGCAATGTGCTTATGGAGAACTTGCTCCTGTCCCTTGTAAGCAACCCTCAATTGATTCCCATCCATATGATAAATTGTTTTGTTAGAGAAGATGGTTACACGTCTGGAGTTTTAGAGAGCTGGTTTATGACAATTGTTGGTTCAATTTGAAGGCTGTTAGATTGATTTATTTTTCTGATCATGTCTTGCTCTTTATGTCTGACTTAAAATTGCTGATGATTAAATGCTTATTTAAAAATTTTGTGCCTGTAATTTAAACAATATTTCTTTATTCTACTAAGTGATCCCCCTTCCTCACTTTTTGTTCCTTCAAAAACATAGAAGCTTTATTTGCAATTGGAGATAAGTTCTGAAAACTTCAGGGATGAGATAATAACTATTAGGACAACTTGTAATGACATTGCTGATCTGATGCTTTTGTAAACAAGACTAGTTGGAAGACTAACAACTGAAACTATGGGCAAGTTGTTCCTTTTTTTGCATTTATCTTGGTAAAAAAACTTAAGTATAAGGGATTTTAGTACCAGTTTGGCTTTTATCTGGACAATTCTCTGATGCTATCCTAATTATATGTTGACATTTCTTTATTCCGTGAATAGGCATAGGAAAGTAGAGACCTATGGAGTGTTTATTGTCTATTAAAGTGATTTCTTTTCCAGTAAAAACTTTCTGCTTGCATAATTCTCTCAGTTTCTCTCACTTTTTTCACTCTGCATTTGACATTTTTTGCAATAATAGTCTGTTGAATGGGTCAGATCAGCTCCAGTTCTAGATAAATGGTTACAAATTTTGACCAGTTATTTAGTTTGTCATCGTGCCAATTGAAACTTCTGCTTTTTGGTGCTCCTGAGCACAGTTGGATCCCTTGTTCTTATTTGATTATCAGTAGTTGGTGAGGATTGTTAATTACTTGCATGGTGCACTACATTATAACTCCTGTATTAAGAACACCAGCATTCATAAATTGAATAGAATCCTCTTCCATGAATAGCACTGTGAAAGCACTAAATGTTTTGCTTTTTTTTTTTTTTTTTGGTATTCTAGTATTCATTCCCTCCGTCATGTGTTGGGGAGGTAGGACGCATAGGAGCACCCAGTAGAAGAGAAATTGGTCATGGAATGCTTGCAGAGAGAGCACTTGAACTGATATTGCCTTCTGAAGATGATTTTCCTTATACAATACGAGTTGAGAGTACCATCACTGAAAGCAATGGTTCCTCAAGGTAAGAATCCCCCCACTTAAGCAATTGGTCATCTTTTTCTTCCAATGGTTAGGCATCTAGTGGTTTCTTTGGAATAATTGATTTTCTTTTCTTTCCTATGTTTGTGTCTTCCAACTGATCATATAGTATCTGTGGTCAACAGTATGGCCTCTGTGTGTGGAGGTTGCTTGGCTTTGCAAGATGCTGGGGTTCCTGTAAAATGCTCCATTGCTGGCATAGCAATGGGTATGGTATTAGACACTAAAGAATTTGGGGGTGATGGAACACCTCTTATTCTTTCTGATATCACCGGATCTGAAGATGCATCGGGAGACATGGATTTTAAGGTAGTATCTGCTTGTTCTAATTGAATTGTGGTTTTTTACAAATGATTTATGAAATATGGTGATGCAGGTTGCTGGAAATGAAGATGGAGTGACTGCATTCCAGATGGATATAAAGGTTGCCATTGGTTACATGGTCACATATTATGTCCCGATAAGTATACCTTTGCTATCAAAACAACATGGTTATCATCTAAAGAGCTGTCTATCGCCAACCTAAATGATTAGAGGAAAAGAGGATTTGGATTACATGTTCTTTAGATATTTTGCAGTTCGATGCTTTAACCAAATTCCACTTTGTAATGATAGGTCGGGGGAATCACCTTAGATGTTATGAGAAAGGCATTACTGCAGGCAAGAGAGGGGCGAAGGCGTATTCTTGGTAATGTTAATATACAAGAGAGTATTCTAAACTTGATTATTATTTGGAGGCATTATTATGTTTAAGCAGCGTGTTTATCTTTGAAGTTCTTTTATCTGATTCAATGATTAAAGACATTCATTAGCTGGTAGGCCATTTATTGGGGTATTGAAATATGTCCTATCATGTAGTCTTAACAATGAATTATATAACAAGATCATAGTAGGTTGTTTCGAAGTTATAGTGCAAACTTATTAGAGGCATCAACTTGTTTATTTGTACTTTTTCACTTCACTTCATCTAAATCCTTTTTCTTTCTTTCAAAATCCATTATTCAGCTGAAATGTTGGAGTGCTTGCCTCCACCGTCTAAAATGCTATCCAAATATGCCCCACTTATTCATGTTATGAAGGTTTGCGTAGCTTCCTAATTCTCTTTTTCATTGCTTGGCCAGTTGAAATTTAGAGCTGAGTTTCTAGGGTTTATGTTGTGTTATTTTTCAATTCAACTTTTCTCCTACAGGTCAATCCAAGGAAAGTTAACCTCATCATTGGTTCTGGTGGGAAGAAGGTGAGAAGTATCATTGAAGAATCTGGAGTGGAGGCTATTGACACACAAGATGATGGAATAGTAAGTTCCAATTACAAAGTTATATTCTGTTGTATTTCTATTACAGTATCTCTAGTGATATTCTTAAAATCTGTGACTGGTCAGGTAAAAATTACTGCAAAGGATTTGTCAAGTCTAGAGAAATCTAAATCAATCATAAGTAATCTGATAATGGTTCCATCAGTTGGCGATATTTACAGGTCTGTCTTCTTTTGTGAGCAATTTTGGAGCATCTATCTGATTTCCTCTAGATCTTGCAGCCTTTGCTTCTTTTTATTTAAATTATTATCTTTTGGGTGATTGGTGGTGTTGGGGAAAATGTTGTTACCCTTATCTAGCCTCTTTTGGTGATTGCTTGTTTTCCTAAAATTGTTTTTGCTTGATCATTTGCAAGAAATTGACGTTTTTGCTTGCTTATTACAAATCAGGAACTGTGAGATCAAATCAATAGCTCCTTATGGAGCTTTTGTGGAGATTGCTCCTGGTCGTGAGGTACATGATCATCCCAGCACAATTTTCATTAAATATGTCTATGTTGCTACTTGAATAATGGGAAAGTAAGTGGAAATTTTTGCTTATACAAGCCTTTTCTCTTGAAGTTTTCATTAAATGTGCCTCTATAGTGGTAGTCCCAACTCCTAAGTTTATTCATCTAATGTTTGCAATATTTATTTCTAGTTTTATTTGACATTCAAAAATCAGGGAATACTTCAGATAATTTTTAGTTAGACACAGGATGTTAATCAATTAGAGACAATATACAAGGTACACAAAGTCAAAGAAAAAAAATGATACATTAGTGACGATATTTTTCAGTTTCAAACTATTCTGTGTTTTAGGCTTGGCTAGGACAGAATTTTATGGATTCCTCAAGTTCTTAATTTGCTGCAGGGACTCTGCCATATTAGTGAGCTGAGTACAGAATGGCTTCCAAAGGCAGAAGATGTGAGCTCATGCTTCTCTTTTCTTTGAAATATGTGGCAGCCACGAGAGAATAAAATCTTTCAAAAGATTTAATGTTTTGATTTTTCTGTTACAGGTATTTAAAGTTGGAGATCGTGTTGATGTTAAACTTATTGAGGTAGGCAAGCTACATTTTAAGAGGAATGTTCTCTTTTTTATCAAAAGATGAAATCGGACATTGATCAGCAGTTCTTCTGGTTTTATTCCGTTGAAATACAATTTCTGTATTATATAACCTTGATAATCTTGACTTTTCTACTAGTATCCGGGGAAAATGCTAAATTTCTAACTTGTCTTTATCCCCAGTAGTAGTCCACGCATTTTATTTTTAATTAGTTGGCATCATAACTAATATGCTTTTACCTGTTTTACCATATTTAACTAATGCAGAAGTTGAACCCATCTACTGCCATCTTTACTCTTTGTTTTTCATCAATTTTATAGGTAAACGAGAAGGGGCAGCTTCGACTTAGCCGCAAAGCACTCCTTCCTGAAGCAAGTGGTGAGAAAGCCAGTGCAGAGCAGCAAGTGAGTGATGCCACGAAAAGTATAGTTCCTTCTCAGAGAACTGACAGTGAGTCCGTAACTGCATCAAAGGATGGACCAGTAGAAGAGAAGATTGAACAGCCAAAGGGTAAAACCAATGGTTCCAAACTCACAAACTCCCCTAGAAGTAAAAAGGTTGAGGACAATTCACTTTCACAAAGAAGGGTGTATAAGAGAGCTGTCAGCTCTACCAAAGATGGGCATGATGTCTGCAAAGAGAGTCCAAAGAAGAGCAGCAATAAAGTTGATAGCATTACCGAAGATGGAAGTCCTTTAGTGAATGGAGAGGCTAAAGTTAGCTAGCAACTATGTCATAGTCTTCAATCTATTAACAAGGAACTTTTCGGTGTATACTCCTTATTGGTGAAGATGATGATGACAGATCTTTACTGAATTGTAAGTCAAGGTATGACTACAAAAATTTCTGTCTTTCTGTCTGTCTCTGTCTCTGTCCTGTCTCCTCTCTCTCTGCATACTTGTGTCTACACATGCGCATGTGTCTCTGTATGCCTGTTTTATAGTAGTCAGTGTGGAGAGAGTCCCTACTTTGCACCTTTCTCTAGAAACATAAACAGTTTAGATGAAGTACTTAAGAAAGAATGACTGGAAAGGACAATTTTGATGATTGCTTTTCACTTTACTCCAGAACTATTAACAGTTTCTAACAAAGTCGTTTAGGAAGAAGACATGAAAAGAGAGTCAAAATTAGTAGCTGGTGCTAGGTAATAGTTATGTTAGAGCATCCGTTATTAACTGGGCTTTTATTTTGTGCAGATACATCCTCGCATGCATGCGTAGACTCGAATGAGGAAAATCAGCAGTTACTGAACGTGGGACAAACAGCCAACTCAGCCTGCACTTGATTCAGCAGATTCGCAAGCCCGGAATTTTAATTTATTTAGTACCGAAGAAAAGAAGGGGAGTACTGGATTCTTAACCAACAGTAACTCACTCGATCTGACTACAGAGGAGCACGGAGAAAAGTTTTGTTCTTGTTGTCACTGTATTTCTTTCTCGAGTGGTAATGTACTGTGCCAGAGAAGGTTAGATAGAGGTAATGCTGGTGGGCATTACTTCTAGTGGCAATCAAAAGCTAATGCAGATAGGGAATCGGATACCTTGGTTTTACAAGTTGTGGTTTCCTCATATTTCAACCTTGCAACTGCATTTATTGGCATCAAAGGATTTGACGGAGCCATATTGTAGAGGCTTGACAATGAGTCGGGTCGGGTGACATCAGAGGCCATTCAGAATTGGCCCGAAGTTCGTTATAGACGGTCAGAGCATGGTCCAAATTAATTGAGGTGTTGCTCGAACTTAATTTTGATCAGATTTCGAATTCACATGAAGATTGAGCCGCGCAATTGGGTAATGAATTTGAACTATCAAAGTTCCATCCTTTAATCGGTGCTTTAATATCTCTCCATCGTGTTACCATCACCAACAAATATTAACAACCACCTTTCCAAAAAAATAAGAAGAAATATTAAACGTTTGACTAAACTAACTTAATTCCAATAAGAAAATATAGCTATAAACTCATCCGGGATCACCCTTGCCGAACTTTTTTGTTGTGTGTTTATCGCTTTGCAAGCAAGACTGGTGAATAGGAGGCTAAGGGTGTGTTTGGTAAAGAGCTTATTAGCTTTTTTTTAACTGATCAATTCATTTTAGCTGATTGACTTTAAAAAAGATTTTATAAGCTTGTTTGGTAAATAACTGATTGGGTTGTTTGATTCAACCCAATCAGCTATTTTTTAACCAGCTACAAATAGCACGTTTCACACCCACAAGCTCTTTTTTTTCCAGCCAAATCTCCAAAATATCCCATACTTTGGCACCTCACTTCTCATTTCAAAGTTTCCAGACATTCCAAATCTTTTCCTTCTTTGTTGCTTTCTTTTGTTGTTAATAAACGATAATAATATTATTATTATATTATTCTTTCATTCTCCTTCTTTTGTTGTTAACAATAATAATAATAATAATATTATTATTATTATTATATTAATACTAATAATAATAAAGAATTATTATTATTATTATTATTATATGTTCTATGTTCTATGTTTTTATTAAAGTTATAAACTTAATTTTGTAGAATTAAATATCTAAAATCTAAATTCTTATAAGAATATTCATTGAAATACTAAAATATATAATATTTATATTCTTATATTTTTTAAATCATGTACTTTTAAGTCATTATACACTTAAATAGCTAATACTAAACAACTAATTTTACCAAACATCTTTAACAAACAGCTAATACAATCTGCTAGTCAAATCTGCTAATATAATTAGCTATCAGTTAACAGTTGATAGAATCAGCTATCAGTTGATTGCCAAACAAGACCTAAATATTTAGGAAGAACTTTTACGGACTATCAAGTGAACATAACTGTCAATCACAACGAAATATATATTCAGCCTTTGAGCGAAGACTACTTGTTCATCTAGTAAAAACATCATTTGTGAGATGAAAAAGGAAAAAGATAACCAATTTTAAAATATCTAACTTTTTTGAATTTTTATAATTTAATGATAAAATTTTAATCAAGTAACTAATCTTTTAAAATATTAACAATTCAAGTTAAAATTGTTAGTTAGCACGTGAAAAATAATAGCCAATTAAGGATTCCCATAACCCCATCCCATAATCATACTCAATAATCCAAATACTACTCATATACCTAAATACTAATCACGAAATACCAATCATGAAATACCTTGCACAATTGAAGTCTTCAATCTTCATCCTCTGCTTGTCGTCTCCTCTCACCTATGTCGTCTTCTGACATCTAGGAAGCGCCATTTTAAAGACATCTCGCCTCTACGTCATTGTCTGCGACTGGCTGTAAGTGAAAGCATCACTTTGAAGGAATCTCTCTTTACAGCTTCATTCGTTTGTGATTGGGAAGGCTAGATGTTGTTCGTCCGCGCTCCTCTGTGTCATTGTTGTTTCAAGGCCAGGCGTTGTTCACAAGGTAGGTATGTTTTCACTTTTATTGTTACATTAGGCTATGAAGGCATTGTGGTCAGAAGTGTTAGTTTATGCGTTTGCAGTCAATCAATTAGATGTAAATTTATGTATAACATTATATTTTAATTAATGAAAATATTTTATTTACCTCATGTTTTAATATTAAAGATAAAATTTTTGAATTAATTACTGTATAATTAAAATTATGACGGGATCATAATTATGAGACTCAATTTACACTTATATGTTATTCCTAAAGGTTCCTAGCTATAGTTTCATCAAGATTAGAGATTGTTGAAACGATAAAGCTAGAACATATTATGATTCTTTCTTATGAAAAAAAGTAATTGATCTCATAAAATAAAGTATAGAGATATTTAAATTAATGTGTGGTAATTATTAGAGAATAAGTCATTGAACTAACTTTGATTATAAGAATTTGAATGGAATATTACTTATGTATCTATAGATTATCCATAATGATGGTTGTATAGTTGGTCTTTAGGTTTCATATTACCAAGGTATCTAATATAAGAATTATTATGTTTTGATGTTACTTATAAATCGTCCTAGGATAATTCAGTCGGTAATAATTGAATACAGTATGAACCATATGTAGGTAGTTGAGTAAGTCGATATAAGATTCATTACTCTAAAGTAATTGGAGAGAATATTCTATTGTTCTTAATTAGTAATGATTTATGAAATTCTTTGGCCAAAGTGAATTGATATTTGAAAAGAAGTTTTTTCAAATTTCAACTATAAATCAATTATTAATTAACAAAAACGAACATGATTGGATGATAAAAGTAGGCATTGTATCCATACTTTGTCCAATTAGAATATTGAATGACGAAATGATTAAATTATACATTATAATCATGCATGAATAGATTAAATCAATCACGTTGACATTCACGATATTTGGGTAATCATGACATGTTGTTAGACGTCAATTATGATTTATGATTATGAATTATTTAATTGAAGAATTAAAACAAATTAAAATAAGTTTTAAGTTATCTAATTTTAATTGTGAATTAGAATTATAATTTATAATCATTGTCAATTTATTAGGAACTCAATGGATCACACATTAAAGAGCATTTTATGAAAGAAAATTCAATTTAATTAAGTTGACTTAATTATAAAATTTGGGAAACTTTGAAAATCAAATATGAGAAATTTTATTTTATTAAAATTAAATTAATTAGAATTAGAATTTGATTTTAATTATAATTAAAGAGAATTAATTTTAATAAAAGACTATCATGATTTTTCTATTTAAAGGGAAGAGCTTTTTAGAAGCTAGCACTTTTTATCTTCTTCCTCTCAAAGCAGTTTGGGAAATGCTCTGTGGATATCATCAGAGGTTGGACACTTGGATAACTCGTGATTGATCAATCAAAAAAAGTTTCAAAGATTTTTCAATAGAAAAATGAACAAGGTACAATTTCTAAATCGTTTTGCATTTTCTTCAAGTTTATTTAATTATTGGTGGTCGGGTTGGCTGTATTGGGCCAGAACCCAGTCTCAACGATGTATGGGCCGATCGGTCCAATCACCAAAGATCAGTCTCATACCTAACGGCTATGCCAAGCCTAGGTCCAGCCCACGTCCTCTTTGGTCCATCCATAGAAGGAAGTCTCCCATGTAAACACGTAAAAGCTTAAACTTAGTTATTACTTCGTATATAAGGTATAACTTTGCCATAACAGATGTACGTAATCACAATTCTCTTCTTCTTTGTATACGGCGATCTCATCTTTACCAGAAAAGACTAACTTGAGCGTCGGAGGGGCTAATCGGGACACAACCCCCGACATGCCTTCTTTATTTTGCAGGGATATTCACGTCGGAGTTACTACAGCAAGTAGTCGACTCCATGGATCCAAACGGCAACGTTCAGTTCTGCCAGAATCCGGCAGAACCAATTGGCGCCCACCGTGGGGCCCGACTTCAGGATACCACGTCCAGAAATATACAGATCAGTCAGGCGGCAGCAACAAACCCTGATATAGCCGTTGTCGCGGCTCTGGCGATGCAACGTATGGGTTTCTGATTACTACAATCTCGCTTTGCACATCATGTTTTCCGCACGGAATCTTCAGACCCGAATGATCAACCGCAACCTCAAACCTTGGAACAAGAAGAACAGAGCGCAGCCCTGAAGGATAACGCTGAAACCAACATGCGCCGAACCTCCGGCGTCTCTCGATGCAGACCCTCTCCGCTTTATACACACCTCCTCGAAAGCAGATTGAGAAGCGGTGACTGTTGATCCGCCAGATCTTGCGGTCTCGGTAAGCTGCAACAACCGTCTGCTCAGACAAAGGCGCACGGCAGACCAAAGATGGCAACCGATCGCCACCGATCAAGACCTAGAAAATTGTGGACGATCGGATTAACGCAGCCATGAGTTTTTGCCCAGATCGCCCGACAACACAGTATAGCTCTCCCTTTACTCCGGCCATCTTGGATAGTCTCCCGGCGCCTGGTACTAAAATACCGACGCCCGAAAAGTACACTGGAAAGACCGACCCCCTGGATTACTTATAGCACTTCCAGTCGATGATGAATCTACTGCTGCGTCCGGACGCCATTCGGTCTGAGCTTTATGTCTGACCTTCCAAGGAAGGAGCTCGACGATGGTTCAATAGCCTGCCCCCGAGCTGTATCACATGTTTTGAAGATTTCAGGTTATTATTTCTGAACCAGTTCGCCACAAGTAAGCGGCCGCAGAAGACGGCCTTGAAGTGATGATTGACCTGAGGAGGAGCGAGCCTACGGAATTTATCACCCGGTTCAATAATGAAGCGGTCGAGGTGCCCGACCTCACTTACTCGTCAATGTTAGCAGCGCTTATGAACAACACGAGGGATGAGGAGTTCAAAAAGTCGTTAGCCCTCGATCAGCCCCGATCCGTTCAGGAAATAAGAAACAGGGCAGATATGTACATTCAGCTTGAAGAAGTGCTGAAAAATACGAGGCGTCGGACGGATGATCGCTCGCCAAATGACAGAATGGGTGGTTCGCACAAGTGGCAAAAAGGCCAGTCGGGCTGGAGAAAGCCAACCGATCGATAGGGATATCGACAGGAGTTCACCCCGCTCAATAGGCGATATGCAGAAGTACTCGCGGTCATAAGAGCGGACGGGGAAACTATCCCAGAACTCGAAAAAATGAAAACTCCCTCCAAGGATAGAAACCCCGATTTATATTGCCATTTCCACAAAGATATCGGTCATGACACGGAGCATTGCCTGCAGTTGAAAAGAGAGATCGAATTCCTCATCCAAAGGGGAAGGTTGAGTCGATTTGTGAAGCACGGGTAAAATGCCGACCGAGATAACGAGCATAAGCCCGGTCAGTTCGACAACAGACGGCAATATGGGAGGCGAAATGATAGAAACAGTGAAGGTCGGCAGAACGCCAATACAGATGACCGCCGCGAAGTGAGAGGTCGATTCAGGGCCCGAGGCGACAGGAATGTCGGGCAACAAGATGACCGACCGGTAAGAGTCATTAATATGATATTTGGGAGAAACGCAGAGGGGGGATCCACTGCTAAAGGAAGAAAGAGATATGCCAAACAGGTCGACAAAGACTCGTCAATCAAAAGAAAGAGAGAGATCGACGGGATGATATCGTTCGACGGGTCTGACCTTGATGGTATAAGCTGTCCACATGACGACGCGCTTGTCGTTAATCTGAACATGGATGGCAACGAGGTGAAGCGGGTAATGATCGATACGGGCAGCTCAGTTGACCTGCTATATTATGATGCCTTCAAGCAGATGAAGGTACCCGAAGATCAGCTACTGCCTATAGACGGACCTATCAAAGGGGTAACTGGTGCCTCAGCTTACCCGTTCGCCCGGGTATACTTAAAAGTAAAATTCGAGCAAAGGCCATGTCAAATAGAGAGGGATGTCGAATTCCTAGTCGTGAAGTTCCAAGGGGCCTACAATGCAATTATCGGACGAGCTACCCAGAACGCCCTCAGAGCGGTCGTCTCCACCTATTACCAAGCGATGAAGTTTCCAACGCCCCGAGGAGTTGGTGTTGTTAGAGGTCAACAGAGAATCGCTAGAGAATGCCATTTAGCAGAGACAAAAATATTAGACGGGGCGGTGGTATTGACGAGCTCTCTTGACGTAAGAGCAGATGAAGAAACAGAAAGATTAAATCCCGTCGAAGAAACGCAGCGGGTCGTACTAGATGAAGCGGATGCCTCCAAATTCACGGATCTAGGTTCCGAGCTTCAGAAGGACCTGGTTAAAGAAATCACAGATTTTTTGGTGGAGAACAGGTCGGTCTTCGCTTGGGTACCGAGCGATATGCCCGAAATTTCTCGATCGGTCGCTTTGCATTCCCTTGGCATTCGACAAGATTACAAGCCGGTTAGACAAAAGAAGCGATAGCACTGCAAGAAGCGACAGGAGGTGATCGGGAAAGAAATAGAGAAACTACTTGAAGCCGGGTTCATCCGAGAAGTCAAGTACCCCGAATGGCTCGCTAATGTGGTATTGGTAAAAAAGAAAAATGGGAAGTGGAGAATATGCATTGACTTCACTGACCTGAACAAGGCATGTCCAAAGGACAGTTTTCCTCTACCAAAGATCGACCAGCTAGTAGACTCCACCTCCGGGCATGAACTTCTCAGCTTCTTGGATGCTTTCTCGGGCTACCATCAAATACAGATGAGCCTCGGAGACGAGGAGAAGACTGCCTTCATAACCGACCAGGGCACGTATTGTTACCAAGTAATGTCGTTCGGTTTGAAGAATGTGGGGGTCACTTATCAGCGGCTCGTCATGGAGGTCTTTAAAAAACAGATTGGTCGATCTGTTGAAGCTTATGTAGATGATATGGTGGTCAAAAGTAAGGCGATCGCGGAACATGTGGGGACCTCGGAGAGGTCTTCGGACCATATGATTTCGGATGAAGTTGAATCCAAAAAGTGCGTCTTGGTGTGGCCGGGAAAATTCACGGGTTCATGATCACTCGTGGGGATTAAGGCTAATCCGAGAAGATCAAGTCATCATCCAAATGCCCTCGCCCATGATGCTTAAAAGAAGTGCGAGATATTGACCGGTCGGATAGTCTCTCTAAGCAGGTTCGTTTCCAGATTGGGAGACAAGTGCATCCCATTTTTCAAAATCTTGAGGAAAGAGAATGTGACCCAGTTCCAATGACCGGATGAATGCGAGAAAGCTTTTCAACACCTAAAGCAATACTTGTCTAGCCCGCCTATCCTGCAAAGCCCGGTTGAGGGAGAGAATCTGATTTTATACTTGACAGTTACGGAAGGGTCGATCAGCGCAGTACTTATTCGATCGGAGGGAAACGAACAACACCCTATCTACTACATCAGCAAGGTGTTGATCGGACCGGAAACGAGGTATGCGCCTATAGAGAAACTAGCCCTCTCCTTGATAATGGCAGCCCGGAAGCTAAGACCCTACTTCCAAAGTCATACCATTGAGGTGTGGACCGACCAACCCCTCAGGCAGTGCCTTCAAAAGCTCGAAATTTCGGGTCGACTAATAAAGTGGACGGTAGAGCTGGGAGAGTTCGACATACAATACAAACCCCGGATGACCATTAAGGCACAGGTGTTGGCAGACTTCATCGCAGAGATGAGCCAACCCAGCTCGAAGGACGAGCAGTTTGAAGTGAATCACAAGTTAATACAACACTTATAAAATGATAATAGAATGCACGAGAAGGGGGGTTGAATTGTGTATTCCCTTTTGAATATCTTTTCAAATTACTTGTTAGAAATAAAATTCTTCTGAATTCTTATTAATCCTAATTGATCAAAGCTTTTCAATGCTAAGTATATGAATAGTAAATAAAGATCAACTTTGAAACTAAAAGTGAGATAGAGAGTGAGAGTAGTAGACACCATGATTTATCTGGTTCACCCCAAACCGTGGGCTACGTCCGATCCTCGAGTTTCTTACGAGATTTCACTATCTCTTCAAACTTTACAAGTATTCTTTCACGAGCCTCTTGAGTCTCTACACCGGTATTCTTTCACACTTAGCCTCTGCAGGCTATCATACAACTCTTTCTTTTGAGAAAAGTATTTGAACACTTTTTACAAGAAGATAGCGTCCACTAATTCGCACTTAATCGCTTTTCACTTTGTGTAATTTTTTCAAAATGTTTAACTCTGCGGTCTTGACTTGACTTGTATTTATAGCCTTAAATGCATAGCGCTTCTTGATTCTTGAATCTTTAATCTTGAATCTTTAATCTTTAAAAAGCAGTTAATCAGTTGAGTTATGTAGCTAACTCGAACTGACTCTTGCGTCTGTTTCTTTTCTGCGTCTGCGTCTGCGTCTGCTTCGCTTTGCGTGTTAGACCCCGATCTTTGAGTGAAAATTTGAATTATGAAAATGAAATTTAAGGAGTATTTTGTGTATATATTGTATAATAGATGTCTTAAAATTTAAAGAATATTGAGAAGAAAAGAAATGATAAATGTTGGATTCCGTTTCTGAAATCTAACTACTCATACAGATTCCCTCATACGTACGCATAATTCCTTATAAACTCTTCTTGCTCTGATACCATAAATGTTGGGACCCGATCTGGAAATCGGATCCCAACCGAAAAACGAAGAGAAAGATGAGAAGCTCTTTCGTATGGAGAAAGAAGAGAGAAAGAAGAAAGGTAAGAAAGTTTTTTATTTTTCCAAGCTTCCAAGGTGATTTTCGTGCTTCTTCCATGGAGGAAATAGATGGAGGAGCTTAAGGACTTTCTTCCAAGCCCAAAATTTCGAAAATGAAGAAGAAAAGAGGTAAGAGAAAATTTTGAGTTTTGCGTTTTTGGTGAAATTTTTGTTGAGAAATATGGAAAATGATATGGGTATGTGGTATTTGAAGTCAATTTGAGAGATTGTTAAGTATATTGGATTTAAAATTGGGATAAAAATGTATTTTGAGATTTGCACGGATATATAAGAATATGAGCAAGTTTTGAGATTTGCATGAGAATGAATTTCCAAGAGCGGAAATTGTTTGTTTGATTTGAATGAGTTTGCCTAAAGATGTAATAAATGAATATGAGAAAAAGAAAGAGAAAAAAAATTATACCGGATTTGGGATAGTTTGGGTTTCCAACGCGACGCTTCTTTAAGATAATTTATGCACGGATGTCGAACATTTGTTAAGTATCGATTCCGCTTCGTTTCGTTTTGCTTCAGTACATTTGTTATGCTTCCATTTCGATTCTGTATTCGATTCGCATTTGCTTTGCTTTCGCTTGCTTTGTGAATTCGACTCGCTTTTCGATTCCATGTTACTTCTTACGCTTTCATTCGTTATTTATGATTCGATCCTATATTCGATTCGCAATTTCGATAAGGAATTTCCGTTTCCATTCGATTCCGTTTCCTTCGTTCTCGTCATTTTTCGGTTGGGATCCGGTTCCCGGATCGGGTCCCAACATTGCGTCTGCGTCTGCGTCTGCGTCTGCGTCTGCTTTTCTTTCTGCGTCTGTATCTACATTTGTGTCTTTATGCATTTATTGTCTTGTGTCATCTGCGTACATGTTGATTTTTACTTTGACAAACTTAAATACATGTTTGACTTGTATCAACTTCGCCTCATGTCGTCGATGTCTTGCAACTTCGTCGTGTCTTTTCTGCATTTATTCAAACTTCGTCTGTCTTGGACTTAAATGCATGGATGCTTTTTGTTTTCTTATTTTGATCTCACTATATTTGTTATACATCAAAATCATTTATATGTAAAGTCATTCGACTTAACAATCTCCCCCTTTTTGAATATAACAAATTACATACAAGAAAACAAAACAAAATTTACAGATGTTAACAAAAAAAACTTATCTTCTTCCTGTCTTCGTCTGTTGTGGTCACACCTTCTTCATCTAAACATCCTCTTCCTCTTCTGATTATTTTCTTCTTTTCCTGCTCTCCCCTATTTGTTATAATCAAAATGATTATCGATTCGGTTCTTCACAGATTCGCTATCATCTTCTTTAGATCATTCACCGTCTCCTTCATGTCATTGAGTTCACCTCGTAATCTACTGACTTCATCTGACGAAGAGGCTTGATCTGCTTCTGCTGATGGAGGAGCAAAAGGAATTGAAGTAGTATAGTCATCAGAAGATGGAGTGTAGTCTTCATTAATCTCAAAAGTAGGTGGACGAATGAATGTTGCAGCTTCAGGAAGATTTAGATCAAAAGGAACTGGCAGCATCAGCAACTGTCTTCCTTGCAGGGATAAAGCTTGTGCTTCTATAGACAGTGTACTAGACAGAGGCCTAATACGAAGTTGCAAGACAAATCGACAGTGTCTTCCGCACGATTTGTGTCTTCCAGATCAAGCAGTGTTGGACCGTGCTTTCATTCACTGGTTCTTCTTGTTGGACCACAGGAGTATCCTGAACTGTAAAATGCTCAGTTTCTGTTTCAACTTGAACAGTATCAACAGTCTCTTTTTGTAGACTAACATCCTCAGCAGTTGAGATGCTCTTCTTTTGACTAACCTTCTTAGTCTTTTTCTCTACTTCAGTTAGTTTTGCTGATTTCTTCACAGGAAATTTTCCTTTAACAGTTGTTGCTTTTCTCTTCCTCTCAGTCTCTTTAGATCTTCTGGCCGTATCCTCTTCCAGAATTGAGACTAAGGATCTTGTGGCTTTGGCTGCACAAGATTTAGAAGTTTCTTCTCGCCTTTGTTCTCTGGCAATCTTTTCTTTATGTTGCCTCAGAGTCCTGATTCTTGGAGATCGCTTGGCTTTCTTCACAACTTCGCCTCGAGACTTTCTCCTTGTCTCTTTGGTGCGTTTGCTTTGCCCTCTGAGATTGATTTTCTTGAAAAGAGGACTCACCATTTTCATAAGAGGTCTCCTAGGACTCTCCTTAATTGGCGATGGCGATTTGATACTTATAGGCGATTGAGAACTTGAGACAGGAGTCTTCTTCAATACACGCTCCCCCTCAGTTCTTGGTTTCTTTGAAGAACCGGCATGATCTTTGTCTACTGTGCTAAGACCCATTCGTCGAATCGTGTGTGCATCGATTTTGCTCTTCACAGGAACAGTTTGTCTGATGCCGTGGTGCAGACGAATACTAGATTCTATAAAAATCCTTGTCAAAATCATACCATAAGGATAACTGGAAGTTTCCTTTAACCCCTTAACCATATAGCGAAAGATTAAGAAGGGTAGATCTATAGGATTTCGATTGAGAAGAAAGAACAGACATTGTTCGTCTTGAGTGGTCACCAAATGCCTCGAACCAACTCTGGGAAGAATGCAGTTGAACAGGATTGCATGAAGAACTCTGGCCTTCGGAATCAGATTTGATGTCTTCCTCTCTCTGGAATCATTTGTGCCATAGAGCTGCCTCTTGACATCTTCTTCTTTCATTCCAACTGAGGACATCCATCCGGCCTTGGTAGACAGTTTCTCTCCAACCGATGGGCAACCAGTTACCTTCCTTATCAAATCCTTTGTGACAATAACTGATATTTTATCCACAGAGGATACAATAGTGTCTTCTATCAGACAAGCGTTCTTCCAGAACTCATAAACCTCGTCCGTATAGATGATTCTCGAATCGAAAGAAGTTCTTCAACCAGCTCTTGTGATCTCTGGTTCTACATCCATGCCGTCTCTCCTCAGTGACTCAAAATCCACAAGTCTTCCATAAACCATGGCTGCTTCTATTGTATAGAGTGAAAGATTATCTTCTGAAAAACTTTTGAGTGAGAAGATTTTGAGAGAATTGGTAAAGTAGAAATGAACCGTCAGGAGATGATGAAAAGACTGCTATAAACTCATCTCGATCTACTTATAGGGTTATAAGCGATGGGTTCTCGAATCATTAAGAACCTCGAGTTTATCGATATTTCCTCAAAATCTTCCTTGTGAGAGAAGTTACCATTGTAACTCACTTGTGTATAACGCCGTTAGTTTCTCACGTTATTTTAGCCTAGCCGCTCATTTAGCATCACCATATTGAGATTGCGTCTTATCTTACGAAAGCGTTCTTCACTCGGTGGTTTAGTGAAGATGTCCGCCCATTGAAGCTCTGTTTCAACGAACTTTAGAAGCACCACCTTTCTCGAGCGTAGTCTCTCGGAAATGATGTCGACTTCTATATGCTTTACTCGGAATCTTTGAATTGGATTCTTTGATGATTTATTACCTTTGGTGTTGTCGCAATAAATTGGAATCTCCTCCTCCTTAATCGAATAGTCTTTGTCGATACTTGATCCACGACTTACGTGAAGCAAGGCGGACATATATTACCTTGGCGGTTGATAGAACAATTGAGCTTTGTCTCTTGCTTGACCAAGAGACTAGATTTCCTCAAGAAAGTGACATCCTCCACTTGTGCTCTTTCTTTCGATTCTATCTCGGCATAGTCCGCATCACGATATCCGATTAACTGAAATCTTTACCTTTCTCAAATATTAAGCAAAGATCGGTAGTACTGCGAGATATCTCAAAATTCTTTTAACAAAGATAAAATGAGATTCTCTAGGATCGCTTGAAATCTTGCACACAAGCATACACCTGAATGAATATCGAGTCTACTTGCATGAGATACAATAAAGAACCGATCATCCCTCTATATAGGGTTTGATCCACCTTCTTACCAAGTTCGTCTTTCGACAAAAGGTTTGAAGGATGCATCGAAGTTGCCATTGACTTCACATTATTCATGTCAAACTTATTCAACAACTCTTTCACATACTTACATTGATGAATGAAGATCTTCTCTTTAGTGCGCTTAACTTGCAACCCAAGAAAGAACTTTAATTCACCCATCATACTCATTTCAAATTCTCTTTCATTAGACTCTCAAACTTCAAGCATGACCCTTTTGAAGTAGCACCAAATATGATATCATCAACGTAAATCATACTAAGATAAAATCATTTCGAGAACTTTTCCTGAAGAGCGTCTTATCAACTTGACCTCTGCTGAAACCATTTTCTATTAAGAAAGTACTCAGACGATCATACCAAGCTCTGGGAGCTTGCTTAAGGCCGTATAAGGCTTTGTGAAGTCTATAGACATAATCTGGATTTTTAACATCTTCAAAGCCAGGAGGTTGTTTCACATAGACTTCTTCGTCTATAAAGCCATTCAGAAATGCACTCTTAACATCCATCTGAAACAACTTTATATCGTGACAGATTGCATATGCCAACAAAATCTTTATAGCTTCAAGTCTCGCTACTGGAGCATATGTTTCGTTGTAGTCTATTCCTTCTTGCTGATTGTAGCCTTGTGCTACTAATCAGCCTTATTACGACTCACTCTTCCCGATTCATCTAGCTTATTCTTGAAAACCCATCGGTTCCGAGAATGGATTTCTTAAGAGGTTTTGGAACTAAGGACCAGACGTTATTCCTTATGAATTGGTTCAGCTCTTCTTGCATGGCTAATACCCAAGCTTCGTCTTGAAGAGCTTCCTCAACCTTCTTAGGTTCTATTTCAGAGATAAAAGCTACATTAGCTTCTCGTCTGAATCTGGACCTTGTCCTAACTCCTTCTGAGGTCTCACCGATAATTAACTCTTCTGGATGAGAACTTTTATACTTCCAATCTTGTCTTAGTTCTAAAGTTTCTGGAATATCTTCAATCTTATCCTCATGAGTGTCTGACGAGGGAGTTTCTGAGGCATCATCTAGGTTCTTTGAAGGACCTTCAATCTCCATGTCATCTTCCTTATGTGATTGAGAACTATCATCAAACTTGACATGAATTGTCTCTTCAACAGTCTTTGAAATCAAGTTGTAAACTCGAAAAGCCTTAGACGATGATGAGTAGCCTTAAAGGACTCATCTTTGTGTGATAAAAATAATATCCAACAAAATCGAGTAAAGTCATCAACAATGACAAATCCATATTTCTTTCTGCCAAGACTTAATGTCCTTGTAGGACCAAATAAATCCATATGTAATAGTTCTAAAGGTCTTGAAGACGTTACAAAACTTTAGAAGAGAAAGAGGTTTTAACTTGTTTTCCCTTTAAACAATTTTCACAGAAAAGTTCTTTATCAAAACTTATTTTTGGCAAACCTCTTACTAAATCATGTTTTACCAATTTTGAAATATGTTTCAAAGAGACATGACCTAGCTTTTTATGCAGTTAGTCTTTCTTCTTGGAAGATAGAAAACATGAAATATTTTGATTTTGAAAATCTTCTAAATTGATTTTGTAAAGGTTGTTTCTTCTCTTGGCAGAGAAAAGTATGGACCCATCTTTGTTTCTGACTTCACAAAGATTTTGATTGAATGTAACTGTGAAACCAGAATCACACAACTGACTCAAACTAATCAAGTTATGCTTTAGACCATCAACAAGCAATACATTATTTATGCATGCAAAGGAATCTTTACCTATTTTCCGATTCAATGATTTTGCCTGTTTGGTTGTCTCCGAAAGTTCTTGATCCTCCTTCTTATCTTGAAGGTCTAGAAACATAGACCTTCTTCCCGTCATGTGTCGCGAGCATCCTTTGTCTAAATACCAATGGTGCTTGCCGTATCTTCAAGGAAGGATATCTGCGGGAGAAACTATTTTATTTCTTGGTACCCAAATTTTCTTGGGTCCTTTATGGTTAGTAGTATGCACATGATGTAATCTATAATGCATATTACTCGGACGTTGATTAAAATGTGTTGTCCTATTTCTTCCTTTTGAGAGACAAATTTATTACGAGGCGAGTATTGTTTCGATAAACCTAAACCGGTCTTATCACTAGGATGTCTACGTTTTCCTAGCATATCATTCATTTTCTTTGTACTTTCGGTGAAAGTAGCTAGATCAGCTGATAGATTCTTGATCCTTAGCTTAAGCTGATTAATCTCATCTGATCTGTCTACAAGTTTCCTTTTAACTTCTAACTCCTTTTTTAAACAAATATTTTCTCTCTATTTTCTCGGTATGTTTAATATTCTCTGCATACTTTTCTTCAACGACTTGTCTTGTTTCGAATAGCATGAGAATCTTCTAACAATTCGAATATGCATCATGCAAGTTATCATAATCGGATTTTACCTCATCATCACTATCTTCTTGACCATTAGGCAAATGTTTGCATGTTACGATGACTCGGAGCTCAGATGTCGATTCAGATGAATCTAGATCCTCCATGTTGCCATCATGCTTTTCTTGCCTTCTTTACTCTTCTTAGGTTTCTTCTTGAGAGTAGGGCATTACGACTTGTAGTGTCGGTGATTGCACTTTCGTAGCAAATGATAGAAGACTTTTACGGCTTGGCTTCCTCTTTTCCATTCTTTACGAATGTCCGTTTATACAGGCTTCTTTTTTCACATCGTCTTATCTTTACGGAAATGAAAGATAATTCGTCATCTTCATCACTTGACTCGATTGATTGATTTGGAGTTATCATCCTTTGATTCTTCAATCTTGATGCCTTCGATGACTTCCTCCTTCTACGAGTCTTATGATTCTTACATCGGCCTTGATTGTTGGATCCGTTTGAAATCCAACTACTCATACAGATTCCCTCATACGTACGCATAATTCCTTATAAACTCTTCTTGCTCTGATACCATAAATGTTGGGACCCGATCCGGAAACCGAATCCCAATCGAAAAACGAAGAGAAAGATGAGAAGCTCTTTCGTATGGAGAAAGAAGAGAGAAAGAAGAAAGGTAAGAAAGTTTTTGATTTTTCCAAGCTTCCAAGGTGATTTTCGTGCTTCTTCCATGGAGGAAATAGATGGAGGAGCTTAAGGACTTTCTTCCAAGCCCAAAATTTCGAAAATGAAGAATAAAAGAGGTAAGAGAAAATTTTGAGCTTTGCGTTTTTGGTGAAATTTTTGTTGAGAAATATGGAAAATGATATGGGTATGTGGTATTTGAAGTCAATTTGAGAGATTGTTAAGTATATTGGATTTAATTTTGGATAAAAATTTAATTGGGATTATGCCCAAATTTTATAATTTGGGGTTTTTGGAAATTATTAGTGTAGAATCATGAAAAATACTATGGATTGATGATATGTGAAGTTAATTTTGAAGAATTTGTGAATTATGATATTGAATTTGGATAAATTGGTTTAGGCCAATTTTAAGATTTGGGAAATTTTGAAATTGAGGATCTAGATATTTTGGAATTAGTGTGAATTGATGAATTGTGAAGTTAGTTTTGAAAATTAAGTTATTTCTGAGATTGAATTTGAGTGTATTGGTTTAGGTCGAATTTTTGATATTGGGGATTTTAGAAATTCTGGTTTTAGAAAGCTTGGAAATATGATGATTATGAATTTCCGATAGTTAATTTTGAGAGTTATGCAAATTATAATGTGGAATTTGAATGATTGTGGCTTAGGTTGATTTTAATTGAAAGAAGGAAAGAAGCAAGGATCAATTGGAGCTAGGATCAAGTTTCTGGCAATAATTCGAAGTGAGTAACATATTTACATTTTGAATTGTAAGCTATATATAAAATTTCAAAAAAGTAAAGAAAGCAAGAATTGGATTTTTGATAAATTATTGTTTTTATAAATGTTTGAAAATTTGGTTTTTCGGAATAAATTTTACGAAAATGCAAAGTTTATGAAATCCGTTGTGTTTAGATTATTTGAATGATGCGAGAATGAGATTTTGAATAAGCTTAAATTATAATTGAAAGAAATTATTGCATTCATTGTTATGACTTTGATTTATATGTGAATTGATGGATTGAAGTGATTAAATTGTATGCATTAGGTGAATGTGGGAAGAAAAAGTTTCAAAATGTGCCTTAGGGCAGTTTGATTCGTATGTGTGCAAAATCAAGATTTCGAAATTTGTGCCTTCGGGCAATTTGATTTTCGCATGTGAAATGTGTTATGTGGGTTCGATTAGGTCCTTTGTGAGTCAGCGCTGTCTCTTTTCATTATAGCCTTCGCCCGGCTGCCCGCTAGTGGCTCGGAGCTCCGATTTCGGACTCCCTTCACGGCTACACTGGACCGCTTTGCGGAAAAGTGTAGTACGTTCTATTCACGATGCAGGACATTATTATGCTGAATGTGTAAGACGCTCTATTTGGACCGAACCAAGCCATTTGATATGTTTTATATGTTTGATTTGTGATTTGTAATATTATGTGTTTGCATTCATGTTTATGAAACATTTAAGAATTTTGAAAATTGAGAGAATGAGTTATAAAAGTTTGAAAAACATTGAAAAGGGTTTGGGAAAAATATTTGAAAGTTGAAAAGTTTGAAAATTAAGCCTTTTGGAAAAAGTTTATGAAAATTGATTTACGCTTATTATTCGGTTTATAAATATGTTATCCACGAGCTTTGAGTTCACCCCCTTTCATCCCCATCTCCGAGTTCTGAAAGGGAGATCGGATGAAAGAATGTGAAAACGTCGATTTCGACATTTGAATAAGTTAGCTTTTGAGTAATTTGGATCTTTAGGATGAATATGTTTATGACTTTAGATAAGTCTGGGAAAAATGTATTTGTGTATAAAGTTGAGAATTGTGAATGATGGTGAAATTTGTATATGAAATTATGGATAATTTGGGAATATATATGTATGACTGATTTGGGAATTTGATTGAATTATGAGTTTGGTATTGAATTGAGAATTATGAAAGTATTAGATTTAGGTTTGCGTTTTGCTGGTGTTTGGATCCCGAACGGGAGAGTCCGATGATTCTGAGATCTGTTTGGCATTTAGAAGTGTATTTCTTTACCCTTGCAGGTTTGGGTTAGGAAAAAGGCAGCCGTTATGATGCCGAAATTTTGATAAAATTGGATGAAAATGAGATTTTGGATTTGTATTATTTGTTGTGCATGAGATCAATAAGATGAGAAAATGAGAATAAGAATAAGGAAGAAAAAAAATTATATCGGATTTCGGGATAGTTTGCGTCTAAGGAATTCCAACGCGACGCTTCCTTTAGATAATTTATGCACGGATGTCGGACATTTCTTAAGTATCGATTCCGCTTCGTTTCGTTTTGCTTCAGCACATTTGTTATGCTTTCGTTTCGATTTCTGAATTCGACTCGCTTTTTGATTCCGTTTCTTTCGTTCTTTTCGTTTTTCGGTTGGGATCCGGTTTTCGGATCGGGTCCCAACATTTATAGTATCAGAGCAAGAAGAGTTTATAAGGAATTATGCGTACGTATGAGAGAATCTGTATGAGTAGTTGGATTTCGGAAACGGGATCCAACATTTATGGTATCAGAGCAAGAAGAGTTTATAAGGAATTATGCGTACGTATGAGGGAATCTGTATGAGTAGTTGGATTTCGAAAACGGGATCCAACATTTAACAATAATTTATCAAAAATTGTGAAAAGATTGAGAATATGAATGATGAGAAAATTGATAAGAGAAAGTGATTGATTATGAGTTTTGGAAGGAAATTAGTAAGAAAGTACTTGATGATCTTTGTTTAAAAAGAAATTTATGCAAGAATGAGTTACTTGAAGTTTAAGTAAGTATAAATTTCGAGGACGAAATTCTTTTAAGAGGGGGAGAAATGTTGGACCCTGATCTTTGAGTGAAAATTTGAATTATGAAAATGAAATTTAAGGAGTGTTTTGTGTATATATTGTATAATAGATGTCTTAAAATTTAAAGAATATTGAGAAGAAAAGAAATGATCTGATTTTGATATCTTTGAGGTTTTGAGTGGAAGAGTTGATTGAAATTAAGTTGGAAATCATGACTAAAAAGAGAAAGTGTGAAAATATGAAAAATTGTAAAAAGTTTGACTTTTTGGCCTTTGAGGGTTGACTTTTGATTTAGGCAAAATTTGATAAAACAGTCTTCTGGAAACTTGTAGATTATGTCAAGAGCTTTCTGTAGCCATAAAGTTTGCAATTTTTCGATATCGGGAGTGGAAGTTATGATCAGTCAAAGTTTATGTTTGATAGGGTTTGACTTTTATTATGGTTGAAACTTTGACTGAGAAATTAACCTAGTTAGAGGTTAATTGAGCTTTGATGTTCTTCATGAAAATTGAAGGGTTTGTTTTGATCTTTATTTCGATATAAAGTATGCAATTTTTCGAACTCGGAATAATAAGTTATGATTTTTACAAGTTTATATTATGGTTTTAGCATGAATATTAGAGGATAGTATCTTAGACCGGAAAATGGACTCCTTTAGGAGTCGAATTGAGTTTTATGTCCTTCGTGAAAGATGTAGAGCTTCCTTCAAGCTTTCTGTAGAGACTAAATTTGTCAAAATTGGAGTTGGGAGTAAGAGTTATGAATTTTGGAAGTTTTGAATTTTTATGTGAAAAAAAAATGAAAATGAAGTTGCCCAGTCACTAGGGCGACTCATCGCCCTAGTGATGGCGAGCTTTTAGCTCGCATCGCTAGGGCTACGCATCGCCCTAGCGATGGCGAGCGTTTTGCTCTCATCACCAGGGCGACGCGTCGCCTGGGGAAGCGAGCCTCGCCTGCGCCCAGTCTTGACTGCGTTTTGCCCTTTTTGTTTTCTTGATTCCTCCTTTAATCCGACCTTTGTTCACTATTTTGCTCATATCTTTTCTGTCCGACATCCGATTGAGTTGATTCTTACGGCGTTGAATTCGTAAGACAATTCCCTACATTCTCATGGGAAATTTGTAATTTTAGGAGATTAAATTAATGGTGATTAATTTAATCAAACTGAGTCGGAAAATTTTCCAAATATAGTTCAGTATTTATAGAAATTCGGGATCTACAGAGATGCCGATTGAAGCGATTCTTGAGGCGAAATAAAGATAAGACAAGGGGATACAAATCATATGAAGAAATGAAATGTCAATTTTGCCCCTAAGACCCTCAAATTATGGATGGAAATTCAAATTCGTGTGCAGTTTTTGGATTTGGAACATCTACGAGTATATTGAGCATAACTTTTGATCTGGGAATCGAAATAAGACGATTCTTGTTTTGAATTAAACTAGAGACATAAGGCTACAATTGTTATGAAGACATTAAGTTTCAATTTTGGGATTAAGAATGTTAACTTTTGGACGGAAATAATCGTACATGAAAAATATGTTAGAATGTGGATATACCTCAACTGTTTTGCGCATAACTTTTGGTGTAGTGATCCGAATTGAGCGCGGTCGGTGGCGTTGGATTTGTATGATTGAGAGGAACATTTATTGAGAAGGAAGTTTTGACAAATTCCTTCATTTAGATAGTGCGAATCAGATCCGCAAGTATAAATGAAGTTAGGGGCAATTTTGGAATTAAGTTAAAGAATAAGGGTAAAAGGATCATTTACCCCTCATTTTAATGACTTGGCACTCCAATAACCAGATGAGTGTCGTTTTTAAAGGTGATTCACGATTATTCTAGAAAAAAAAAGAAGAAATAAGAAGAGAAAGATGAGAAGCTCTTTCGTATGGAGAAAGAAGAGAGAAAGAAGAAAGGTAAGAAAGTTTTTTATTTTTCCAAGCTTCCAAGGTGATTTTCGTGCTTCTTCCATGGAGGAAATAGATGGAGGAGCTTAAGGACTTTCTTCCAAGCCCAAAATTTCGAAAATGAAGAAGAAAAGAGGTAAGAGAAAATTTTGAGTTTTGCGTTTTTGGTGAAATTTTTGTTGAGAAATATGGAAAATGATATGAGTATGTGGTATTTGAAGTCAATTTGAGAGATTGTTAAGTATATTGGATTTAATTTTGGATAAAAATTTAATTGAGATTATGCCTAAATTTTATAATTTGGAGTTTTGGAAATTATTAGTGTAGAATCATGAAAAATACTATGGATTAATGATATGTGAAGTTAATTTTGAAGAATTTGTGAATTATGATATTGAATTTGGATAAATTGGTTTAGGCCAATTTTAAGATTTGGGAAATTTTGAAATTGAGGATCTAGATATTTTGGAATTAGTGTGAATTGATGAATTGTGAAATTAGTTTTGAAAATTAAGTTATTTCTGATATTGAATTTGAGTGTATTGGTTTAGGTCGAATTTTTTATATTGGGGATTTCAGAAATTCTGATTTTAGAAAGCTTGAAAATATGATGATTATGAATTTCCGATAGTTAATTTTGAGAATTATGCAAATTATAATGTGGAATTTGAATGATTGTGACTTAGGTTGATTTTAATTGAAAGAAGGAAAGAAGCAAGGATCAATTGGAGCTAGGATCAAGTTTCTGGCAATAATTCGAAGTGGGTAACATATTTACATTTTGAATTGGAAGCTATATATAAAATTTCAAAAAAGTAAAGAAAGCAAGAATTGGATTTTTGATAAATTATTGTTTTTATAAATGTTTGAAAATTTGGTTTTTCGGAATAAATTTTACAAAAATGAAAAGTTTATGAAATCCGTTGTGTTTAGATTATTTGAATTATGCGAGAATGAGATTTTGAATAAGCTTAAATTATAATTGAAAGAAATTATTGCATTCATTGTTATGACTTTGATTTATATGTGAATTGATGGATTGAAGTGATTAAATTGTATGCATTAGGTGAATGTGGGAAGAAAAAGTTTCAAAATGTGCCTTAGGGCAGTTTGATTCGTATGTGTGCAAAATCAAGATTTCGAAATTTGTGCCTTCGGGCAATTTGATTTTCGCGTGTGAAATGTGTTATGTGGGTTCGGTTAGGTCCTTTGTGAGTCAGCGCTGTCTCTTTTCGTTATAGCCTTCGCCCGGCTGCCCGCTAGTGGCTCGAAGCTCCGATTTCGGACTCCCTTCACGGCTACACTGGACCGCTTTGCGGGAAAGTGTAGACGTTCTGATCGCTCACGATCGCATGGACCATTATCTGGGAATGTGCGATGCGTTCTGCTTGGACCGAACCAAGCCATTTGATATTTTTATATGTTTGATTTGTGATTTGTAATATTATGTGTTTGCATTCATGTTTATGAAACATTTAAAATTTTGAAAATTGAGAGAATGAGTTATAAAAAGTTTGAAAAACATTGAAAAGGATTTGGGAAAAATATTTGAAAGTTGAAAAGTTTGAAAATTAAGCCTTTTGGAAAAAGTTTATGAAAATTGATTTACGCTTATTATTCGGTTTATAAATATGTTATCCACGAGCTTCGAGCTCACCCCCTTTCATCCCCATCTCGAGAGTTCTGACGGAGATCGGATGAAAGAATGTGAAAACGTCGGTTCGACATTTGAATAAGTTAGCTTTTGAGTAATTTGGATCTTTAGGATGAATATGTTTATGACTTTAGATAAGTCCAGGAAAAATGTATTTGTGTATAAAGTTGAGAATTGTGAATGATGGTGAAATTTGTATATGAAATTATGGATAATTTGGGAATATATATGTATGGTGATTTGAGAATTTGATTGAATTATGAGTTTGGTATTGAATTGAGAATTATGGAAGTATTAGATTTAGGTTTACGTTTCTTTGGTGTTTGGATTAGGACGGGAGAGTCCGATGATTCGAGATCATTTGGCATTTAGAAGTGTATTTCTTTACCCTTGCAGGTTTGGGTTAGGAAAAAAGCAGCCGTTATGATGCCAAAATTTCGATAAAATTGGATGAAAATGAGATTTTGGATTTGTATTATTTTTTGTGCATGAGATCAATAAGATGAGAAAATGAGAATAAGAATAAGGAAGAAAAAAAATTATATCGAATTTCGGGATAGTTTGCGTCTAAGGAATTCCAACGCGACGCTTCCTTTAGATAATTTATGCACGGATGTCGGACATTTCTTAAGTATCGATTCCGCTTCGTTTCGTTTTGCTTCAGCACATTTGTTATGCTTCCGTTTCGATTTCTGAATTCGACTCGCTTTTCGATTCCGTTTCTTTCGTTCTCTTCGTTTTTCAGTTGGGATCCGATTTTCGGATCGGGTCCCAACATTTATGGTATCAGAGCAAGAAGAGTTTATAAGGAATTATGCGTACGTATGAGGGAATCTGTATGAGTAGTTGGATTTCGGAAACGGGATCCAACATCAGTGCTATTGACTTGTCACGCTTGGGCTTGTCTTCAGCATTGAGTTCTACTTCATGAATCTTCAAGGATCCCAGCAACTCATCTAGCTTCAACACGCTCAAGTCTTTTGCTTCTTACACTGCAGTTACTTTAGGTCTCCATCTCTTAGGAAGGCTTCTTAGGATCTTTCGAACATGATCTTGGTTATTGTAAGTCCTTCCAAGAGCTTTTAATCCGTTGACAATTGTTTGAAATCTTCCAAACATTTGATCAATAGATTCTTCATCTTCCATCCTGAAAAGTTCATATTGATGTACAAGAATACTTATCTTGGATTCTTTAACTTGACTAGTGCCTTCATGAGCAATGGACAATGTGTCCCACATCTCTTTTGCAGTGTCGCAACCATGCACTTTGTCGTATTCGCTTCTGCTTAGGGCACATGTTAAGAAGAATTTCGCCTTTGAATTCAGTTGTATTCTTGCTTTCTGATCAGTCGTCCATCTGCTTCGTGGAATAGAACTACCTTCTTCATCTACAGGTATATAGGGTTCGTTCTCTATTACGTCCCAAAGGTCTATATGTGTAGATTCGATGAATAACCGCATTCTATCTTTCCAGTAATGGTAGTCTTCTCCATTGAATGCTGGAGGTCTAGTGACTGAGGCTCCTTCATCGATGTATACGTGTGACTCCGCCATTATCTTTAATCCACACTTCGCCAAAGTGATTCTTGGATACCAGGCTCTGATACCAATTGAAGTGAATCACAAGTTAATACAACACTTATAAAATGATAATAGAATGCACGAGAAGGGGGTTGAATGTGTATTCCCTTTTGAATATCTTTTCAAATTACTTGTTAGAAATAAAATTCTTTACGTAATTCTTATTAATCCTAATTGATCAAAGCTTTTCAATGCTAAGTATATGAATAGTAAATAAAGATCAACTTTGAAACTAAAAGTGAGATAGAGAGTGAGAGTAGTAGACACGCAGATTTATCCTGGTTCACCTCAAACCGTGGGCTACGTCCAGTTCTCAGAGTTTCTTATGAGATTTCACTATCTCTTCAAACTTTACAAGTATTCTTTCACGAGCCTCTTCAGGTCTCTACACCAGTATTCTTTCACACTTAGTCTCTACAGGCTATCTGTATAACTCTTTCTTTTCAAAAAGTATTTGAACACTTTTTACAAAGAAGATAGCGTCAACTAATTCGACTTAATCGCTTTTCACTTTGTGTAATTTTTTCAAAAGCAGTTTAACTCTGCAGTCTTCGACTTGACTTGTATTTATAGCCTTAAATCAGAATCGCTTCTTGATTCTTGAATCTTGAATCTTTAATCTTTAAAGCGGTTAATCAGTTGAGTTACAGAACTAACTCGAATCGACTCTTGCGTCTGTTTCTTTTACTGCGTCTGCGTCTGCGTCTGCGTCTGCGTCTGCTTCGCTGGCTGCGTCTGCGTCTGCGTCTGCGTCGCTTTTCTTCTGCGTCAGTATCTACATTTGTGTCTTTGTTTGTTTATTGTCTTGTGTCATCTGCGTCATGTTGTTTTTACTTTGACAAACTTAAATGCATGTTTGACTTGTATCAACTTCGCCTCAGATGTCGGTGATGTCTTGCAACCAAATGCGTGTCTTTGTCTGCATTTATTCAAACTTCATCATCTTGGACTTAAATCATGATATTTTGTTTTCTTGTTTTTATCTCACTATATTTGTTATACATCAAAATCATTTATATGTAAAGTCATTACGACTTAACACGGTTCCACACTGGAGCTTGTTCGTTGTGGGTCGTCAATAACGAAGGATGCGAGGCGAGTGGTGATAATCGACCCGCATAAGGAAAAAAGGTGGAATCGCCTTGACTAGAATTCAAGGCCTCCAATAACGAGGCGAATATGAGGCTCGATAACCGCCTCCAACTAGCTAAGAAAATGGAGGTGAAGCACCTAAAGATATATAGCGATAGCAGTGGTGGTCGGCCAAGTCACCGAAAGCAATATGAACTAAGAACGGCAAAGATGATCGAGTACTTGGAGTGGTAAGCGGGAGTTAAGTAATTTCGAAGCGAGATTCGATCAACGAGGATAGAACGGGCTCAAAATGCTAAAGTGGATGCTCTCTCAAAATGACTTGGATCGAGGCGCTAAAATAATATTCTAGTCGAGCGACTAGACCGTCCCAAAGATTCAAAAAGCCAAGGAAGTGCTTGAGGTAAATGCCGATCGATCGAGTTGGATGGAACCGATTAGACGGTATCTCCTAGAGGGAACACAACCGCAAGAAACCTCAGAAGCCAAGAAATTGAGAATAAAGGCGGCTGAATACGCAATCATGAATGATGCTCTGTACAAGCGATCTTATGACTGGCTACTGCTGCGATGCTTAAAAGAAGAAGAGGCAGAACAAGCAATGGCGGAAGTCCACGAAGGGATGTGTGGCAACCACGTAGGAGGCAGAATGTTAGCCCATAGACTGATTAGATAGGGATATTATTGGCCGACAATGAGGAAGGACTGCCAGGAGAAGGTCGACCGATGTGAGGCTTGCCAGAAGAATAGCAGTCTATCTCATCAGCCAACCGAGATGATGCAAATCGTGAGTCATCCTATTCCCTTCGCTCAATGGGGAATGGATATACTGGGGCCTTTCCTTCTCGGTCTCGGACAGAAGAAGTTCCTGATAGTGGCAGTGGAGTACTTCACCAAATGGGTAGAAGCAGAGGCGGTCGCTACAATCACCGAGCAGAAGGTGGAAAGTTTCGTAAAGAAAGATATACTATGTCGCTTCGGGATGCCTATGGTGCTAGTTACGGACAATGGCCGACAATTCGATAACGATAAGTTCAGAGATTTCTGCGACCGACTAAAGATAAAGCTACAGTTGACCTCAGTAGCTCACCCTCAAAGCAACGGTCTCGTGAAAAATACAAACAAAAAGATAATGAGTGCTCTTAAGAAGCGCCTAGACGGACGAAAGACTTGGGTAGAAGAGCTTGACGAAGTGTAGTGGGCATACAGGACCACACCAAACGGAGCCACAGAGGAAACACCGTTCAAGATGACCTTTGGGGCAGAAGCCTTAGTCCCCGTAGAAGTGGTCTTGCATAGCTAAAGGGTGTCGAATTACGACGAAGAACGGAATGATGAAGCCCGCAGAGCGAAACTCGTTCTCCTCAGTGAGGACAGAGAAAGGGCAGCTGCTCGTTCGGAAGCCATCAGGCAAAAAGCGACCAAATTCTACATATGGGTAAGGCCGAGCGATGTAAAGGTAGGCGGGTACGTCCTGCGAAAGGCCGAGGCGGCTGGGAAGCATCCTGGAAAGCTCGGACAAGCGTGAGAAGGACCCTATCTGGTGATTAAGCAAGTCGGGCATGGCTCTTACATCATACGCGATGCGAAAGGGAAGGTTTTATCAAGGCCTTGGAACTCTCGAAACTTGAAGGCGTTCTACCAATAGATAAGTTTTATTTTAGTTAATCTTTGCTTATTACTGTTTTTGTATACAACACGTGGGAACCTTTTTCTTGACCCTGCCAGACAGGTTTTTTAACGGTTCACGCCCTCATTATCATCAATAAAGGGGTTTTCAGATTTCTTGGCAATAAAAAGTTCCATTATATGTGGCAAAGAGCAGAAAATCCAATCAGCCATCGTTCGACATCTCAATAGATCGACCACGGTCGGTCGGGTCGCCAAGACAAGATCCTTGGGACCCTCGCTCGCCTCGCTCGGCATCTCAATAGATCGACCACGGTCGATCGGGTCGCCAAGACAAGATCCTTGGGACCCTCGCTCGCCTCGCTCGGCATCTCAATAGATCGATTACGGTCGGTCGGGTCGCCAAGACAGGACTCTTGGGACCCTCGCCCGGTATTTATATAGATTGACTACGGTCGGTCGGGTCGCCAAGACAAGACTCTTGGGACCCTCGGCCGACATTTATATAGACCGACTACGGTCGGTCAGGTCGCCAAGACAAGACTCTTGGGACCCTCGCTCGGCATCGACACAGATCGACTGCGATATATCGGTCGTCAAGACGAGATCCTTGGGACCTCGGTTCGGACTCTACTATAAGTCGACCTCGAAGCCGGTCGACTATGAGCAACTTCATCAAACTCCACTATACATCGAAAGTAAAGAACATAAATACGGAAAATGACTTCAGAAAAATGAAGCAAAAGTAAAGATTGCATTAACGTGAATCCGCCCTGGTCACAAGCCCGACCAGGTGAGCTTCAAAAATCCACAGAAGGAGAAGTGGGCGAGTGCCCAGGGGAAGCCTCGGAAGCGGGCGGAAAAGTCTAAACGGGAGCAGGGTCCAAAGGAGCGACCGGTGAAGTATCCTCACAAGGAAGCTCGTCCCCCTCAGCCGAGCTAAGGTCCAACTCCTCAACCGGGACTGACCCCCGGTCTTCCATGGCTCTCTCCCTTACTTCCTCCAGAGAGACGCCAAGTGCGGTAGGAAGCAGCGGCTCGGCAAATTCCTCAAACGGAGGACCGTCCGACCCCTCAGGAACACAGGCGTCATAGCAATTCTTCAGGATTATGAGGGCCAAGTCACAGGAGTACTCCAAACACTCCTCCTGTAAGAACCGCCTCTGCCATCGCATGATCGTCTCTATCCTTTGTTCCTTTACGGAGGCTCGCACCCTCCTCAGCGTATCTTCGGTCCTCGCCAGGTCACTCACCGCCACATGACAGTCCTCGAGGAATTTCGCCTTCAGCGCACTCTCCGACTCCAGCTTCTCTTGCAATACCGCACATTTCTCGGACAGCTTGTTCCTCGTTGCCATCGCCCTCACCCTTTCAACCTCCTCCGCGGTGAGTCGAGCTTTCAGGGCGCTCCTCTCCTCCTCTCTCGAAGCGAGCTGAGCTCTCAGGATGTCACGTTCCTCCTCCCAAAGTTTCTTCTCCTCCTCCAAGGAAGAGAGTTGAGCCCGGGAGAAGTCTCCTTCTTCTCTGGCCTCTGAGAGCTCGGTCTTTAAACCTTCCACCTGTTCAAGGAGGGAATGGACCTCCCGATCCAGCAACTCGATACGCTGGCGCATAGACAAAGCGAAAGCCACCTCCCTTACAGAATTGCGGATGGCACGACCCGTCAACTCCTCAATATTTAACGAGTCAAAGCGCTCCTCGTCCGAAGGAGGAATGACCCTCTCAGCGATATGAAGAGCCACTTCGACGTTAGCAATCGAGACAGTCTTATCAAGACTAATCGTCGGCTCCCATTTGTCAGCACTTCCCATCTGCTTCTTCCCTTTACCCTTGGCTGACGGGGCACCACGATCCCCCACTTTCTCCTTCCCCTTACTTTGGACTATAGGACGAGGAGAACGGTCGGCTACTTGAGCGGCCCTTCTCCTCTTCAGAGGTCATTCACTCTCCTCCTCTTCCTCGATAACTACTAGGCACTCACCAGGCGGGACGACCACAGCAGGCGCCGCAGATGGCTCGGAAACAGTAGAAGGAACATTTCGCTGCTCAGAAGCAATGGGTCGAACAACAATTGAACTGGCCTCTCCCCTATCCTCCTGTCCTCTGGCCTCCGAAGGCCCGACGACCTTACGCTTACCCTTGGCAGACTTGGGAGGGCCGGTGAAAGCATAAACTTTGACCATGGCTGCACAAACAACGAAAGCAAGTTAGAAATCGAACCAAAACCTACAAGCATGGAAAATAACTCAACCATGAGGGGTCAACCAGGCGGGGCGGTTCCCTCTCCTAGCCCGCTAACTTATGGCGGGGGGTCAATTTGAAAAGAGTTGGCCGAGGCCCCCCCACTGTATCCTGAAATGAGCCGAGCTCTTTTATACGGCCGACCACCTCCCGCTCCTCTCTAGAAAGAAATAGGCTCGACGAGTCGTTCCATCGCTCGGCTAAGGGATACCTTCAACTCTGGGACTCGGAGGAAGATCCCGGAGGCTTCACGAAGAAATATTTCGTTCGTCAACCAGTAATTTTAGAAGTCGTTCCGGCTGGGCGATACCGGGTATCTTTGTACATCAGAGAAGGAATCTCACCCCCAGAGCTCGGACTCTGGCTCATTCTCAAAAAGTGGCGCAGGATATTGACCAAAGGAAGACAGCCAAACTGATGGTACAACAAAGCAAGGCCATTAATGAACCTCCACCCATTCGGAGGAATCTGACTCGGCCTTAGTTGATAATCAGCGCACACTTCATCAACGATCTGGACGTACGGGAGTCTCAAGCCGCCGACCGAGAAGAAACTCTCAGAGACGGCAAACCACTCACTTGTACTGCTGTGGATTCTTTCATTCGCCGAGGCCAGCCTAGGCTCCCAGAATCGAGGGATTCTATTTTTAAGAATCGACCGACTCAACTCCGCCGCGGACATCCTCGATTTGCCTTTGGGCAGCTCCTTAACGACTAGCCCATCCTTTTGCTCTCTTGTCGAAATCTCTTCGACATCTCCCAACCTCGACATCACCATCGCCTCAGCGGAAACTTCAGACGCCCTTTCGGTAACATCATCCATTGGAGAAACCCCACTTCGAGAACCGGTAGACGACATGCTCACTAAGAGGAAATAAGGAAAAAGGACGTACCTATTTAGTGATATGAGGTCGAAAATTTGTACGACGGTTGAAGAAAACTTCCGGAAACTGAAAGTAAGAAAGAGCAAAGGAAAGCAAAACGGAAGCAAGAACGAAATGAGTGTGAAGAAAACCAAACAGTCTGTCGATCCTGGACATTTATAAGGAAACGTTCAAATTGCGATCCAGCCAAAACTCGACGCGTGGAGAAAATTGAAATGTGCGGACACGCATAATCGGCGGAGATAAATTAGGGTTAATCGAAATTCGGAGTGGCGCGACAGTTGAAAGGATGTCGAGGCAATTGCACTGGTGTTCTGAGGACGATCGTTTGGATTTTGAAAAAGTTGTCGAGGGCACGCGCGTCAAATAATAAATGCTTCAAGATCTTCACGCTTCGCTAATGATGACCACCGACCACTGCTTTAAGCGAGTTGTCAAGAATAAGTGCCGAGGTCGATCGGTTAGGCACTTAGTCAATCGATTCGATCTTAGCGATCGCAAGACAACTAGTTAGCATTCGACCGATCGGATCGCCGAAATGTCCACGACCGAGCTACAATGCCAATATCGGTGATCGACCACCTTACGAATTTGTTTTGCTTACGATCTATAAGATAGCGATGAGCAACAAAATCCTAACAAACTCCTTCGACCCTTCTCTTCGCTTCGGACTCGAGGAGTAGGGGCTTATAATCGGTCACCAGTTGTATTGGGCGGAACCCGTCTCAACGATGTATGGTAGATCGGTCCAATCACCAAAGATCGCCTCATACCTAATCTACTATGCTAAGCTTAGGTCGACCACGTCCTCTTTGGTCCATCCATAAAAGAAAGTCTCCCATGCAAACACGTAAAAGTTTAAATCTAGTTATTCAGTATATAAGGTATAAATTTGCCATATATGATGCGTAATCACAATTCTCTTCTCTCTGCATCTGACGATCTTGTCTTTACCGAAAAAGACTAACTTGGCGTCGGAGAAATTAATCGGAACAACCCCGACGCGTCTTCTTTATTTTGCGAGGATATTCACGTCGAGATTCTACAATGAGCGATCATTCTATGGATCCGGCACGGCAACGTTCGATTCGTAGTAATCCAAGATAACTAATTGGGATCTGCTCGGAATCTGCAAAAAAAAAAGTTTTCTGCTACATCTCTGATTCAATCATGGTTAGATTCCAACAGTAATATCAGAGCCTCCTTTAATTGTTAATCTTGAATTTGTTGCTCGGTTATTGTTGATTTGTTTTTTATGCTTCAGAAAAGACAAAATGGCTTCACGACTGTTCTTTGTCCATACATGTTCTGTTTGCGCCCAAAGTCGAAAACCTAATTTTACATCTATTATGAGATTGAATCTGGAATTTTCTTCTTCGATGACTATACAATGGTGCTGAAAATAGTCTTGTGAATCTTGCGTTTTCTGATTGTTTAGGATTTCTGAAATCCTTATACTGCCTTATGTTTTGATTGCAATCCCTAATTTTATACCGCACCGATTTTCTTATTCATCTGTGATATTTATGTTTTTGTCAGGTTTCAAAAACCCAAATACCGCTTGTTCTTTGCGTATGTGTCTGAAGCTTCTCACTGTAGCCTTGATTTGACCAATAAACCTTTGGGTTTATGGTCCACGCTACTGTAGACAATTGCAAAACTAGTGGCATTTTGCCGCTGGTGATTATAGGTCAGTGACGCCATTGATTTGGCGTTACTACTGTGCAAAACTGATGGCTGAAAACTCATCCATAAACGCAAGACAGCGCAGAGGATGACAATGGCGCAAGGACAATGGTGAGGAGAAAAACGGAGAAGAGGTTAGAGAACCGTCGAGAGCCAAAGATTGTAGTCCAAGCAAGGTGCTTTGTGTGAGTGACGTGGAGCACTACCTGAAGGGTCGAAAGCATTGTTGCGACATGGGTATCGATTTGGAGGTAGAAATGGGGGACGGTTTTTTGGAGAAGACGATGGGCGCGTGTATCACACGTGGCCTATCATCTGTTACCACTGCACGCGCCAGTCAACTGATCCTTTGACTATCTGGTGCATTCAATGCACGCACCAATCAGCCTTTTTAAAAAAAAATTTTAAATGTTTAGAAAACCTTAAATTGTCAATTTAATTAATTTAATGAAGATTAAACTAATTTCAACTCCTAATAAAATTGAAAATGTTTTACTAATTTTTGAAAATTATTTTCAAAGGAATTTTATTAGAAAAATTTTAGAATTTAATTTAATTTTTCAAGAGTTGAATTATTAAATTAAAATTTTATCAAATCAATAATTAGAATCAAGCAAAAGTTTTAAATAATTTCTTTCATAATTGGATTACATTTGAAATTATAAATATAATGAAATTATATTATTTTGATGAGATCGAAATTTTAAAATTTCAAATCTCTCAATAAAATATTAAGTACATGTTATGAACGTGATAGTTGTCTTCTATTATTTGAGAATAAAATCATAATTCTATTTATTGTTTGACTTGTTGAGTAAATTCAACGTCACTTTAACCCGGATATGTTTTATCTTAAATTAATGGGTTCTACTTAACTAAAATTGTATGATTTGGATGAGTAAACTCATGATCATAAAAATTTAGAGGCAGAGTTAAGAATGATATATTTGATATATTTTTGGCAAAAATTGTCACCTAATAGTTTTAGGAGTCACATGAGATGTGATTGAATTTTTTTTACCTAATTTAATTTTAGTTAATTTATTGAGCAAATTCAAAATCAATTAATTTTAAATAGGATCCTAACCCATTAAGAAATTATTTGATAATTGTTTAATATAATAGTGAGGGCTATTATTTTGTAGAAAATAGTGGGGGTAATTAAATATTTTAAAGCCCTTATTTTATTTTATTTTTTGATATAAACTAATATATGCTTCTTTTATGTTTTTTTATTATTGAATTTGAAGATGAGTACCAACCTGACATTGAGGAGCATCATAGATGCTAACAAGCTGACTGGAGCCAGTTTTTTAGACTAGCTATGAAACTTAAGAATAGTTCTTAGACAAGAGAAGAAGTTATACGTCTTGATACTCCTGCTCCATCAAAACCTTGTTCGGATGCAACTGATGAAGATTGAGAGAAATATCAGTGTTATGTTGATCACATTGAACAAGCTACATGTGTGATGTTAGCTTACATTTCTCCTTAACTTTAGAGACAACACGAGAATATAGATTCACCTATTATGATACTACATCTTAAGGACTTATTTGGTGCACAAAGTAGGGTGGAGAGGTATCAAATCTCCAAGGCACTATTTCAATGTAAGATGATACAGAGAGCTTCAGTCAACGCTTATGTGTTGAAGATGATTGGGTATATTGAAAAATTGGCCCAATTAGGTTTGGTCATGGACCACGAGTTAAGCGTTGATTTGGTGTTGCAGTCTTTGAGTTCGAGTTTTTCACAGTTCGTCATAAACTTCAACATGAATAAGAAGGATATGATACTACCTGAACTGTTAAACATGTTTAAGACTGCGGAAAGGTCCCTTAAGAAGGAACCCAGTTTTGTACTTGTTAGTTCTTCTAAAAGCAAGAAAAAGAACTTTAAGAATAATAATAACAAGAAACAGAAGGTTTATACTAACGTAGTAAAAGCCCTAATGTAGTAAAAGCCAAAGGAGGTGTCAAGAAGAAGAGTAATAATAAGGCCACATGTTTTCATTGCGGAGTCAACAGACATTAGAAGATGAATTGCCCATCTTATCTTATTAGCTTGAAAGATAAAAGGGTTAAGGAAGCTGTCTCTTCAGGTATGTTTATGATTGAGATCAATCTTTCTACTTCTGTTCCACATTCTTGGGTATTAGATACTGATTGTGGTTCTCACTTATGTAATAACATGCAAATGTTAACAAGGAGTAGCTCATTGAAGAAAGGCAAAGTGAACTTGTGAGTTGGCAATGGAGCAAGACTTGCTGCATTAGTTGTGGGAACTTGTAATTTAACTCTCTTAAAAAAAAGAAAAAATCTATCTATCTTCAAAAAACTTGTAGTTTAACTTTTTCTGGCTTTATATTAGAACTTGATAATTGTTATTATGTTCGTGTCATTACAAGAAACATAATTTCCATTTCTTATTTATATTTGAATGTATTTGTCTTTATAATTAAGGATATGATTATTCTTTTATAAAGAAAATGTTTATTATGAATCTGGATTGCTTACAAATGGTTTTGTATGAGGTAAACCTAGTAAGGCTAATTCTTAACATAAATAGTAAGAAAATAAAATTAAGTAGCCAAACTCCATCTTATTTATGACATTATAGGTTAGGTAATATCAATAAAACTATAATCACAAAACTATATAAAGAAGGATATTTGGATCCTTTTGATTATGAATCATATGAAATTTGTGAATCTTGTTTATTGGAAAAGATGACCAAACAACCTTTTAAGTTAAAGGGACAACGTGCTAGTGAGTTACTAGAATTAATACATTCAGATGTATATGGACCTATGTCCACAAATGCTAGAGGTGGACACTCATATTTTATTACATTCACAAATGACCATTCTAGATATGATTATGTGTACTTGATGAAACAAAAGTCTGAATCATTTTAAAAGTTCACAGAATTTAGACTAGAGGTAAATAAACAAGTTGACAAAAGTATTAAGACACTTAGATCAAATCGAGGTGGTAAATATTTAGACCACGAGTTTCTTGGTTATTTAAAAGAGAATGAGATTCTCTCACAATGGTCTCCTCCTGCAGTTCCACAACATAATGGAGTTTTTTATAGGATAAATCATACACTATTAGATATGGTACATTCCATGATGAGTCATGCAGTCCTTCCTATATTTTTTTGGGGATACGCAATTGAAATCAGAATATATCTTCTAAATAGAATGCCATCTAAATTAGTTGATAAGACACTATACGAGATATGGGCTAGTAGAAGACCTGGATTATCACACTTAAAGATTTGGGGATGTAGAACTTATATGAAGCGTGCTACTTCCGATAAACTTCGAGCTCAATCAGATAAATACAAATTGATGGGGTATCTAAAAGAGAGTTTCGATTATCAATTATATCATCTTATTGAGCAAAAGGTGCCTGTCTCAAGACATGCTACATTTTTAGAAAGAGAATTTATTATCAAAGAAAGTAGAGAGAAGTTTATGAACCACAAATTCACATCGACATGGAAAAAGAACCTCAAGTTGATACATATGATCTACAATCGAGAGTTCAAGAGACACATAATCCACAACAAACTAGTAGGATACATTTTCTTCCCACTAGATTAGATCTGCATATTGAGCATGAAAAGGATAATATATCACTCATAGATGATGAATATATTGCTTTTAAAGAAGCAATGCCAGACATCGATTCTTTAAAATGGCAAGAAGTCATGAAAATTGAAATGAAATTCATATACACTAATCAAGTATGGACTTTGGTGAATGCATCTGAGAGTATAGTACCTATTGGGTGCAGATGAATTTTTAAAAGAAAAACTGACATAAATGAAAATGTATATACGTACAAAGCAAAATTGGTGACGAAAGCTTACAAAATCAAGGAGTTGATTGAGCTCAACCCTATTATCATCTCTAATATTATGTTACAGTAACTGTTATTATTTTTTGGTTTTTAGTGATATGGAACTGAAGTGAAGGATAACGTAAAATATGGATAAAGTCCTACTAATTTCAAAAGGAAAGGTGACAATCCTTACAAGGTCATTGTTTTATAATAAAGCAATTTTAATTACTCAATGAATTTTATATAATTTTAAAATTTTAAAAATGTGCTTCTTATAATTTTCTTTAAAAATAACGATGAAATATCACATACAAACTAATATTATTGACATGAAAACCTAACATAGTTTTTAAACTCAATAAGAATTAAATAAACATGATTTACGTTAATAATTTATTTTAATCACCTAAGTTATCATTTTGAATAAGGTTTAATTAATTTATATTGAATATAAGAGTTGAATTAGATTGTTACGACATCAACATTTGATTCATATATATGCAATTTTCATTTTACATGAATTTTGTTATTGTATTTAACGAAAATTTGAAAGAAACAAATGAAAATAAAAATCTAAAATTAATTATTTAACGTGAATTAAATTATAGAGGAAAGTGTAATCTTTACCATAAAATTTAATAATCTTTTATGAGACAATACTTAATGGTGCTTCTTGATAAATTATTTTATTGATAATTTTATCATGAGAATAATTAAGTAAGCGGAGAAAAAATAGTAGTTTGAACTTCCATGTAGACTATTATCACTAATGCCCTAAAAGTAGCATTTAAGTAATATTTCATGCAACCAAAAATATTAATGTAGGAAATATATTTAAATTAATTAACAAATTGTCATACTGGTCAAAAGGCTGGCACAGCTTTAACCTTTTAAAGATGATTATGATAAGAAGTTACTTTAGTTTTTAAATATTAAGTTGAAAAAATATTTTAATGAATATTAAATAAATTATTAAAATTAAGTCAGTATCTATTAAATTTAAATTATTTATTCATAATACCACAAAGATTAAGCTTAATTATTAAAAAACTAAAATTCAAACCAAATTAACTCTCAATTAATTAAAACTTAACTCGAATGTTTTTTTTTAAAATTAAAATATGATGCAATATCATTAATAACAACAAAAATTTAACTAGATCTGCTCCACAACCGCGACTTGAAAGACGATCGTCGTATTTTGGCACAGTGATATATATATAGTAAAATGACTTCCCGCCACTTACTTTCTTTCTTATAGTGTCATATACTTACTCTGCTGCAGTGCCTGCCTTTTTCATATCTCTTTGGAAGAAATCGAAGATGCTGTGGGTGGACAAGTACAGACCAAAAACTCTAGACCAGGTCATCGTCCATCAAGACATTGCCCTAAATCTCAAGAAACTGGTCTCTTTTTTTCTCCTCTCCTCTCCTCTCTGTCTCTCTCTCTTTATTCACTTAAAAAATGCTCCCCTTTAATTTTCGTTGTCTTGCTGTTGCTGTTTTAAGGTTGCTGAACAAGACTGTCCTCATTTGCTCTTCTATGGCCCCTCTGGTTCCGGCAAGAAAACCCTAATCATGGCCCTTCTCCGTCAAATTTTCGGTCCCAGTGCCGCAAAGGTCTTTTTAATTTTTCTTTCACGCTTTATGCTAACCTCTTTATATGTTATGGTTGCTCTCTCTCTCTCTCTCTCTCTTCTCTTTTTCTTTTTTTTTTTAATCCCTATTTTCTCCGGGATAACGATGTAAAATACTGATTTTTGGACTCTTACCGCGTAATTGCAGGGGAAGGTGGAGAATAGGGCATGGAAAATTGATGTGAGTTCCACCTCTTTTTTTCTATTTCTATTATTGGTTTCATGGGTTTGATACTTTGATTGATCTATCTGAAGTACTCAAATTTCATCTGTTGCAATGCGTTTACTTCATTCCGTATTGAGTTTTCTTGTCCAATTGCCATTTGTTCTTTTATGAGAACAAATTTGCATGTTAGGCGATTCGATTCCCCATTGGAACGTGTAGAGATTTATGATACAGTTCCTGCAATTATACCGATATGACTTGATGATAGTATGGAACAATTTTAACTTTTGACTGAATTTCTAATCTTATTGTTCATTGTTGGTTTTGTTACTTACGCCCATTTTTGTGATTTCTTCTCAGGTTGGAACTAGGAGTATTGATCTAGAACTTACCACAGTGTCGAGTACAAACCATGTCGAGCTGTGTCCTAGTGATGTTGGCTTCCAGGACAGGTATATTGTTCAGGAGATAATTAAAGAGATGGCTAAGAATAGACCTATTGACACAAAAGGGAAAAGGGGGTACAAAGGTAATCTTCGGTCTAGACTTCCAAGCTTCTTCCCTTAATAATGACGCCTATAAGGATATTCAAGGTCTTGGCTGACGTTAGGAAGCTAGAGGTTATTGCATTAGTCGAGAATATGATTTCTTTTATCTTCCAGATTTTGTACAGTTCTCGGTTATATCAAATATGATGGCACTTGTTCTGGATTTATATGATACCAAAATTCCCCTAATTCTTATCAATCTATAATCTGCATTGATAAAGCATACTATCAATGAAGATTTGTTATAGACGCAGACTCCTTTTATTCTAATCATTGATTCGAATGGAATTTTGATTAAGTACAAAATTAAGTTTCCATAGTTGGTGGGTAGCATGATTGGAAATGCTTCCATGATTTACTTATTTGGTATAATTGAAGCTGTAGTGCTAATGTACTACAACATCCCTTTAAAGTTTCTTTCTTGTTCATATAATTATCTCATCGTTCATGTTACCAATTGGGTAGGCTATGTTGATACCATGTTAAGCACAGTGCTTGCCAGCAGTAAAATTAACCCTTCTAAAAGCTAAGGCTTAACATTTATGCCTAGTTTTAAGTCGATAAATATAATTGGATAACTGTTAACTCAAGCATTCCTTTGAGGTTGAGAAGCCATGTTTTTAGCTTTATTTATGGTATCTTGTTGCAGTGCTGGTGCTCTATGAGGTTGACAAGCTTTCAAGAGAGGCACAACATTCACTTCGTAGAACAATGGAGAAATACAGTTCTTACTGTAGGCTAATTCTGTGCTGTAACAGTTCTTCAAAAGTTACAGAAGCAATTCGATCTCGCTGCTTGAATGTCAGAATTAATTCACCTACTGATGAGCAGGTTATAAAAGTTCTGTAGCACTGACTGGTTATTGCAAAATGATACTTGTTCTACACTGATCATATTCACTTGTGCATGTTCTCTTTTTAGTTAAAATTTTCTTTTTCTTTTCCCTTGTATTTACTTGTGGTTAAATCATCCACATATGTCTCTACTTTAATGCTTTATGTTTTACACATGATTTTAAATCCCTACTTTACTATGGTATACCTTGCATATCAATTTGTATTCTTATCTGTCAGATTGTTAAAGTATTGGAGTTTATTGGGAAGAAGGAAGGTCTCCAAGTTCCTTCTGGATTTGCTGCTCGTATAGCAGATAAATCACAGCGGAGTTTGAGGAGAGCAATATTGCTATTTGAAACTTGCCGAGTCCAACAGTTAAGATCAAATCAATGTGTAGCTTATGTCTGTTGCTTGGAGAATATAGTTTCATAATGCTTATCTTATAACTTATCCTGTACTCTGTCACCATGGCTGTAGGTACCCTTTTACTGTTAATCAAGCCATACCCCCCATGGATTGGGAGGAGTATATTTCTGAAATTGCATCTGATGTAATGAGGGAGCAGAGCCCTAAAAGGTGTGCATTTTTCATGTATCTTTATTGCATTTAGAAGCTTCTTAATTTGCACCCATCTAAAAGGACCAAGTCATTATTCCAATTTTCCATTCAATTGAGTTTTCTATTTCAGGCTGTTTCAAGTTCGTGGAAAATTGTATGAGTTGTTAACTAATTGCATTCCTCCTGAGATTATTTTGAAAGTAAGGACGTCACTTTTGTGTCATCTTCTCCAATTTTCACATGTTCCTTTTTCTTAACTTGAAGTCTGAAATTTGCTTGTTTTAGAGGCTGCTGTATGAATTGTTGAGGAAATTGGACGAGGAGTTAAAGCATGAAATTTGCCATTGGGCTGCTTATTATGTAAGTATACTCATGTATTCAACTCTTTCCGTTTGCATTTGAAGTTGTTTGGTCAAGTGATTTGAAATTAATGTTTACCTACATGCAACCCTATCAGTCTGCAGTATTGAGGCTTGCACGTAATGAAATGCTTTTGTTGTAAGATTACTAGCTACTTCACCATTAATTTCATGGGATGATGTCTCCTTTGGAAACTTAGTTGTCATATGAAGCGTGAAATTTTATGTTTGTGTAATAAACAACTTAAAACAATTCTTTTGAGTTTTTGGAAACTATGTGAGTTCAGTTTATTTTAGCTTTAGCAACATAACAGCATACGATGGTTTACTTTTCCTATTTTTTTCCTGTGACTGTAATCATCCTCAGGAACATAGGATGCATATGGGACAGAAAGCCATATTTCACCTTGAAGGTATGTAAATTTTTCTCAGACTGTTGTAATTGAATTGATTGCTGCAAGTGTGACCCCAACATCAGGCTTTGGTTCCTTAACAATCAGTTAAATTATTGTTCGAAGTCAGGAAGAACCAACCAAGTCTTTCTTTGTTCTTTTCTAAAAAGTATAAATACTCTCCTCTGTATGTTTAGTGCTTTTAAGGGATATTTGTGCTTTTTGTATATGGTTGTCTGATCTTCACTGTACTATTCTGAAATCACTTTCCATGCAAGATATTTCGATTTGGTATAGTATAGAGTTTTTTGTTTGTATCAATTTCATGAGCCTGTGGTACAATTTGTTCTACCACTTATCTATTGGTCGCTCAACTTTAGGTCTCTAAACATTAGACTCAGTTCTTTTACTTAAATTAGTAAAGTAATCAGTCATCTCAAGCTATTGTATTTTGCTCTCCCGTCTTTAAATATTAACAGATCGAAAATGGTAGGGGTTTAAAAGCTGTCTTAGTTGACCAAGTAGTTGATTAGATCCTACTGTTTGTTCAAACTGAGTTGTCTGCTGTCCTTGAATTTATCCATGGACCACTGGCCAATATCAAGCTGGTTAATTTCTCTCCACCAATTTTAGCATTCTCCTTTCTCAACATAATTTTAAGGTATCTGAATTGATGGTAATTTAATTTTCTCAAATGTAGGTGTATGAGTTTCAAGGTCTTGAGTTTGTTTATTTTTAATTCGAGATCAGGTTGTATGCATGAATTTAACCATACTTTTCTTTGACTGAACTTGACATTGTATGTATAAATTTGCAGCTTTTGTGGCCAAGTTCATGAGCATATACAAGGCTTTCCTCATTGCAACATTTGGCTGAAGAGCAAGTATCGCGGCATTCGATTATGCTATGGTTCTAGTAGTCTGCCCCTTTGTTCTTTCTTCTTCTTCTTCTTCTACTTCTTCTTCTTCTCTTTTTAAGTTTTAATTTAGTTTTGGAAGTGACAAGACATAAATTTTGTGACCATGTTGTTCCTTCTGTAACCAAAATTTCTCCATACATCGCCTAAGTAATGTTTTGGGTTCACGCCTGTTCTGGGTATGTGATTGCTTGTCAACTTTTGACCCAATGTTTCTTTTTTCCAGTTCCATATTACAACTTATTCTCAGCTTCCCAAAAAGGTTCTATGCATCAATCATCACCTGTAATTGGAGCAGGGGCTTCACTTTTCAGTAATCTCCCACAATGGTAAAGATGTTCAGGATTTCGTCCCAATTGGATCAAAATTGCGGATGTGACAATTATATTGAATATCCCGAGTGTAGGTCAATTGTTATTTTCAAGTCAGATATAAAATATTAAAATGTCATTTCCTTACCAATTATTATGACTTGGTTAAAAAGAAAAGTGACAGGAACTCCATATCAATCAACATTTCTCCAAAGAAAAATCAAGGGATTATTGACGTTGAATTATGATAAAATTTAAAATAAGATAGGGTCTAATTATTTAGTTTAAAATTCCAGTTACAGAGTTGAGTTTCTAATATAAAAACATCTTCCCATGTTCTTTAATATGACAAAAGCAAAAAAAGGGACGAGGAAGATGATATCTTAATGAAAGGTGTTATATGATCTTTGTACTGATCGGCTCGAGCTAATTCAGTATGGTTGATCATCCTTCTTTAAATCTGTTAATTTAAAATCTACGTAAGAGGCTTAATTATTTAAAAAATGGTAAGTTATCTACGTGAGAAAATAGAGTCCCGTCTAAAGATTAATTAAGCTATTTTATTAATAATAGTTAAAGTTTTATTACACTTTTTAAAATATTATTATAAAAGAGAGACACTTTAAAATAAGTTCTAATATATATTATTATTAAACTATATTAGATGCGCCGTTTGCCTGTGAGTATCTTGTGTGGAGCGTCTTTTGCCTATGAGTAGGTTTTGCAAGTCTGCAGATTTTGACCAACTGAACATGTCTACCACAATGTGGTGCCGTTTGTGGGAACTCTTTTTAAATCTTTGATATTCCCATTTGACAACTTTTCAAACTAGTTGATCTGTTACTGTCTTAAGAAAGAATAATGAACATTCATATAATCAATCTGTCTGCCAATATTACCAGAACAATCAACACTCCAAAAGCCCCTCAAACTGATGAACATTTTGAGGACCAAATTGCTAAAATTCTTATGTCGTGGGATCAAGCCAGACAGTTACTAAAAGAGAGGCAACATACTCACACCCTATAACCATTGTCGAAAGGTGCCTCATCCACATGCTTCTAATAAATGCCGTTAGCGCAAAGCAAACGAGGGCAAGTATGATAACTAATAATTAAGAGGGTGCTTGATTCACTTAAGAGAATGGTAATATGAATTATAATGAATATAGTAAGATTCATTCTTTACCATATCGGGGACTCTCTTAAAAGAGGATATAAAAATATTGTTCCTCCAATCATAATATATTATCAAACATCTTTTTTCATTTCTTACTTATTCTTTTTTTTTTCTCGTACTAACTAACCAAGCTCCTCCTAATTGATACTACTAACTAACCAAGCTCCTCCTAATTGATACTACGGAGCCATCATCAATCAGGTTTAATATGTCTAAAGTTTTGAGAATTTTTATGTCTAGAATTTCATGAGTTTGAAATTTTAAGACTCTTTAAATTTGTCGTTTTACGAGTATGAAGTTTTGAGACTCTTTGAGTCTACCATTTTTTTAGTTTGAAGTTTTGATAAACTTTAAGTCTATAGTCTATGGATGAACATATATCGACCAACCTGAAATCATAATGTATTTAATGTAAACATATAATCTCAAGAATATTAAGGTTTGAGGTATTGAAAATTTCAAGTCCTAGAGATTTTTTAATTGTCCAATCTCTCAAGTATTTATATGCTAAGATTGACGAAATCTTTTTCTCTATATCAGTCGTTTAATTTGGAACTAGTTTTCCTTTAGCTTCTAACTATTAATAATATTGGTTCTTCTAAAGACAAATTTATTTGTTTCTATGTTATGTTGTTTGGATATTTTCCTGTTGAATATTTTTACCGATTATTAGCATGTTGAATTCTTCACATATGATTCTTGCCTCCTTTCAACGATGAAGTCCAATTGTGCATGCAAAATCATTTTCATTAATGTCAGGCCTATGATTATCAATGTGAGTAGCAGGAATTCTTAGCTCTATTGGGATTAGGGCTTTCATGGCATATGCCAAACTAAATTGGGTCTCCCTTGTTGTATCCTTAGGGTAGTCCAATAACTCTAAAGAATACTTGTAACTTATCTACCTATATGCCCTAAGCTTGATCATCTTTGATTTCAAACCCTATAGAATGGTCCCATTAGTAACTTCTACAAAACAATTAGTTTATAAGTGTGCAACAAATGTAAGGTTTGTTTTATGCCCTGTGATTCATAAAACCTTTTTAGGCATGAATAGATGAAATGAGGCCATTGTCAGTGATTATGGATAGAGGGATCCCATATATGCATATAAAGTGGCCTATTAAAATTAGCTCATCTATCTTCCTTGATATGTTTAGGTAAGGTTCTACCTCTGCCTATCATGTGAAGTAATCAACTGCAACAAGAATGAACACATGTTATTTGATTGCTAGAGGAAATAAACTTAAAACATCTATATTCCATTGTGTAGATAGTATTGGAGATGAAATAGGATAATACTTTAAATAGATTGGTGGTGAAAATATAAGTTTCTCTAGCATCTATCTCATTTTTTTAATTATCCATTTCATCTCATCTAAATCGTGGCCATAGTATCTTATAGGACAAAGTTAAGTAACATTGGTAAAATACACTTAAACCTTATAAAATTCCTTTAAGATTTCTTCTATTTAAAGATGCTTGATGCGTTCCAGGTAGGGCTAAATGCAGGACAATTTTTAAAGTTACATTTTAATAATGGAGAATTTTGTCAATATATAAATGACTTTTCTTGCCTCCATCTTGTTTGAAGGCAATTCCTCTATTTCTATGTAGTTTTTGATTGAGGTTCTCTAGTTTGCAACTAATTGATATATCTGTTTTTAAAATTTTTCCTTATATACGCGTTTGAATTTGACTTCTGAAATTGCATCCTTAAGTTTTATTTCTTTCTTTCCGTAATTTGATAATTGATATGTTAATGATTTGTAGTTTTACTATAAGCATACGATATAGTTAGCACTAACGAATACGAGTTGATCCCATAACGATTATTGGTTAACTACCCACTAACCACAAACTTAACATGTTAGATAAATCTTTATTGATGGATAAATAATCAATAATCAATAATGGACTAAAGTATGAATTAACTAGATTTAGGTCAAGTTCCTTTAAGACTTTACTATATTCAAGTTTTTCTTTATTAATGAATTGTTCTAACTTTTTATACCAGTAATAGTTCCTAATTTATATTATATTCTCTCTCTGAACATGTAATCTATATTGAAAGGCCAATAAACCAAAGTCACTTTTGAATCTAGACAACCTAAGAATGCCTTAAATCATTCTATGAACTCTCTTGATAGGTTTTATCCTAACTTAAAAAGATCTTGCGGCTTTCTCTCCAATAGCTTATGTTCAAGCCTCTTTGTTCAAAATGTGAACTCTCTTACTATGTTTTACCCTAACCTAGGAAGATCTCACATCTTTCTCTCGAATAGTATGATTCATATGTTAAAACTTCCATTTTTGCTCCTTCAATTGAATCAATATAAAAACATGAATAAACCATAAGAAAAACTAGAATTTCATTAATCAAATAATGAATAAAAGTATATCACATCTTAAGTTCTACCTACCTAAATCTATATCCTTAGTTTATATTATCACACAAAAATTCATATAAAAGCAATAAAGAAAATAAGATGAAGAAAGCATAATCTTGAATTTTGAAATCTCTAAAGAATTGATTAAGTCCTCCTTTATCTTTAAAGAATCTTGGATCATTGATTAAAATTGATGCAAAGTAGCTCCAAGACAACCTTGAATTATTCCCTGGATAAAAGAACTTTATTTTCTGCCTCCACCTTTGTAAAAAAAATAAAACCCTAATTTTTAATGAGCTATATAACCTCATACATGGGTTTGTATAATTGGCCATATACTTGATATAATTATCTAAAAATTAGTATTGCCAATACAAGCATATACATGAGACCATGTATGACATTATATGTTTCATATGGGAGGTAACATAAGGCATATAGGGTGTGTTAAAGAAGCAAAAGGAACCAATTTTATATATGACCCTCAATATGGGATCATGCACCACATCGTATTATGCGATTCCTCTTCCATTCTTCCAAAATTGCTTCATCTCAATGTAATTCTTCTCCATCTTTGCTTCTTTTCCTTGTATGGACAAACATATAATTTGAAATGATAAAAATTATTAAATTATGTACCAAATCCTTCAAATTCATTCAAAACACAAGCATATGCTATGAAAATAATGTTAAAAATATTATAATATAGCATACTTAAAACTCCCCCATACTTAATCAATTACTTATCCTCATGCAAGTCAATCCATCATTCAATCTCAAATAGAAAATAACTTTGAAAAAAATGCTTGGCCAATAAAACATATTAATGAAAACTTTTCATTATTCATTCAATAATACAGGATCATCAAAATATTATGCAACCAACTACTTGCATCAATTCACAAGTTAGTCGAATTCATTTTATGACTCTTCAAAATTTAACCCAAATTACAAAATTTAATCACATACATAAAATAAACATACATAAGATACATGCTTGAACTTTCAAACACATTCAAAATCTTTTTAATAATAAAACATAAACATAAACAAAAGCATTAGAACCTTATTTAAAAAGTTGCCTAGTCTTTTTACAAGAGAGTAAACATCTTATTATGAATACCTCTTGTTACTCAATTGGGTCACTATCTCAAAATAGTACTGGCATTACTTTTTAACTTTGACCTTTTTATTGATAAAAAGCCAACAAAGTGAAATTTATTATGCTCATTTATTTACACACTACTAATTTTTCTTTTTCTTTTTTTTTCAAATAATAAAAGTGCTCAAAATAAGTCACAATTACTTATGCATGTACATCTTACATAAAGGAAATCATATTGTTCATTATATATTCATTCTCTAAGTTTATAAGGATAATCAAACTCACTTATTCATCAACACTTATAACTAGTCATAAAACAATCCAATTCACTAAAACAAACAAATTCATAATTAATTATTCCAATAGCATGCTTTTAAATAAAAATTAAGAATTACTTTTAAAGAGAAAATATGACAAAATTAATAAGCTTGAGTGCATATCTTAGAGATCGATAATCTTTTCCCACACTTAAATTAAACATTATCCTTAACTTTTCCAGTCATAAAAGACAATACTAAACATGACAAAGGGGTAAAGTTTAAAAAGGATTTGAACTTCCATGATTTTTATGTCATTTGGTGAAGTCAAAGTGTGTCCACTATATAAATGTACCAATGAAGTTCTAAATGGACTACAAAAAGAACTTAAAACAAAAAGGTGAGTCATAGTAAAATCAAAATATTAAAAATATGTTAGTTTTGATAAGAAATATTTCATATAAAGTATAAAAAAAAAATAAAAATACAAAATAAAAAATTTATAAAAAGTGACTTATGAAGGTGATGATGACATCATAGGTGGCATAAAAGGCACCATCACTCACTAATCATCCAAGTCCTCAAATGTATCATCTTTATCAAGCTCCTGATGGAGGACTCGATCGCCACTATCCTCATGCCATCCTCAGGAACCATAGTCTCCTCTCCAGTTGGTGCAATAGTCTCATTCCTTCAACATCTATATCCTCAATACGCTCATCATCAGTTAGGGTCTCTGGCTCTTTAATCTTTATGCTCCCTATGCTCATTGAAGTCAGCTTTACCTTTAACCGCTAGGGCTTGCTCCTTCTCCACCCTTGCAGTTGTCTCTTGTGGCTGCATCAGCAGAGGTCGAATCTCCACTTTTAGGTATTGCACTATCTGCACCATCTTGTCACCTAGATAATGCATATACTCCTTAATATATGCCAAGGTAGCTGGTTATAATGTTAGTGTTGATAGTAGTCGTGGTAGTGGAGTAGAGTCTCCATCAAGCTTTGTGATTCGATTCTCCTAGGTAGTTGCCTCTTTATCTACTCTTGGTAGTTTACTAATGAGTGCAAAATATCATTATCAACTATCTATTCACATTGCCCTAAGAATATCCATGATGATGGGTGTAGGAGTCATTACAATTATAAGCTTTAAATCCTCTATGTGTACTCCAAACTTATGCACCAAGTGTGAGATCACCAATCCTCCTTCGATGATCCTAAAATTAGCCTTGTTAAAGTAGTCCTGGACCATTTGAACGAACAACATGTCGAAGTGGGTCCTCTGTCTCTGGCATATACAATACAAAAGGAATAGGTATCTGATAATAACATTTATGCTCTCCCTTTCTCACACATAAGGAATAGATCAGGAGCTTGTGTATGTATCATATCTAAGGGAATTAATCTAAACTCAAACGCCTTGAATTTGATAGGGTGGTAGAGTTGGATGGTCATTATAGAATGTCAGTAGCTCCTCACATTCATGTTCAGGAAGTCTTAGTCAAAATGGATCCTACTAGGTGCCAATGACCTCGCATACTCCTGGTGTAAAACATGACATAAACTATGATTTGGTTATAGCTTATAGTGTAAATCCATGCCTCTCAGTTTGAACTAAAGTGCTAACATGGCTACTATGAGGTCTTTATGTAGTCAACCTCTAGGGTACATATGAAATCCAACATCAACTCCCTATAAACCAGGTCACGATAGTCGAAGACATGTGACCATCTGTCTAACAAGATAATCTTGTGTACCTTATCATCAATATTGATCTATTTGAGAACGTCCTAGTTGATGAAGTAGGGCACCTCAAACTATCATATGCAAAAGGAATAGAACCTATTCCACTGTGTCTCAATAGCAAAATCGTGTAGCTGGTGATTTGATTGTTATTGCATCTTTATAGGAATTTGGGACCCTTCTAAAGGAAGTGGTGGTGTTGGGGTGTATATGCTCACCTCTACTACCTCCTTGGTGCATATGTCCCTTAGCGCGATGAAGACGTGGTAGTATACACTTTGACCCTTTTGCTTGATGGCTGATGTATAGGCCTTTTGGGTGGTTTAGGCAATCCCCAAATCCTTATCATGGTGTGGTACCTAAAGAAAAAAAAACAGGTAAGATCACAAAAAAAAATGTCACACTAATGTAAAAGTATGAAGTAGTGTAAAACTATGTCAAACATATGAATAAGCTACAAAATGCAATGTAACTAGTCTATGATACTCCCATATTGTGTTTATGTTATATATGTAAATTATAACCATTTCACATCTCCTATGGTGCTAAAATATCACTCTTTATAATATTTAATTCACTATAAAGCCTAAAACAACCAATCCCTAAAATTAACATAATATAATATCCTATATGAGTCATATTAAAAATTCACAACCATATGAAGCATTTATAAGTCCCAATTCACCTAGGTCATTTTCTAACACCCTAATAGTAATTCATAAGGTATACCTAATGATCAAATACGCACAAGAAACAATTCACAACATTATCCTAAGATGCATATAAATAATGGAAATAGGAGGTTTATATAAAAGTACCTTAATGAAGCTAAAAATATGGTGAAGGAAAATCTAAACATAATTACTAAATATTATTAATTTGATGATATACGTCCTTAGGAATGCTAGGGTTGGTTTATCTCACTAAAAACCAAAAGGGAAGTTGAAAATTGTGATGATTTTAAGAAAAAACTCGATTTAGAATAAGGATACACAGAGGGTGTATATCTCTTTATAAGGAACTACATGATAGTTACATGGTACTTAATCAGTACCATGTATAGATATATATAAATACCTGTAAATAACACGAGGGTGTGTATGTTAAATTAATGTGCTTTAAAATTGGGTAAAGATATACGAGGAACTACATGAGATCATATAGGTGTTGTGTATAATTTTTGTAAATTATATTTCTAAGGATGCCTATACATAGGCTCAAATATGGGGGTTTGTTTACAAATTACAATACGGGTATGGAATGTCCATTTTAAATAGGTTACATATTCTATAACTTTAAATCTTCTTTTGTAGGTGAACATGAGTCTGTCTTTGAAGAAACACGGGGGTATGTATGTGTACTCGGCCTCCTACACAGTCCTGTATAAGTACCATGTGTAAAAGTGGTTTATTATATTTTTCTAAGTGCACCTACACTGAGATAAACATAATGGTGTGTTAAAGAATATGTAGGTCGTAAAACCTATACAAATCAAAATGCATTAACTTAGAAATATTAAATAATATTTTAACAATTCAACATCAAGAAAATGATATAAAACTAGGAAAACAAACATCTAACAACGTAAAATACCAAAAACATACAAAATTTAAAGACACTAAAGGTAAAGAGTGTTGCATTACCTCCCAACAAGTTTGTTTTTTAGGTAGTAATCTCGAACCTTTTTATCCTCACTTCAGCCTAGATCTATAATAAGTTATTTGCTTCCATTTATCTTCCCAAAAAAAGGTTTGTTAGCTAACAATTTGGCCACATGCTTCAATACAATAAGGACATATATCATCAAATTAATAATATCTAATAATTATGTTATTTACCTTTTTTATGACAAAATATCAGTACAGTAAGGAACAATAAAACCCTCCGAATCTTCAATTGAGTGTGGCGGTTTGGTCTTTGATAAGTAAAAACTTAAGATATTTGTTGAGAATTCCTCAATAACCATATTCTTTGGCTCTTCTTGTTCATTTTCCACCTTCTCCTCTTCTTTTATCTCTTGTTAAACATCAACTTCCTCCTTCTCTCAACCTATAGCTCTAGCTCCTACTCACTCCTTAAGATTATCTCATTCACATACTCTCTAGGATTTAGCTCAATGTATCAAGGTAAAAGCACATGGTTACTCCTCAGAAACAAGCTCAGCAAGTTGTTTATTAGAAAGTAATGATATCACGTGCTTTTAAGTTTCTTATATCTCGTTATAATAATGGATTTAATAAAAAACTCTTCGAGACATCGATCCTCCTCTTACTATTATTGTTATAGAAACTTGAGTGAAGCTTGATCATCAAACGCAATGTTGAAATAGTTACTCTACTCTTGATTATAAGTATCCATATAGGGGGTATATTGAAGCCACATTCCCATACAAATTGGATGCTCCCATGTATAGACTGGCGCTTGAAATTCATGATTATGATGGCCACCTCTATAAATATTGCAGTGTGTCATTGATACTAATTCAACTTTCAAATGCATTTTACTATGTAAGTTGTTCCAAGCTTCCATTATCTTCATGAGTGACATTACATGGTATTCTCCCAGAGAATATTTGTTGGCCCCTGAATTTTTTTTAATGTAATTAAGCATGTCCAAATTATTTTGAGGTGTTAGTACTTAAAGAAATGGAAATTAATTGATGGATTATGTTTAAATTAGAGTTGAATTAGTTGTTAGAAATTGAAAGGAATAAAATGGCTTGAGGGCGAATTAGGAAGTTCATTTATGTTTGTAAAGTCTAAGGCTTTGAAGGAAGGTTAATTTGGTCCATTTAAGTTTTATTTAAAGCAAAAAGAAGAGGAAGATAAGGAGGAATCGTTTATGTAAGGGGAAAGGAGTAAAAGTTGCAAGGAAAGGAAGGTTTTATTTAAACTACGTAGTTTTGGGAGTTAGGGCTTGGGTTTTTATAATTTAAGAGGTAACTTATCTAAGGCTTATAGAAGAAGACACGAAATTATCATAGAGGAAGGAGAAAAGAGGTGAATTTCGGCCAAGAAGAAGAAGAAGAAGAAGAAGAAGAAGAAGAAGAAGAAGAAGAAGAAGAAGAAGAAGAAGAGAAGGAGCTTAGGTTTCTATGCCTTAGAAAGGAAGATTGAAGAGTTTCTTTAAGAAGAAAAGGGAAGAGAAAGAGTTTTAGTTATCCTTTGAAACAAAAACCCAATTTTGTGGGTCTCTCTTTAAGGTAAGAAAAAAGTGAAATCTTTTGGTTTTATGGATGGATTTAGGTATAAATGGCTTAAGATATTTATGGGTAAGGTTATTTAGGTTCTTTCCATGCTTTAATGTCCTTAGAAATGACAAAGTTTGACATCTCATGTTGATATGGGATTCTTTTGTGTTGGATGTGTTTGATGAAGGTAAATTAAGGCAATTGGAGGAAGAAGAAAGGCCAATTGTTCAAGCTCCTAGCTAAAGGAATTAAGGTGGGTGATAATTTAATAGTTGAGTTAATAAGCTACTTAAGTTCTTTGAAGTAAATGTCATATAATGTTTTCCTATGTTTTCTCAATTTTTAAATGAATTGTTATTTGTGATAGTTTAAACTTATATGAAATGTTTTGAATGTAAAGACTTTGTGAAAATATGTGTGAAATGGTTTGACAAGAGAAAAAGATCCGAAAGGGATGATTTCAACGATTTTATGAAAGAGATTTTGCCATTTGAGGCTAATGATCATGAATTGTGTGAATTATGTGATATACATGTCTGTTTGGGTTTGTGGTGGTCCCTTATGTGTGATAGGTGCACCTGTCAAATTATAACCTTCTCCCGGCTGCCCGCTAGTGGCCATGGAGCTCCTCACGGACTCCCTCAATGTGTTCACGGCTACACATGACCGCTTTGCAGAAATGTGTAGTACGTCCTGTTTGGATCCACCCAAACCATCTTATATGTGATTATGTGATATGTTTGTTTATGTTGTTTTTGTATATTATGTTGTATGGTAAATGTTTTTGATAAATTGATTTATCACTTTCTCCATGCTTATGTGATCTTGATGTGTAATTGGTGGGAAGAAATGAGTTTTTCAAGAGGATTTGAAAAATTGAAAGTGTTCCGCACATTGTGATTTTTGGCTTTGAAGATGAATGATGAAATGAATTGTGAAAAGTTTTGATAAATTTTGAAAGATTTCTATCATATGAAATTTCTTTGAAAATAAAGGAATAAAGAACGTTTTTGCTTATTTCTTAATTATTAAGCTGTTACCCACTGAGCCGTCGAACTCACACCCCTTTCCCCCTCCACAGGTAACGAGCGGGAACACGAGTTACAGTATTGGGATTGATGCATCACTCCAATGTTTTTAATTTAGAAGTCATTTTTGGAAACAAAGAGTTAGGTTGTATTTTGGAGAATTGATCCACTTTGTATTTTTGACATTTGATCTTTTGGATTGTAATCGGGCTGAATGCCCTCTAAAGCATTGTAATAACTCAAATTATTCATGTAAATGCAAGAATGTTGGGTTTGAATGTAATTCATGTAATTTGCATATGTCTTATTCAAATGCATCATTGTATAGTTTGGAATTGGTAAATAGAGTAGGTTGAGGATTGCTTTATGGATTGAAAATGATTAGAGATATAAGTTTGCGTTTGCTGCCTTTTGATTAGTTGTGGGATTTTTGGATTTGGTTGATGATGTTGGGGATTGGAGATTGTGAATACTGAGTTTTATGCAGGTGATGGTAATTAGATTGAAGTTTGGCTAGTTGAAATTTCAAAAGAGGTGCTGTCAAATTTTTGTAAAATTTGACAGAAACTTCGCTTAGGTTTTAGACCATCTTAGTGTTTGAATTGAATTGAGGTTTCTTCTTGAAAAATGTAGCATACGTTTGGAGCTTTCTAATGGTATATGATGTGCCTTATTTGGAGTTAGGAGTAAAGACTTATGGGGGTTAAACCTATACCATTTACTGTTCATGTGGCTATTTCACTGTTTCATTGGACATTATAAGAGCAATACATTTGAGTGAGTTTTTACCTCCTTTAATGATGGAATTGAGTTTTGCATCCTTAATGAAATTTGTAGGTCATCTTGTTATCGTTCCATTGAGGTATAATATGTACTTTTTAGGATTTGGAGTAAGAAGTTATGACAATTGGAAGATAGCTGTTAAGGTCATTTTTTTAATGTTCATTTGCTTGTGAGCTTATGATGGCCTTAATGACTAAGGAATGAATTCATGGTTTTGATGAACTAATTAAGCCGGAAATAGTGAAGTTGGTGAGTGAACTTGAAATTTGAAGTGTTATGAAGTGTTTATGTGACAGCGCGTGTCGAGTGCACTGCAAAATTTACTTGACTCTGCACACTAAAATTTGTAGTTGTGGTAAGTCGGGATCGAATCCACAGGGAATGTTCGGTTAATTTTTGTACTGAAAATAATTGATGCAAGAAAAGTATATGGGCGGGTTTTTAGTTTTTGAACAATTTAGAAAATTAAAGTAAAATTAAACTATAGAAAACAAATTAAAATAAACAGTCAAAAATGAGAAATGTGTCGAGTATAAGTGAGGTCCGGTTCTAGAGTCAATCTCGGCCTAAACACAATCAAGCATATTTATTCATTTTAAAGTCTTTACAATTCTTTTCGGACTATTGATTTGAGACTAATAGAACGCTCTACAAATCTCGGTTTTCCCTTAGGTTGTATTTAATCAAGATACGATCATTGATTAAATCTAACTACCGAATAACCTAGGATACGATCTCTAGATTCAATTTGGCAATCGCATTATGAAAAGAAAAACAATTAATATAGGCAGTAACCTCACAGGCTCGGGTTATCTAACCTAAGTCATGTTGTTCTTAACGATTAACGATCGTTAAATGCTACTCACAAATATTAAAAGTAACGATTACGGATTACAATTAATATTTTAGCAATAGGTTCGAAATAAAATGATCAAAATATTATATTAAGATCATTAATCCCAAAACCATTCGAAACAATACCAACAACACAACAATCCGAAAATAAATCACAACTTTAAAATGACAAAAATAGCTTGACCGTGACTTGGCGTCGATATCCCCATTGAACCGGTGTCGAAAAACTAGCCTATCATCTTCATTTTTATGCTCCAAAAATGGGTCATACTTACAATATAAAATAGCAGTCCAAGTTACCTTCCTTTACCTCCAATACTCACGTTGAAACAAGTAAAATAATGGAGGAGGTTGGCTCTTGTTCTTCGTTTCTTCCTCTGCAATTTTTCTTCTCCACGTCGACACTGCCTCCTTGTTCCCGTGACTGTTCTCTGCTCTTTAGTGTGTCTGCGCCGCACTATTCTGCTCGTTGCTCTCCACCTTGTGCCGCCACGCCTCTATTCGTTCCTGTAGCTCATGACAAGACAATTAAAATTAGTTTGTTCAAAACCCTCTCCTGCGTTGATTGCTCCAACGTTTTAAGAGAAACGCCTCTAGAAAATCTTATCTTTTTGGCTTTAAAAATACATCAATAAATCCAATCTCATAGTCAACACAAATTGAACACAAATTGAGAATTTTATCATAAAAATAGGATTGAAATCACATGTGAATGTATAAGAAAATATAAGATACTTCAATCCTATCAAATACCCCCACACTTGGTCTTTGACTGTCCTCGGACAAACAGTCAAAATCAAAATCACAAATCAAAGATTTAACTCATTCTCCACATTTCTTAAGAATAGATAGTCACAAGTAAAGGTAAACGACTTTCATACCCTAAGCAAAAACTCAACATTCAAAGCTTTTATTCATGATTTATTAACATTCAATATCTTCAAAAACTGAGCAATCTAATGATAAACTCAGAAAATGTGTTTAACTAAAATATATCCATGGGTACACTCAATACCATGCATGATCATGACAATCCACAACTTTGCATATCATTTCATTTCTCCACCACTAATGTTCACATGCAAAATCATGAATCAAAGGACTTTTTAAGGTTGTAATGTTGGCAAGGGTGAGGTGAGATATATTTGGATCAAGTAGCATGAAAGTCATCAAAGCTAGTGAAACAACGCAACACTCATCAAAAACTGGGTACCATCAGCTATGGCAAATGCAATAATTACATTTCACAACCCTATTCAACTCTCATACACAAACCACATGAAGCATATGTCCATCCGAAGGAATCACTCATACAATTATCCCAATCAAACCACAAGAGTGAATCTTTCAAGCAAACCTCTACCTCATTCTCAACATGCTCAAATAACTCAACCATCACAACTCTAGGAAGATGCATGAATCATAAACAACTTTTAAACACATATGCAATTCTTCCTTGATAAAATTATTGTAAACAATTTTTTTTCTTTTCTTTTCTTTTCTTTTTTTTCATTATCTTTTCTTTTTTTTTCTTTTTTTTGTAAAAATTAAAATAAACTACATAAACATGGGAATATAACCATCCCTCACATATATACACCCCCATACTTAGAATTTTGTACATCCACAAACTCACCAATCACAAATGTTCCACTAGCTTTATGACTTGGGTAGGACATTTGGTTAAGTTTAAAAGCTAAAATGTGGTTTATACAAAAAGAAGGGATACAACTCAAAGGGGTTTATCAAGGGAAAAATCATTTCAATAGGGTTGGTCATTTGGCCAATGTAGCTTATGAAAAACAAAGAATGCCTAATCATATCCATGTTAATGCATGTGATAAAAATGTGGTCTAGAATAGAAATTCAACGCAAAATCAAGATATACATGTCATGAAGATCACACATTATCAAAAGGCAATGAGACTGATATAGATGTGTCAGTCAAATAAGGCTCAAAATCTCACCAGCTTTGTCTACCATTAGTCACTACTCTTCTAAAGATAAAGCGTATTAATAAACCACAAGAGCAAAAGTACATGCCAAATTTTGCTATGGATTTTACTAATCAATTCACACTCTAATTATGACTAAATAATCTTAAAAGCAATAGAAAACAAGAAAAATTTTGGATTTGCTCGTTTAATTTTGAAAATCGCATGAGGAGTCACGGAAGCTACGATTAAGCTAAAAAATGCATCAAAACTAATGTACCCCACCCCCTCACCTAAAATTTGCATTGTCCTCAATGTAAAATTAAATGCCAAAAATGGAGTAGCTAACAAAAATAACAAAAGCAAAAATGTAAAAGATAGAGATTAACTCCCCTTGGGTTGCCTCCCAAGCAGCGCCTTTGTTTAATGTCGTTGGCTCGACCTCCAATTGCGTACTTTAAGTGATACCCGTCACATCCTTTAGCATCAACACCTCCAAATCCTCCTTTTCGAAGCCCTCATAATATGGCTTTAAGCGATGATCATTCACTCGGAATGTCTTGTCAGTTTTGAGGCTCCGTATCTCTACTGCACCAAAAGGAAAGACATGAGTGATAACAAATGGACCAACCCAACGGGAACGCAACTTACTAGGAAAGAGCTTGAGTCTGGAATGATATAGTAACACTTTCTGGCCCACTGAGAAACTCTTCCTCGAAATCATCTTATCATGAAAAGCTTTCGTCTTATCCTTATATATCACTGCATTTTGATAGGACTCGTTCCTCATTTCTTCCAACTCCTGAAGCTGCAGCTTCCTATGCACTCCTGCATCATCCAAGTGCATGTTGCATCTTTTGATGGCCCAAAATGCCTTATGTTTTAATTCCACTGGAAGATGACATGGCTTCCCAAACACTAGCCAGTATGGCGACATGCCAATTGGGGTTTTGTAAGTTGTCCGGTAGGCCCACAATGCATCTTCCAGTCTTATGCTCCAATCCTTCTGTTGGGTTGCATGCTTTTCTCGAAATTAACTTGATTTCCGATTGGAGACTTGACTTGCCCGTTGGTTTGGGGATGGTAGCGGTAGAAACCTTATGCGTGATGTGATATTTTTAACATTGTTTCCATCACCACATTAAGTGAGTTCCTCTATCGCTAACAATGGCCTTTGATATCCGAACACGAAAGAATGTTAGCCTTAACAAAATCTGCAACAACCTTGGCATCGTTAGTCCTAGTAGCTTTTGCTTCCACCCATTTAGAAACATAATCAACCGCAAGCAATATATAAGTAAAGCCAAAAGATGGAGGGAAAGGTCCCATAAAATCAATGCCCCAAACGTCAAAATTTCACGAAAAGCAAAGGAGTTTGTGGCATTTGATCCTCTGACGGACGAGTTACGACCGTTGGCATCTATCACAAGATTTGCAGAAGATATATGCGTCTTTTAACAATGTTGGCCAGTAGAAGCCGCTTTCTAAAACTTTTTGAGCTGTCCGTTTTACTCCAAAATGTCCTCCGCATGCGTACGAATGGCAGAAGGCTAAAATTGATGACGATTCACTTTTTGGTACACACCTTCTGATGACTTGATCTGCACAATGCCTCCAAAGATAGGGGTCATCCCAAACATAGTACTTCGCTTCACTTCGTAGCTTATCCCTCTGAGCCTTAGACAAACCAACAGGTAATTCATTAGTTATTAAAAAATTGACAATGTCTGCATACCATGGTAGTGTTGCATCGGCAGAAAATAATTGCTCATCTGGAAAACTTTCTCGTAGAGGGACATCATCTTCTTCCTTTATCAATCGACTGAGATGATCCGCCACTACATTTTCTGCCCCCTTCTTATCTCTAATCTCCAAATCGAATTCCTGTAGGAGGAGAATCCATCTGATCAGCCTCGATTTTGCTTCTTTCTTTGTAAGCAAGTATCGTAAAGCTGCATGGTCAGAATAAACAATCACTTTAGCACCAAGCAAATACGATCAAAATTTTTCTAAAGCAAAAACCACAGATAACAATTCTTTTTCAGTAGTGGAATAATGCAATTGAGCTAGATTCAAAGTCTTTGAAGCGTAATAAATGGCATGTAAAGCTCTTCCCACTCTACGCCTAGAATCGCCCCATCGCATAATCGTTAGCATCACACATGATCTCGAATGGGAGGCTCCAATCTGGTGGTCTAATCACTGGTGGGGACGTTAGAAGCTCCTTAAGTTTGTTGAATGCGTCTTTACACCTCTCGTCGAACTCGAAGGGGACATCTTGTTGAAGAAGCTTGCATAATGGCGAGGCTATCTTCGAAAAGTCCTTAATGAACCTTCGGTAAAAACCTGCATGCCCCAAAAAAGAACGCACTTCCCTCACAGTAGAGGGGTAAGGTAAAGAAGAAATGATATCAACTTTAGACTTGTCAACTTCAATACCTTTAGCAGATATCACATGGCCTAAAACTATACCTTGATCCACCATAAAGTGACATTTTTCCCAGTTCAACACAAGGTTAGTTTCTATGCATCGTTCCAAAATAATGGCAAGATTCTCAAGACATTCATCAAAAGAAGATCCATACACACTAAAATCGTCCATGAATACCTCAATAATCTTCTCAACATATTCAGAAAAAATGCTTACCATACACCTTTGGAACTTGACAGGTGCATTACACAACCCGAATGACATCCTTCTGTAGGAAAATGTACCGAATGGGCATGTGAACGTGGTCTTCTCTTGATCTTTCGGTGCGATCGGAATCTGAAGATAACCTGAAAAGCCATCTAAAAAGCAATAAAAGTCATAACCAGCCAATCTCTCAAGCATTTGATCAATAAAAGGAAGGGGGAAGTGATCTTTACGAGTAGCAGCATTTAAATTTCGATAATCAATACATACTCGCCACCCGGTTTGCACTCGGGTGGGTATCAACTCACCTTCCTCGTTTTTCACAACAGTGATTCCAGATTTCTTTGGAACCACCTGAACCGGACTTACCCACTTACTGTCAGATATCGGGTAGATTACCCCAGCATCGAGAAGCTTCAGGACCTCCTTCTTCACAACTTCCATCATTGGAGGATTCAGCCTACGTTGAGCTTGCCTTGTAGATTTTGCATCATCCTCTAATAAAATACGATGCATGCATATGGAAGGGCTTATCCCTTGGATATCTACGATGGTCCACCCGATAGCCTTCTTATGCTCCCTCAGCATTCGAATCAGCCTCTCCTCTTGAATTGAAGTCAATTCTGCCGAAATGATAACTGAGAGAGTCTGTTTATCTCCCAAATAGGCATACTTCAGATGTGTAGGGAGTGGCTTCAATTCTAATTCTGGGGCTTGCACATCAGAAGGTAACAACTTCTGGTAAGCTTCAGGTAATTGAATGGAAGCCAAATCATACCTTTTTGAAGAGCTCTTTAATGAGTCCAAGGCAGCTGTCATTTCCATAAGCTCGTCTCCCATCTCAACATCAGTGTTGGCTTCTACTTCCATATCCTCGGTTAAAGCTATTGCCAAATGATCCCTGTAACTTAATTTAAACATTTCATGCACCAAAGGATCGATCACATCAACAGAAAAAACACAATGATCATCAGGAGGATGTTTCATGGCATAAAAAATATTGAAATGAATTACTTCCCCATCAAATTCCATTGTGAGGTGCCTTCTGAACATCTATCTTAGTTTGAGCTGTATTAAGGAATGGTCGCCCCAACAAGATAGGTATCGGATTGAATGAGGTTTCATCATTCATATCCACAACATAAAAATCTGCAGGGAACACCAACTCATTCACCTGTACCAAAACATCCTCAACCACTCCATCAGGATAAGCATTAGTGCGATCGGCCAATTGGATGACTACATTCGTTCTTTTCAAAGGGCCCAAATTTAAAGAAGCATAAATCGAATGAGGCATCACATTAATAGAAGCATCCAAATCCAACATTGCTCTACTGATCACATTATTACCAATTTTGCAAGGAATAGTAAACATACCTGGATCTCGGCATTTTGGAGGCATCTTCTTTCTGAATACTGCCGATACATTCTCACCCATCATCACTTTCTCATCACCCCTCAATTTCCTCTTTTGTGTACACAATTCTTTGAGAAATTTGGCATACCTTGGCACTTGCTTGATTGCTTCGAGCAAAGGTATGTTGACTTCTACCTTTCGGAAAGTCTCCAATATCTCCTTATCCTTGTCCTCCTTGTTTGGTCTCGCTAACTTGCTAGGAAAAGGCGGAGGGTTAGTTTTAACAATATTGGGACTTTTGATATTTACCTGTGTACTTGAGGATGAATTTTCTTCCTTTTCCAATTCCTTCTCGATCTCTTCCTCGATAGCAATCTTTTTTGGGGTTCTTTCTGAATCTTCAATCTCCCTTCCGCTTCTCAGGGTTATGGCACTGACATTCCTCGGATTCACCTCGGGTTGGGATGACAATTTTCCTCCTCCTTGCGATTCTAAGCGATTGAGCCTTACTGCCAATTGACCCAATTGGTAATCCGTACTCTGCTGGTTTGCCTTCATTTCCTGTTGGTTTGCATTCATTTCCTGTTGGCTTGCTTTCATTTCTTGTCGAAATTGTTGAAACTGTTGTTGCATCTCTTGTTGAAATTGCAAATTGGCAGCAACAAGTTTGTTACAAATATCATCTAAAGATGTACCTGAACTTGAAGAAGAAGCTCCCTGTGCTCCTTGTTGCCTTGGTTGAAATCCTGGTGGTCCTTGTGGGCGATTCTGGAAGTAATTTTGTTGTCGATTCCCTCCATAACTCAAGTTGGGGTGGTCCCTCCAACCTGGGTTATATGTCTGCGAGTATGGGTTGTATTGGTTTGGGAAGTTCCCTCCTGCAGCATTCACTTGCTCCATACTCCCTTCTTGCAAAGCTGGGCACTCGTCAGTTGGATGACTTGTGTTTGAACATATCCCGCAAGCTTTTACTTGTGCCTGTCCAACTGCAATCTGTCTCACAAAAGATGTTAGTTCATCTAAACGATGTTCAATAGATGAAGTGCTTACCTCATTTACTCGCCGAACATCATTACGAGTGCTGAATTGCTGAGTGTTAGCGGCCATCCGCTCAAGTAATATCCTGGCTTCAATGGGGGTCTTCTCGCAAAGTGCCCCACCACTCGCTGCATCAACCAAACTCCTCTCCATTGGCAGCAATCCTTCATAAAAATATTGGATGAGAAGTTGCTCCGGTATGTTGTGATGTGGGCAACTGGCACACAGCTTCTTAAATCGCTCCCAGTATTCGTAAAGAGACTCCCCATTATGTTGCTTGATACCGCATATCTCCTTTCAAATACTTGCTGTCTTTGAGGCTGGAAAATATTTTTCCAAAAACAACCTCTTCATCTCCAACCAAGTGTTCACACTTCCTGCAGGTAAATCAAATAGCCAATCTTTTGCTGCATCTTTGAGCGAGAATGGAAAAGCCCTCAACATGATTTGCTCGTCCGTCACCCCGTGAGGCTTCATGCTCAAACACACCTCACCAAGTTCCTTAAGATGCTTATGTGCATCCTCACCTGCAAGGCCATGAAAGTTAGGCAATAAATGAATTAATCCAGATTTTAACTCAAAGGTAACATGTTCAACAAAATTTGGAAATGTTATGCATAATGGTCTATGAGTTAAATCGGGTGTAGCCAACTCCCTCAGAGTTCTCGGATTTGCCATTGTTTCTTCAGATTCTGCTTCCAATTCGTTCACCAAAGTTGACCTTGCTTCTCTACGTAATCTCCACAATGTTCTCTCGATCTCCGGATCAAATTGCTCACTTTCTCTATGAAGAGATCTGGTCACTATCATACACCAAAACTAATGGAAAATTAAAAATTAACAAGTAACAAAAAGTATGAGTATAAACAAATATATTCACAAAACACCAATTAAAATCAAATGCAAAAATTAAACTACCATAGTCCCCGGCAACGGCGCCAAAATTTGACGGTAGCGTGTCGAGTGCCTTCAGAAAATTTACGACTACGCACACTAAAATTTGTAGTTGTGGTAAGTCAGGATCGAATCCACAGGGAATGTTCGGTTAATTTTTGTACTGAAAATAATTGATGCAAGAAAAGTATATGGGTGGGTTTTTGGTTTTTGAACAATTTAGAAAATTAAAGTAAAATTAAACTATCGAAAACAAATTAAAATAAACAGTCAAAATGAGAAATGTGTCGAGTATAAGTGAGGTCCGGTTCTAGGGTCAATCTCGGCCTAAGCACAATCAAGCATATTTATTCATTTTAAATTCTTTACAATTCTTTTCAAACTATTGATTTGAGACTAATAGAACGCTCTACAAATCTCGGTTTTCCCTTAGGTTGTATTTAATCAAGATACGATCATTGATTAAATCTAACTACCGAATAACCTAGGATATGATCTCTAGATTCAATTTGGCAATCGCATTATGAAAAGAAAAACAATCAATATAGGCAGTAACCTCACAAGCTCGGGTTATCTAACCTAAGTTATGTTGTTCTTAACGATTAACGATCGTTAAATGCTACTCACAAATATTAAAAGTAACGATTACGGATTACAATTAATATTTTAGCAATAGGTTCGAAATAAAACGATCAAAATATTATATTAAGATCATTAATCCCAAAACCATTCGAAACAATACCAACAACACAACAATCCGAAAATAAATCACAACTTTAAAATGACAAAAATAGCTTGACCGTGACTTGGCGTCGATATCCCCATTGAACCGGTGTCGAAAAACTAGCCTATCATCTTCATTTTTATGCTCCAAAAATGGGTCATACTTGCAATATAAAATAGCAGTCCAAGTTACCTTCCTTTACCTCCAATACTCACGTTGAAACAAGTAAAATAATGGAGGAGGTTGGCTCTTGTTCTTCGTTTCTTCCTTTGCAATTTTTCTTCTCCACGTCGACACTGCCTCCTTGTTCCCGAGACTGTTCTCTGCTCCTTAGTGTGTCTGTGCCGCACTATTTTGCTCGTTGCTCTCCACCTTGTGCCGCCACGCCTCTATTCGTTCCTGTAGCTCATGACAAGACAATTAAAATTAGTTTGTTCAAAACCCTCTCCTGCGTTGATTGCTTCAGCGTTTTAAGAGAAACGCTGCGCAGCAGCGTATGCTGTTGCATTTCACGCAGCAACGTTGCGTGAAACGCAGCGCAGCAGCGTAACGCTGCAAACGCAGCAACGCCGCGTGAAACGCCGCGTGCTGCGTTGCTGCGTTGCTGCAAACGCAGCACATAACCATTTGCTTTTTTTTTTAATTCTTGCCTTAAGCATGAAAAAGACATGTGCTCCAATTTGCTCTAGAAAATCTTATCTTTTTGGCTTTAAAAATACATCAATAAATCCAATCTCATAGTCAATACAAATTGAACACAAATTGAGAATTTTATCATAAAAATAGGATTGAAATCACATGTGAATGTATAAGAAAATATAAGATACTTCAATCCTATCATTATGCTTTAGAGTAAGTTAAATTTGTTAAGTATACAAGTGGCTATGAAGTTAGGTTGAAGGTGAGATGTTTGGAAAGGGAATTGGAGTTTTGAAAATGGCATGTCCGTTAAACGGACATGGATGTCCGTTAAACGGACAGCCTCAGGTGCAAAAACACCCCTTAGCCTGCCCATGTCCGTTAGACGGACTTGCATGTCCATTTAACGGACATCCTCGAAGCTTTTGGACTACTTTCACCCGAATGTGTCCATTAAACGGACATGGATGTCCGTTTAACGGACAGCTACGGGAAAAATGTGAATTTCGACAAAGTTAGAGGCCGAATCTCGTTTTGTGGTCTTCATGAGAGTTGTAGATCTAGATGTCTTCTTTCTAATGGTCAAAGAACGAACTCAATCCGATGTCTAGATAAAAATTTAAGGAAATCGCGCCAAAAGTGGTTCAATTTGATTTTGAGTGTGAACATAGTCTATTATTTTGGGAATAAATCCCTCATCCGACCTCGAATTGAGGTGAGACTTGAACCATTAGATTTATAAGACATATATCTTTCTCCCTACAAAAATGGGTACCATTTGGAGTTAAATTGAAGAAGTTTTCATTAAAATAAGTGAGAGGTCGGTTTGGAGATCATATTTGGAGCATAAGCTCTTTTAGTTTGTTTAAGCATAACTTGAGTTATACAACTCCGTTTGAGGTGATTTTTGTTTCAAATCGAACTCGAGACTTAAGGCTACATTTGGTATGAGTAAATCAACTCATGATTTTAGTGATTAATTGGTGTGCGATCGCCGCGAATGTTGAGTTACAGCTAACGACCCTGCAAGGAAATAAGCACAAGGCTTTAGGACTCCGGAAATTGGGCTCTAGAAACGGGTCCAATAGATGTGGAATTAAAGCAATAGTAAGATTGTTAAGTTATAAGCAGTTGGGGTCTGGTCTCCGGATCGGGTCCCAACAATATTGGCCTCTCCATCCTGCCATTGTGTGTAGCTATGGCGATGGGTATTTTTGTTCTGAAAGTAAGTCACAGAGATAACGTAAAAAAGGAAAGTTTTAAAAATAAATAAATAAATAAATACAGAAAAAAAACAAAACAAAAGATTTTGTCTAGTTAGTTTATGAATTTGCAAATATTAATGCCTAACCCCTAGTAATGGTGTCAATAATTTGTAAAGTTTTACCATAAGCATATAATATAGTTATAGCTAGCATTGGTAAATACAAGTCAATCCTTAAAGGATTGTGGATTAATTAATTATTATCCACAAACTTAACAAGCTAGATCAACTTTTATCAATGGATGAATAGTGAAAATAAAATATTTAACAAAAATCTAATCACCAATGCAATCAATAACCAAAATGTATCAAACTACTAATTAACTAGATTTAGGCCAAGTTCTTATAGGACTTCACTATATTCACTTTTACCTTTGATTAATGAATTATTCTATCTTCTTGAACTAGTAGGAGTTCCTAACTTAGATTATATTATCTCTCAAGACATATAATCATTATTCGGAGGTTAATCAACTGAAATTTCTTTCTAATTTAGATAACTTAAGAATGTCCTGAATCATTTTATGAGCTCTTTTGATAGGTTTTACCCTAACCTAGAAGATCTTGTAACTTTTTGTCAAATAGCTTACATTTAACCCTTTTTATTCACACTGTGACTTAAATATACATCTTATCTCTCTAATCTCGTTGCATGAGTCATACGTTAAATCCTTCACTTTCCCTCCGTTGAATCAATCAATATAAAAGGATTAAAAACCATAAGAAAAACGTGAATTTCATTAATCAAAGAATGAATATAAATATATCATATCCTAAGTTCTACATACCTAAATATATATCACAATTAGTTTATGATATCATAAAGAACATCAAAACAAAATAATAAAGAAAACAAGATAAAGAAAGCATGTTATTGAATCTTGAAATCTCTAAAGAATTGATAAAATACTTCTTTATCAATGAATGGTGAATCCTTGATTAAGATTGATGAAAAGTATTTCCACTCTTGAATTGTTCATAGGCTAAAAGACTGTCATTTTTTGCCTCCTACCTTATAAAAAATGAAATAATTTTTATTTCATATATAATCCTTTGTAAGTTGGTATCACCAACATAGACATATATATAGGACCTTGTACCATGTTATTCATACGTGAGGTAATATGGGACATGTAGCTGTGTTGGAGAAGTAAAAGCAACCATTTTTATACGTGGCTCTTAACACGAGACTATATACTATGTCGTGTTGTGTGGTTTTTCTTCCAATCTTCCAAAATTGCATCTTACCCTAATTCTCCTCCACCTTTTCTTCTTTTCCTTATATAGGCAAAAAAATGACTAAAAATGACAAAAAAATCTCAAACTAAGTACCAAATCTTCAAACTCATTTAAAAAACAAGCAATATGCTATCACAATAGTGCTAAAATAATGAATGTCTATCATACATCAGTAATATTATTTTGCTCCTTTGGAATGTGTTCAACTTGAATCTCCATGTCCTTTATTATGGTATGATACAAAATGAATTACGTCCATATGATTTCTTCTTTAACAAGAAAGATTTTATTCAACTAATTGACAATAAGTTATGAATTTGATTTAATTTTCAAAACTCAAATTTACAAGTGTGTTACCATTTTAATCCCACATATTGGGCCTTATACTCTACTTAATTATCGAAGTCCTTGATCTCATGTTTTTTTGTAATATCGAAATTAACCTTATCTATTAATTCCAACTTCACTTCCATCTTCGTCTAATGCACCATTAACATTTATAATCCTAGTAGGTAAAGTTTTCATAGTAGGTTCACTTAAATATGTTCTACTGATGGGGATAACAAAATTTGAACATAAAGTTTGATATTAGTTAGGATTTGCTGATTTTTATAAGGAGAATTTGACTTCACGTTTATTAAGTTTTATAGGCCATATCATTATCCTTCTTAATGTTTTTCGGTTGTATAAAATCTGGTTCAATGGCATATTAGGGACAACTATAATAGGATGAGCATGGGACTATATTATCATAGTTTTTGTGTTGATAGGATAATGAATATAAATAATTTCTCTAGTAAAGTATATATGGTTTATGGACCTTGAATATCTTACTTTCAAAATAGATATGCCTTTTATGTCCTTCTTTGTAAACTAGCAATCCTAACCTAAGTGCAAAAGTGGTATTCTCTCATTTTGCCCTTCCTCTACCCCATTTAAGACTAGGGTTAAATATTTTCCCATGTTCCATATTTTGTCACTTGGACATCCGAGAGTTAAGTCTCACATTATCAGGCATGACGATTGAACTAAGCCTTCCAATGCAACTAAGATTTACAACTATAAACCTCAGTATTATAAGGACGTGTGGTAAGGGGAGGTAAATTCTATAAATAATCATTTATATCTTTATAGGCTCATTGAAATTCATATCTCCATTGAATGTTTATTATATCTGGGTATTTTAAAGAATTGGAGATAATTTTCAGTGCATTTAGAAAGAAAATGAGATAAATCCACTAGGATTTGTGCTTCTCTTAACGTTTTTAGTGGTTTCATGTCAATGATTTTTCTATTCTTTTGGGGGTGGCTTAAAGACCCCTTTGAAACAAAAAAAAAATGAAATCTTTGATATAAGTTTCAAACACACATTATGTGCATGAAATGTACACATAAGTATTTTGCATGATTTCAATGCTAAGTTACATTATTTACTTAGTTGTTGTTATCTTTTCAGTTAATTATGTAAGTTGAACCTTGGGATGATATTAGTTAAGAATTGAAGGAAATTCTTGGAGGAACATGGCCTAACCTAAGACCATATGTTAACTCGTGTCCTAAAAAGATCAAATGTAATAAGAGATATAACCTAATTCATAACTATTGAAGATCATAAGTAAGTCACAGAAGAAACAATAAGATCTAGGATTAGGATGCACAATTGATCAAAGGTTGTTTATTCATTTTTAAGAAGATAGTGAGATCCATGGTTTGAAGATATAACCATGCTAGAGTCATGTCTATCACCCGAAAAAGTCACTTAGGTCTATGGTCAAAGCCATTACTCTGGGTCAAACTATGTTCTAAGTGGAGTAAAGTATATTTAACTATAGAAATACTAATTTTTATGGGACTTTAATTGCCTTTTAGAGAAAATACATCTAGGAAACATCTTTTTATCTCTAAAAACTAGGATTAGCCATCAAGAGGCTTCTTTAACTTTTAGACAATCAATTTTAAGTTGTTTTTTACTAGAGAATTAAGATCTAGATATCATCTTAGTGGATCAAGCCCTGTGGAATTAAGAAGTAGACCTAGATTTACTTCGACCATGATTTCCCTATTTTTGTCTTTTAATTTTGTTGTTTTAAATATGATTTATGTCTAAACATTTATTATATATTTAGGTAAGGAAAATTATAGTTATTTTTTGTATAAATTGATTTAATTAAATTTATGATATGTGAGCTATTTTCTGGTTTTAATACTGATTTATTCATATCAGTATCTAAATCTAATTTTAATTCACTTGTAGACAACTTGAGAGAGCCTACTTGTAAGTGGAACATAGTGTAGATAGAGAGGGTTGAATTGGATGTTTGAGAGAAACCTACATAATCTTCCTAGTGTTAAGGAAAAACCTTTTCTAAAATTTCAAAGAGCATAATGCATACAAATGGTGTTAGCCATAGTAGAGATATAGGTTACGCAATTGGAGAGTAAATGATACTCAAAAGAGTGTAGTTTCAGTGTCTAGGAAGTCCTGTTGGTTAAAAAATATATCTAATATAAGTTATTAAAATCTTGAAGTTAAAAGTGCTATTAGGGGAAGTACTCCTCTATTAATACCTATTTGATTACATTCTCTTTTAATTAATTGTCTTATTATTTATTTCCTTAGCTATTATCAAAGTAGATTTGTTTAGTTTAATGTTATGTTTCTTGATTAAGAATCACCTATATATTTATTATCTTTATACTATTTAATAGTGTTTGGGTTTTCTATCCTTACTACTTCCTCGTGGGATCAATATCATACTTACCATTATGTTGCTTGCAAATGATAGTTACATTTATGGAGTTAACAAGTGATAGACTTGTAATAAACAAAATTTTGACAGCATTAAAAGAACATAACAACATAAGTTGCATTATCAAAATAATAATTGTGATCAAAATATTAATATTAATATTAATATCACATATTACAGTTTTATATTTAATAAAGATTATTTATTTTATTCCATTAATACTATATCAAGAAATGCAAGATTTTTGTAGTTATTTAATTTTATTCCTATCTTAAAATTATTTATAATTATTCAAAGATTAATAATTTTATAAATAATTTAAAAATAAATTTGATTAATTATTTATAAAATATAAATATTTTATTAATTATTTACAAAATAAATTATATAATATTTAAATATGAGTAAAATTATCTCATGTCATTTTAATATTTGATATCAAATACTAACATAACAATTAACTTATTTAATCTCATTACTAGTGAATACATACTAAACACGCACAATCAAGTAATTTCATTCATATTCAAATTCTTGCTTTCCCTTTTATTATGATTCTTTTGTTACTAATTACCAAATGAGAACTTAGTGTCTTAAATCATTTTTATAGGTTTTCCAAGTGATCTCTGTCTTTTGTTGTTTTGATAATTATACTATCCATATAAACTTCCATATTTTAATGGATTTTTTTTTGAAAAATGGAGTAAAAAAGCCTTTAATAAGTTGCCCCCAGATTTCTAATCTAAATATGGGATACGATTTACCAACTGAGATGTATAGGTTGGGTCCACTAGCTAAATAAAAAGAAACTCTCACTACAACATAAGGGACATTTAGCCTTATGTTATATTTGAGAAATTGGCTATCCTGAGAGGCTCACTAATACTTTTATGATTAAAAAGGTAAATGAGAAGTTGAAATGTGTGTTAACTTCTTAAATTTGAACAAAATATGTCCCAAGGATATATATATCATTGGTCAAAAATAAATCAATTGGAAGATGTCACTTTAGACCAAACCTTAAGCTTGACAGATGTCTAATCAGAATATAATCAAATCAAGATGAATGAGGTAGGCAAGGAAAAGGCATCATTATCACGTACAAAGCTATTTAGTGTTACAAATTCGTGCCTTTTAGTCTAGAAAACGTAGGAGCAACCTATTAATGGTTAGTGACATTGGTCTTCCATAAACAACTAGGCAGAAATATGGAAGTATATATAGACGACATGATTTTGGAAACAAAGATTGAAGGAAACCAATTTATAACGTGGAAGATTGTTTATCATCCAAAGATGGATAAAGTTTAATCCATAAAAATTGAGGCAATCTTACGCATAAAAGCACTTAAGAACTTTGAAAGAACTACAAAAGTTGACAGGTAGGGTGGCAAGCTTATTAAGGTTCTCTCAAGATCTATTTATTGATCCTTGTCATTCCTCAAGATGCTATGAAAGCATAATGAGTTAAACGGACTCAAAAATTCCAATAGGCCTTTGAATAATTAAGGATTACTTTAAGATTTTATCTTTAATATCGACCCAAAATCTTAGGAACCACTATATGTCTATAAAGCTAATTTGGTTGCATCTCTCGACTCTGTCTTGATCAAGGAATAAGATAACAACCAAAAGTCTAATATAATACATGAGTAAGATATTAGAATAAGGAAGTGAAGACCCTACTTTAGGTCTGAAAACTTCAATATATGTACAAGCCTTCCTTTGGTGAAAGTCAAAAAGTCAAAACTGAATGAACTCTAGTGCATAAGACTTCCCGCTTTGCAAGGATATCGGGTAAGGATATCAATTTACAAAGCCTTCCCTTTGCATTTTTACAAAGCACTTCACAAATTATGTGTATCACGAAGAATTGTGAAATGGTCAATTAAGTTAATATAATTCAACATCAAATAAATTTTAAAAGCTTTTCCAAATCATAAGGTATACCATATTTCATAGTTAAAATGTTGACACCCCTAGAAAAACATATTGATGTCCATAATAATTATGAACCTAATAATGAACACTCAAAATGTATAATGTATATAAATGATATAATTAAAGAAAAAGGTAATGGGGTAGCGATATACTTGGAAGGATCAATAGGAATAAATATTTAGTACATGATGCAACACCAACTCAAAACATCTAATAATAAGGCATAATATAAAGTGTAGTTATGTGGGTTAAAGTTAGCCAATGAACCAAGCTCATAACTTTCAACTCAAACTCACAACTTATAGTAAACCAATTTGAAGTAAAAGAAGGTATATTGACAAAGTTTAAAGAGGAGTTTAGGTAAATAAAAGAGAATATAAAGATAAAAACCAAGTTAATACTAAGATAACAAAACCTTAACGCTGATTACCTAATAGAAATAGGAGCCAAAATGGTGTCATTCTTCGAGGAATCTTTTATAAGGAGCAAGTAGAGCCAATAACAATATAAGTTAACCATATAACTATGATAAAAGAAGATAAAGCCAATTAGGTATACTTAATCTAAAAATAATTACGAGAGGTAAAGCTACCAAATGACAAAAAAAAAGAAGTAAAAAGGCTCATAGCCTAAGCCTCATGATATTTGATCACAGATAAGTAACTATTCAAAAAGTCCTTCACCTTATCATATCTAAAACGCATTCATAAAACTAAAATGAAAAGTCCTAACTAAGCTACACGAAAGGGTATACAAAGCCCATTAAAGAGGATCAACCTTAGCATATATGATCGTAAGGCATAGAAATTTCTTGCTTACAATTAGAAGGAATGCTCAAGAGTTAATGAGATTAGAAGCCCTCTATATGTAGAGTGGATATCCTTAGACCATTTTCTCTTATAATAAAATAACTTAAAAATCCTCTTTATTACGTTTGATTATTTTATAAGGTGAATCGAGGCAAAACCCTTAGACAATGTGACAAAGAATCTATTCAAAAAATTCTTAAGGAAAAACATCACAAGAAGATATGGAGTAACATTATTAATAATTACAAATAGCATAACCTAGTTCGATAGTAAGTTCTTTAAAGATTCTTACAAAGAACTAAAAATAAAACATCATTTCTCATCAATTGTATTTTCATATGTTATAAATCAATTGAGGTCATAAATAAAAGAGCACTATAAGGTTTGAAAGAAAAAATCGAGGATGCTAAAGGCATATAAGTTGAAGAGATTTATAATATAATAAAAGCATAGTAGACAATATTTAAAACACCCATATGAGAAATCCCATTTTGTCTCATCTTTAAAGTTGAAGACTTTTTCTTATATAGCTTAAATTACTAAGTCTAAAGGTACAATTATATAGCCTTTAGCAAGGATGGACACTTGCCCCCACCGGCTCCAAAAAATTTTATATAAAAAATTATTATTTTAAGTTTTTTATCTTATAAAAAAAATAAAAATTTGCTTCCATTAAAACTTTGCCCCCACTAAAAATAAAATTTTGTTACTATTGAAATTTTGCCCCCACTCAAAAAATTTTCTAGATCCGTCCCTGACCTTTAGGAAAATGATGACCATATTTGTTTAGAACTTTATCTAATTGAAGAGTTAAGGGAAGTTACAAGCATTAACAACAAAGTGCATCAATAAAGAGTAAGGTAACTTGATGTTTATAAAATGGGATAAAACGGGGACTTAATCTTATGGAAGTTATAATTCTTCAATAAAATAAATTCTTAAGGGAAGCTTTCTTTAAATTGGCTAGGTCTATACCATGTAAAAGATGTAATCAAGCCTAGAAATTATAAGCTGAAGAGGCTAGCTTAGAGGTGCCTCACATATGGAATAGAACTCATCAAAAGTATTATCACCATTAGATAATGGCTCTAAAATTAAAATCATGTATAAGAACATGATCATTAGTAAAATATCCATCATCTTTTTCAAATGAAATTTAGGAATTAAAAACAAAACTTGTAGGTCTTAAGTACAAAAGAAGTCTCTTCAACTTCGTGGCTCAAAACTCAAAGATGATCAGGCCCAGGAGAAGTTTATTGGCTCCCTAAATCAAAGAAAAAAACCTCCAAAACTAAATGCCTTAAGTTCAAGAAAAGTCTTTTAAGGTCCCGAACCTAAGAAAAAAACATGTAAATCTAAAAGTCTTAAGTCGAAGAGAAGTATGTTCTACTCCGTAACTAAACAAAAACCTATAGGCTTGTCTCATGTCTAGGGAAGTATTAGACTTAGGCTTCACATATCTATCTGGTTCAATTTAAATTCTTTAAAATTTCTTAAGACAATGGAGATAGACTTTAAGGGTTTATTAGATCAATTTAAATTTCTCCAAAATTTGTCAAGAAAAAAGAGATAGACCCTACAACTTATTAAGTCCAATTTCAATTGTCTGAAATTTGTTAAAGCAACAATCTAGACTCTATATTCCTATTAAGTTTATTTTATTTTATTTGAAAATTTTAAAGTGAAGGAGCTAAAAGGCACATCAAGTTCATTTTATTTTCTCTACGATTTGTTGAGGAAATGGAAGGCAAGCTCTCATTTTATTTTCTCTAAGATTTGTTGAGGAAAAGGAAGGCAAAGGAAACATATAAATAGACTCTATAAACCTATTTATATGTTTTAATATACTTGATAAATTTTATTCAGATTTAAAATAAAGCAAACTTAAAAATTTTAAGAAATTAGAAACTTCATTAAAAGAAAAGGAGCTACATCCCCAATCATCCATACCTCTACACCCCTGTATAAAAGGGGAAAGAAAAAAAAAGGGAATGAAAACACTAAATAGAAAGAGATGTTCCATCAAAGAAGCAACATTCTAGACATTGGTGTTTGATCACTTCCCACTAGTAAGGTCATGGGCCTCGATGTCCTTATCAATACAATAAAACTTATTTGGCTCTTTAGTTTGGATTAGCTCAGGTTCGAAAAAAGAATCAATGATATCCATATTAAAAAAAAAAGACAAATATTAGAACTTTTTATCAACCTTCTTACAAGCATCAAAGAATATTATCATCACACTAATCATCACCTTAGAATCTTTGGAACTACAACTGTAACCTATCATTTTCAACCTTCAAGTTTACATTTTTATCCTGAAGTGTTACATTCTCTCTATTCAACTCATCGAGATGCTTAAATAGTAATTGCTCAATATCTTCTTTTTTCTTGTTAAATGCCTCAAGATCATTATAGGCCTTCAAGGCTGCATTTTCTTCTTCCTTGTTCTCTTTGGTAGACTTACGTACCAAGCTCCAATAGACCCTTTTATAACTAATAACCATAAAAGTGACAAACTTAAAAAAAGAAAAATACAATGTCAAGCCTAAAGAAGACTGATATAAACTTCATATGTTAAGTAAACTTTATACCATAGTAAGTTACCTCTTAGAAAATACTTAAATGTGATCAAAATCCTTTTCCTCCAATTTATGCTATCTTTTTTAGTCATTATTTCATAAATTATCTTATACTCGCTTCCAATATTATAAAAAATGGTGTTATTATTCTATATATTGAAGTTAGGAAATAAGCATTTATATTCCTTTATAACTCTGGTATGGACAGGGAAGGCAATAATGTTCTCTACTAGTTGAGATGAGAGAGGAGGTGAAGATAAAAAGGTTAGAAAACAAAGGTGGAGGCAATAAGGAGAGTTGGCTCGATAACAGTGACCTCATTATTAATTGTAAGTACAAGTCGACTTGTACATTGTGTAAGTCGACTTACACGTATTCAGTACCGATAAGTCGACTTGTACATGGGTAAGTCGACTTATGCAAGGACGGTACTGTTTATATTGTGCCCTAAAGGCAATCCCCTTTAGCGCGTTTTATTCAAAGTCGTCTGCAGACTTTATGAATAAATAAAGAAAGGCATATTTCATTAATTTGATATTCATGAACAGTCTTTATGAATTGATATGGATCTTTAATCGAATTAATGAAGTCCATGATATATGACATAGCATGAAGGAAATTATGATGCGATCATACTATTGAGATTCCTATCATGTGCAATTATGTCAAGATTCTAAATTATCCTAGTCATAGGATTAATGAGACTGGACATCATTAATCGGATGCACTAGCATATGTCATATTCCTTGTTTGGATCAGCGGTGGATCTCAGAAACTGTAAATATTGAGATATTTAGATTTGACATGTGGATGCTTACTAAGGGTAGTAAGTACATTGGATGACCTGCCATGAGATCATCACATGGATATCCTATTTAAATGTCAGTGATAATCTCATCATAGCAATGGTGCAAGTATCCTTAGACTTGAGGTACTCAAGGATATCTTGGATACTGATTCTGTGCTTTGACTCCATTCCTTGTTGCCTTCCAGAGGTCGCTCATAGGGTGGTGATTGGGTACAGCTTGAGGTATTCGAAGGTAATTGAGTAGCCAATAAAGGATTCACCACTTCTGAAATAGCAGAAGAGATACCCTGGCCTCTTGTCAGGATCATTACTTGAAGTCTTCGGCCGAAGCATAACTATGTCATGAAGAGTGTCTTCATGGACATATAAAGTAATGAGTCCTAAGACAGGAACTGATATCACTTGGGCTAGACTCAGTCTAGTGAGAGTTGACACATTGACCATACTCAGAACCAAGTGGGGTATAGGATGGTGAAAGGACGAATTGCACGGTCATAATTGTCATGGAAGGGTTCGTGATCTGGTTCTTGATGAACTCATCAAACCGATTACTTTCCGGTCAATTGGGGGTCATGATGTGTTGCTAGACGCCGCTCATGACTTGCTCAGATTAATTGTTAATCTAAGTGGCCAACATAACCGGGAGCCTAAAGGGTCACACGCATAAGAGTGTCTCAGAGAATCAGAAATAGTATTGGACGAGTTCCAATTATGGAGAGCATTAGATTAAATGGATCCCAATGGAATTGGGATATGTCCGATGAGATCGCGACATCAATATTGCTAAGAAAGGTTTAGGAGTTGTTTCAAAGACGGGGCCGATGTGAGCCGGTAGGACCGACCCCAGTTGGACTGGACCTTAGCAATTATATATTAATTGATTAATTAAATAAATAAATAATTAATTAAATATATATATTAGCCATGGTTGTCGTTGGAAAGTGGAATGGAGATGATAAGGTTTGAAAAGTCAAACCTTTATCATTTAATGCATTAATGAATGTAAGGCCATATGTCCACAAACGTGGAGAGCTCTCCTTGGCTTAGCTTTTCTATTGTGTTTAATGTGTTAAAAGACAAAAGAAAGGGACCTATGGCAGAGCTTGGTGGTCGTCGTGAGAGGTAGAGAGGAGAGATATGAGATAGCCAAAATACTTAATGGTTAAGTTATAATAAGGCTTCTCTCATCTTCTTCTCACGATGGCTCACTTAATTCACTTCCCACGCTTGCTCCATGTCTTTATTTTGTTTAAGAGAAACAGATAGAAGAATAAGGAGAAGCATGGGAGTTGTGAGTTTGAAGAGTGAGGAACGAAACCTTAAGAGTTAAGGTATTCGAAAGATGATTATCTAACTTCCTCTCTTTGGTGAGTCACGAATTCTCCTCTCCTCCAAGGTGATTCCAACGTTCAATCCATGCTCTCCAGAGGACAGAGGTAGGGTCTAGCAGCCTTTATTCTGTTCTAGCTATTCCCGGGTCAAAGGGGTTTGTCCCGGTTAGTTTTTCTGATCTCTGCGTGGATACCTTTAGAGACAGTCTCTATTGGCTGTTTAGGTTTGAGTTTGCATACAGACACATGGATCCTGACTTCGGGAAGGTCCCGGTAACAAAAATTTTGTTTTCCGCACCTGGTACATGTGATGTACCTCCCGGGATTTTCCTACAGTGGTATCAGAGCCACTTGTGTCGTGTATGAAACTAAAACCCTAGCTAGATCAGAAACCCTAATTGAATTTGATGTTGATGCATGTTTGCTGTCCAAATTTCGAATTTATATAGGGATATGTTTCTCGACATTTTTCTGCCCAGAATTGTTCATAACATGTTATAGTATATGTCTGTGAAAGATGAGAATTTATCATTTTGATTTGATATAGTTTTGCTAATTAATTCCCTAAAGTTTCGGATGCTGTCTTGTTGAACATTTCTGAAACAGACATGCTTTTAAATTCGGGCATAAATTCTAGAAATTTTTTTTTTCGGATTGGTTTTCACCGAAACGTCCCTAAGATGTTTGTGAATGTCTCTGTGGATGGAAAATTGTTTTCAAGGTGATTTACTATTTAATTTCGAATTTATTGTATGCTGTTGGGAATAACTGTGTTAGTGAACACAGATTTTGAATCGGTTTTTTTGCTTAGGTTGACTGAGTTTTTGATGGCTAAAAATCCTGAAAAAATTCATGCAGCATGTTCTGAACATTTAGTAACCTATATAATTTTCCCAGAATTTATTGAAATTGTTTCAATGATCATTTCGAGCAAAATGCAGAACTGGACAGTTTTGTGAAAATTGTTGGGACTGTTTTGCTTGGGGTGATTGAATGTGCATTTTTCAGTTCCAATGCCTTGGATCATTTTTAATGTGATTGAAAATGTGTTATCTTGATGTTGTATGCTTGCCAAAATGAATTGTTTGAAATTTGTTTTCCAAGAATTTTCGGATGCCGAATAGGTCACATTAGCGTCTCGTTAGTGTATTTCATTATCTTGTTTGTTTTGGCCGTCATAAATTTTGTGGATTGTGCCGAAGTAATTTTGATAACGTATAGACTAGCTAGAGATGCTTAGGGTGATAATTTGGTGTTCCTAAATTGTTTGGATATCTTTGAGTAGTGACTCGTTTTCAAGCTTTTCATGTATGGTTTGACCATATAAGGCAATCATGATACAATGAAGTGTTCATTGGTACATCATATTAACAGATATTATCTTAGGTAAATTGGTGTTGTGAATTGAGATTGCATGGATTGAGGAATTAGCCGATTAGAAAGTATAGCAATTTTAATGGATAAGGCGACTTGTGTCGATGTGAGTCGACTTGTTCAAGGTCTTGCCATAAGTCGACTTGTATCATACAAGTTGACTTGTGTGTGGGAAGAAGCATAAGGCGACTTGTATTGTACAAGGCGACTTGTGCGTGGGCAGGAGCATTAGCTGACTTCCATTCCTGGTAAGTCGACTTGTGTGTTGAGTAACCGGACTTGTAGGTCCCAGAACTTCGACTTAGACATGCTAAGGTGGGATGATGGATGATTATGAGGATTGATTCAATGTGATTGATGAAACCTAAATCATTCCATATAGTCATGGTGACTATAATCCCAGAGCTTGGATGAGACCAGAATTTCAAATCCCTCATCGGAATATGAAAACTAACGCCTTCCATTAATATAGTAAGAACCAGAGTTGTTATAGGGCTGGGTTGTTGGGCAAACTCAAGCTCACTCTATACGAATATGTTCGAACCATGAAAATGAGATTTTCGGATTAATGGGTCGGTTTTCCTAGAAGCGTTGATTTGTTGAGCAAACTCAACGTCAACGTGGACAGAGGCGAAATTGGGTAGCATACATCAAATATATGCGCGTCAAGTGTTGATAACCCAATGTATGTGCGACATCAACTGTTGATAGCACTGGGCGATAGTTGTGTCTGAGATGTAATTGGTATGGCTGATACCTCCCGAGACTTAAGGTGGCTTGTTGGGCAAACCCAAGGTCATTCTCAAAGTCGGTTATCGATGATGCAATTGGTATGACCGATACCTACCGATTGACCTAAGGTATGGCTTGTTGGGCAAACCCAAGGTCATTCTTAGGAATGTCGGATATCGACTCACTAGGACATTCTGTCATAATTTTCTTTGGATTCGTAAAGAGGGTTATGGATTCTTAGAAACTAGTGGGAGCCATATGCATGTCATGCAAGTCCTTATGATCATGCAGGCATTTCTATTCTAACATTCCTTCTCTCTATCACGTTTAGGTTGAAGACGTTTTTCAGTGTGATTTTACGCTCTTTCTCCTGGACTTAATTTTCTCAATTGGCTGAGAAATCTGAGAATTGTTCTCAGATATGTGGAACTGGACTTTGTCCTAAATGTTTCACTTCCTAATCCACTTGCTGTTGATGTTTCTGACAGAGATCAAAAAGTAGGAAGTACAGCCAAAAGAAAACCAAAGTAACTGCCCCAAAAGGATATTGCTTTCATTGTGCCAAGAACGGCCACTGGAGGCGAAACTGTAAAATCTATCTGGAGTTTCTGAAGCAGAAAAGGCATCAGATGCCTCAACTCCTTCAGATAATGGAGCAAGAGTTGCTGCATTAACCATAGAAACTTATGTCTTGTCATTCCCAGTGAGCTTGTATTCAAGTTGGATGATTGTCATTTTGTACCTGTTTTAACAAAGAACATATTGCATGTTTCTTGTTTAGATAGAGCTGGTTTCCATTGGACTTTTGGAAGCAATGGTTGTTCTATTAGTTTGAATGGAATGCTCTATGGTACTGGTACATTATGCAATAGAATTGACATATTAGATATGTCACATCCAGTCATGAATGTCAATGACGCGAAAAGACATAGAAGAGATAATTTATAAAGCAACTTACTTATGGCATTGTCGCCTTGGCCATATAAATGAGAGACACATCGCTAAGCTCCAAGAGTGGATGTTTAGGGTCATTTGATTGTGAATCATATGACACATGTGAATCTTGTTTATTAGGCAAGATGACTAAGTTACCTTTTAAGGGTAAGGGTGAACGAGCGACTGGAGTATTAGACCTAATACATTGAGATGTATGTGGTCCGATGTCCATCCATGCCAGAAATGGTTGTTTTACTTCATTGCCTTTATCATCGAAAGTGTTCTCGATATCGGTATCAGATTCGATGAGATACAAATCAAGCATTTGAAAAGTTCAAATAATTTGAAATGAAGTAGAAAACCAACTTGGTAAAAGTATCAAGCCATTGCGATCGGATTGTGGTGGGGAATACTTAAACCAACAGGTTTTGAATTATCTCAGAGATAATGGGATTTTATCTCAATGGACTCCACCTTTTACGCCGCAGCATAATGGTGTGGCTGAAAGGAGAAATCGAACCTTGTTAGACATGGTGCGATTAAGGATAGGTTTTGCACAGGTTTTGGGGGTATGTGCTCGAGACAGCTGTTTACTTGCTAAAAAGTTCCATCAAAGACAGTTGATGTTACTCCATATGAGATGTGGACTAACAGAAAACCTTATCTTTCTCATCTGAAAGTTTGGGGTTGTCCTGCTTATATGAAGCGGACACAGTCAAATACATTTGATGTAAGAGCTGACAAGTGTTTGTTCGTAGGATATCATGGGATATCAATTCTACCTTGCTGAGGAACAAATGTTGTTTGTTTCAAAGCATGCTGTTTTCTTAGGGAAAGAGTTTCTTTTACAAGAAGACAGTGGGAGCAAAATTGAACTTGGAGAAGTTCAAGATGCTCGAACAAACACAGATCAATTGCCTGAACCTGAAACTGTGACTCATACAGATGAAGTAACAGTTCAACCTTCTACTACACAAGAAAGTTCGTAGGTTTAGTAGGATACGCACTGTTCCCGGAAATGTGGATTTCTCGTAAGTGAACAGAATGACGTATTGCTCATAAAAATGATGAGCCTGCTACCTATGAAGAGGTTCTGAAGAGTTCAGAGTCTGACACATGGCTCCGTGCCATAAAATCTGAAATGGATTCCATGTATGAAAACCAAGTATGGACTTTGGTCGTTGCACCTAAAGGAATAAAACCCACAGGGTGCAAAGGGGTTTTCATAATGAAAATCGACATGGATGGTAATCTGATTACCTATAAAGCAAGACTTATGGCCAAAGGATTTTCGTCACAGACAAGGAGTTGACTATGACGAGACCTTCAGCCTAGTAGCAATGCTTAAATCCATTAGGATACTCCTAGCCATTGCCACTCATTATGAGTATGAAATATGGCAGATGGATGTGAAGACAGTTTTCCTGAGTGGAAATCTAGCCGAGGATGTGTACGTGACACAACCAGAGGGCTTCACCTCCTATGATGGCGAAAAGGTATGCAAGTTTCAGAAATCCATTTATGGATTGAAACAAGCATCCAGGAGTTGGAATATCCGTTTTGATGAGACAATCAAAGAGTTTGGTTTCTCACAAAATTCGGATGATCCTTGTGTGTACAAGAAGGTTCTTGGGACTGCAATCGTATTCCTTGTGTTATATGTAGATGACATATTGTTACTATGAAACGATGTCTCTATGCTACAATCTGTCAAGATTTGGTTGTCCAAACAATTTGCCATGAAAGACCTTGGTAAAGCAATAAAGATTTATAGAGATAAATCAAATGTTGCTTGGTCTTTCACAATCAACGTACATAGACAAAATGGACAAGATGTTAAAGAGGTTTAGCATGGAGCAATCCATCAGAGGATGCGCATGAGTATGATCCCGAATGCATCTACAGTAGGATCTATCATGTACGTATTGCTATGTATGAGACCCGATGTATCATATGTTCTAAGTGTTACGAGCAGATATCGATCGGATCCTGGTGAGGGTCACCAGGTGGCAGTCAAGAATATCCTTAAGTACTTGCGAAGAACTAAGGATGTTTTCTTGAGTTATGGAGATGGAAATCTCCAAGTGAGCGGGCATACAGATGCTAATGTTTAATCTGATAGGATGATTCTGAATCACAATCAGGTTATATACATTCACTCTGAATAGCGCGGCGGTCAGTTGGAAAGAGTTCCAAACAAGAGACAACTGCCGATTCAACAACCGAGGCAGAGTACTTTACCGCATGAGATGCACAGAGGAAGCAGTTTGGATCAAGAAATTCATTACTGAACTTGATGTGGTTCCTAGCTGTGATGAGCCCATAGGATTGTATTGTGATACAATGGGACTAGTGCGCAGGGAAAGGAACTAAGGGTTCAACATTGATCCAAACACGTACTCCGCCGATTCCATCTGATTCGGAAATCATCCGTCGAGATGATGTCCTGATAAAGAGAATTCCCACAGAGCAAAGTGTTGCTGATCCGTTGACAAGGCCATTGTCACAGGAGAATTGTTATTCTCATGTACTCGCTTATGGTATTAGATACTAAGGCGATTGACTTTAGGTCAAGTGGGAGATTTGTAAGTACAAGTCGACTTGTACATTGTGTAAGTCGACTTACACGTATTCAGTACCGATAAGTCGACTTGTACATGGGTAAGTCGACTTATGCAAGGCGATGCATTGTTTATATTATTGCCCTAAAGGCAATCCCTTTAGCGTTTTATTCAAAGTCTTCTGCAGACTTTATGAATAAATAAAGAAAGGCATATTTCATTAATTTTGATATTCATGAACAGTCTTTATGAATTGATATGGATCTTTAATCGAATTAATGAAGTCCATGATATATGACATAGCATGAAGGAAATTATGATGCGATCATACTATTGAGATTCCTATCATGTGCAATTATGTCAGTATCTAAATTATCCCTAGTCATAGGATTAATGAGACTGGACATCATTAATCCGGACAGACTAGCACATGTCATATTCCTTGTTTGGATCAAGCAGTGGATCTCAGAAACTGTAAATATTGAGATATTTAGATTTGACATGTGGATGCTTACTAAGGGTAGTAAGTACATTTGATGACCTGCCATGAGATCATCACATGGATATCCTATTTAAATGTCAATGATAATCTCATCATAGCAATGGTGCAAGTATCCTTAGACTTGAGGTACTCAAGGATATCTTGGATACTGATTCTGTGCTTTGACTCCATTCCTTGTTGCCTTCCAGAGGTCGCTCATAGGGTGGTGATTGGGTACAGCTTGAGGTATTCGAAGGTAATTGAGTAGCCAATAAAGGATTCACCACTTCTGAAATAGCAGAAGAGATACCCTGGCCTCTTGTCAGGATCATTACTTGAAGTCTTCGGCCGAAGCATAACTATGTCATGAAGAGTGTCTTCATGGACATATAAAGTAATGAGTCCTAAGACAGGAACTGATATCACTTAGGCTAGACTCAGTCTAGTGAGAGTTGACACATTGACCATACTCAGAACCAAGTGGGGTATAGGATGGTGAAAGGACGAATTGCACGGTAATTGTCTATGGAAGGGTTCGTGATCTGGTTCTTGATGAACTCATCAAACCGATTACTTTCCGATCAATTGGGGGTCATGATGTGTTGCTAGACGCCGCTCATGACTTGCTTAGATTAATTGTTAATCTAAGTGGCCAACATAACCGGGAGCCTAAAGGGTCACACGCATAAGAGTGTCTCAGAGAATCTGTAAAATAGTATTGGACAGAGTTCCAATTATGGAGAGCATTAGGATTAAATGGATCCCAATGGAATTGGGATATGTCCCGATGAGATCGCGACATCAATATTGCTAAGAAAGGTTTAGGAGTTGTTTCAAAGATCGGGGTCGATAAGTAGTAGGACCGACCTCAGTTGGACTGGACTTTAGCAATTATATATTAATTAATTAATTAAATAAATAAATAATTAATTAAATATATATATTAGCCATGGTTGTCGTTGGAAAGTGGAATGGAGATGATAAGGTTTGAAAAGTCAAACCTTTATCATTTAATGCATTAATGAATGTAAGGCCATATGTCCACAAACGTGGAGAGCTCTCCTTGGCTTAGCTTTTCTATTGTGTTTAATGTGTTAAAAGACAAAGAAAGGGACCTATGGCGAGCTTGGTGGTCTGTCGCGTGAGAGGTAGAGAGGAGAGATATGAGATAGTCAAAATACTTAATGGTTAAGTTATAATAAGGCTTCTCTCATCTTCTTCTCTACGATGGCTCACGAATTCACTTCTACGCTTGCTCCATGTCTTTATTTTGTTTAAGAGAAGCAGATAGAAGACTAAGGAGAAGCATGGGAGTCGTGAGTTTGAAGAGTGAGGAACGAAACCTTAATAGTTAAGGTATTGAAAGATGATTATCTAACTTCCTCTCTTTGGTGAGTCACAATTCTCCTCTCCTCCAAGTGATTCCAACGTTCAATCCATGCTCTCCAGGAGATGAGGTAGGGTCTAGCAGCCTTTATTCATTTTTATATTCGGGTCAAAGGGTTTGTCCGGTTAGTTTTCGATCTCTGCGTGGATACCTTTAGAGGCAGTCTCTATTGGTCATTTAGGTTTGAGTTTGCATCTGAGACACATGGATCTGGCCGGGAAGGTCCAGAATAACAAAATTTTGTTTTCCACACCTGGTACATGTGATGTACCTCCCGGGATTTTCCTACATTAATATTATAGTTACCTTTCCAATTCTTCTTCTCTCCTGTAGATGAAGTGAGCATGCCTCTCTCATTAGTCTTTTAGTCCTCATTAATATTTGTTTATATTCATGGCTATTACAGAAATAATAAGAATGTAGTATGATCTTTAAAACCACAAGTTATGAGAATTGAAGAAAAGTAACCAACATGGATGTTCTTCATTATAAGTCATCCCTAAAGAAGGGGCAAAGTAAAAAGAAGGTCCTTAATTAATTAACAATATACAAATATGTAAATTTTAAAAGCATATTTTATTTTTAAAATTTAATATCTATACTTAAGTAGCTCATGTCATAAGTTCACATACTCAACAAAGTAATAAATGATTATAACAAGAGCTAACATCTTGTAAATGTCAACAACAATAAAATCATTAAAATAGTAGTAGTAATAACTGAACAACAATATTAAATTGTAAAATATCAAGAAAATTGTACTAACAAGTATACAGATGACCATAAACAATTTTTTTACACATTTTAGATGTAAAATCATCAATAATAGTATCGAGATCAATATATTGTTGTTAATATTAATAGAATATTATATTAATAAAATATATTGTTGATTAATAATTTTATATTAAAATAAAATCAATAATAAAATATTTTATTATGATATTAATAAAATATATCCTTGTTAATAAAAATATTAGCATTAAGAAATTGATCTCAAATTTTCCTTTTCTTAGATCTAATGTTCATGTATGTATATCTATCGTCCTTTAACTTACATAAATGTGCACATTCAAAAATGCAAATAAAAATATAAAATGAAATATAAAAAGAACTTGTTATTTTCTTTTCCTTAATAAGATTGAAATAGAATCGTTAGACCACCTAATTGATGGTTGGGACTGAACTCTTTTTAGCTTTATTAAATAAAGCTTAAATTTAGAATAAGAAACTCAACTATAAATTTTTTCTTTTAGTTTTATAAGGTAAAATCCCAAGAAACCTTTTGTTATATATGAACATCTTGAAGCAAATTTATTGATTTTTCAATTTCTATCATTTTAATGAATAGATTTAAAACCTTTAAATTTTAACTCTTTTAATAAATTTGTTGGACCCCGATCTTTTAGTGGAAAATTGGAAATATGAAAATAAAAATTTGATAAGATTTTTTGTATATGAATAGAGTTATAGATATTTTTACCTTAAGGAAATTGATGAGAAAGATTTGTTTGATTTGATAACTTTGGGTTTCAAATAGATTTGTATGGGTTATGAAAGTTCAAGTGGATGAGTGGATTGAAATGGAAGTTGAAATCAAGAAATAGAAAGTGAAAGTGTAAAATTTTGAAGAAATTAGAAAGTAAAGACAATTTGTTTGGTTATGCATGTGGTGTTTTAAGTTAGATTATTGTAAAAATAAGATTTCAGTCATATGTGGAGAATGGTGGAGTTTTGTATCTTTTGTACTTGGACTTGAATACTGATGTTGTAATATGGCTTGGAATGCCATTTAATTTTATAAACATTTATCTTATGATGTTAATGAGACATGGATTTATATATGGATATGAAAGATCAATTGTGTATGAATATCAATTGTGTATAGATTTGTGTGTATTGTGTTTGAGAGGAATTAGTTGAAGAGTTTATGGTGATGTGTTGATATGTGAAGTTGATGTGTTAGAATGGTGTTAGAAACTTCAATGGCAAATTTGTACTGATCTAGATATATTTGGCCAAAGTGGTCTTAATGAAAGTTGTAGCTCATATTTCCAGCTTTCTAACGCCATAAAGTATGAAATTTTTCGATATCGGGGCGAGAGGTTATGATTTTTAGAAGTTCTGATGTTGTTTAGTGTGGGGTTGATCGACCAGTCAGTTTGCATGGAGTTTTTGACCCATTTAGAGGTCGTTCTGATTTTTAAGGTCTTCATGAAAGTTGTAGAGAGTTTCTTTACCGTTCTATAGACACCAAGTTTGTCTTATTTGGAGTTTTGCGTAAAAAGTTATGATGTTTGCAAGTTGAGGTATTGTGTAAAGTTTTGAGGAGATTATCGACGGGTCATCTTTGAGTACATTTTTGACCCCTTTAAAGACTGAGTTTGCCTTTAAGTCCTTCTTGAAAATTTTAGATCTGTCTCTTAGCTTTCCAACGAATCAAACCGTGTCTTATTTGGAGTTCGAGTAGAAAGTTATGATCTTTCTAAGTAGGGATGTTACGGAGAAAGGGTCGACGAAGTTAGTCTTCATTTTTAAATGCGTGATGGCGTCATCTTCGTCTGTGATGACGTCATCACAGACGAATTTAACGTCTGTGCTAACGTCATCACGAGCAATTTGCGTCTATCTTGACATCATCAAATCTGCTTTTGTGTTTTTGACCCCTCTTCTTTCTTTTGGCCATAACTTTTTGTGTAGACCTCCGATTGAGCCGATTTTTGAAGCGTTGAATTCCTAAGACATTTTTCTATCTTTTCATACTATATAGATCGGTTTTGGCATTAAAAGGAAAAAGATCGACCCGATCAAAGTGAGCTAATCGGTTGTAAAAGTTTGAATAGTGTTTAGTATTTTGGATATATCTCGGTTGGTAGAGCTCCGATTGATCTGATTTTTTTTGGAAATTAAACTAGAGACATGGGGCTACAAATGTTATGAGAAGTCGAGCTATAATTTAGCCTCTAAGACTTCCAAATTCGGGTCGGAAGTTAGGTATAGTGTTCAGCCTCGGGTCTGCAGAACAAACTTCATTATTTTGAAGATATCTTGAGCTATAGAGCTCGGATCGATCTGATTCTTGAAGCATTGGATTCATAAGACATAGAGGAACATTTCTCTAGAAGAAAGTTTTATCAAATGGCTTTATTTACCTGATCGAAATAATCAGACAAGATGTTAGTTTTAAAGACCAAGGAAGGGTCAATTTGGAAGTTTACTTAAAGGGTTAAGTTTATAAGCTTAAATGGAGGGGCATATGGGTCATTCCTCATTCATTAAATGACATGACACTATAAAAGCAAAAGGGCTGTCATTGTTTGAAGGAGAAGCCCGAAACTTATAATCAAAGGAAAGAAATAATAAGAGAATAAGAGAGAAGAGAGAAGGGAGAGCAAGCTTCGGTGGAGAAAAAGGGGAGAAAGCTAGGGCTCGATTTTTCTACCACTTGAAGAGTGATTTTGATGTCATTCTAAGAGAGAGAAAGGTGGAGGATGAAGAGAGCTTCATTTTGAACCAAGAAAATCCGAAAATGGAGGAGAAATGAGGTAAGAGCAGTTTTTAAGATTTGAGTTTCTCTTCAAGTTTTGGTTTAGAATCATGAAAAATGGAATGGGTTTGTGGAGTATGAAGTTAATTTTGTTGATTTCTTAGTATTATGGGTTTAATTTTGGATGGAAATTAATTAGGGTTTATGCCCAAATTTGGAATTTGGGAATTTTGGAAATTTGTGATTTAAAAAGCTTGAATATATGAGGGATTAGTGTTTCTAAGTTCAATTTGAGGATTAAGTTAATTATGATATTGAATTTGGGTGAAATTGCTTTAGGTGAAGTTATATTGGAAGAAAGAAGGAACCAATGGACAAATTGGAATGAGGAACAAGTTTCTAGCATCGATTCGAGGTGGGTACCTGTTTATAATAAAATTTATAAGCCACTAATGCTTTCTTTAAATAAAGAGATTTTCTGATTTCAATTGCATCGTAAATGTTGCACCATTATGTGAATGATTTGAAAAATCATTATTGATTCCATACATAAATTTTTGATGAAATGCAAAATACATTTGTGTTATGCCTCGAAAGATTCCATGGCATTTCGTATATTTGGAAAAGAGCATTCGATAAAGTGATTGAGCATGAATATGTGCTTTTGTTTGGGCGAGAGAGGAACGTTGTGTTAGTCACGTGCACGTCGACGTATAGCCTTCTTACGGCTGGCCGCTTGAGGTCACGAGATCCTGAGAAATCGGACTCGTTGTGTTTACGATAAAACGGTTTATTCGTTGTGTTCCGGAACTCTCGAGCCATGTGTTGTGCATTGTATATGTGAATTGCCATTGCATCTATGAATTGCCGAGTTGATGCATTCATGTTTTATAAATTTATGGGTTTATGGCTGAAAGCCTAAAAATCATATGTTTTGCAAATGACGATTTTGGCTACAACGAGAAAAGTACTTTTTGAAAATGTGCTTTACGGATTTCAAAGAAATATTTTCCAAGACCAGAAAAGAAAAAGAATTTCAAGGATTTTGCTTATATATTTGTTATAAACTGTTACCCACGGGCTGTAAAGCTCACCCCCTTCATTCCCATCCACAGGTGATGAGAAGAAGATCGGGTGAAAGAAAATGAAGATTTCTGTTTGCATGTGTTTTATTGTATTATTGTTAAGTGAGATGGTTGCTGAGAAGTCTGGAATCGTTGTGTATTGTGTACTTTGGTTTAAGGTTATGGGAAATGTATAAGGCTTGAAAATGTCACTATGATTTGTATAAAGCTTTGATTTATGAAATGGTGTATAAATCGTAATTGTATTTATGAGGTTTGGATGAGGCTATTGAGTTATGGTATTGCACATGGATATGTTATATAACTTGTGTATGTCCAACTGAGATATAAGCATGATTTGTATATGGAGAAATGTGAATGAATGGGTATTGGATGTTGGATAGTGCGATTGTATGTGAATGTTATTGGATTGAGGATATTGAAGTCACTTGTAAGAGATGGAATGAAAATGAAAGAAAGAAAGAAAGAAAAAAAATGTACACGGATTGGATTAGTTTTGTTGATAGTCTTAAGGTTTCAACGCAACGCTTCCTTTGATACTTGTTCACGGATGTCGGCTCCGTTTTGTTACGTATCAGAAATTGGTTTCGATTCGATTTGCTTTCGATTCGTTAATGATTTGTTGAGCTTTGTGATCCGAAGTTTGCTTCGTATCTGATTTGATTTCGCCTTATGTTTCGTTTTCTTGCTTTGATTCGATTCATATTGGTTCGTATTCGTATTCGTTTTCCGTTTTCGGGTTGGGGCGTCGGTCTCCGGATCTGGTCCCAACAGTTGTGGTATCAGAGCCCAGTTATGTTGGGCCCCGACTCGTAATAAGCATACTTAAATTATGTTGAGGCATGTTTAAATTATTTTGAGGTTTTAGTTTGATAATTTTAAACTTGATTGGAATAAATTGAGGATTTTATTGCTTAAGATATGATTATTAAATGAAGAAATTAGGAAATTAGGTTTATTGAGAATTATTATTTTATGATGTCTTGTGAGTAATAAAAAGAATTATATGCATTAAGAGTGTTAAGAGTTATTGGAATTTAATTAGAAGAAGATGGTATTGGTTTATAAAGATGGGCTTTGTAATTATTTTATATATTAAGGAATGAAGAAGAATTGGGCTCTTATTTGAGGTTTAGATTAATGAATTTGGGATTTTAGTGCTTAAGTAAGAATTTTAATTGAAGGAATTAAGTTAAATTAGAATTTGATTTTGGTACTAGACTTGAAAAGAATAAAATGGTGTTAGGATAAATTTGGATGATGATATATGGTTATATATCTTTTAGCCCTTTTAAATTGTAGTTAAATGAAGGAGAATGAAGTAATTGGGCTAGGTCCATTAGCTAGTAGTTGATTATTTATTAAATGAAAAAGAAAGGGAGCATTTGGGCTTTTAAGTGGGAGCCCACGAAATTTCAAATTGGAAGGAGGGAAAGTTTAAAATTGGTGAAAGTTATAAGGAGGGAAAGATAGAATTGGGCTTAAGTGGGCTTAACACTTAAGTTAATTAGTTGACAAAGTAAACAAGATTAAAGAAGGAAGCTTGGGCTTAATTACTTAATGAGGCCCACAATTTTAGGGTTTTAGTTATGAAGGCATGAGGTTATTTAAATAAAAGAAAAGAATGAATAAAGAGACAAATGGCTAAGGCTTTAGTGATACTACGTAGTTTTGTTGTTGGGAGGGCTTAGTTTTTTTTAAGTTAAGAGTTAAATGTTAAGTCCCTTAAGAGTAAAAAGAAGAGCATGAAGGGTCGTGTGGGTTAAGAGCATGAAAGTCTCATGTTTTGGAGAGAAGCCACGAAACTTGAAAGAAGAGAATAGCTAGAAGGAGGTTTCGAAAATGCAAGGAAGAGAGGAGAAGGAGACTTTCGGCCATGCTAGGAGAAGAAGGAGAAAAAAGAAGAAGAAGAAGAAGAGAGAAGGATTTTCGTGGGTTTCTTCTAGGTAAGATGAGTTTCAAAATTTGATGGTGTTCTAGTTAGGTTTTGTGTGTTTCTCGCTTCCAAAGAGTAGATTGAAGAGATGTTTATGACAAAATGAGGAAAAGGGAGTTGAGTTTGTGGGTTGAAAAATCTGATTTAAGTGGGTAATGTTTTAGGTATGAGATTTGCAAATTTTGTGGGTTAGTTAGCTAAGTTTTGATGCTAATGAGTGAGTTAAATTATGGGTGAAGTGTTGTTGAAGGAATTTCATGTTTTCCTTTAGTTTTAAAATTTCAGCATAGCTTATGTTTGGTTAATTCATGGATTTTGCTAAGGTTTTGCCTTTATGCTTACATATGAAGTTTTGAAGAGGAAATATGAAGGAAAGGAAAGATTATGTAAGTTGAAATGGAAGTTGTTGTATTCTTTGAAAATTTCCAGCAAGTGTGTCTTTTGTTCATTCATGGTTTTATGGTTCTAATTTGGTTTTCATCTTTACCAAGGGTGGTTGAAAGAGTAAGTGATGAGGTCAAGTTTCCATGAAAGTTTAGCAAAATTCAGGTTTGTCATGGGTTGATAGATTTGAATTTTGTTAAATTTTATAAGTTATGACGTTAATAGTTAAGTGAAGGTATGGGTAGGATGATATGGAAGCTAAATCATGTTTTTACCTTTGGCTGGAAAATTTCAGCATAGGTATTATTTGGTCATTCATGGTTTAAGTTAAGATTTGTTGCCTTTCTTGCTCAAATGATAATTTGAAGAGATAGATATGGAGAAAGGGAAGGTTGGATTAAGTTCAATGTAAGTTGTTCAGTTCCTAATAAAAATTCCAGCATGAGTATCTTTTGGAAATTCATGGTTTTATAGATGAGTTTTGATTGGTATAGCTTAAACAAGGGTATAGGTAAAGTGGAAAAAGGGTTAAATCAAGATTTGTTCTCTTTAAAAATTTCAGCATTTGAAATCTTTGGTACATTCATGGTCTTTGCTAGAAATTTGCCTATCTTGCTTAATTGCTTAGAAAGGGAAGTTAAAGAGGTTGTCTTTAAGAGTAAAATGAAAAAGAGGAAGGATTATTAAAAAAATCAGATTTGGTGTGGTGTCTTTAAGGCATGAGATTGTTGAAAAGTTGGATTCATTTGAGATAGGTTTGATGATTATAGCTTAGGATAGTGTAGAAATGGCATAGGCAAAGTTAAGTTAGTTTAAATGGAAGTTGTTACTTTCTTTTAAAATTTCAGCATGGTTGGTTTTGTTAAGTATGATGATTGATGATGATTGGGTTAGGAAAGAATGGGAAAGAGAAGAGACTTGATGTTTGGAAATTTTCAGCTTTGCGTATGGCTTAGGTTTTGAGAATTTGCAAAATTTGGGATTGGATTTGAAGGGGTTTTGAGTTGGTATGGCCTAGGGAAGGTATAAGAAGGGTTAGGTAAGGCTACGTCGATTTATTTCAAGTTTCGTTATGATCGTAAAATTTCAGCATAGGCGTCATTGAGAAATTGACCTATTTATGTGTTGATGAAGGGTTTTATGCCTTGGTTAAGGTTAATTATTGTAATTGGAGATATAAGGAAGATTAGATTAGCTTAATTGTAAGTTTTTCATATTTGTTTAAAATTCCAGCACCTTGTTCTTTTATTAATTAGCCTTATTATGATTAATTTAAGGTCAACTGCGACGTTTGGAATTTGAGGAGGGTCAAACAAATCCGTTGGGGCAAGTTAACCCAATTCCTAATAGAAGTCAAGGTGGGTGACTTTTAATCATTAAGTATTAGGCTATGATTTGTTGATTTGTAAATTTTGAATGAAATAGTGGTTGTGATTGTGTAAGTATGTGTTATGTGCTTTTGGTGTATATATATGTGTAAAGGTTTGTAAAATTGGTTGTTAAATGATAAAGTGTCGAATATGAAGTTAGAGATTATATGAATGTGACTTGTTTCAATGGCCAATTGTGGCAAATCCTTAGGAATGATTGAATGTATGGCAATTATGTGGAAACTTGATAGAAAATGAGTTTGGAATATTGATTGAAAATGAGAAAATGAGTATGTAATTTAGAATGAATGTATAATGTGAATATGTGGGTTTGTAGTGATCCCCTCGATTAGCAAGTGCGACTTGTCATAGGTTTCGCTACTACTTTGCCCATTAGTGGCATAGGAGTTTCAAAACAGACTCCCTCATTCCTGACTACATGGTCGCTTATCGAACATGTGTGCATCTGTTAGGATCACTCGGACCATCTGTGTTGTGCTTTTGTGGTGTCATATGTGATACTTGATGTTTTATAGCTGTTTTGTTTATGAAGTTAATGCATATTGATTTGAATATTGAATTATTGATGTATGGATTAGCTTATGCTTAATTATTAGATTGTTACCCACGAGCCGTCGTGCTCACCCCCTTATCTCCCTCCTCGGGTTTTGAGCAAGAAATCGAGTTCGATCGAGATTGAAACAAATTCGATGCATTTTGCTTTTGAAGTTATGTTTGTTAAAGAAAGGCATTAGTTTATTCTTTATTCGTTATTTTTGTTAAATTGGTTGTAATCGGGCTAAATGCCCTTTGATGAGTTGTATTGGTTTATTGTTATGTAAATCATAAGGTTTTGAAGTTCCAAACATACTTTATATAAATATATCCTTTACTATTTGAAGTTCAAATGTAATGTATAAGTTAATGTATGGTTGTATGATTTGGATTGGAGTTGTAAAAGTTAGCATGAGATTGAAATGCTTTATGGATTGAAAAGTTTAGAAACTTAAGAATGAGTTCTGCCTTTGAATTGGAGTATGGGTTGTCTATTGAAAATGGAAGATAGAAGTGGTTTTATGCGGGTTGGAGCTTGGATGGTTAGATTAAGATTTTGGCTAGATCTATTTTAGGGAGGTGCTGTCCAAATTTTCCTAAATTTGGGCAGCAACTTCGATTAGGTTTTAGACCTCGAAATGATTGATTTGGAAAAGGGTATTTCTTAAGGTTGATAGAGCTTGTCAAAATCTTCAAAACAGTATAAAGTGGGTTAATTTCCGACTTAGGATGAAAAGTTATGAGGGTTGAATTTCGCTGGTTACTATTCATATGGTCAAAAGCACTATTCATTTGGTAAGTTGCTAGAAAGCAACTTTGAACCTTCTAAAGAACCGAGCTAAGTTTTTAAGTATGAAAATGGAGTTAAGATGAATAAAAAAAAAATATATTTATCGGGATTTTTTTTGGATTAGTCGAGGTTTTCTAAGGAATCATGTATGCGTATGAGGAAATCTGTATGAGTAGTTGGGTTCCAGAAACGGGATCCAACAGTTATGGTATCAGAGCCCAGTACTATGGTCTTAACTGGGCACATAAGATTGATGAGAGTGTATAAGGATAAAAATTGAATTTGTGAGAATGTCAGAGACCAGTATTATAATCTTACATGGGCTATAGGTTTGTTAAGATTAACTTTGGAAGTCTGTGCTAAGTGATTGATTTAGATGACGAGAATGGTGATTTATGGGCAATCTTTCGGATATGTGTCTATCGCGAAAGCGAGAAAAGAGTGGTGTTCGATAGAGTTTATGGTAAGGAAAGTTATAGATTTTTAGCAATAAGAAATATAGCGTAGTCTGCTAGCAATAAGAATTGTGAAATAGTCTGCTATGATTCAGTTTGGGATTCTGGTAATGAATAGGGGAAACAGAAATTTTGTGGTACATACGTACTTGAATTAATATGGATGTGAAAAGGGTTTCATGGATCGATTAAGTTTGTACAAAATTTTTGAAGTAAGTTAAGCGAAGTCAGATGGTGTTATATTAAGAATGAGAAATAAAAGAACAAATCAAGAATGAATATGAACTGAATTGAAAGTGAATTTTGGAGCCTTATCCCTAGTGGGGACTTGAGCATAAGAGATGAAGTATGTATATGAGATCTAACTTAGATTTTTGATGAATGCATCACCAGCAGTCATAATGTGTTATTTGTGAGAATCATTTGAAGAATTAGGTAAACAAGTGAGTAAGTGATTGATTGATTTAAGTGAGTCTATTGATTGAGATCAATTGAAAGAAAGTAATTGAGTGACGAAGTTAATTGAACGAATAAATTACTTGATGATTGTCAGTAGGAATTTCGAGGACGAAATTCTTTTAAGAGGGGGAGAAATGTTGGGCCCCGACTCGTAATAAGCATACTTAAATTATGTTGAGGCATGTTTAAATTATTTTGAGGTTTTAGTTTGATAATTTTAAACTTGATTGGAATAAATTGAGGATTTTATTGCTTAAGATATGATTATTAAATGAAGAAATTAGGGAAATTAGGTTTATTGAGAATTATTATTTTATGATGTAATTGTGAGTAATAAAAGAATTATATGCATTAAGAGTGTTAAGAGTTATTGGAATTTAATTAGAAGAAGATGGTATTGGTTTATAAAGATGGGCTTTGTAATTATTTTATATATTAAGGAATGAAGAAGAATTGGGCTCTTATTTGAGGTTTAGATTAATGAATTTGGGATTTTAGTGCTTAAGTAAGAATTTTTAATTGAAGGAATTAAGTTAAATTAGAATTTGATTTTGGTACTAGACTTGAAAAGAATAAAATGGTGTTAGGATAAATTTGGATGATGATATATGGTTATATATCTTTTAGCCCTTTTAAATTGTAGTTAAATGAAGGAGAATGAAGTAATTGGGCTAGGTCCATTAGCTAGTAGTTGATTATTTATTAAATGAAAAAGAAAGGGAGCATTTGGGCTTTTAAGTGGGAGCCCACGAAATTTCAAATTGGAAGGAGGGAAAGTTTAAAATTGGTGAAAGTTATAAGGAGGGAAAGATAGAATTGGGCTTAAGTGGGCTTAACACTTAAGTTAATTAGTTGACAAAGTAAACAAGATTAAAAGAAGGAAGCTTGGGCTTAATTACTTAATGAGGCCCACGAATTTTAGGGTTTTAGTTATGAAGGCATGAGGTTATTTAAATAAAAAGAAAAGAATGAATAAAGAGACAAATGGCTAAGGCTTTAGTGATACTACGTAGTTTTGTTGTTGGGAGGGCTTAGTTTTTTTTTAAGTTAAGAGTTAAATGTTAAGTCCCTTAAGAGTAAAAGAAGAGCATGAAGGGTCGTGTGGGTTAAGAGCATGAAAGTCTCATGTTTTGGAGAGAAGCCACGAAACTTGAAAGAAGAGAATAGCTAGAAGGAGGTTTCAAAATGCAAGGAAGAGAGGAGAAGGAGACTTTCGGCCATGCTAGGAGAAGAAGGAGAAAAGAAGAAGAAGAAGAAGAAGGAGAGAAGGATTTTCGTGGGTTTCTTCTAGGTAAGATGAGTTTCAAAATTTGATGGTGTTCTAGTTAGGTTTTGTGTGTTTCTCGCCCAAAGAGTAGATTGAAGAGATGTTTATGACAAAATGAGGAAAAGGGAGTTGAGTTTGTGGGTTGAAAATCTGATTTCGTGGGTAATGTTTTAGGTATGAGATTTGCAAATTTTGTGGGTTAGTTAGCTAAGTTTTGATGCTAATGAGTGAGTTAAATTATGGGTGAAGTGTTGTTGAAGGAATTTCATGTTTTCCTTTAGTTTTAAAATTTCAGCATAGCTTATGTTTGGTTAATTCATGGATTTTGCTAAGGTTTTGCCTTTATGCTTACATATGAAGTTTTGAAGAGGAAATATGAAGGAAAGGAAAGATTATGTAAGTTGAAATGGAAGTTGTTGTATTCTTTGAAAATTTCCAGCAAGTGTGTCTTTTGTTCATTCATGGTTTTATGGTTCTAATTTGGTTTTCATGCTTACCAAGGGTGGTTGAAAGAGTAAGTGATGAGGTCAAGTTTCCATGAAAGTTTAGCAAAATTCAGGTTTGTCATGGGTTGATAGATTTGAATTTTGTTAAATTTTATAAGTTATAGCGTTAATAGTTAAGTGAAGGTATGGGTAGGATGATATGGAAGCTAAATCATGTTTTTACCTTTGGCTGGAAAATTTCAGCATAGGTATTATTTGGTCATTCATGGTTTAAGTTAAGATTTGTTGCCTTTCTTGCTCAAATGATAATTTGAAGAGATAGATATGGAGAAAGGGAAGGTTGGATTAAGTTCAATGTAAGTTGTTCAGTTCCTAATAAAAATTCCAGCATGAGTATCTTTTGGAAATTCATGGTTTTATAGATGAGTTTTGATTGGTATAGCTTAAACAAGGGTATAGGTAAAGTGGAAAAAGGGTTAAATCAAGATTTGTTCTCTTTAAAAATTTCAGCATTTGAAATCTTTGGTACATTCATGGTCTTTGCTAGAAATTTGCCTATCTTGCTTAATTGCTTAGAAAGGGAAGTTAAAGAGGTTGTCTTTAAGAGTAAAATGAAAAAGAGGAAGGATTATTAAAAAAATCAGATTTGGTGTGGTGTCTTTAAGGCATGAGATTGTTGAAAAGTTGGATTCATTTGAGATAGGTTTTGATGATTATAGCTTAGGATAGTGTAGAAATGGCATAGGCAAAGTTAAGTTAGTTTAAATGGAAGTTGTTACTTTCTTTTAAAATTTCAGCATGGTTGGTTTTGTTAAGTATGATGATTGATGATGATTGGGTTAGGAAAGAATGGGAAAAGAGAAGAGACTTGATGTTTGGAAATTTTCAGCTTTGCGTATGGCTTAGGTTTGAGAATTTGCAAAATTTGGGATTGGATTTGAAGGGGGTTTTGAGTTGGTATGGCCTAGGGAAGGTATAAGAAGGGTTAGGTAAGGCTACGTCGATTTATTTCAAGTTTCGTTATGATCGTAAAATTTCAGCATAGGCGTCATTGAGAAATTGACCTATTTATGTGTTGATGAAGGGTTTTATGCCTTGGTTAAGGTTAATTATTGTAATTGGAGATATAAGGAAGATTAGATTAGCTTAATTGTAAGTTTTTCATATTTGTTTAAAATTTCAGCACCTTGTTCTTTTATTAATTAGCCTTATTATGATTAATTTAAGGTCAACTGCGACGTTTGGAATTTGAGGAGGGTCAAACAAATCCGTTGGGGCAAGTTAACCCAATTCCTAGCCAACGAAGTCAAGGTGGGTGACTTTTTAATCATTAAGTATTAGGCTATGATTTGTTGATTTGTAAATTTTGAATGAAATAGTGGTTGTGATTGTGTAAGTATGTGTTATGTGCTTTTTGGTGTATATATATGTGTAAAGGTTTGTAAAATTGGTTGTTAAATGATAAAGTGTCGAATATGCGAAGTTAGAGATTATATGAATGTGACTTGTTTCAATGGCCAATGTGGCAAATCCTTAGGAATGATTGAATGTATGGCAATTATGTGGAAACTTGATAGAAAATGAGTTTGGAATATTGATTGAAAATGAGAAAATGAGTATGTAATTTAGAATGAATGTATAATGTGAATATGTGGGTTTGTAGTGATCCCTCGATTAGCAAGACTTGTCATAGGCTTTAGCACTTTGCCTGCTTAGTGGCATAGGAGTTCTGAAAACAGACTCCCTCATTCACTGACTACATGGTCGCTTGTCGAACATGTGTAATGCGTCTGTTAGGATCACTCGGACCATCGTGTTGTGCTTTGTGGTGTCATATGTGATACTTGATGTTTTGTAACTGTTTTGTTTATGAAGTTAATGCATATTGATTTGAATATTGAATTATTGATGTATGGATTAGCTTATGCTTAATTATTAGATTGTTACCCACGGAGCCGCCGTGCTCACCCCTTATCTCCTCCTCGGGTTTTGAGCAAGAAATCGAGTTCGCATCGAGATTGAAACAAATTCGATGCATTTGCTTTTGAAGTTATGTTTGTTAAAGAAAGGCATTAGTTTATTCTTTATTCGTTATTTTTGTTAAATTGGTTGTAATCGGGCTAAATGCCCTTTGATGAGTTGTATTGGTTTATTGTTATGTAAATCATAAGGTTTTGAAGTTCCAAACATACTTTATATAAATATATCCTTTACTATTTGAAGTTCAAATGTAATGTATAAGTTAATGTATGGTTGTATGATTTGGATTGGAGTTGTAAAAGTTAGCATGAGATTGAAATGCTTTATGGATTGAAAAGTTTAGAAACTTAAGAATGAGTTCTGCCTTTGAATTGGAGTATGGGTTGTCTATTGAAAATGGAAGATAGAAGTGGTTTTATGCAGGTTGGAGCTTGGATGGTTAGATTAAGATTTTGGCTAGATCTATTTTTAGGGAGGTGCTGTCCAAATTTTCCTAAATTTGGGCAGCAACTTCGATTAGGTTTTAGACCTCCGAAATGATTGATTTGGAAAAAGGGTATTTCTTAAGGTTGATAGAGCTTGTCAAAATCTTCAAAACAGTATAAAGTGGGTTAATTTCCGACTTAGGATGAAAAAGTTATGAGGGTCGGAATTTCGCTGGTTACTATTCATATGGTCAAAAGCACTATTCATTTGGTAAGTTGCTAGAAAGCAACTTTGAACCTTCTAAAGAACCGAGCTAAGTTTTTAAGTATGAAAATGGAGTTAAGATGAATAAAAAAAAAATATATTTATCGGGATTTTTTTTGGATTAGTCGAGGTTTTCTAAGGAATCATGTATGCGTATGAGGAAATCTGTATGAGTAGTTGGGTTCCAGAAACGGGATCCAACAAGTTATATGATCTTACTTGGGCGTATGTGTATGAGTAAGAAATCGATAAGAGTTTGTAAGGATAAGATTGAGATTGGAAGAAAGTGCTAAGTGATCGTTTGCTTTTGGTGACAAGAAGTATGATTGAATTAGTGAGAGTATGATATTGATGTGGATAAGTTTGCTTTGAAGAACAAAGGTGATTATTTGATTGATTTTAGGAATACGTGAATGAATGAGGGTGAAATTTCATGATGATTAGGCTTCGACAATTTTGTGAATTGATTTTGGGCATTGATGACTTGAATAATGAGATGGTGATGGAGATATATGTATAGAAAGTCAAAGGATTAATGTGAAGGATGATTTGATTTTGAATATTTGCGAGATGAAATGAGAAATGCTAGAAAGATGAGATTAATGATAGAAATATATGTATGGAAGATCAATAGGTTGATTTGGAATGATAAAGATATAGATATATATATGGAAGTTCAAAAGGATTAAATTGAATGGTATTGGTCCATATTAAGGTTATTAAGAATTGGATCATTGACTTGTGTAAATCTGTTAAGACATATTGATATGATATGATATTGGTGGTATTTGATACAAGAAGTGATAAATTGTGAGTAAGTTGAGAAATATGTATGATGAGAAATTAGTTCAGAAGTGAATGAATATGATTATTTAAAGAGATTATTTGAGAGAATAAGTTACTTGGTGATTATTCAGATATGAATTTCGAGGGCGAAATTCTTTTAAGAGGGGGAGAATTGTTGGACCCCGATCTTTTAGTGGAAAATTGGAAATATGAAAATAAAAATTTAATAATATTTTTTTGTATATGAATGGAGTTATAGATATTTTTGCTTTAAGGAAATTGATGATAAAAGATTTGTTTGATTTGATAACTTTGGGTTTCAAATAGATTTGTATGGGTTATGAAAGTTCAAGTGGATGAGTGGATTGAAATGGAAGTTGAAATCAAGAAATAGAAAGTGAAAGTGTAAAATTTTGAAGAAATTAGAAAGTAAAGACAATTTGTTTGGTTATGCATGTGGTGTTTTAAGTTAGATTATTGTAAGAATAAGATTTCAGTCATATGTGGAGAATGGTGGAGTTTTGTATCTTTTGTACTTGGACTTGAATACTGATGTTGTAATATGGCTTGGAATGCCATTTAATTTTATAAACATTTATCTTATGATGTTAATGAGACATGGATTTATATATGAATATGAAAGATCAATTATGTATGAATATCAATTGTGTATAGATTTGTGTGTATTGTGTTTGAGAGGAATTAGTTGAAGAGTTTATGGTGATGTGTTGATATGTGAAGTTGATGTGTTAGAATGGTGTTAGAAACTTCAATGGCAAATCTGTACTGATCTAGATATATTTGGCCAAAGTGGTCTTAAAGAAAGTTGTAGCTCATGTTTCCAGCTTTCTAACGCCATAAAGTATGAAATTTTTCGATATCGGGGCGAGAAGTTATGATTTTTAGAAGTTCTGATGTTGTTTAGTGTGCGGTTGATCGACCAGTCAGTTTGCATGGAGTTTTTGACCCATTTAGAGGTCGTTCTGATTTTTAAGGTCTTCATGAAAGTTGTAGAGAGTTTCTTTACCGTTCTATAGACACCAAGTTTGTCTTATTTGGAGTTCTGCGTAAAAAGTTATGATGTTTGCAAGTTGAGGTATTGTGTAAAGTTTTGAGGAGATTATCGATGGGTCATCTTTGAGTACATTTTTGACCCCTTTAAAGACTGAGTTTGTCTTTGAGTCCTTATTGAAAATTTTAGATCTGTCTCTTAGCTTTCCAACGAATCAAACCGTGTCTTATTTGGAGTTCTGAGTAGAAAGTTATGATCTTTCTAAGTAGGGATGTTCGGAGAAAGGGGTCGACGAAGTTAGTCTTCATTTTAAATGCGTGATGACGTCATCTTCGTCTGTGATGACGTCATCACGAGCATTTAATTTTAACGTCTGTCTAATGTCATCAGGCAATTTGCGTCTATCTTGACATCGACATCATCGCCTTTTGTGTTTTGACCCTCCTCTTTCTTTTGGCCATAACTTTTTGTGTAGACCTCCGATTGAGCCGATTTTTGAAGCGTTGGATTCCTAAGACATTTTTCTATCTTTTCATAGTATATAGATCGGTTTTGGCATTAAAAAGAAAAAGATCGACCCGATCAAAGTGAGCTGATCGGTTGTAAAAGTTTGAATAGTGTTTAGTATTTTGGATATATCTCGGTTGGTAGAGCTCCGATTGATCTGATTCTTTTTGGAAATTAAACTAGAGACATGGGGCTACAAATGTTATGAAGAAGTCGAGCTATAATTTAGCCTCTAAGACTTCCAAATTCAGGTCGGAAGTTAGGTATAGTGTTCAGCCTCGGGTCTGCAGAACAAACTTCAGTATTTTGAAGATATCTTGAGCTATAGAGCTCGGATCGATCTGATTCTTGAAGCATTGGATTCATAAGACATAGAGGAACATTTCTCTAGAAGAAAGTTTTGTCAAATGGCTTCATTTACCTGATCGAAATGATCAGACAAGATGTTAGTTTTAAAGACCAAGGAAGGGTCAATTTGGAAGTTTACTTAAAGGGTTAAGTTTATAAGCTTAAATGGAGGGGCATATGGGTCATTCCTCATTCATTAAATGACATGACACTATAAAAGCAAGAGGGCTGTCATTGTTTGAAGGAGAAGCCCGAAACTTATAATCAAAGGAAAGAAATAATAAGAGAATAAGAGAGAAGAGAGAAGGGAAAGCAAGCTTCGGTGGAGAAAAAGGGGAGAAAGCTAGAGCTCAATTTTTCTACCACTTGAAGAGTGATTTTGATGTCATTCTAAGAGAGAGAAAGGTGGAGGATGAAGAGAGATTCATCTTGAACCAAGAAAATCCGAAAATGGAGGAGAAATGAGGTAAGAGCAGTTTTTAAGATTTGAGTTTCTCTTGAAGTTTTGGTTTAGAATCATGGAAAATGGAATGGGTTTGTGGAGTATGAAGTTAATTTTGTTGATTTCTTAGTATTATGGGTTTAATTTTGGATGGAAATTAATTAGGGTTTATGCCCAAATTTGGAATTTGGGGATTTTGAAAATTTGTGATTTAAAAAGCTTGAATATATGAGGGATTAGTGTTTCTAAGTTCAATTTGAGGATTAAGTTAATTATGATATTGAATTTGGGTGAAATTGCTTTAGGTGAAGTTATATTGGAAGAAAGAAGGAACCAATGGACAAATTGGAACGAGGAACAAGTTTCTAGCATCGATTCGAGGTGGGTACCTGTTTATAATAAAATTTATAAGCCACTAATGCTTTCTTTAAATAAAGAGATTTTCTGATTTCAATTGCATCGTAAATGTTGCACCATTATTTGAATGATTTGAAAAATTATTATTGATTCCATACATAAATTTTTGATGAAATGCAAAATACATTTGTGTTATGCCTCGAAAGATTCCATGGCATTTCGTATATTTGGAAAAGAGCATTCGATAAAGTGATTGAGCATGAATATGTGCTTTTGTTTGGGCGAGAGAGGAACGTTGTGTTAGTCACGTGCACGTCGACGTATAGCCTTCTTACGGCTGGCCGCTTGAGGTCACGAGATCCTGAGAAATCAGACTCGTTGTGTTTACGATAAACTTCGGTTTATTCGTTGTGTTCCACGGAACTCTCGAGCCATGTGTTGTGCATTGTATATGTGAATTGCCATTGCATCTATGAATTGCCGAGTTGATGCATTCATGTTTTATAAATTTATGGGTTTATGGCTGAAAGCCTAAAAATCATATGTTTTGCAAATGACGATTTTGGCTACAACGAGAAAAGTACTTTTGAAAATGTGCTTTACTGATTTCAAAGAAATATTTTCCAAGACCGAAAAGAAAAAGAATTTCAAGGATTTTGCTTATATATTTGTTATAAACCTGTTACCCACGGGCTGTAAAGCTCACCCCTTCATTCCCATCCACGGTGATGAGAAGAAGATCGGTGAAAGAAAATGAAGATTTGTTTGCATGTGTTTTATTGTATTATTGTTAAGTGAGATGGTTCTTTGAGAAGTCCGGAATCGTTGTGTATTGTGTACTTTGGTTTAAGGTTATGGGAAATGTATAAGGCTTGAAAATGCCACTATGATTTGTATAAAGCTTTGATTTATGAAATGGTGTATAAATCGTAATTGTATTTATGAGGTTTGGATGAGGCTATTGAGTTATGGTATTGCACATGGATATGTTATATAACTTGTGTATGTCCAACTGAGATATAAGCATGATTTGTATATGGAGAAATGTGAATGAACGGGTATTGGATGTTGGATAGTGCGATTGTATGTGAATGTTATTGGATTGAGGATATTGAAGTCACTTGTAAGAGATGGAATGAAAATGAAAGAAAGAAAGAAAGAAAAAAAAATGTACACGGATTGGATTAGTTTTGACTGATAGTCTTAAGGTTTCCAACGCAAACGCTTCCTTTGATACTTGTTCACGGATGTCGGCTCCGTTTTGTTACGTATCAGAAATTGGTTTCGATTCGATTTGCTTTCGATTCGTTAATGATTTGTTGAGCTTTGTGATCCGAAGTTTGCTTCGTATCTGATTTGATTTCGCCTTATGTTTCGTTTCCTTGCTTTGATTCGATTCATATTGGTTCGTATTCGTATTCGTTTTCCGTTTTCGGGTTGGGGCGTCGGTCTCCGAATCGGGTCCCAACAAAATTAATTTTCAATTTTCAATTTTTTTAATAAATGGGCCCACTATAAACTTTTTGATATATATATATATATATATACATCTAAGTAGATTTATGGACATTTCAATTTATACCCTTTTTAATGAATAAATTTATTAACTATTAAAATTTAATTCTTTTAATAAATAATTTTTAAACTTTAAACTTTTTAATAAATGGGCACCCTATAAATCTAGATCTTAGGCAAGTGCCCTTCTTACCTTTGTATAAGGCCCGGCACTGACTAGGATCACAAGACAAGGTCTTTTAAATTAGAAGAAGGTAAGTTGGACTAATGAGCTTTTGGGATAGAAACTTCAGAAAGAGTTGCATTATCCATATCCCACTTTCTTTTAATCCTCTCCAAATGACCTTAAAAGGCCATAAGCCTATTTCATTTGAAAAGAAATGAACTTGTCTTAGTAATATGACATGTTGGATCCCGTTTCTGGAACCCAACTACTCATACAGATTTCCTCATACGCATACATGATTCCTTAGAAAACCTCGACTAATCCAAAAAAAAAATCCCGATAAAATTTTTTTTTTCATCTCAACTCCATTTTCATACTTAAAAACTTAGCTCGGTTCTTTAGAAGGTTCAAAGTTGCTTTCTAGCAACTTACCAAATGAATAGTGCTTTTGACCATATGAATAGTAACCAGCGAAATTCCGACCCTCATAACTTTTTCATCCTAAGTCGGAAATTAACCCACTTTATACTGTTTTGAAGATTTTGACAAGCTCTATCAACCTTAAGAAATACCTTTTTTCCAAATCAATCATTTCGGAGGTCTAAAACCTAATCGAAGTTGCTGCCCAAATTTAGGAAAATTTGGACAGCACCTCCCCTAAAAATAGATCTAGCCAAAATCTTAATCTAACCATCCAAGCTCCAACCTGCATAAAACCACTTCTATCTTCCATTTTCAATAGCACAACCCATACTCCAATTCAAAGGCAGCAACTCATTCTTAAGTTTCTAAACTTTTCAATCCATAAAGCATTACAATCTCATGCTAACTTTTACAACTCCAATCCCAATCATACAACCATACATTAACTTATACATTACATTTGAACTTCAAATAGTAAAGGATATATTTATATAAAGTATGTTTGGAACTTCAAAACCTTATGATTTACATAACAATAAACCAATACAACTCATCAAAGGGCATTTAGCCCGATTACAACCAATTTAACAAAAATAACGAATAAAGAATAAACTAATGCCTTTCTTTAACAAACATAACTTCAAAAGCAAAATGCATCAATTTGTTTCAATCTCGATGCGAACTCGATTTCTTGCTCAAAACACGAGGAGGGAGATAAGGGGTGAGCACGACAACTCCGTGGGTAACAATTTAATAAAAGAGACATAAGCATACAGAAATTGTCTTAAACCATTATTTTCAAAAGATATTTGTCGAAATCATTTTTTTCCAATAAGATAAAACATTTCAAATAAACCCTTTTTTCCAGTTGTCATCTTTCCGATAAAACACAACATTTACAAAGTTAACACTTATAACACAAAAACACATATTCACATAACCAATGGATTTACAAAGTCAACAAGGCACATAACAAAATGGAATATTGACAAAGTTAACAAATATCACATAATAGCACAAAATCACATATCAAATGGTTTGAGTGATCCTAACAGAACGTACTACACATGTTCGACAAGCGACCATGTATAGCCGTGAACAGAGGGGAGTCCGATTCGGAGCTCCTATGCCACTTAGCGGGCGGTAGTGAAGCGAAGTTTATGACAAGTGCGCACTTGCTAATCGAGAGGGATCACTACAAACCCACATATTCGTGCATTTTCACATTATACTTGCCTAACATGGCATTTTCCAACATCTCATAATTCACTATTCGTGCATTTATACCACATAATAATGCAAGGCACTGAATACAAGTTCATATCATTTACAATTAATAAAGTATTTCAACATTTTGCAAGTCATCGAAAAACACTTAATAGCATTTATTTCACAACAATTTTGTAACTCACAACTCAAATATTAAATAGTTACCCACCTCTTATCCTTTGGCTTGCAATTGGTCAAATTGATCTTCCTCAACCTCCAATGGTTTTAATGGCCTTATTCAAAACATAAAAGTCCTAATTAATAAAAGATCATATGCTGAAATTTTCTAAAGAATGAAAAACATGAATTAAAACCTATCCAACTGTGACTATGCCATTCTTCAATTATAACTATCAAATCCCTTCTCAAACTTAATCCAAAGTTTCATCAATCTCATGCTCTACAAAGATCCACCAATGCTGATTTTCTTCTTTCCATTTCCATAATCCTTCTTCTTTCCTTATCCTTTCATCCACTAACTCTTCAATCCATCTTCACAAGGATGGAGGCTTGACCATTGAACTTTGACCAACCCTTAAGTGACCAACCCTTATGTGACTAACGAAAATGCAAGGAGGGAGAGACTTATGGGGTGTCGTTTTAGCTTAGGTTTAAGTTAGAAAATTAAGCCTTCTCCTCCACCATTCACGACATTTCTAGAAGCCAAGAAGAGAAAGAAGATTTTGAAAACAACAAGGAAGAGAGAGAAAGATGGATTCGGCTAGCCAAGGAGAAAGATGTTTGAGAGAGTCTTCTTAGAAGGAAGAGGAAGAGTTTAACCCTCCTTTGGAAGCAAGAGGATTTCGTGGGTCTCTCTACAAGGTTAGGGTTTCGAAAATCTCTTGGGTTTCTTGTTATAGTTCCTCTTTTCTTGCTTACCTATGATGTTTGGAAGTTGATTGATGAAGAAAGAAGAAGGTTTATATGAAGGTTAAAATTTCAGATTTGGGGATAGGGTTAGGGTTACGAAATTGTCTCAACATGTTGTTAGATTTTGCCTTTTCCTTGGTTAATATGATGATTGATGATGATTGGGTTAGGAAAGAATGGGAAAAGAGAAGAGACTTGATGTTTGGAAATTTTCAGCTTTGTGTATGGCTTAGGTTTTGGAAATTTCGAAATTTTGGAATAGTTTTGAAGGGGGTTTTAGTTGAAATAGCTAAGGAAAGGTATAAGTGAGATTGTAAGTGAGATTTTGTAAGGTTTAAGCCAAGTTTTTCATTCCTTTAAAAAATTCCAGCAATGGGTAATTGTGTTACCAACACCTTTTCCAAGCTATACCAATCATAACCTTTATCAATTTAATCCATATTTTGTTGAAAATCATCAACTCTAGGCCATCCATACATGCTGAAATTTTTTTTTTTTTTTTTCATATTCTTTCCTTATCCCCTCACCAATCATTCATTTAAATCACCATGATAACCAAGAAAAATAAATTCTAAGCAAAATCATGAATTAACCAAATCATACACATGCTGGAATTTTCCAAAGACAAGGAAAACATGTAATTTCTTTGCCATCATCTTAGCCATCCTTTATCTAAGTCATTACCATCAAAACATATCTCTAAACTAAGCAAAATCCCATCTTAGATGCACAATTTAACAACAAATCAAGTGCTGGAAATTTCCAAGAATGGGACAACTTAAAATTCATGCAACATCATATTACCTATACTTTAACCTAACCTTTAACATCAAAGCTCAATAGCCATCAACTTTTGAAAAAATCCCTTACCTATATGAAAACCCAAAGATTTCAGATTTTGCTTCTTTCTTGAAAACTAAATTCTTTTTCTTTCTTTCCTCATCAATCCTTCATCATTACATTTCAAACCACCATCATTAAACAAACTACCAACAAAAACTATGAATTAACCAACTAATACCAATGCTGAAATTTTAATTCAAGGAAAACATGAAATTTCTTCAACATCATCTTACCCATGACTTAGCTCAACAATTTACATTAAAACTCATCTTTAACACCAAAAACATCTATGAATCATAACTTTACCAACACCTTTTCCAAGCTATACCAATCATAACCTTTATCAATTTAATCCATATTTTGTTGAAAATCATCAACTCTAGGCCATCCATACATGCTGAAATTTTTTTTTTTTTTCATATTCTTTCCTTATCCCCTCACCAATCATTCATTTAAATCACCATGATAACCAAGAAAAATAAATTCTAAGCAAAATCATGAATTAACCAAATCATACACATGCTGGAATTTTCCAAAGACAAGGAAAACATGTAATTTCTTTGCCATCATCTTAGCCATCCTTTATCTAAGTCATTACCATCAAAACATATCTCTAAACTAAGCAAAATCCCATCTTAGATGCACAATTTAACAACAAATCAAGTGCTGGAAATTTCCAAGAATGGGACAACTTAAAATTCATGCAACATCATATTACCTATACTTTAACCTAACCTTTAACATCAAAGCTCAATAGCCATCAACTTTTGAAAAATCCCTTACCTATATGAAAACCCAAAGATTTCAGATTTTGCTTCTTTCTTGAAAACTAAATTCTTTTCTTTCTTTCCTCATCAATCCTTCATCATTACATTTCAAACCACCATCATTAAACAAACTACCAACAAAACTATGAATTAACCAACTAATACCAATGCTGAAATTTTAATTCAAGGAAAACATGAAATTTCTTCAACATCATCTTACCCATGACTTAGCTCAACAATTTACATTAAAACTCATCTTTAACACCAAAACATCTATGAATTAACAAATGAGAACATTGCTGAATTTTAACAATGCATGGAAAACTTCCATTTCAACTTTCCTAACTTCCTTATACCTTCACTTACTTTATTTGACTTGAGTCAAGGCTTAAAACTCTTACTTAACATAAGATCAATATGCTGCAATTTCTCAAAAATGACTTGACTTTCAATCTACATAACCTCATATACCTCACTTATTCTCTATCTAAATCTAATTTAACTTAACCCTAACTTTCTAGCCTAAGTCATTTCCCTCCTTAAAATCCTTCCAAAATATTTCATTTCCCTCCTTCTAACTTAAACTTTTGTGGGCTCCCACTTAAAAGCCCACTTGCCTCCCTTCTTTTTCATTTACTTAACCATAACAACCCTAGCCCACATAATTGCTTCCCCATCAATTACAAATCATTCCAAAGGCTAAAAGCCCATTTTAATAAACCTAAAGCCTTATAACCATTTAAACAAAACCGAATTTATTCATAACAATATTTTAAGGCCTAATTTAATATTTCCTTATTCTTTGAATTTCTAAAATCCATACAAGCTCTAATTCAATTTTAATCTCCATCACCTAAATTCATAGCAACCTCAATTTATATAACAATATATCATAAAATAATAATTTCTCAACAAATCAAAGTTCACTAAATCCTTTCATTAAATAATCATAACTTAAGCAATAAAATCCTCAATTTATTCCAATCAAATTACAATTATCAATCTAGACCTCAAAATAGTTTAATTATGCCTCAAGATAAGTTAATCAAGCTTGTTGACTAGAAAAAGAATCGGGGCCCAACATGACATTTTAGGAATTGTCAATAAGTAATAACCACTCTTTACTATCAGACTGAACCATTTACTCTAAGTCCTTACTGGGTTGTATTGATTTATATATTTATCATCTTCAGGATAGCTTAAGTTTAGCTCCTCAAGGATATGAAACATCACCTACAAGGCTACAACTTACACCTTATACAAAGGAATGAACAATCAATACTGGGCCTAAATCAATAATTAAGGCTAAATGACATTTTACCTAACTAAGGATAATAGAAACGTCTAAATGATTGTTGTATTCTATAAGGAATATTCTCAAAGTATCTTCCGAAAGATGTAGATGGTGAGTTGAGTTATTGCCTTTATTGAATAAGCCAGCTCCATTAAACCATAGATGGGTGGTTAAAGATGGTTAATAATGTTGGAACCCCTCCCTGATGCGACACGTGTCCGACGTCTTGCGTGACATCTGAACGCGCATCCCACGAGGAAGGGATTCCTCACCACTGAGGAAACCTCAAATGGAACTTAAGTGCATGACATCCGAATAAACTGGATAAATTTACCCTAATTATTCTCCAATAAAATTTGATCTGCTTAGGGCCCATAATTACTCCTATGCCTAAGCTAATCCAAAATCTCATGCCTCTAGGTCAAATGAAAACAGAAAACGCCCCAATCGGATCTTTATATCTCACAAAACACAATTTCGCACAAAACCGACACACATTGACCCTAAAGTCCAATGAAGACCCGACACTCTCATTTTACCAAAAAGGAATAGAAAATGTTACTAGTTAATCAATACTTCAAATTTCATGCAAATCGGAGGTCAAATGGATAAGAATCAAGGAAAATAAGAAAAGATATTATATTTGCTTTAACGTCAATTTACTTTACATTTTTATAACCTTTCACCCCAGGTTTGAATTGCGAAGAGTTATTGTTTATTTCATGAAGAAAACAAAAGTCATTTCAATCATTAAAAGAAGTAAAGATTAGATTAAAGTTGTTGTTTAGCTAATTACCATATGAATAGTGAAAATGACCAAATGAATAGTGATTAGAAGTTTTCAAACGCCCATAACTTTTTTATCTTAAGTCGGAAATTATCTATTTTATACCGTTTTAAAGATCTTGACAAGCCCTACAAACTTTAAGAAATACCTCTCACCCCAATTCTTACTCTAACATGCCCTAAAACCCAAAGCAAGGTGGCTGCCTATTTTTTTTTAAAAAATGGACAGCACCTCCCCTAAAAATGCACTAGCCAACTCTTCAATTTCCAACCTAACTTCCACCTACACAAAAACACTTCAATCTCCCAAATTTTCATACATATCCAACAACCATACTACATCAAACTCCAAATGGCAACAACACACTCTTAGGTTTCTAACATTTCATCATTTCAATTTCCTAAAGAACTACCATCTCATCTTTGCTTTTATCAATGATAACCATACATCCATACATGCTTAGGAAACATATCCAATATACAATGAAAACTTCAAAACCTTAATATTTACATGAAATAAGCAAACACAATGCTTTAAAGAGCGTTTCAGCCCGGATACATCAAGATTCCAAAAAAGAACGTTTACAAAAGCCAAAATCCTAGCCAAAATATTGTGTTTCAAAAGTATGACTTCAAAACAAAAGCATCGGAGTAATGCCTTATTCTCGATGCGACGACCCGGTTTCTCGCTCGATACCTGTGGAGGGAGGAAGGGGGGTGAGCACGACGACTCTGTGGGTAACAGGTTAATAATTAAACATAAGCTAAAACATGCATCAACAATTTCATTTCAAGTCAACATTCAACAACTTCAGTTCTAATACAATAAAACATTTACAACAAAATCAACGAATGTCATATAATAACACAAAATCACATATCAGATGGTTTGAGTGACCCTAACAGGACGTACTACACATGTCTGACAAGCGACCATGTGTAGCCGTGAACAGAGGGGAGTCCGATTTCGAAACTCCTATGCCACTAGCGGGCAGGCGGGAGAAGCCTAATAGACAAGTGCTCACTTGCTAACAGAGGGGATCACTACAAACCCAAGAAATCATGCAAATTTCACTTTAGGCATTCATCCAAATCACATACTCACATTTTTCTCATTTTAAATCAAGTTTCCAAACATTTCAATATTCATAAGGATTTGCCACAAATGGCCATTACAATCAGTCACTTTCACATAATCACCAAAGTCTCATATTCGGAACTTTGTTACTTGTCAAACAATTACACAAATGTTTATATAATATAATTACATAAAAAGGCACATAATACATGTTTACGCTATCACAAACAATTATGCATTCAAAATTTGAGAATCATAGGAAACCATTCAAGAGTCATTTAAGTAGCTCATTGCTCAATTATTAAAAACTTACCCACCTTGACTTATTTGATTCGGAACTTGGATATCTTGACCCAATTGATTATCTCGACCCTCCTCAATCTCCAAGCGCCTTAAATGACCTAAAACAAAGCATAAGAATGCTAATTAATAAAAAGCACCTATGCTGGAATTTTCCAAGACTATAGAAACTTGACTTTAATCTAACCTAACCATTCCTAAACCTTTCCTAAGCTATACTAACCATAACCCCTATCAATTTACTACATTATTTTCAAAAATTCTTAATCCCTAGGGCCATACACCCATGCTGATTTTTTTAACTAAGCCACTATACTTCTTCTTCTTTTTTTTTCACCAATACCTTTCAAACCACCATTATTAATCAAGCTAACAACAAAACCATACCAAATCAATTCTTAAATTTCGAAACCCTAGCCTACCCAAATCTGATTTTTTTTCTCCTCTCCTCCAACACAACAAATCCTTCTAATCACTCTTCTAATCACCAATATGAAACAAGAAAGATCAAATCCTAACCATAAAACCAAGAAATTCGAATTTTCTCTTACCTTCTCAACACCCACGAAATCTCTTCTTTTTGCTTCTAAAGATGGAAAACCTCTTTCTCTTCCTTTCTTCTTACTTAATCCACTTGAATCCTCCTTAGAAACCCTACATCCCTTCTTCTTCTTTGATGGCCGACCTCTCCACTCTTCTTTCTCCTTTGAAACTTTCGAAACCTTCTCACTCTCTCCTCTCTTTGATATGTTTCGGATGGCTTAACCAAAAGACCTAGGTTTTGTTTCTTTCTCACTTATTTCCTATGCAAAAACGACATCACCTCACTTAATCCTCCCTTGAATTTTCGTTGGCCACCTTTCATGCCTTAAGAAACTTCCTAATCCTTCCATTAACCTAACTCTTTAACTTAAACCTAAGCCCAAGTCTTTTCCCTCCTTATAACCTTTCCCAAATTTTCATTTTCCCTCCTTCCAACTTAAATTTTTGTGGGCTCCCTCTTAAAAGCCCAAAAGCTTCCTTTCTTTTTCATTTACTTCACCTTAAAAACCCTAGCCCACTTATATGCTTCCCCATCATTTAAAAGACATGCCAAAGGCCTTAAAGCCCACTTATATAACCTAAAGCCTTAAAACCTTTTAAACACTTCCTAATTTATCCTAACACTATTTTATGGCCTCATCTACCATTTTCTTATTCTTTTAAAATCTAACACCAAAATTAAAATTCTAATTTAACTAAATTCCTTCAATTAATAATTATGGCACTAAAATCCCAAATTATTCTAACCAATAGGAAATCTAATAAAACCCTAATTTCATACTAACCAAAAGACAATTTAAATTGCAAACCTATTTAATAGGGAAAAAGGGATCGGGGTCTAACATTTCTTCCCCCCTTAAAAGAATTTCATCCTCGAAATTCTTACCTGAATCAATGAAGAGCTGAGGATACTTCTCCTTCATAGCTTCCACTGGCTCCCACGTGGCCTCTTCTACCGAATGGTTCCTCCATAACACTTTTACTAACTACACTGTCTTATTTCTGAGAACCTTTTCTTTTGTATCCAGAATCTGCACGGGAAGCTCTTCATAACTCAAATCCTCACTCAATTGAACTTCATCAGCTTGAATGATATGGGACGGATATGATCGATATCTCCTCAGCATAGAAACATGAAAAACATCATGTATCTGAGATAACTCTGGAGGCAAGGCTAACCTGTAAGCCAACGGACCAATCCTCTCCAGTATCTCATAAGGTCCCACATACCTCGAACTCAGTTTACCCTTCTTGCCGAATCTCAGAATCCCTTTCCACGGAGAAGTCTTAAGAAACACTTTATCGCCGACCTCATACTCCATCTCTTTCCTATGAGCATCCTCATAGCTCTTCATCCTGTCCTGAGCTGCCTTCAGCCTGTGCTTAATCAAATTGACCTTATCAACGGTCATCTGTATCAACTCTGGACCCAAAAGTCTCCTATCTCCCTCTGCATCCCAACACACTGGAGTCCTACATCTCCTCCCATAAAGAGCCTCATAAGGAGCCATCTGAATGCTCGAATGATACGAATTATTATATACAAATTCGATCAAAGGCAAGTGTTCATCCCATGCCCCACTAAAATCTATCACACAAGCCCTGAGCATTCCCTCTAGAATCTGAATGGTCCTCTCAGACTGACCATCGGTCTGAGGATAGAAAGCAGTACTGAAACTCAACTTAGTGCCCATAGCCTCCTGCAAACTGTCCCAAAATCTCGAAGTAAAGCGAGGGTCCCGATCATATACAATCGAATCCGGGATCCCATGCAATCTTACCACCTCATCAATATACTTCTTAGCTAGCACATGTAGAGGATCTATTTGTCTGATTGCCAGAAAATGGGCTGATTTTGTCAATCTATCTACAATCACCCATATGGCATCATGCCTCCTACTGGTCCTGGGCAATCCCATCAGAAAATCCATAGTGACTCTCTGCCATTTCCACTCAGGAATGGATAATGGCCTCAACTGGCCTGAAGGTGCCTGATGTTCAGCCTTGACCTGCTGACACACCAGACACTTGCTCACATACTCAGCCATATCTTTCTTCATACCTCTCCACCGAAATGTTCTCGAGATCCTCAGACATCCCGGCATGCTTGCTGGGTGCATAACATAAGGTGCATTGTGCGCCTCATCCAGAATCTCATCCTTTACCTCCTTGACATTTGGAATGCACATCCTATTTCTGACTGTCAGGACTCCATCATCACTTAGCACCATATCAGACTCTTTACCTCTCTGCACCTCTTCCCGTAGCTTACTCAACTCGGGATCTTGACCCTGCAACTCTTTCACTTTCTCTCTGAGGATCGGTCTTACCCTAAAAGTAGCAATCTTGCAATCAGACTCTTCCTGCGTCAAACTGATCCTGAGCTTAGCCATCTCTTCCAATAGCGACAGATAGACTGTCTGCACATATGCTATGGAAGACTTCCTGCTCAAGGCATCTGCAACTACATTTGCCTTACCCGGATGATACTCGATCAACAGGTCATAGTCCTTGAGCAGCTCAATCCATCGCCTCTGTCTCAAATTCAACTCCTTCTAACTCAACAGATATTTGAGACTCTTGTGATCTGTGAAGATCCTGGTTTGCACTCCATACAAATAATGTCTCCAGATCTTCAAAGCAAAGATCACTGCTGCTAACTCCAGATCATGGGTCGGATAATTCACCTCATAAGTTGCCGTGAGGCATATGCTATCACTTTATCTTCCTACATAAGCACACATCCTAACCCCTTTCTGGAAGCATCACTATACACAGAAAAACTCCCATCTCATGTGGGCAAAGCTAGAACTGGAGTACTTGTCAATCTATGCTTCAGCTCCTCAAAACTTCTCTGGCATTCATCACTCCAGACAAATTTCTGATTTTTCCTTAACAACTTAGTCAAAAGAGCAGCGATCAAGGAAAATCCCTCCACAAATCTTCTATAGTAACCAGCTAAACCCAGAAAGCTCCTTACCTCTTTCACTGTCGTCGGAGCGTGCCAATTTACTATAGCTTCAACTTTCTTTGGGTCTACATACACCCCATTCTCAGAAACAATATGACCAAGAAAGACCACCTCATGCAGTCAAAATTCACATTTCGTGAATTTGGCATACAATTCTCTCTCCCTCAGTCTCTGCAATACAATCCTCAAGTGCTCCTCATGATCTCCCTCACTCCTGGAATACACCAGAATGTCATCGATAAACACGATAATAAACTGATCCAAAAAGTCCTTAAAGACCCTATTCATCAGATCCATAAAAGCAGCAGGAGCATTGGTCAGTCCGAAAGGCATAACCAAAAACTCATAATGGCCATACCGAGTCGGGAAGGTCGTCTTGCTCACATCGACTCCTTAATCTCGAGTTGATGGTAGCGGACTGAGATCAATCTTGGAGAAGACCGTTGTTCCTTGCAGCTGATCAAACAAGTCATCTATCCGAGGCAATGGATACTTATTTTTCACTGTCACTTTATTTAGCCTCCTGTAGTCAATGCACATTCTTCAGGTTCCATCTTTTTTTCTAACAAACAAGATCGGCGCTCCCCAGGGTGAGAAACTCGACCTAATGAATCCCTTCTCTAACAAATCCTCCAACTACTCTTTTAGCTCCTTTCATTTGGAGCCATCTGTAAGGTGGAATCGAAATAGAGTCATTCCGGAGTCAAATCAATAACAAACTCAATCTCCCTCTCCGGTGGCAAACCGGGCAACTCCTCAGGAAACACATCAGGAAATTCCCTCACAATGGGAATATCCTCCACCTTACTCTCCTTCACACTGGTATCCAGAACACATGTCAAGAAGGCTTCACAGCCTCTTCCCATCAGTCTATCAGCTAACAAAGCTGAAACAAGCCGTGGCGGTGTCACTTTTCTATCTCCTTTGAAAACTACTATCTGACCCTAACCCAAATCAAATTCCACTTCCTTTTTACCACAATCCAGCTTCGCCTTATACTTCTCCATCACGTCCATTCTGACGATCACATCTAACCCCTTCAGATCTAGAGGTAGCAGATCCACTACCAAACTAGATCCATCAATCACAAGCTCACAATCCCGAAAGATCCAGCTCACGATAACAGTCCTCCCTAACGGAGTACTAACAAACAGAAACTCATCCAAAAGAATTGACTGCATATTGGGCAATAGCATACTCGCAGAGACAAAAGAATGGGTGGAACCAGAATAAAAAATAACATAGACATCAGAATGAAAAAGCTGAGCCATACCAGTAACAACCTCCAGTGCGGCTGCAGCCTCCTCTCGAGTCATAGCAAATACCCGAGCCTGTGCTTGCCCTCTCGATCCCCCTGGTGGCATGGGCTTCTTCACTGACCCAGAACTGCCCATTCCAGAAGCTGGTCTGGTCCCCACTGTCTCCACTCTCCTCTGAGCCTGAGACTGAGATCCTGCCCCTCGGGCCCACCGAGGACAGTCTCTAATTATGTGTCCCTTCTCTCCACACTTGAAGCAAGCACCTGACAATTTACGACATTCACCTCGATGAGGGTTCCCACAATGCTCATATAGAGGGGTCGGGTTCCTGCTTCTCTCTGTCCTGCTGTTTCCTCCCATTGAGGAGGCTGCCTGACCGACTGCTCTCAATTGCTCGCTCACGAGAGGCACTACTGCCTCCCTGACTCTGCAAACGAAAAATCTTCTCACCCCTGAAAGCAGTCTGAACACTACCCCCTCTCTTAGGAAACTGCTCTCTGCCCTTTCTTTTCCTGCTCACCTCCTATCTAATGTTCTCAGGTTTTTACACTTGAGTGCCGCATCCACCACCGCCGATAATCGAGAAATTATGAATCACTACCTTCTCCCGATTCCCGGTGGAGGCCTCCTTCAAACTTCCTACACTTGTCTTCCTCATTAGCCACCATGTAGGGCTGATACCGAGACATTGGGTGAATCTCAGCTCATACTCACTAACAGACAGCTCCCTCTGAGCCAAATTCATAAACTCTCTGGCCTTTTCTTGCATATAAACCCGTGAGAAGTACTTTTTCCTGAATAATTCTCCAAAATCACTCTATGATAACACGGGAGGTACAGCCTGACTCTGTGGCACCGACTCCCACCAGTGAAGGGCATTCCCCTGCAATAGACTCACTGCATACTCAAGCTTCTCCTCATCTGTGCATTTCATCTGCACCAGGACCCTCTCTGTTCTTTTCATCCAAGCCTCAGCTTCCTCAGGATTGGTGGTACCATGAAAGTCCACCGCACCATACTTCCGTAACTTGTCATACTGCCCGCCCCGAATCACTAGAGCTGGCGCTGGAGCCTAAGATCCCTGTCCCATGGCTAAGGTGAATGCACGGGCAAGGCTCGAAAATCATGGATCCATCGCAGTATAGGAGGAGGAGGAGGAGGTTGCTCCTCAAGTTGCACACTAGGTGCCTCTGAGCCAGGAGCTGAGTGTGTCCCCGCATCTTGTGGGACATGCGACTCATCTGTGCTCCCCTGACGGGAACTAGAGCGAGAAAGAGTTCCGCGGGATCTACGCCGAGGTGGCATATGTACTCCTTCAAAATAAAACCGGTGAAAACTTTAATTCAAAAGTATCGTGCAACACTCAAGTTATAATCATCTAAAATCATCATTTAGTCGAAATCACCATGTAGGCATGTAAAATCAATTTAAAACAATGCAAAAGAACACAAATCATGTAAGTTTAATAAAATCATGAAAACCCTAAAGTTCTCCTTCACCCAATCTAAACCGAAAGCTTTGATACCATAAGTGTTGAACCCCTCCACAGTGCGACACGTGTCCGACGCTTCATGTGACATCTGAACGCATCCCACGAGGAAGGATTCTCACCACCGAGGAAACCTCGAATCGAACTTAAGTGCATGACATCCGAATAAACTGGATAAATTTACCCTAATTATTCTCCAATAAAATTTGATCTGCTTAGGGCCCATAATTACTCCTATGCCTAAGCTAATCCAAAATCCCATGCCTCTAGGTCAAATGAAAAGTAAAACGCCTAATCGGATCTTTATATCTCACAAAACGCAATTTTCGCATTAAATCGATACACATTGGCCCTAAAGTCCAATGAAGACCCGACACTCTCATTTTACCAAAAGGAATAAAAATGTTACTAGTTAATCAATACTTCAAATTTCATGCAAATCGGAGGTCAAATGGATAAAAATCAAGGAAAATAAGAAAATATATTATATTTGCTTTAACATCAATTTACTTTACATTTTATAACCTTTCACCCTGTGTTGAATTGCGAAGAGTTATTGTTTATTTCATGAAGAAAACAAAAGTCATTTCAATCATTAAAAGAAGTAAAGATTAGATTAAAGTTGTTGTTTAGCTAATTACCATATGAATAGTGAAAATGACCAAATGAATAGTGATCAGAAGTTTTCAAGCGCCCATAACTTTTTTATCTTAAGTCGGAAATTATCTATTTTATACCGTTTTAAAGATCTTGACAAGCCCTACAAACTTTAAGAAATACCTCTCACCCCAATTCTTACTCTAACATGCTCTAAAACCCAAAGCAAGGTGGCTGCCCATTTTTTTTAAAAAAAATGGACAGCACCTCCCCTAAAAATGCACTAGCCAACTCTTCAATTTCCAACCTAACTTCCACCTACACAAAACACTTCAATCTCCCAAATTTTCATACATATCCAACAACCATACTACATCAAACTCCAAATGGCAACAACACACTCTTAGGTTTCTAGCATTTCATCATTTCAATTTCCTAAAGAACTACCATCTCATCTTTGCTTTTATCAATGATAACCATACATCCATACATGCTTAGGAAACATATCCAATATACAATGAAAACTTCAAAACTTTAATATTTACATGAAATAAGCAAACACAATGCTTTAAAGAGCGTTTCAGCCTGGATACATCAAGATTCCAAAAAAGAACGTTTACAAAAGCCAAAATGCTAGCCAAAACATTGTGTTTCAAAAGTATGACTTCAAAACAAAAGCATCGGAGTAATGCCTTATTCTCAATGCGACGACCCGGTTTCTCGCTCGATACCTGTGGAGGAGGAAGAGGGGTGAAAGCGACGACTCTATGGGTAACAGTTAATAATTAAACATAAGCTAAAGCATGCATCAACAATTTCATTTCAAGTCAACATTCAACAACTTCATTCTAATACAATAAAACATTTACAACAAAATCAACGAATGTCATATAATAACACAAAATCACATATCGATGGTTTGAGTGACCTAACAGACGTACTACACATGTCCGACAAGCGACCATGTAGTGTGGCCGTGAGGGGAGTCCGATTTGAACTCCTATGTCACTTAGCGGGCGGCGGGAGAAGCCTAATAGACAAGTCTTGCATCACAATGAGAGGGATCACTACAAACCCAAGAAATCATGCAAATTTCACTTTAGGCATTCATCCAAATCACATACTCACATTTTTCTCATTTTAAATCAAGTTTCCAAACATTTCAATATTCATAAGGATTTGCCACAAATGGCCATTACAATCAGTCACTTTCACATAATCACCAAAGTCTCATATTCGGAACTTTGTTACTTGTCAAACAATTACACAAATGTTTATACAATATAATTACATAAAAAGGCACATAATACATGTTTACGCTATCACAACAATTATGCATTCAAAATTTGAGAATCATAGGAAACCATTCAAGAGTCATTTAAGTAGCTCATTGCTCAATTATTAAAAACTTACCCACCTTGACTTCTTCGATTCAGAATTTGGATATCTAGACCCAATTGATTATCTCGACCCTCCTCAATCTCCAAGCGCCTTAAATGACCTAAAACAAAGCATAAGAATGCTAATTAATAAAAAGCACCTATGCTGGAATTTTCCAAGACTATAGAAACTTGACTTTAATCTAACCTAACCATTCCTAAACCTTTCCTAAGCTATACTAACCATAACCCCTATCAATTTACTACATTATTTTCGAAAATTCTTAATCCCTAGGGCCATACACCCATGCTGATTTTTTTAACTAAGCCACTATACTTCTTCTTCTTTTTTTTCACCAATACCTTTCAAACCACCATTATTAATCAAGCTAACAACAAAACCCTACCAAATCAATTCTTAAATTTTGAAACCCTAGCCTACCCAAATCTGATTTTTTTTCTCCTCTCCTCCAACACAACAAATCCTTCTAATCACTCTTCTAATCACCAATATGAAACAAGAAAGATCAAATCCTAACCATAAAACCAAGAAATTCGAATTTTCTCTTACCTTCTCAACACCCACGAAATCTCTTCTTTTTGCTTCTAAAGATGGAAAACCTCTTTCTCTTCCTTTCTTCTTACTTAATCCACTTGAATCCTCCTTAGAAACCCTACCTCCCTTCTTCTTCTTTGATGGCCGACCTCTCCACTCTTCTTTCTCCTTTGAAACTTTCGAAACCTTCTCACTCTCTCCTCTCTTTGATATGTTTGGATGAAGCAACCAAAAGACCTAGGTTTTGTTTCTTTCTCACTTATTTCCTATGCAAAAACGACATCACCTCACTTAATCCTCCCTTGAATTTTCGTTGGCCACCTTTCATGCCTTAAGAAACTTCCTAATCCTTCCATTAACCTAACTCTTTAACTTAAACCTAAGCCCAAGTCTTTTCCCTCCTTATAACCTTTCCCAAATTTTCATTTTCCCTCCTTCCAACTTAAATTTTTGTGGGCTCCCTCTTAAAAGCCCAAAAGCTTCCTTTCTTTTTCATTTACTTCACCTTAAAAACCCTAGCCCACTTATATGCTTCCCCATCATTTAAAAGACACGCCAAAGGCCTAAAAGCCCACTTATATAACCTAAAGCCTTAAAACCTTTTAAACACTTCCTAATTTATCCTAACACTATTTTATGGCCTCATCTACCATTTTCTTATTCTTTTAAAATCTAACACCAAAATTAAAATTCTAATTTAACTAAATTCCTTCAATTAATAATTATGGCACTAAAATCCCAAATTATTCTAACCAATAGGAAATCTAATAAAACCCTAATTTCATACTAACCAAAAGACAATTTAAATTGCAAACCTATTTAATAGGAAAAAAGGGATTGGGGTCTAACAACTAATATATCAAAATTAGACTTCAGTAAGAAACCTAAAACAAGTGTCTGAAAGATGATGCTCCTTCTATACTTATCTTCAATAAGCTTACAAGAATTTATCATTAATGTTTAAAAAATAGTTTATGAGAACTTAACATTGCTATGATAGTACTTGTGGTTCGGAGATCCTTAAACAACTTGAAAGTCATCTTGATCAAGTTGACATCCTTACAACTCTAAGAATTAAGAGTTCCATTATTGATCCAAGTTTTAGTAAGAAACTAAAGCAAATAATACACTCCTAATGACTATACAGATCAATCCTAAGTTAATTCAATATCAGCCATCACCATTCTTTAGGCTTGTTAGCTTGAAGCCCAAGTAAAAGGGCCAATTATTAAAAATTGGCAAGTTCAATCAAAGATAGGATTCATTTATGTCAGAAAAGAATAGTTCTAATTAAAAACTAATTAAGCTACCTAGTAAAAGTTGGATCTAACTCTCCTAAGAATAGGTGGAGTCTAACTATAATTCTTAAAAGCCTGTCTGTAAAAGGAAGACACCTCTCGAAAAATGCTCTGAACTTCTATAGACCCAAAACACCCGGAAACAGCAGGGGGTGATCTCACCTCCATAGATTATAACGGACTCACCGCAAAAAAAAAAGGTTTGAATAAGAGGATGAGAGGAAGACCCACCTCCTATAACTCACATTCCGAACACCATTCACCACAGTTATAGTGCAGTCGTGTCAGGTCGCACGACCCAGGATATCGAAGAGCGGGGCCTAGCTTGGTCGAAAGAGGACCCGATTGAGACTACTAAGGGGGACATCAACTTGATTCCAAGAGAATATGGCATGGGAATCGAACTGTCAAACACATTTAGAGGCAGGCTTGATAACCAATGGGAAAAGGCCGTAGTGGTCAAGCTACTCAGTCAGAAAATGGGATTTGGTCGGGTCGGTCGTGCATGGCCCGAACCCAGACGACCCGTGGGCCGATTGGTCCATTCTTCAAAGATCGGTCTCATACCTAATGACTATGTCAAGCCCAAGCTCGATCTAAGCTCTCCTCAGCCCGTCCGCATGTGAGAGACTCCCATGCACACGTAAAGACCTAAACCTAGTTGTTACTTCATATATAAGGTATAATTCTATCGTAACAAAGGTACGTAATCATAAACCTAGCTCTCTTGGTTTTACAGCGATCCCACCTTCACCAAAAGACTGACTTGAGCGTCGGAGGGGCTAATCGGGATTCAACCCCCGACGTGTCTTCTTTGTTTTGCAGGGATCTCAACGTCGAAGTCACTACAGAAAGCAGCCAACTCATAGATCCAAACGGCAACGTTCAGTTCCGCCAGAATCTGACAGAACCAATTGACGCCCACCGTGGAGCCCGACTTCAGGGCACCACGTCCAGAAACACACAGATTAGTCAGGTTGCGGCGACAAACCCTGATATAGCCGCCGTCGTGGCTCTGGCGATGCAGCGCATAGGTTTGCAATTACCTGCAACTCTACCGCCTGCTTTCCCGCACGAAATCTTCAGACCCGAACAGTCAACCGCAACCTCAGAACTTAGAACAAGAAGAACAGAGCGTAGCTTTAGAGGATAACGCTGCACTCAATATGCACTCGAATCTCCAACATCTATCGGATGCAGATCCTCCTCCGCCTATACAAACCTCCCTCACCCGCAAACAGATCGAGGAAGCGACTGATCTGTTGATCCGCCAGATCTTGCGGCCTCGGCCAAGCCAACAAAGAATTGCTCAGCACGGCGGTTACCTGACAGCAAAGATGACGACCGATCACCACCCAACTGAAGCCCTAGAGAAGATCGTGAATGATCGGATTAACGCAGCTATGAGCTTCCGTCCAGATCGCCCGACGACACAGTACAACTCTCCCTTTACTCCGAAAATCTTGGATAGCCTCCCGACGCCTGGCACCAAAATACCGACCCCTGAAAAGTATAATGGAAAGGCTGACCCCCTGGATTACCTACAACACTTCCAGTCCATGATGAATCTACATTGTGTTCCGGACGCCATCCAGTGTAAGGTTTTCTGCACGGCCTTCCAAGAGGGAGCTTGACGATGGTTCAACAGCTTGCCCCTGAGCTGTATCACATGCTTTGAAGATTTCAGGTTATTATTCTCGAACCAAGCCGCCACGAAGGCGGCCACGAAGGCGACTTTGGAGGTGATGCAACTTACCCAAGGAAGGAATGAAAGTTTATGGAGTTCATCACTCGGCTCAATAACGGCGGTCGAGGTCCCCGACCTCACTTGCTCGTCCATGTTGGCCGCGCTTATGAGCAACACGAGGGATGAGGAGTTCAAGAAGTCGTTAGCCCTCGATCAGCCCCGATCCATTAAGGAAATAAGAAACAGGGCGGATAGGTACATTCAGCTTGAAGAAGTGCTGAAAAATACGAGGCGTCAGATGGATGATCGCTCGCCAAATGACAGAACGAGCAATTCGCACAAGCGGAAAAAAGGCCAGTTGAGCTGGCGAAAGCTGACCGATCGACAGGGATATCGACAGGAGTTCACCCCACTCAACAGGCGATATGTAGAAGTACTGGCGGCCATGAGAGCAGATGAGGAAACTATTCGAGAACCCGATAAAATGAAGACTCCCTACAAAGATAGGAACCCCAATTTGTATTGCCGTTTCCACAAAGAGGTCGGTCATGATACAGAAGATTGCTAGCAGTTGAAAAAAGAAATCGAATTCCTCATACAAAGGGGAAGGTTAGGCCGATTTGTGAAGCACGCGCAAAATGCCGATCGAGATAACGAGCATAAGAGCGGTCTGCACAATTACAGACAACAGAATTGGAGACGGAATGATAGAAATGATGGAGGATGGTAGAATGCAAATACAGATAATCGACGCAAAGAGAGAGGACGATCAAGAGAAAGGGATGACAAAAACGCTGGGCAACAAGATGACCGACCGACTGGGGTCATTAACATGATATTCGGTGGAAATGCAGCGGAGGGATCCACTGCTAAAGGGAGGAAGAGATATGCTAAACAGGTCGGCAGAGGCTCATCAACCAAAAGGCCGAGGGAGAACGACGGGATGATATCGTTCGACGGGTCTGATCTTGATGGTGTAAGTTGTCCTCATGATGATGCCCTCGTTGTAAATCTGAACATGGACGGTTACGAGGTGAAGTGGGTGATGATTGATACAGGCAGCTCGGTCGACTTGTTGTATTATGAGGCCTTCAAGCAGATGAAGGTACCCGAAGATCGACTGTTGCCCATAGACAGACCTATCAAAGGGTGGCGGAGCATCAGCCTACCCGTTTGCCCGAGTCTATTTAAAAGTGAAGTTCGGGCAAAAGCCGTGTCAAATAGAAAGGGATGTTGAATTCCTAGTCGTGAAGTTTCATGGGGCATACAATGCAATAATCAGACGAGCTACCCAGAACACCCTTAGAGCGGTCGTCTCTACCTACTACCAAGCAATGAAATTCCCAACGCCTCGTGGAATCGGTATTGTCAGGGGTCAGCAGAGAATCGCAAGGGAGTGCTACTTAACGAAAACAAAAACATTAGACGGGGCGGTGGTCCTGACGAGCTCTCTTGAACCCAGTGGAAGATATGCAGCGGGTCGTACTGGACGAGGTTGACCCCTCTAAATTCACAAACATAGGTTCTGAGCTGTAGAAGGACCTAGTTAAAGAGATCACAGATTGTCTGGTGGAAAATAGATCGGTCTTCGCTTGGGTACCGAGCGATATGCCTGGAATTTCTCGATCGATCACCTCGCACTCACTTGGTATTCGACGAGACTATAAGCCGGTTAGGCAAAAGAAGCGACCGCACTGCAAGGAGCGACAGGAAGTGATCGGGAAAGAAATAGAGAAACTACTTGAAGCCAGGTTCATCCGAGAAGTCAAGTACCCCGAATGGCTCGCCAATGTGGTGTTGGTGAAGAAGAAGAATGGGAAGTGAAGAATGTGCATCGACTTTACTGACCTGAACAAGGCGTGTCCAAAGGACAACTTTCCCCTACCCAAGATCGACTAGCTGGTAGACTCCACCTCCGGACATGAACTTCTCAGCTTCTTGGATGCTTTCTCGGGCTACCATCAAATTCAGATGAGCCTCGAAGACGAGGAGAAGACTAACTTCATAACCGACCAGGGCACGTATTGTTACCAAGTAAAGCCGTTCGGCCTGAAGAATGCGGGGGCCACTTATCAACGACTCATCATGGAGGTCTTCAAAAAATAGATAGGTCGATCTGTTGAAGCTTACGTAGACGATATGGTGGTTAAAAGTAAGACGGCTTCCGAGCATGTGGGAGATTTGAAAGAAGTCTTCCAGACCCTTGATAAATTTCAGATGAAGCTGAATCCGAAAAAGTGCGTCTTTGGTGTGGCATCCAGAAAATTCCTGGGGTTCATGATTACTTAACGGGGGATTGAAGCTAATCCAGAGAAGATCGAAGCCATCGTCCAAATGCCTTCGCCACGATCCTTGAAAGAAGTACGAGATATCGAGTGGTCGATAGTCTCCCGAAAGCTGATTCGTGTCCAGATTGGGGGACAAATGCCTCCCGTTTTTCAAAATTCTGAGGAAAGCAGATATAACCCAATTTCAGTGGCCTGAGGAGTGCGAAGGAGCTTTCCAACGCTTAAAGCAGTATCTAACAAGCCCACCTGTCCTGCATAGCCCGGTTGAGGGAGAAACCCTGATTATCTATCTGGTGGTCACAGAGGGGCAGTCAGCGCGGTTCGGTTCGATCGGATGGAAAGGAGCAATTTTTGATCTACTACGTCAGCAAGGTATTGAGTGGGCCAGAAACACGATACGCGCCCATAGAAAAGTTAATTCTCTCCTTGATAACTGCGGCGCGAAAACTGAGACCGTATTTTCAAAGTCATACCATTGAGGTGTGGACCGACCAGCACCTCAGGCAATGTCTTCAAAAGCCCAAAACCTCGAGTCGGCTAATAAAGTGGGCAGTGGAATTGGGAGAATTCGACATACAATATAAGCCCCGGACGATGATCAAGGCACAGGTGTTGGCGGACTTCATTGCAGAGATGAGCCAACCTAGCTCGAAGGATGAGCAACTCCCTACCTGGAGCCTGTTCGTTGACGGGTCGTCCAACGCCGAAGGATGCGGAGCAGGAGTGGTGTTGATCAACCCACGTATGGAAGAGAAGGTGGAATACGCCATTCAGCTAGAATTCAAGGCCTCCAATAACGAGGCAGAATATGAGGCTCTGATAGCCGGTCTCTAACTGGCTAAGGAAATGGAGATAAAGCATCTAAAGATATATAGTGATAGCCAAGTGGTGGTCGGCCAAGTCACTGGGCAGTATGAAGCCAAGGGAGACAACATGATCGAGTACCTGGAGCTAGTAAAGCGGGAGTTAAATAATTTTGAGCAACACTCGATCAGCAGGATAGAGCAGGCTCAGAATGCTAAAGCGGATGCACTCTCCAAAATGGCCTCCAATCGAAACGCCAAAAATAACGTTCTAGTCGAACGACTGGATCGACCTAGCATTCAGAAAGCCAAGGAAGTTCTCGATGCAAATACTGATCGACCGAGTTGGATGGAACCGATTAGACGGTATCTCCTAGAGAGAACACAACCATAAGAAAGCTTAGAGGCCAAGAAGTTGAGAATAAAGGCGGCTGAATACGCGATCATAAATGACGCTCTGTACAAGCGATCTTATGACTGGTCACTCCTGCGATGCTTGAACGAAAAAGAGGCAGAACAAGCAATGGTCGAGGTACACGAAGGAATGTGTGGAAACCACGTAGGAGGCAGAATGTTAGCCCATAGGCTGATCAGACAGGGATATTACTAGCCCACGATGAGAAAAGACTGCCAGGAGAAAGTCGACCGATGTGAGGCCTGCCAGAGAAACAACAGCCTATCTCACCAGCCGACCGAGAGGATGAAAATTGTGAGTCACCCTATCCCTTTCGCTCAATGGGGAATGGATATACTTGGGCCCTTCCCTCTCGGTCCCGGAAAGAAGAAGTTCCTGATAGTGGCAGTGGAGTACTTCACCAAATGGGTATAAGCGGAAGCGGTCGCCACAATTACAGAGCAGAGGGTGGAGAATTTCATAAAGAAAAACATACTGATTCGCTTCGGAATGCCTATGGTGCTGGTAGCAGACAACGGTCGACAGTTCGATAACGAAAAGTTCAAAGATTTCTGCGATCGACTAAAGATAAGGCTGCAACTGACCTCAGTAGCTCATCCCCAAAGCAATGGTCTCGCGGAGAACACAAACAAAAAGATAATGAGTGCTCTTAAGAAGCGCCTTGACGGACGAAAGACCTGGGTGGAAGAAATCGATGAAGTGTTGTGGGCGTACAAAACCACACCAAATGGAGCCACAGGGGAAACACCGTTCAGGATGACCTTTGGGGCAGAAGCTTTAGTTCCTGTAGAAGTGGTATTGCATAATCAGAGGGTGTCGAACTATGATGAGGAGAGGAACAACGAAGCCCTCCGAACCGAGCTTGTACTTCTCAGTGAAGGCAGGGATAGGGCTGTCGCTCGTTCGGAAGCCGTCAGACAAAAGGCAACAAGGTTCTACAACAGAAGAGTAAAGCCGAGCGACGTAAAGGTCGGGGGATACGTCCTACGAAAAGTCGAGGCGGCTGAGAAACATCCTAGAAAGCTCGGACAAGCATGGGAAGGACCCTACCTGGTCGTCAAGCAAGTCGGGCATGGCTCTTACATTCTACGCGATGCAAATGGAAAAATTCTACCAAGGCCATGGAACTCTCGAAATTTGAAGGCGTTCTACCAATAGATAAGTTTTATTTTAGTTAGTGTTCGCTTATTACTATTTTTGTATACAACAAGTGGGAACCTTTTTCCTGTCCCTGCCAGACAGGTTTTTTAACGACCTACGTCCTCATTACCATCAATAAAGGGATTTTCAGATTTCTTGGCAATTAAAAGTTCTAATATATGTGGCAAAGAGTAGAAAATCCAACCAGCCATCGCTCGACATCTCCATAGTCGGTCGGGTCGTCAAGACAAGATCCTTGGGACCCTCGTTCGCCATCGCTTGACATCTTCATAGATCGACTACGGTCGGTCGGGTCGCCAACACAAGATCCTTGGGACCCTCGTTCGCCATCGCTCGGCATCTCCATAGACCGACTACGGTCGGTCGGGTCGCCAAGACAAGATCCTTGGGACCCTCGTTCGTCATCGCTCGGCATCTCCATTGACTGACTACGGTCGGTCGGGTCGCCAAGACAAGATCCTTGGGACCCTCGCTCGCCATCGTTCGACATCTCCATAGATCGACTACGGTCGGTCGGGTCGCCAAGACAAGATCCTCGGGATCCTCACTCGTCTCGCTCGGCATCGACACATATCAACTACCAAATCCCACTACCAAACGAACGATAAGAAAACAGATGTGAAAACGGCATCAAAGATAATGGGCATAAAAACAACAATTTTATTTACTTAAATCCGCCCTGGTCACAAGCCCGACCAGGTGAGCTTCAAAAATCTACAGAAGGAGAAGTGGGCGGATGCCCAGGGGAAGCCTCGGAAGCGGGCGGAAAAGTCAAATCGGGAGCAGGGTCCAAAGGAGCGGCCGGAGAAATATCCTCACAAGGAAGCTCGTCCTCCCCAACCGAGCTAAGGTCCAGCTCCTCATCGGGGAATGACCCCCGGTCCTCCATGGCTCTCTCCCTTACCTCCTCCAGAGAAAGGCCAAGGGCAGTAGGAAGCATCGGCTCGGTAAATCCCTCAAACGGAGGACCGTCCGACCCCTCAGGGACGCAAATGTCATAGCAAATTTTCAGGATCATGAGGGCCACAAGAGTACTCCAAGCACTCCTCCTACAAGAACCACCTCTGTCATCGTTTGATCGCCTCGATCCTTTGTTCTTTTATGGAGGCTCGCCTCAGCGTATCTTCGGCTCTCGCCTGGCCACTCACCGCCGCATGACAGTCCTCGAGGTATTTTGCCTTAAGCTCTTTCTCCGACTCCAGCTTCCCTTGCAACACCGCACATTCCTCGGACAGCTTGTTCCTCACCGCCATCGCCCTTACCCTCTTCACCTCCTCCCCGGTGAGTCGAGCTTTCAAGGAACTCCTCTCCCCCTCTCCCGTAGCGAGCTGAGCTCTCAGGACGTCACGATCCTCCTCCCAAAGTTTCTTTTCCTCCTCCAAGGAAGAGAGTTGAGCCCGGGAGAAGTCTCTTTCTTCTCTGGCCTCTGAGAGCTCGGTCTTCAAATTATCTACCTGCTTAAGGAGGGAATGGACCTCCCGATCCAGCAACTCGATAAGCTGACTCATAGATGAAGCGAAAGCCACCTCCCTTAAAGAATTACGGATGGCACGGCCCGTCAACTCCTCAATATTCAACGAGTCAAAGCGCTCCCCGTCCGAAGGAGGAATGACCCTCTTAGCGATATGAAGAGCCACTTCGATGTCGGCAATCGAGGCAGTCCTACCAAGACTAATCGCTGGCTCCCATTTATCAGCACTCCCCGCTTGTTTCTTTCCTTTAGCCTTAGCTGACGGGGCAACACGATCCTCCACCTTCTTCTTCCCCTTGCTTTGGTCTAAAGGGCGAGGAGATCGGTCAGCTACTTGAGCGGCCCTTCTCCTCTTAAGAGGTCGGTCACTCTCCTCCTCTTCCTCGATAACTACCAAGTGCTCACCAGGCGGGACGACAATAACAGGCGCTGCAGATGGCTCGGAAACGGGAGGAGGAACACTTTGCCGCTAGGAAGCAATGGGCCGAACGATAATTGAATTGGTCTCCCCCCTATCCTCCTGTCCTCTTGCCCTTGGCAGACTTTGGGGGGAAAGCATGAACTTTGACCATGGCTGCAACAACAACAAAAACAGGTTAGAAATCGAACCAAAACCTACAAGCATGGTAAACAATTCAACCACGAGGGGTCAACCAGGCGGGGTGATTTCCTCTCCTAGCCCGCTAACTTGTGGCGGGGGATCAATTAGAAAAGAGTTGGCCGAGGCCCCCCCACGGTATCCCGAAATGAGCTTAGCGAAGTTATATCGGTCGAGCTCCTTTATACGACTGACCACCTCCCGTTCCTCTCTAGAAAGAAATAGGCTCGATGAGTCGTTCCATCGCTCGGCTAGGGGATACCTCCACGGCTGGGACTCGGAGGAAGATCCCGGAGGCTTCACGAAGAAATATTTCATTCACCAACCGGTAACTTTAGAAGTCGTTTCGGCTGGGCAATATCGGGCATCTTTATACATCAGAGAAGGAATCCCACCCCCAGAACTCATACTCTGGCTCATTCTCAAAAAGTGGCGCAAGATGTTGACCGAAGGCAGACAGCCAAATTGATGGCACAACAAAGCCAGACCATTAATGAACCTCCACTCATTCGGAGAAATCTGACTCGACCTTAGTTGATAATCAGCGCACACCTCATCAATGATCGGGATGTACGGAAGTCTTAAGCCGCCGACCGAGAAGAAACTCTCCGAGACGGCAAAACACCCACTTATGTTGCTGTGGATCCTTTCATTCTTCGAGGCCAGCCTAGGCCCCCAAGACCGAGGGATATCATTCCTAAGGATCGACCGACTCAACTCCGCTGCGGTCATCCTCGATTTACCCTTGGGCAGCTCCTTTACGACCAGCCCATCTTTCCGCTCCCTTGTCGAGATCTCTTCGACATCTCTCAAACTCGACGTCGCCATCGCCTCAGCCACAACTTTAGATGCCCTTTCGGCAACTTCATCCCTTGGAGAAACCCCACTTCGAGAACCGGTGGACGACATGCTCATCAAGAGGAAATTTAGAAGAGGAAATAAAGAAAGAGGACGTACCTATTTAGTGATACGAGATCGGAAATTTGTACAGCAGTGGGAGGAAAGCTCCGAAAACTGTGAGCAAGAAAAAGCAAATGAAAGCAGAACGGGAGTAAGAACGAAACAAGCGTAAAGAAAACCAAAGAGTTGGTTGATTCTGAGCATTTATAAGGGAACGCTCGATTGAGCAATCCAATCGAGGTGCGACGCGTGGAGAAAATCCGAGCTATGCTTGGATACGCGGCATGATCCGAGCCAATGAGAACTAGGGTTGTTCAAAAATCGGAGCGGCACGACGGTTGAAAAGATAAACAGGACAACTGCACAACGGTTACAATGACGATACGCTTCAGATTCTGAAAGGCTGTCAGAGAGCACGCGCCGTCAAACAATAAATGAGCCAAGTACCAACACGCGCTCACTAATGATGACCCCCGACCTACTTAGGGGCGGGCTATCGTGCAAAAAATGCCAAGGCCGACCGAGTAGAGACATTCAGCCGACCAATCCTAATACAAGCGGTCACGTATTGCCCGTCAATATTTGACCGATCAGGCCTACCCTGAGCTACCTTACTGATGAGCTACAAGATCGCAGACGAGCTACATCTCAATATCCAACCGATCGGATTAATTACGAGCTGTCCTACGAACGAGCTACAAAACCTCTACATACTCCTCTGACCCTTCTCTTCGCTCAGACTCGAGGAGTAGGGGGCTTATGGTCGGGTCGGTCGTGCAGGGCTCGAACTCAGACGACCCGTGGGCCGATTGGTCCATTCTTGAAAGATCGGTCTCATACCTAATGGTTATGTCAAGCCCAAGCCCGATCTAAGCTCTCCTCAGCCCGTCCGCAAGTGAGAGACTCCCATGCACACGTAAAGACCTAAACCTAGTTGTTGCTTCATATATAAGGTATAATTCTATCGTAACAAAGGTACGTAATCATAAACCTAGCTCTCTTGGTTTTACAGCGATCCCACCTTCACCAAAAGACTGACTTGAGCGTCGGAGGGGCTAATCGGGACTCAACCCCCGACGTGCCTTCTTTGTTTTGCATGGATCTAAAAGTCGAAGTCACTACAGAAAGCAGCCAACTCATGGATCCAAACGGCAACGTTCAGTTCCGCCAGAATTCGACAGAACCAGGATTCAACATGCTTAAAAATAAACTGAACATAATGTGGAAATTAAAAGGTCAAAGAAGATCATAGATATAGACAACGATTTTTACCTGATCAATTTTGTGGAAGAAGAGGACTACATATATGCACTCACCAAGGGCCCTCGGGGGATCTCCGGCCACGTACTATCAGTGCAACCCTGGAACCTCGAGTTTCGACCATCTTTTGGAAAAATTTCCCATGTTGTTGCGTGGGTCAGATTTTCAGAACTTTCAGTGGCACGATACCATCCCTCCATCTTGAAGGCCCTTGGAAATTTAGTTGGTTGTACCATCAAAATAGATGATCACACACAAAAATTGCATAGAGGAAAATTTACGCAGTGGAAATAGACATCAGTACCCCTCTACGCTCTATGGTTAAACTGGACGAGGAAATAATCAAGGTCACCTATGAGGGATTAACTCAGATATACTTCTCCTGTGGAATGGTGGGACACAGTGTAAATGACTGTACAAAAAATACAACCACTTCGTAAGACACACAACCACCACCGATGGACAGAGAACAAATAACCCACTAGTAACCAATTCCAAACCATCAACAGCAATTAGCAGAGAGGAGTCCTATGGCCCTTGGATCTAAGTCCAACGACAAGCTCGTCATCACAATCACAATGATACAGTCCAAGGAAGTGGCAGGAGAGGCAACAACCATCACCAGTCGTCGAGGGGCTCGAGGTACACATTACTGAAAAACAATAATACTCCTCCATTTCACAACAACTCTCTTAGGCCTGAGGAGGAGCAACAGAGAGACAACCCTACAACAAACTTGGCGCTAAATCACTCCTAACTGATACCAAGACAAGCAAAGTCGAGCAAAAATGCAAGAAAAGAAGGCCCCTCTCACAGAGATCTCATAAGGAAGCCCAAACAACCCGACCCTATCACCAAATGCCTAATAAAACCAAGCCACCAGTGGCCCACACAAGCCAAAATATAATACACTCGGTTTTGAAGTCAAAGCCTGAAGAACCTCAAAAGAGTAAAACACAACACGTGGCAGTTTCTATCCCCTCTTGTCAAAAGGTGGTGATTCAAGATAAATCCTTCATACTGACGATGCAAGACGATAAGGGGGCGGGGACATGGAGGAGGACATGCATGGGACATGCACAACATTTACACCGTTTAAGTCAAACACCAAACACATGCTGCCCCCAGCTAGACCACTAGATCCTGGCCAAGACTCGGATTTGGATCAGGAGATACCAAGTATACACGATTCACCCATGGCAGAGCCAACACAGAACTCCCTGTCTAGTAGCATGCAGATGGAAGAGATGGAAATCACTCATGCATAATCAGTTTACTTCATCTCTCATATATTTCTCTATGCCTTTATTCATATGGAATTGTCAGGGGGCAAGAGGCAAGACCTTCAAACCAATCCTAAAAAATTACCTTCGAATTCATAACCCTATTCTTATTGTCTTGGTTAAGCCACGAATTAGTGAGACACAGGCTTTGAAGGCTATTCAAAGCTTGGGATTTTCTCAATCATTCAGGGTGGAAGAAGAAAGATTTTTGGGAGGTATATGGATGCTATGGAAAACCTGTTATCTATAATTTCATTTCTTCTGGGTCGTTACTGTTTCTTTTAAACAGTCATATACCTTTTCACTTGAACCATCATGCCCTTCGGTTGTTTTGATGGAAGACAACAAGGCATATATAAAGATTGGGTCCCTAGCCTTAACAATAATTCTGCATACACCATCATTTGCATTTGTAAAAGCTTAGAAGAACCCTCTCACATTTATTCAAGATCTCTCAACATCAATGGCAGGAGGTACGTAATAATATTCCGCATTTTATTTTTATAATAGACATGTATATAGATTATCATCATGTCTCACAGTTGGTATCAGAGCCGCCCAGGTATAGATCATTGGAGAGCTGCCAAAAAGGTGATGAGGTTTCTTCAAGGAACAAAAGATTACATGCTTATGTATAGACGAACTGAAAATCTCGAAGTAGTTGGCTACTCATATTCAAACTTTGCTGGTTGTGTTGATTCATGAAAATCAACATCTGGATATGTATTTATGTTTGCCAGTGGAGCCATATCTTGGAGGAGTTCAAAGCAGACTTTGACTGCTACTTCTACCATGGAGGCTGAGTTCGTTTCTTATTTTGAGGCTACATCACGTGGTGTATGATTGAAGAGTTTTATATCTAGACTTAGAATTGTGGATTCGATTTCTAAGCCATTAAGAATGTACTGTGACAATTCAGCTACAGTTTTCTTGGCCAAAAACAACAAGAGTGGTAGTCAAAGTAAACACATCGACATTAAGTATTTGGCCATTAGGGAACATGTCAACGAGAATAAAGTGATCATAAAACCTCTACTGAATTAAAGAAATTAAATACACGAATCATGGCTATAAGTCCTCTAAATGTGAGTATTATCTTCCATGTATCACGATGCATTATTATTTCTTATAACACTGTAACTAAATGAATAAACCTTTATGTTTATTCTGGATCCATAATAGTTGTAATTCTCAAAAATAAAATGTGTACACTAGAATGAGAAAAAACAACTAATTAATAAGAGTTTCGTGAAAGTACATGCATAAATCACATAATGCAAACAAGACCCATTCTAGCAACATGATGCTTAAAGCTCTTTGGTGGCATGCCTTTTGTTAAAGGATCAACAATCATTAATTCAGTGCGAATGTGTTGAATGATCACTTTATTCTCGTTGACACGTTCCCTAATGGCCAAATACTTAATGTCGATGTGTTTACTTCGACTACCACTCTTGTTGTTTTTGGCCAAGAAAACTGCAACTGAATTGTCACAGTACATTTTTAATGGCTTAGAAATCAAATCCACAATTCTAAGTCCAGATATAAAAACTCTTCAACCATACACCATGTGATGTAGCCTCAAAACAAGAAACGAACTCAGCCTCCATGGTAGAAGTAGCAATCAAAGTCTGCTTTGAACTCCTCCAAGATATGGCTCCACTAGCAAACATAAATACATATCCAGATGTTGATTTTCATGAATCAACACAACCAGCAAAGTCTGAATCTGAGTAGCCAACTACTTCGAGAATTTCAGTTTGTCTATACATAAGCATGTAATCTTTTGTTCCTTGATTTTTTGGCAGCTCTCCAGTGATCTATACCTGGGTTACTCTGATATCTTCCCAACATTCTAACAACAAATGCAATGTCAGGTCTTGTACAAACCTGAGCATACATTAGGCTCCCTACTACAGAAGCATATGGAATATTTTTCATTTGTTCCCTTTCAAACTCATTTTTCGGGCACTGGCTCAAATTGAACCTATCACCCCTCATAATAGGTGCTACACTTGGTGAACAATCTTTCATCCGAAATCTTTCTAAGACCTTATTGATATAGGTTTCTTGGGATAGACCTAAAATGTATTGAGATCTGTCCCTATTGATCTTAATGCTAATGACATAAGATGCCTCACTTATATCTTTCATATCAAAATTCTTAGAAAGGAACTGTTTTACCTCATATAGCAAACCTTTGTAATTTGTGATGAGTAAAATATCATCCACATATAGATCAAGGAAACAAATTTTACTCCCACTGAATTTCAGATATATGCATTGATCCATGATAAATATTTTCTTCAAAACCATATGAAGAGATAATATCATGGAATTTCAAATACCATTGACAGGAAGCTTGTTTCAATCCATATATGGATTTCTTAAGCTTACACACCAAATACTCACCATCACTAGAGGAGAATCCTTCCGGTTGTTTCATATAAACTTCTTCCTCTAGGTCTCCATTTAGGAACGTTGTTTTCACATCCATTTGATGTAGTTCCATATCAAAATGGGCAACCAATGCCATAATCACTCGTAAGGAATCCTTTTTAGATACAGGAGAAAAAGTCTCTATATAATCTATTCCTTCTTGTTGAGTAAATCCTTTGGAAACAAGTCTAGCTTTATATCTTTCAATGTTGCCTAATGAGTCCTTTTTTGTTTTAAAGACCCATTTACATCCAATGGCCTTTGCACCATTAGGCAAATTGACAAGGTCCCAGACTTTGTTAGATGCCATAGAATTTATCTCATCTTCCATAGCATTGTACCATAATTGAGATTCATTGCAACTCATAGCTTGTGAAAACGTTTCAGGGTCATTTTCGGCTCCAATGTTATAGTCAACTTCTTGTAAATACACAATGTAATCACTAGGTATTGCTGATTTCCTATCTCTAGTTGATCTTCTTAATATTGTATTAACACCCTCCTGAGGAGGAGCTTGTACAACTTGTTGCTCAACAACCTGTGGTGATTGCTGAATAATTGGATCTACTAGATTGTCATCAGCAGCTTGTGGAACTTCAATGATTGGTTGTTCACCCCCTGTTTGACTTTGAGGGATGTTATGAACGACAATCAATATATTACTTGAAGTAGGAGTTTGTATTTCACAATTATCCTTCTCAAGAACTAAGTCTCGAGATTGATCTCTTCCACTCATCAAGTCATTTTCAAGAAACTTTGCATTTCTTGATTCCACAAACCTAGTACTATGAGATGGACAATAAAATATGTATCCTTTGGACCTTTCAACATATCCAATGAAATACCCACTTATGGTCCTTGGATCCAGTTTCTTTTCTTGTGGATTATAAACTCTTACTTCAGAAGGGCATCCCCAAACGCGTACATGTCGCAAACTCGGTTTCCAATCTTTCCATAACTCAAATAGTGTTTTAGAAACAACTTTGGTTGGAACTCGATTTAATATATACACTGTCGTTTTAAGAGCTTCAATCCACAAGGATTTAGTAAGTTTAGAGCTGCTAAGCATACTACGCACCATGTCTAATAATGTTCGGTTTCTTCTTTCTACTACACCATGGTCCAGAGACCCAGGCATGGTGTATTGAGCTATTATCCCATGCTCTTAAAGAAACTTCGCAAATGGACCATGTGCTTGTCCATCCTCGGTGTATCTACCATAAAATTCTCCACCTCTATCTGATCTCACGATCTTTATTTGTTTACCACATTGTTTCTCTACTTCTGTTTTAAATACCTTAAAGGCATCTAATGCTTCATTCTTGTTATGAAGCAAATAGAGATACATATATCGCGAGTAATCATCTATAAATGAGATGAAGTATTTTTTACCACACAAGTCCATTTCTAGACTACAAATGTCTATATGTATGATCTCTAATATGTCTGAACTCCTCTTAGCACCTTTCTTTTTCATGTTGGTCTGCTTTCCCTTTATGTAGTCCACACAAACATCAAAATCAGTAAAATCTAGAGTATTAAGTACTCCTTCATTCACTAGTTTTTTTTATTCTTTCAAGGGAAATATGTCCCAATCTTTGGTGCCATAACATTGAGGATTGTTCATTCATAACACATCTTTTAATACCAGCATTACTATGGACATGCATTGTATTATGAAAAATATTTTCTTGCAAATTAATTCGAAAAAGACCATCAATCATTGTACCATTCCTAACAAGATTAGATTCATGATACAAACTAAATGATGTATTTGAAAACTTAAAAGAATATCCCATAGGTACAAGTCTTGAAACTGAAATCAAATTTCTTGAGAAACTTGGAATATAAAATGTTCTTTCCAAATTCAAAACAAAACCAAAATTTAAAACTAATTTGCATGTCCCAACAGCTTCCACATGTGAACGCATCTTGTTGCCTGAATAGATGCATTGTTCACTATCCACTAGCTTCCTGTAGTTTAGAAAACCCTGCAAGGTATTGGAAATATGGATTGTAGAACCAGAATCAATCCACCAAGTATTATGACAAACATCAACCATATTAGATTCATAACAAACAAGTGAGATTGAAATACCTTTCTTTATAAGCCAAGCCTTAAATTTGGCACAATCCTTCTTTATGCCCCCTCTCTTTTTGCAGAAGCGACACTTGGGATTGAAATCCTTTTTGATCTCAGTACAGACTGGTATTTTATGTAACACCCCACTCCCACAAGACCCGAACTCGACATTGATGGTGATATCCGAGTCCGTGCCCCATGAGGGTGGTGTGCTAAAGCACTCAATCTTTCAAAAGTCCACAATTTTTTTTTGAAAATCGATAACACAAAATGCAAAAATCGAAACTCAAATTGACCCCATATTCATTCATAAATATTTTCACTTAACACAATTTTCAATAACCATTCGGGCCCTTTCTGTTGGAACCCGATCCGGAAATCGGATCCCAACCGGAAAGGCGAAGCGAAGACGAAATCGAAAGAAGCAAATCGGAGTGAATGTATCGAAAGCAAATTGAATAATCAATAGAATCGAATCATAAGGTGGAGACAAACAAAATAATCAATCGAACCGAAACAAATTCCGACATCCGTTGGAACAAATGCACTCATCGCGTTGGAAACCTAAACTAACCGATCCGAAAGCCGGTGTAATTTTTTTTTCTTTTTTTCTTATGGTCATCTTTATTCAAACTAATGCAAATCAAGAATACAATTTTCTTTTTCTTGGAAAATGTCCTCAATCCATTTCTTAATTCATAACAAACTTTTTATCAATCATATAAGTCCCATAATCCATCATCACACGTATCTTAATCTTATTTTTATTCATTTTCAACTTATTGTCTAACGAAAATTTGGCAGCATAACGGTTGCCTTTGACCTAACCCAAAACCTGCAAGGGTTCAAAATATACTTCTAAAATTCCCAATCAAATATACAAACATCAAAATCCACCGGACCCTCCGTCCGGGATCTCAGCATACACAAACGCAAACCTAATTCTAAAACACTTTCATAATTGAAATTCAATCTACTAGTCTCATAATTCAATCTCATTCCCAAACTCATACACAATTTCATATACAATTTCACACTCTCATACATTAATTCACAATCTTCATACATTCTGAAATACATGCTCGAAATACATCATAATCACTTACTTAACGACAATTCAAGCCATAAACAATATTAATATCCAAATCTCATTTTACTTAAAAATACAGACGATGCAAAATCGGACCAAACGTCTTCACATTCTTTCATCCGATCTCACCGTCAAACACGGAGATGGGGATGAAAAGGGGGTGAGCTCGGAAGTTCGTGGATAATATATTTATAAATTGAACAGTAAGCGGAAAACTCACTTTCAAGAAGTTTGTCATTTTTAAACATTTCACGGTGAAACCTTTCAAAGCTTATTTTTCAAGTCTTTCACTTTTCAAACCATTCATAAGCATTTCCAAAATCTTTCATTTGCAAATCTTATCTTCTCATTTCTCAAAATCCTCAATTCTTTCTTACTTCAAGGTCAAATTTAAAAACATGAATGCATCACACCAAATCACAAAACACATAAAATCATATATCAAACACATAAAACACATCAAACGGTTTGGGTCGGTCCTAACAGAACATACGCACATTTCAGATAATGCGATTCATGCGTACCGTGAACCGAGGGGAGTCTGAATCGAAACTCCTAAGCCACTGCGGGCGTGGGAGAAGGCTATAAACAAATAGAGGTAATCGACTCACGAAAGGACCTAACCAAACCCACTTAACACATAATTCAAAAGCTGAAACTTTTGATCGCTCAAGGCACTTTTCGAAAACTTACTTTCAAACTTTTTATATCATAACATCAAATAGTGTCAATACTTGACACATTCTCATAACACATGAAAATCATATAACAATTCTAATGCAATTCAAATCATCAATTTAATCACACATCGCAATCAATCAAAATTCAAAACAATGAATGCAATAATTCCTTAGAGTCATAATTCAAACTTATTCAAAATCTACAAAGCACGTTTCTCAAATTATTCGAATAATTTGAAAACCCTGAATTTCATAAACCTTGCATTTTCTAAAAATTTCGCTTCTTAAATTTTCAATTTCATATGCTTAGCTTAAAATTCAACAAATAAATATACTACCCACCTCGAATTGATGCCAAAAACTTGTTCCTAACTCCAATTTGATCCTTGTTTCTTTCCTTCTTTCAATTTAATTTTTCCTAAACCAATTTCATCAAAATTCAACCTCATAAATAACATAATTCTTAAAATTGATGTCATAATTCATCAATTCATACTAATTCCAAGATATTTAAATCACCAATTTCTAAAATTCCCAAATCTCAAAATTGGCCAAAACCAATTTATCCAAATTCAATATCATAGAAATCATAATTTCTCAAATTGAACTTAATAAACACTAAATCCACATACTTTCAAACTATCTAAATCATCAATTTCAAAAAAACCCCAAATTTCAAAATTGGCAAAACCCCAATTCACAATTTTTTTCCAAATTGATCCAATTAACTAAGCAAATACCAAAATTGATCTTAGAATGGACAAACTCATATTATTTTCCATAAGTCTAAATCAATAACTCACTAAAAACTCAAAACTAAAAATTCCTCTTACGTCATTTCTTCTTCAATCTTCGGATTTTCCAAGCCCCATGGAAAGCTTTCATCCTCTTTCCTATTTTTCCCTTTGAATCAACTCAAAACCCAAGCTTAAAGACCCAAAAATTTTGAAATCTTGCTTTCTCTCTCTTCTTTCTCCATGGTCGAAGCTCTCTCCTCCATTTTCTCTTCTTATTTCTCTTCTTCTTTCTTCTTATCATCGTGATTCTTCCTTTAGAAACGACACTCCCTTTAATATGTAATGCCATGTCATTTAAAATGAGGGTCAAATGACCCTTTTGCCCCCTCTCTTTAAGTGGACTTCCCAAAATGTCCCTAACATTTACTTTAAGTCATCCTTACTTACGGATCTAATTCGCACTATCAATTTGAAGGAATTTGTCAAAACTTCCTTCTAGAGAAATGTTCCTCTATGTCTTAATTTCATAATGCCATAAAAAGCATCCAATTCGGAGTACTACATCGAAAGTTATGCTCAAAACATTTCGGATATGTTCATGTTCTAACACATTTTCCAGCACGTTATTTCCATCCAGAAATTAACATTCTTAATCCCAAAATTGACATTTGATGTCTTCATAACAATTGTAGCCTTATGTCTCTAGTTTAATCGAAAGCAAGAATCACCTCATTTCGATTACCATAGCAGAAGTTATGCTCAAAATACTTTTAAATGTTACTAACCCAAAAACTGCACACTAATTCGAACTTCCATTGATAAATTAAAAATCTTTGGGGCAAAATTGAAATTTACTTTCTTCATATGACTTGTAGCCCCATGTCTTAATTTTATTTCGCCTCAAGAATCACTTCAATCGGATCTCTATAGATCCCAAATTTCTCAAAATACTGAATTATATTCAGAAAATTTCCCGACTCACTTTGATTAATTTAATTAACCTTAATTTAATCTCAAAAATTCACAAATTTCTCGTAAAAATGAAATTCACTGTCTTAGGAATCAAACGCTTCAAAAACCAAGTCAATCGGATGTCGGACAGAAAAGATATGAGCGAAAGATTGCAGAGGGGTCATATTTCCTATAATCTGGAAATAATAATTAAATAATCCAAAAATAATAATTAAATAATTAATAAAATTAATAAAAAAATTTATACAAAGGCCCTCCTCACTAGGGTGATACGTCACCCTAGCGAGAGAGCTTACGAACCCTCTTTTTTTTCTTTTTTTTTTTGCAAATATATATATATATAATTATATACATAATTATATATATATATATATTCGAATTTTCAAAAATCGTAGCTCTTGATTTCGAATTCCAAATTTGACAAATTTGGTCTCTATGGAAAGGTTGAAGGAAGCTCTACAACTTTTATGAAGGACATAAAAATCAATTTGATCTCTAAGGAAGTTAATTTTTCAGTCAAACGTTCTGTCCTCTAATAATCATGCTAAAACCATAACATAAACTTGTAAAAATCATAACTTATTATTTCTTGATCGAACAATTCCATACTTTATATCGAAATAAAGATAAAATCAAATCCTTCAACTTTCATGAAGAACTTCAAGGCTCAATTAACCTCTAATTAGGTAAATTTTCCAGTCAAAGTTTCAGTCATAATATAAGTCAACCTATAACACACCTGAACTTTGACTGTTCATAACTTTCACTCCCGATATCGAAAAATTGCAAACTTTATGGCTACAGAAAACTCTCAACATAACCTACAAGTTTCATGTTGAACATTTTCTCAAATTTTGACTAAATCAAAAGTCAACTCGCAAAGGCCAAAAAGTCAAACTTTTCACAATTTTTCATCTTCTCACACTTTCTCTCTTTATTTCTTGATTTTCAACTTGATTTCAATCAACTCATCCACTTTTGAATATTTTTTATTTTCACTCAAAAATCGGGGTCCAACACTTTCATAATTATAAAACACTTGTGTCATTTCAAAATACAATTTTATACAAAAAATGCAGAATATACAATTCAATACAAAATGTGAAAAACACAAATGCAGACGTGAACTGATCCCGACCTCTATCCTTCACTTGAATGTTGTAAGTATACTCTCGTTGGCCTAACGGGGTATTCTTCTTACCCTGAAAAATAGTCGCAAATTTTGGGTGAGTTTTGCGAAGTCAATGAAAGACCATCATTGATGGCTCACTCAATCACATAAATCATAATTCACATAACACATACATCTCACATTTCACATTATTTTACACTTCACATTCACTTCAACACTTCATATTCATTACACTTAATCATTCATATTATGCATATGCAATGCACATGAGACTCACTTTCATTTATTATTGCCGTTATGACTGAGTGTCATTTTACTAGCTTATATCCCTTAGTGGATACCGAGTTATGCCATATAACGTCCCATATCCCTTAGTGGATACCGGGTACAGTCGCACTCGAGCCCAAGGCTCTAATCACATTTCGAGCTTTAAGCTCTTTATCCTGGCAACTCTGGTCATAACTTCCTTTATCTTGAATGTATTCATGTAATGGAATACATCACTTATATTGCATGCTCTTATTCAATCACAGTCACTTATCCTCGGACCGTAGTCTGACATTCAACATATAGTTGAGAATTCACACTTAACTTGCATGTAATATCACATTCAGAGTTCACTTAGCAAACACTTCCGTGCACTTAGTTCATCTCATTCACATACAATTAGCACTTCAATATCCAAATCACAATCATCGGACCTCCTGTCCGGAACCCAACGTAATCAAACACATTCAGAATTCAATTAATATCAAAAAGGCAAACAGAACAAACAATAGAATGAGACCATCTAGATCTACTCACAGTACACTCCAGATTAGCATTTTCTTTCAATTTTTGGGAACGCCTGAATGTGGACACTTGACCTGCACAGCCTATTTATACAAGACACCCATTGTACATTCATCAATAATTACACAAGTAAAAACGTCACAATCGTAATAATGGACCATGTATAATACATGCTCAATGGCAATCCCAGGCAAATGTTCTAGAACACATGTTATGCTCATTTCTATTTCATAATTCATAGGTGTCTAATTTAACTTAGACTTATACTTCATTTGTACATGATCAATCTAAATGCTCCTTTCAATCTTTTACCCGTTTTATATGTCTAGCTTATTCATAAGCTTACACTTCAAGAACACTTGGTTACTCTATATCATAACTCAATTTCTCATCATCTCTTTTCTAACCTCACATGGTCTCATAATATCCAATTCTCATTCATAGCTTAGCAATTTAAACATATGTACACATTTAGGCACATTGCCTATTTATACAATAACCATAAGTATTTTACCCACCTAGTTTGCTTGCCAAAACTCCAAGTCACAATTGTCTTTCCCCTTGTTCTTGGGTAGGATTCTCTTGATTTCCTAAAACAAACAAAATCTCATTCAATAAGAATCCACTTAAAAAATCCCACAATGTAAAATCACTAAAATTGATTCTAGAACATTCAAACCCAAGCATTTTCTAAACTCCATAAACTAGAATCTTTACAAAAATCCAAAGATTCAATTGATCATACCTTGATTCTTCACCAAATGAAGGGATATTTAGCTCAAATGTAAGCTCTTTTCTTCCTTTTCCTTATTCTCTTCTTGAACAACTTCAAAATCTCTCTTAAAGGCCAAAGCAATTAAAACCCTAGCTTGTTTTCCCTTCCTTCTCTCTTTCATTTCTTTTTCATGTTCTCTCTCTCTTATCTCTTTTCTAATCCACTCATTTTGCTTCTCTAGAATCTTCTCATTCACGTTTTCTCCTTTATTTATAAGCAAGAGAACACTTCTTCTTCCATTTATGCCCTTAATGAGTGAGAATTGTCCCATTTATCCCTTTTATTTGTGCCTTATGTCTTTTATACTTAAGTGTCTTACCAAAAGCACCCTTGTATATTCTAACATAACACTTTCTTCTAGAAGACTCTTCTATATTGTCTTACGTTTCCAATGACACCAAAAGCATTCAATTTGGTTCAGTAGTGTGAAAGTTATACTCCAATATCTCCGGACTGCTTTTATTTCGAGACAGTGCTCTATACTCAACTTCCATCCAAAACTTGAAACTCTTAGAGTCCGATTTAGAATTTGATTTCTCATATAAGTTGTAGCCTTATGTTTCTAGTTTACCATAAAACAAAAATCGTCTCATTTGGACTTCTACTGATCCATAAAACATCAAAATACTGAAGTATGTTCAGTAAGATAACATCAGTTCATATTATTGAAGAACACACTCACTGTACCCATCCCACTCTTTTCACCAAATCTTTCTCCATTAGTTTCATATGACTAGTATTCTTGGTTGAGATGTAGGGAAATATTGTACGAATCCAATGGTTCAAGAATCAAGTCATTTGGAGGTCTAGAGAAGAAGTTATGGCCAAAAGAATCCAACATGTTCATATCTTTACTCGTACTGTACATGTCTTGGCGCAATTGCTATAACTCTCACTACAGATGTCGGATTAACTTCATTTTTAGACTATTGGAAATAGAACTTCCAAATCTACAACTTTCATGAAGACCTCAAAGGCCAATTCTATCGTTTGAATTCTGTATTGTCTCATATTTTGCATCATCTCACTTTCCTTTTGTCTCAATTCTATCATCTCATTTCTATCGTCTCATTTTCTTCCGTCTCATTTTCTTCCGTCTCATTTCTATCGTCTCATTTTTTTCTGTCTCATTTTCTTTCGTTTCATTTTTATCGTCTCATTTTCTTCCGTCTCATTTCTATCGTCTCATTTTCTTCCGTCTCATTTTCTATCGTCTCATTTTCTTCCGTCTCATTTTCTTCCATCTCATTTCTATTGTCTCATTTTCTTCCGCCTCATTTCTATCGTCTCATTTTCTTCCATCTCATTTCTTCTGTCTCATTTTCTTCCGTCTCATTTCTATCTTCTCATTTTCTTCCGTAGAATGTCTCCACTTATAAGGATCATAACTTTTGACTCTGATGTCCAAAATTTTCATACTATATACCGTTGGAAAGATAAAAGAAATATCTACAACTTTCCAAAAAGTACCATTGCTAAAATCTATTTATATTCATTCCAAATTTTCCCCTAAAGTCCAAAAACGAAATTTCCATTCCTACACCAACGTACTGCACCAAATTCTTAACTTCATGAAATTTTGAGACTTTTAGAGACAAAAATGAAATTTGATGTCTTCATACAAAATATAGTCATATATCTCTAAATTAATCCAAATTAAGAATCATCTCGTTTGGACAACTAGAGAAAACGTTATGGCTAAAGGACTGAATCATTTTCAGTGAACATTTTTCCAGATCACTACCAATCTTGTTTCTAAAGGTTTCCTTATCATAACTCTTACCAAGATCACTCTTTCTACTCCTTCTACTACTTATTTTTAATAAAATCACATTTAATATCAATTATACCCGGAATTTGTCAATGAATGCATGTACCACTTTTTATGCGAAAACATTCCGTATTTATGTGCTTATATGCTAACATGATGCATGAGCAAGAAAATGCATTGTTTTAATTTCTCTTTGAGCTCGCATGTACTGACATTTCGGGTCATAACCCTTAATATGGGGACAGGATGTTACATTTTACCCTTTCCTTTTTGTTTGGCTTGCCCTCTATTCCTTCCTTCAATTACTATATGTGCACTTTCACTCAATTCCATTACTAGCCTCCCTTCCTCTTGAACACACATGGTCAGAAGTTCATTGATAGACCATTTATACTTATGTGTGTTGTAAGAGATTTTAAAGGGCCCATATTGTGGTGGAAGAGAATTAAGTATGTAATGCACAAGGAAAGACTCGAACATTTCAACCTCAAGAGACCTCAGTTGAGTTGTAATATCCCTCATTCGCATGATGTGCTCACGCACACCTCTAACACTTGTGAGCTTCATTGATGATAACTTAGTCATTAAGGTGCTAGCTAGGGCCTTATCTGAAGAATCAAATTGTTCATCAATAGCCTTCAATAGGTCCCTAACATGATCACACTCTCCAATAGAACCACGAATACTTGGGTGAATATTGGTCTTTATGTACATCATGCTGAGGCGATTAGATCGCTCCCAACGCTCATAAAGAACAATTTCAGCCTGAGTGCTAGTTTCGGTAGGTACGTGTGGTTCATCTTTTCGGATAGCATAATCAATGTCCATACACCCTAATTGGAGGACAAATCTCTCTTTCCATATTTTATAGTTATCACCATTTAATTCAGGAATATCACATTGAATATCAGAAAAATTCACTGGTTGAATAACTGCACAAAATTCAAAATATAAACATGCTTATGTTACTAAATTTATTGAAGCAAAGAAACACATATCATGTTTTACCAATGCTAAAACATGCAATCATATTTCATAGATGAATCATATAAAATTAAACCTTGTGGGCTAAGCTTTAATTAAAAGATTCATATTTACTATTTATGATGAAACTATCAAATTATATTCTTTTTCTTAATACACTGGGTAAATTAAGAAAAGACAATTTTGTTATTCCATCCTAATTAATCATGGAAATATAATAAATCTTCTGTGGGATAAAATTTGTTATATTTAAATATGATTAATTACAATTGGTGTCATTTTACTAGATGTGATATATAACACATAATATATATTTATAATTAATTAAAGATGTTGTGATTAATCTTCAACTAATTAAAATTATATTAATCACATGACACCTCATTTTATGCAAAACTATGAATAATAAAGGTTTTACATAATCCTTTACAATTGATTAATAATAAATCAATATCATATATTTGCATAAATATAAATATATATACATGAATTTAAAATCAAACATAATTTAAATCATGCAATTTAATAAAATTAGGCTAACATATAGATTCTATATATAAATTCAAAATAAATATGGACCATAATGCAAATACTGTATATTTTACACTGCCATTATACAGTACATTTATGGCTGATCAAAATTTTCAATGAACCTACAAAGTATAAGCTTCAACCATGTGCGGCCTCTCTGAAATTCATTGTTGATCAAGAATTCATGCAACAATAAAAGCAAATGGTGGGTCCCATGAGAAGCTTTTTGACTTACAAAAATATAATAATGCTTGATAACCAAGAGATGCAATAAGCAAGTGTTCTGCATCCATTGCATCCTTTATTAAAACTTTGCAAACAATGGCCCACGTTGAAAAGTTTTGAAAATGTCAGAGGAAAGCATGAAACAATAACACTTGTAACCATGGGTCCGACGTTATAACCATGGATTGGATATGGGTCAAGTCGACCCGTCAAGAGGTTGAAGATGAAGAGTTTCGTGTTTTTCACTCTTTGTTGAATTGCAAATTAATAACGTGTCCCATCGTGTCTACTTTAATTGTCATTCTACATAAAGGTTTATTCATTTAGTTATAGTGTTATAAGAAATAATGATGCATCGTGATACATGGAAGATAATACTCACATTTAGAGGACTTATCGCCATGATTCGTGTATTTAATTTCTTTAATTCAGTAGAGGTTTTATGACTTTTAGATTACATCTACGACCCATGTGTGAGACTGTTATCTATAGTTTCATTTCTTCTGGGTCGTTACTGTTTCTTTTAAACAGTCATGTGCCTTTTCATTTGAACCATCATCCCCTTCGATTGTTTTGATGGAAGACAACAAGGCATATATAAAGATTGGGTCCCTAAGCTTAACAATAACTCTGCATACACCATCATTTGCATTTGTAAAAGCTTAGAAGAACCCTCTCACATTTATTCAAGATCTCTCAACATCAATGGCAGGAGGTACGTAATAATATTCCGCATTTTATTTTTATAATAGACATGTATATAAATTATCATCATGTCTCACAAAACCGACATTGAAGTTCAAATCTTGCTAGCCCACTGTCAATTTATACATGTTAAAATTAAATGGAATCAGAAGTCCTTCAACTTCACTGCTATTTACGCCAGTCCTAACTATGCTTTGCAGCATTTTTTATGGGAAAATCTACGTACAATTGCTCGAGCAACCACAGAATCTTAGATCTTGATAGGGGACTTCAACGCCAAGCTAGAGCATAATGACAAATGAGGAGGATCTAGGCTCCACTCAATAGTTGATATGCCGTTCAGACAATGTGTAGGACCTCGGCCTCTCGAACCTCGTGTCCTCCAAAAGGCCTCGGCCTCTCGAGCCTCGCGCCCACACACTTGCAAATATTATCTGCTTTGGGCTTCGGCCTCTAGAGCCTCGCACTCTTACGATTTTACTTTTCGACAGGACTTCCCAGGAGGTCACCCATTCTGGTACTGCTCTGGCCCTGACATGTTTAACTTCGGAGTTCTGATGGGATCTGGTGCGTTAGGGCATGGAAAACGCGTCTGCAAGGGAGAGGTTTCCACATCCTTATAAGGCATGCTTCGTTCTCCTCTCCAGTCGATATGGGATACTCATAAGTATCCAAAAGTGTGAGAAAAGTGATGATATGTCAAAATGTGAGCCAATGAAGGGTTATGGGCAACCAGAAATGGGAAAAGAATAATGGAAAATGACACTCATATGATACTGTGGTAAGAAAGCCTCGAATGTGATACGAATGTGAATACATTGGCATGGGTTGATTAAGGATAAAAGTGATATCACAATGAATAATGAGATCTAAAGTGTATAAATCGAGTTGAAAGACAACAAAATTTGCTATAGCCTAGGGAGGCCACATTTAGACATGAGATGAATGTCGATTAAAAGTGATAAAAGGTATGTTTTAACATATGTTTGTGTATTTGAGATCAAAATTTTTGGGATGACTAAGTATCTATGATTCTAAATTGATTGTGAACATAAGTATGTACGATAAAAGATGGATAATTGGAAATGAAAAAAAGTATATGGTGCGACAAGGTAGATGAAGATTCCCTACATTTGTGTTGGTGTGAGTAGTATGGAATATATTGTACCGTAATGTTCTACCTTTGAATGTGATAAAGAAGTGAAGATATTGTCAGAACTGTGTGAAAACAATGACTTTATCAGTGATGTCAAGTGATGAATGATGTTTAGTATGGAGAAAGTTAGAAATGTGCCTATGTTTGGATTGTATTTATGCCTGCGATTATGGAAAAGATGATAAATCAAAGGAGAAGAGTGAATGCACTCAAAATGCTAATTCAATGATTATGATAGGATGTTGCATTAGAAGAAGAGGTAAATACTGGAAAACTGGAGTAGAATCGTTGTCAAAATGTGTGTTAATGTGAGGAAAAAGTGCAGGGCACGATATGGGCCTACAAAAATCGGTTTCTGTTATGATCATATGGTAAACCCCAATCATGGGCTGAAACAAGAATAGAAATGTTATCTAGAGTCAATTGGAGACTTGACTTATTACGAGAGTTTGAAATGTGGAAATTGATTTTTTTGAGGTATTAAGGAGGACCAATAAATACTCATGGGCAATAGGTGATTGACAAGAATTTATAAATGGTCGGGTCGGTCATACTGGGCCCGAACCCAGTCTCAACGATGCACGGACCGATCGGTCCAATCTTCAAAGATCAGTTTTATACCTATGCCAAGCCCAGGTCCAGTCCATGATCTCCTTGACCCATTCGTAGGTGAGAGTCTCCCATGCAAACACGTAAAGACTTAAACCTAGTTATTACTCCATATATAAGGTACAATTCTACCATAACAAAGGTACGCAATCATAACCTAGCTTTCTCTGCTTATAGCAATCTCACCTACACCAAAAAGACTGACTTGAGCGTCGGAGGGGTTAATCGGGACACAACCCCCGACGTGCCTTCTTTGTTTTACAGGGACCTTCACGCCGGTTGTTACGTAGCGACCAACTCCATGGATCCGAACGGAACGCTTGGCCCGTCGAATCCGATGAACCAATTGGCGCCCACCGGGGCCCGGCCAGGCACCACGCCCGTAAACATGCAATCGGCCAAAGCGGCGGCAGCTAATCTCGATGTAAGCTAGCGTCATGGCTCTGGCGTTAGAACGGATAGGTTTACAACCACCGCAACTCGCCACCGCACCTCATGTTTCCGCACGGAATCTTCGCACCAACAATCAACCGCAACCTCGTAACTTGAACAAGAAGAACAGAGCGAAGCTTTAGAGGATAACGCTGCACTCAATATACACCCGAATCTCCAACACCGATCGGATGCAGATCCTCTTCTGCCTATACGCACCTCCCTCACCCGAAAACAGATTGAGGAAGTCGCTGATCTGTTGATTATCCAGATTTTGCGCCTCTCCAAAGATAACAAGCAAGCTGCCTCGCACGCGCAAGCCGCCCGACTGCACTCAACATGACGACCGATCACCACCCAACCGAAGCCCTAGAGAAAATCGTGGACGATCGAATTAACGCAGTTATGAGCTTCCGCCCAGATCGCCCGACGACACAGTACAACTCTCCCTTTACGCCGGAAATCTTGGATAGCCTTCCAGCGCCCGGCACCAAAATACCGATGCCTGAAAAATACACTAGAAAGACCGACCCCCTGGACTACCTACAACACTTCCAATCCATGATGAATCTACATTACGTTCTGGATGTCATTCAGTGTAAGGCATTCTGTACGGCCTTCCAAGAGGGAGCTCGGCGATGGTTTAATAGCTTTCCCCCGAGCTGTATCACATGTTTTGAAGATTTCAGGTTATTATTCCTGAACCAGCCGCCACCAAGAACGCCCACGTAAGACGACTTTGGAGGTAATGCAACCGACCCAAGGAAGGAACGAAGTTTATGGAGTTCATCACTTGCTCAATAACGAAGCGGTCGAGGTCCCCGACCTCACTTGCTCGTCTATGTTGGCAGCACTTATGAATAACACGAGAGATGAGGAGTTCAAAAAGTCGTTAGCCCTCGATCAGCCTCGATCCGTTCAGGAAATAAGAAACAGGGCGGATAGGTATATTCAGCTTGAAGAAGTGCTGAAAAATACGAGGCGTCGGATGGATGACCGCCGCCAAATGATGAATCGAGCAATTCGCATAAGCTGCAAAAGGCGGTCAAGTCGAGAAAGCCAACCGATCGACAGGGATATCGACAGGAGTTCACCCCGCTCAATAGGCGATACACAGAAGTACTAGCGGCCATGAAAGCGGATGGGGAAACTATCCGAGAACCTGATAAAATGAAGACTCCCTCCAAGGATAGGAACCCCAATTTATATTGTCGTTTCCATAAAGACGTCGGTCATGATACGGAAGATTGCTGGCAATTGAAAAAAGAAATCGAATTCCTCATACAAAGGGGAAGGTTAGGCTGATTTGTGAAGCACGCGCAAAATGCCGATCGAGATAATGACTATAAGAGCGGTCGGCCCAACAACAGACGACAGAATTGGAGACGGAATGATAGAAATGATAGAGGAAGGCAGGATACGAATACAGACAATCGAAGCGAAGAGAGAGGGCGATCAAGGGAAAGAAACGACAGAAACGCTGGGCAACAAGATGACCGACCGACTGGGGTCATTAACATGATATTTGGTGGAAACGCAACGGGGGGATCCACTGCCAAAGGGAGAAAGAGATATACCAAACAGGTCGGCAGAGACTCATCAACCAAAAGAACGAGGGAGAACGACAGGATGATATCGTTCGACGAGTCCGACCTTGATGGTGTAAGTTGTCTTCATGATGACGCCCTCGCTGTAAATCTAAACACGGACGGCTACGAGGTGAAGCAGGTGATGATTGATACGGGCAGCTCGGTCGACTTGTTGTATTACGAGGCCTTCAAGCAGATGAAGGTACCCGAAGATCGACTACTGCCTATAGACGGACCTATCAAAGGGGTAACTGGAGCGTCAGCCTACCCGTTCACCCGAGTCTATCTAAAAGTGAAGTTCGGGCAAAAGCCATGTCAAATAGAAAAGGATGTTGAATTCCTAGTCGTGAAGTTTTAAGGGACATACAATGCAATAATCGGACAAGCTACCCAGAACGCCCTTAGAGCGGTCGTCTCAACTACTACCAAGCGATGAAATTCCCAACGCCCCATGGAATCGGTACTATCAGGGGTCAGTAGAGAATCGCAAAAGAGTGCTACTTAGCGAAAACGAAAACATTAGACGGGGCGATAGTCCTGACGAGCTCTCTTGATGTGAGAGCCGATGAGGAGATGGATAGGATGAACCCAGTGGAAGAAACGCAGCGGATCGTACTATTTAAGCCGAATTTCGCTAAATTCACAAACCTAGGTTCCGAAATGCGTATGACCTAGTTAAAGAAATCATGATCGCTTGGTGGAAAATAGATCGGTCTTCGCTTGGGTACCGAGCGATATGCCTGGAATTTCTCGATCGGTCGCCTTGCACTCACTTGGTATTCGACAAGACTACAATTCGGTTAGGCAAAAGAAGCGATCGCACTGCAAGGAGCGATAGGAAGTAATCGGGAAAGAAATAGAGAAACTACTCGAAGCCAGGTTCATCCGAGAAGTCAAGTACCCCGAATGGCTCGCCAATGTGGTGTTGGTGAAGAAGAAAAATGGGAAGTGGAGAATGTGCATCGACTTCATTGACCTGAACAAGGCATGTCCAAAGGACAGTTTTCCCCTACCCAAGATCGACCAGCTAGTAGACTCCACCTCCGGGCATGAACTTCTTAGCTTCTTGGATGCTTTCTCGGGCTACCATCAAATTCAGATGAGCCTCGAAAAGGAAGAGAAGACTGCCTTCATAACCGACCAGGGTACATATTGTTACCAAGTAATGTCGTTCGGCTTGAAAAACGTAGGGGCCACTTATCAACGGCTCGTCATGGAGGTCTTCAAAAAACAGATAGGTCGATCTGTTGAAGCTTATGTAGATGATATGGTGGTTAAAAGTAAGACGGCTACTGAGCATGTGGGAGATCTAAAAGAAGTCTTCCAGACCCTTGACAAATTTTAGATGAAGCTGAACCCGGAAAAGCGCATCTTTGGTGTGGCATCCGGGAAATTCCTGGAGTTCATGATTACTCAACGGAGGATTGAAGCTAATCCAGAGAAAATCGAAGCCATCGTCCAAATGCCTTCGCCACGATGCTTGAAAGAAGTACAGATATTGACTGGTCGGATAGTCTCCCTTAGCAGATTCGTTTCCAGATTGGGGGACAAGTGCCTCCCATTTTTCATAATTTTAAGGAAAGCGGATGTAAACCGCCAAAGGGGCGAGGAGGCGAAGAGCTTTCCAAAGACTTAAAGCAAGATTCAACAAGCCCACCTGTTTTGCAGAGCCCCGTTAAGGGAGAAACTCTGATTATCTATCTGGCGGTCACAGAGGGGGCAGTCAGCGAGGTTTTGGTCCGATCAGATGGTAAGGAGCAATTTCTGATCTACTATGTCAGCAAAGTATTGAGTGGGCCAGAAACACGGTACGCGCCCATAGAAAAGCTGATAACTGCTGCGTGGAAACTGAGACCGTATTTTCAAAGTCATACCATCGAGGTGTGGACCGATCAACCTCTCAGGCAATGCCTCCAAAAACCTGAGACCTCAGGGCGGTAGAGATGGGAGAGTTCGACATACAATATAAGCCTCAGACGACGATCAAGGCACAAGTGTTGGCAGACTTCATTGCAGAAATGAGCCAGCCTAGCTCGCAGGATGAGCAATACCCTGCCTGGAGCTTATTCGTTGACGGGTCGTCTAACGCGGAGGGATGTGGAGTAGGAGTAGTGTTGATTAGCCCGCATATGGAAGAAAAGGTGGAGTACGCCCTTCGGCTAGAATTCAAGGCCTCTAATAACGAGGCAGAATACGAGGCTCTGATAGCTGGCCTCCAATTGGCTAAGGAAATGGAAATAAAACATCTCAAAGTGTATAGCGATAGCCAAGTAGTGGTTGGCTAAGTTACTAGACAGTACGAAGCAAAGGGGAACAGCATGATCAAGTACCTGGAGCTGGTAAAGCAGGAGTTAAGTAATTTCGAACAGTACTCGATCAGCAGGATAGAGCGAGCTCAAAATGCTAAAGCGGATGCGCTCTCCAAAATGGCTTTCGACCGAGAGGCCATAAACAACATTTTGGTCGAGCGACTAGACCAACCTAGCATTCAGAAAGCCAAGGAAGTTCTTGACATAAGTACCGGTCGATCAAGTTGGGTGGAACCGATTAAACGGTATCTCCTAGAGGGAACACAGCCGGAAGAGGCATTAGAGGCCAAGAAACTGAGAATAAAAGCGGCCGAATATACGGTCATTAGCGACGCCCTATACAAGCGATCTTATGATTGGCCATTGCTGCGATGCTTGAGCGAAGAGGAGACAGAACAAGCAATGGCCGAAGTCCATGAAGGAATGTGTGAAAACCACGTAGGAGGCAGAATGTTGGCTCACAAGTTGATTAGACAAGGGTACTATTGGCCGACAATGAGGAAAGACTGCCAGGAGAAGGTCGACCGATGTGAGGCTTGCCAGAAGAACAGCAGCCTATCTCATCAGCCAACCGAGAGGATGCAAATTGTGAGTCATCCTATCCCTTTTGCTCAATGGGGGATGGATATACTAGGGCTTTTCCCTCTCGGTCCTGGGTAGAAGAAGTTCCTGGTAGTGGCGGTGGAGTACTTCACCAAATGGGTAGAAGCAGAAGCAGTCGCTACGATTACCAAGGAGAAGGTGGAGAACTTCGTGACGAAAAATATACTAACCCTCTTCGGGATGCCTATGATGTTGGTTACGAATAACGGTCGACAGTTCGACAATGATAAATTCAGAGATTTCTACGACCGACTAAAGATCAAGCTACAGTTGACTTCGGTAGCTCATCCCCAAAGCAACGGTCTCGCGGAGAACACCAATAAAAAGATAATGAGTGCTCTCAAGAAGCGCCTAGATGGCCGAAAGACTTGGGTGGAAGAACTAGACAAAGTGTTGTGGGCATACAGAACCACACCGAATGGAGCCACAGGGGAAACGCCGTTCAGGATGACCTTTGGGGCGGAAGCCTTAGTTCCCGTAGAAGTGGTATTGCATAATCAGAGGGTGTCGAACTATGACGCAGAGCGGAATAATGAAGCCCGCCGAGCGGAGCTTGTACTTCTTAGCGAAGACAAGGATAGAGCAGCCGCTCATTCGAAAGTCGTCAGGCAAAAAGCAACGAAGTTTTACAACCGGAGAGTAAAACCGAGCGACTTAAAGGTCGGTGGGTATATCCTACGAAAAGCCGAGGCGGCTGGCAAACACCCTGGAAAGCTCGAACAAGCGTGGGAAGGACCCTATCAGGTGATCAAGCAAGCCAGGCATGGCTCTGTCATCCTACGGGATGCGAAGGGGAAGATCCTACCAAGGCCTTGGAACTCCCGAAACCTGAAAGCTTTCTACCAGTAGATAAGTTTTATCTTAATTAGTCTTTGTTTGTTATTGATTTTGTAAACAATCTGTGGGTACCTTTTTCCTGTCCCTGCTAGACAGGTTTTTTAACGGCCCACACCCTCATTATCGTCAATAAAGGGGTTTTCAGATTTCTTGGCAAAAAAAAAATTTTCATTACATTCGGCAAAGCGTGGAAAACCTCATCAGCCATCGCTCGGCCTCGACATAGATCGACTACGGTCGGTCGGGTCGTCAAGACAAGATCCTTGGGACCCCTTGCTCGGCCTCGACATAGATCGACTACGGTCGGTCGGGTCGCCAAGACAAGATCCTTGGGACCCCTCGCTCAGCCTCGACATAGATCGACTACGGTCGGTTGGGTCGCCAAGACAAGATCCTTGGGACCCCTCGCTCGGCCTCAACATAGATCGACTACGGTCGGTCGAGTCGCCAAGATAAGATCCTTGGGACCCCTCGCTCGGTCTAGATATAGATCGACTACGGTCGATCGGGTCGCCAAGACAAGATCCTTGGGACCCCTCACTCGGCCTCGACATAGATCGACTACGGTCGGTCGGGTTGCCAAGACAAGACCCTTGGAACCATCGATCGTCACTGACTAATGCTCGACCAAGGATCCTAAGACAAAATTTCGGATCATCCGGCCCTATTATCACTCGGCCTAATTCACTCGGTCGTCGCAAGATCGAGCGATTCATTCGAACCTACTATTCGAGGGGAGAAACATTCAACACGCCAAAAATAATCAAAATGAGTTTTATTTCGAGCAAAGGTTTCGCCACAAGCCCCACCAGATGAGCCTTACACAAAATGAAACAATCACTCTCATTCTTTCGGAGGAGAAGTAGGGCCAGCAACGGGAATAACCGGATCGGCAGGAGAGGAAGGGCCCATATCCGAATCGGGAGGAGGAAGTGAAGGGCCAACAACCGGGTCAGCAGAGGAAGGGTCGACAGCAGGATCGGCCAAGGGAAGAGAAGGGCTGGCAATTGGGTCAAGAGGAGCTGGCAGCGGAGAGACATCCTCTTCTTCTTCTTCTTCCGAGCTCAGATCTAACTCCTCGTCTGGAACAACGGTCCGCTCCCCCAAGGCTCTTTCCTTCATTCCCTCCAACGAAAGGCCGAGAGTAGGAAGCAGCGGCTCAGCATAATCTTCAAATGAAGGCCGCTCCGACCCATCGGGAACGTGAATTTCATGACACTTCTTCAGGACCGAAAGGGTTACGTCAGAAGTAGCTCTAGGCATTCCAGATTTAGATTTCTTCTTCCACCGCTTGATCGCCTCGATTCTTTGCCTTTAACAGAGCATCCCAACTTCGTCAACACCTCCTGGCCCAAGGCTTGCTTTCCACCGCAGATGACAGCCTTTGAGGAACTTCTTAAGCTTCTTCTCCAACTCCATCTTCCCTCCAAGACCACACACCTTGACCAGCTCGCCCTTCGCTGCAATCGCCCTGATCCTCTCCTCCTCCCCCGTATCAAATTGAGCTTTCAAAGCACTCATCGCTTCCTCCCGAATTTTCTTCTCCTCCTCTAAAGAAGAATTATGAGCCTGAAGAAGGTCTCTCCCCTCTTTCACCTCCGAAAGCTCGTCCTTCAAAGCCTTCATCTGCTCATGAAGGTCCCGGACTTCCCGGTCCAGAGCCTCCAGACGCTGCACCACCCCAAAAGACATCACCAAGACCAGATATCTGCACGAAGGAGTTGAGACCCCAGCTCCAGATTACTCTTTTTGTCCATGGTCTACTCGTCCGCCGGGGGAACAATCCTCTCGGCAATATGGCGGGACACGTTGAGGTCCTCGATCAAAGACTCCCACTGCTCGGTGTTGGTCACTCGACCTTTCTCCTTGCCCTTCTTCTCTTTTTCTTTCCTGTCTTGACCAGACGTGTCGGATGGAAGATCACGGAGGCGGATCAGTCTCTTCCTCTTAAGAGGAGGCTGTACTTCCTCCTCCTCCTCCTCGACTAAAATCGATCAGCCCGTGCTCGTCGGTATGATCGGCAACAATACCGACCCCGCAGGACAGTCCTCAGCAGGTGATGGGGCCAGAGACACTGCAGAATAGCCGAGCTCCACAAGCGGAGCGGAGCCTTCACCAGTCTCCGCCTCTTTCCTTTTCTTTTTCCCCACGACCTGCTTTTTGGATTTAGGGGGAGCAGCGGGCACGCCATAATCCTCTATTCTCACCACGGCTGCACAGCAACAAATACAAGTCAGAAGAAGAAAGCAATAATCAAAAAACACAGTAAGTAATTCCACTAAGAGGGGTCAACCAGACGAGGCGATTTCCTCTCTTAGCCCATTAATTAATAGTGGGGGGTCGATTAGAAAGGGTCCGACCGACGCCCCCCAAAATATCCCTGGACGAGTCGAGCAAAGTCATATCGACCGAGCTCTTTAATACGCCCGATCACCTCCCACTCCTCTCTACTGAGGGATATGCTTGACACGTCGTTCCACTGCTCGGCCAGAGGATACCTCCATGACCGGCACTCGAAGGAGGATCCTGGGGGCTTCACAAAGAAATACTTCGTCCGCCAAGAAGAGACCTTTGAAGCTGTCCCGACTGGCCGATATCGAGCATCTCGATATTGCAGAGAAGGGATCCCAGCTCTAGAGATCGGGCTCTGACTCAGTCTCAAGAAATGGCGCAGGACGCCAATTGAAGGAGGGCAGCCGAACTGGTGACACAGCAACGCCAGACCGTTAATAAACCTCCAGCTATTCAGAGGAATTTGGCTCGACATTAGCTGATAGGCCATGCACACCTCGTCGACGATCGGGGCATACAGAAGCCTCATACCACCCACCGAGAAAAAACTATCAGAAACGGCAAAATATCCACCCAAGTTGTTGTGGATACGCCGCTCCTCGAGCAGCCACCGGGTCCCCGTGACACGGGATGTTATATCTGAGTATTGACCAATTCAGTTCCCCTACGGTCATCGTTGATGCATTTCTTGGCGGCGCCTCCACAACCAACCCATCCTTTCTCTCTCTCGTCGATATTTCTTCAACACCTTCTACCATACTTCTGGAACTGACTGTCGACATGTTTACCAAGAAGAGACTTTTGAAAAGAAAAGCTTAGAGGAAGAAGGACGTACCTATTTAGTGAATGGAGAAGGGGAAATCGAACGACAGTTGACGGAAATTTTTGGGAACTAAGGGCAAGAAAGAACAAATGAAAGCAGAGTGAGAGTAAGAACGAAACAAACGTGAAGAAAACCAAACAGTTGGTCGATCCTGAACGTTTATAAGGGAACACTCGAATAACGACCCAATCGAAGCGCGACGCGTAGAGAAAATCCGAGCTATACTTAGACACGCGGCATAATCCGAGCCAAGGAGAATTAGGATTGTTCAAAATCCGGAGCGGCGCGACAGTTGAAAGGACGTACGGGACAACTACACAACGGTTACAAGGACGATACGCTTCAGATTCTGAAAAGCCGTCAGAGGGCACGCGCCATCAAAAAATAAATGTTCCAAGTACCACCACGCGCTCGCTAATGATGACCCCCAACCTACTTAGGCGCGGGCTATCGTGCAATAAACGCCAATGCCGACCGAGTAGAGACATTCAGCTGACCAACCCCAATATGAGCGGTCACGCACTGCTCGTCGAAATCCGATCGATCGGGCTTTTTACGAGCAGTCCAAGGACGAGCTATAATGTCAATATTCGACCGATCAGGCCTACCCCGAACTATCTTACGGACGAGTTATAAGACACGCACATACTCCTTCGACCCTTCTCTTTGTTCAGACTCGAGGAGTAGGGGGCTTATGGTCTGTCGGTCATACTAGCCCGAACCTGGGCCTCAATGATGCACGGGCCGATCGGTCCAATCTTCAAAGATCAGTCTTATACCTATGCCAAGCCCAGGTCCAGTCCATGATCTCCTTGACCCATTCACAGGTGAGAGTCTCCCATGCAAACACGTAAAGACTTAAACCTAGTTATTACTCCATATATAAGGTATAATTCTACCATAACAAAGGTACGCAATCATAACCTAGCTTTCTCTGCTTATAGCAATCTCACCTGCACCAAAAAGACTGACTTGAGTGTCGAAGGGGCTAATCAGGATATAACCCCGACGTTCCTTCTTTGTTTTGCAGGGACCTTCACATCGGGTTGTTACGTAGCGCCTAACTCCATGGATCCGAACGACATCGTTCGGCCCGCGAATCCGCGTAACCAATAAATAATATCGAGGTTTGGACCAAGAAATCACTGAGAGAGGGTCAGAAAGCCGGGTAATTTAGTTTATGATCAATGAAGGCAGGCTTTCCTTGACCAGTAGTTGAGATCATAAGCCCTTCTCTCGATTCAACAATAGAATTTGGTAATTCTTCCATTGTCCAGAGGTCAAAGGCTCCTCACTTGATTCAATCGGGTTTGTTTCAGAAAGGAACCGACAGACGCGTTTTTCATGCCCTAACGTACCGGATCCCATCAAAACTCCGAAGTTAAACGTGCTAGGACCAGAGCAGTACCAGGATGGCTGACCTCCTGGGAAGTCCTGTGGAAAAGTAAAACTGTGAGGGTGCGAGGCCCTAGAGGCCGAGGCTCAAAGCGAACAATATCTGCAAGCGGGTGGGCGCGAGGCCCGAGAGGCCGAGGCCTTTTAGAAAACGCGAGGCTCGAGAGGCCGAGGTCCTACACAATGTATCCAAGACTGTCATCTGCATGATCTTGGGTTTTTAGGACCATGATTCACGTGGAAACGAGAGCAAGTTCTTGCCAGACTAGACCGTGTCTTATGCTCTAATTCCTGGCAGTATGATTTCCAAACAACTACAGTGACTCGTCTACCCTTACTCAAATCAAACCACTGACCACTTACTTTGAATCAAAGCAATCACATACCACCAACCATCCAACCTTTTAATTTCAGTCGGTTTGGTTGACGAATAACCTATTTTCACACATCGTGGAAGATAGTTGGAATCCTGAAATAACTGATATTCCCGAGGCGCTTAGGGAGGTTTTAGAAAAACTCCAACATTAGAACCATACCATTTTGGGAACATTTTTCTTCGAAAAAAAGGCTCATGGCACGACTACAAGAAATTTAGAAAATAACATAAGACAAACCTTCGGACTCTCTAAGGGATCTAGAGGACTATTTACATATTGAACTAGAACAAGCCCTCTGCCAAGAAAAGCTTTATTGGCATCAACGCTAGAGAAGTCAATGGTTAGGACAAGGAGACAAAAACACTAACGTTGCGTATGGTTACCGTGATCCATATGCTAAGATGGAATGAAACAAACATTTGGAGACAGAACAAAACAAAAATTGGAGACTGTAGGGTGTTTGGTTGTGATGGACAAAACAGATAAAACTGTGATCATCTCGAGGACATAAATTTATTTAGTTGCAATTAACAGAACATAAAAAACAGTGTCAATAACTAAAATACCCCTGCATTATAATATGATTAGAAATATGTAATTCATTGATTATTTTAAAACGAATGATTTGTATTAGTAATTTAATTGTATCTATAAATAAGGAATTTAAAAATGAGTAACATAAAAATTAATGAAATGAGCTATTGAATAGCAAAAATTCATACAAGTTAAAAATAAATTGAATTACGTTAAATATTTTTTATAATTGTATCAATATTTATTTTAATTGTATTTGTTATTTTTAATTACGATGAAATAAAATGAGAAACCTAAATATTTAATGAAATGAGAAACCTAAAAATTAAATGAAATGAGATATTGATTAAAAAATCTTATAAGTTAGAAATTCTAGTACATAATAATTTTAGTCATAGGGGGAGGCGTATTTCTAGAAGTTGCTTATGCGTTTTGTTTCTGTCACAGGGACAAGAAATCTTGTCCCACAGTTTTGGAAGGAACAAAAAATTTATGTTTTTGTGATCTGGAGTCAGAACAAAAATAAGTTAGGTCAGCAACCAAACACTACGAGGCACAGGATTTTTGTGTTTTGTTATCTGTCTCCACTGACGGAGATAGTAACCATACGTAGTGTAAGTACTATCACACTATTACAACGGCCAAACGATAAAGAATAAGGATCGACACACTGAAGGAAGAAAATGGATGCATTGGTTCGAACACTGATATCATCAAAAGGATAGTAAAAACTACCTTCAGAAACTCTACACGTTAGAACTAACTACAACTCAAGCGCTTCCTATCAGAGGCCAATTTCCACCTCTCTCCCACCAAGTAACAACTAACATGGAAGGTCTTATCCTTTTGTAAGAGGTCAAGGCGACATTATTTGATATGGCACCCAATAGGCACCAGGTTTTGATGGTTTTACAACTCTATTTTATTAATCTTAATGGGATGTTGTTGCGACTTCTCTATCACTTTTTATACAGAAAATTTTCAGCCATGAATTATGGGAAGATGGTTTAAATGATATGATTATGGTTCTTATTCCCAAAACATCTTCTCCAATGTTAATCACTCAATTCAGGCCAATTGCTTTATATTCAGTGCTCTATAAGGCGATTACTAAGATTATCATGAACCACCTTAAACCTCATCTAGATGATCTCGTGGCTCCAACTAATGTAGTTTTGTGCCAGGAAGATTGATCACTGACAATATTATTATTGCCCAAGGGATCATCCATACCATACACAAGAAGTCTGGCAAAAAAGGGATACTAGCAATAAAAGTAGACCTGGAAAAAGCTTATGATAGGCTTTCCTGGGATTTCATTAAAGACACTATTATTAATATTGGAATTCCTGAATCTTTGATACAACTTATTATGAAGTGTGTCTCATCAGTTTGGATGCAAGTGAATTGGAACGGAGAACTTAGTAAAGCTTTTAAGCCTTCCAGAGGTATCTGACAAGGAGATCCACTATCACCATACCTTTTTGTTCTATGTATGGAAAGATTGGGTCACCTAATAACACATTCAGTATCCAAAGGAAGGTGGAAGATCATTAAACTAAGTCGACGGGGACTGGCTCTATCCTACTTATTCTTCACAGATGATCTCATATTGTTCGTAAAGGCCATAATTGAATAAGTGCATATAATTCGAGACTCGTTGAACACTTTTTGCACAGCCTCAAGACAATGGGTTAGTCAAGAAAAATCTCGATGTTTTTACTCAAAGAATGTCCATCATTCGATGGCAAGACACTTAACCAGAGAATTGGGATTTAAACTGACAAACGATATTGAATGCTACCTTAGAGTGCCTATTCTATATGAGAGAGTCAACAAAAGAACTTATCAACATGTACTAGATAAGGTATAACAGTGTCTATCCGGTTGGTCATCAAACCTTTTGTCATTCACAGGGAGAATCACATTGACGCAAGTTGTCATATCTGCTCTTCCCTAGTATACATTACAGATGATTCGTCTTTCTCACGGTCTGTGTGATGAATTAGAAAATTTAATGGGACAGTTTATATGGGGCTTATATAATAGCACGAGAAAGATGAACCTAGTAAATTGGGATAGAGTCTGTAGACCTAAAGAGTTAAGGGGACTGGGCATCCAAAAAATTAGAGAAACCAATGATGTCTTCTTAGTGAAATTAGGGTGGGCCTTTTTTTCCAAGCCTAACTTGTTATGGGTACAAGTTATTTCAACGAAGTATAATTTTGATGCCAATAACATCCCTAATACTCTGGATGCTACGGGAGGCTCAATGGTATGGAGGAGTATCAAAGCAACTTGGCACTATGTTCTTGGAGGACTGAAATGGGTGATCTGTGATAGAGCCAAGACACAATTCTGGCTAGACCCTTGGGTGGAAAAATCTAGGTCTGCTTATCTCTCGTACAATTGACTCGATTCCACGATCAGATATAGATCTCAGAGTATAACACTTTGCGGATAATACAGGCTCCTGGAAGTGGGCAGCTTTTCAATCTCTACTCCCTCCATCAGTTTGCTTACATATAGCGGGAATATTGCCTCCTCAACCCTACTTAGGGCAAGATAAGTTAATATAGGGATTTTCGGACAATGGCCAGTTCACCACAGCTTCGACTTATGCCATGATCATGGATTTTACTGAACCATATTTGGATGGATTCTAGAGAGAAATCTAGCAATGGAATGGTCCCCAACAGATTCGCACATTCCTTTGGCTTCTTGCACAAGATAGGTTACTTTCCAACCAACAACGAGCTCGCAAATAGCTAACTACTGAGGTTACATGCCATCATTGTCAAGTTGACAAATCCTCGCTACATGTGGTTCGAGACTACACCACTGCTCGCACGCTGTGGAATGCATTTCCCCCACACATAGTACCCAGTGATTTTTATACTCTGAACTCTCACAAATGGCGACTATGAATCTTCATAAACATTGGTTGGTATCTAGCTTCGACTAGTCTATTATCTTTGGGGTTGTTTGGTGGATCCTATGGTCCTAGAGAAATAAAACCATTTTTTACGCCCAAGTTTCGAGGTCGGAGTCCCCCGCATCTTATGTATTGGAGTATGTCCGCCAGATCCACAAGGCTTTGATTTGGCAAGGAAGAGCTAATATGGGCCACCGACCTTGACTTGAACAACTTATAGGCTGGACTAAACCCCCGCACGGTTGGGTAAAAGTGAATACAAACGGAACATGCAAAAGAACATCCTCTTCGGCATTGGCAGGAGGTCTTATCCCAGATAGTACAGGTGCTTGGCTTGCAGATTTGTTCAAAATATTGGTTGGTGCTCCTCCAATTCTGCGGATCTCTGAGGAGCCTTATCTAGCTTAAAGCTGGCTTGGGATCTTGGTTATCGCCAAATTGAACTTGAGATGGACTCCCTCGTGGTTGCCACCGTCCTATCCTCTTATACTAAAAGGAAAATGAGTCACTACCCCCTAATCATGGGATTAATGAGATGTTTGCTCGAAATTGGGTTGTTAAAACTCGACATATATACCGAGAGGGCAACCGATGTGCTGATTGACTCGCAAACACAGCCATTCATTTTAGTTTTAGAATTTCCATTCTTAATACTACACCTATAGGGTGCCTCCCATTCAACCTAGAGGACATGGTTGGGATTTGTTTCCTGATATTAGTCATCTAATATGCTTTGTGTACTCTCTCATTTTCATATAAAAAATCTCAATTAGATATTTCTCTATATAATTAATATCCTCATAATCACTTTAACCTCTAATAAATATTTTAACCTATAATTAAATTTTTAATTTTAATTTCATCTTAAAGATATATTATTATTATTATTATTATTATTATTATTATTATTATTATTATTATTATTATTATTATTATTATTATTATTATTATTATTATTATTATTATTATTATTATTATTATTATTATTATTATTATTATTAAAATTAATTTGTTAGTCACCAAAGTGTTCAAATTAATTTTGAATATGTGGTCATATAATTTATATATTTTATGAAATACTATTATGAAAATTCATTAGTTGACATAAATTAAGAACTTTACCCAAAGATTAATAAATATTCTATAACTAATAAATATAAAAGAGAAAATTGATATACTCTTGTCATATGTATATAGTTATCCAAAGATGTTATATGTATTTGATGAAGTTTATTTAATTTTCTTATAAAGTTTAAATAACATTCTAATAATATTGATGATATGTATTGTTATGTTTACCTAAAAGAAACATGAAATATATTTAATTTGTATGTTTCTATCTAAATCCATTAATTATTGAGCGTTTATATGTTTGCAGTTATCAGCCTTCACTCTCAAGCTTTTCCTGTTACCTTGTTCACTGGTGTGAATTTCTCTTAATGGAGCGAACAAGTCACTTTTCATTGAGGTGCTTTGGATCTTGACTTAGCATTATTAGAGGATAAGCCTATTGACCTTAATGATACTAGTACAAAGGCTAAAAAGGCACACCATAAGGTGTGGACAAGGTCTGATAGGTTACGTTTGAATTTTATGTGAATGACAATTACTATCAGCATTAAGCCTACTCTTCCTAGCACTGAAAATCATATTGCTAAAGTTTTTCTTAAGCTTGTGGAAGATAAGTTTCGTTTTGATGATAAGGCATTTCCAGGGACACTTATGATTGAACTCACGACCATGAATTTTGATGGGTCAAATAGTATGCAGCAATATGTCCTTGATATGACTAATATCGCAGCAAGACTTAAGACACTAGGTATGACTGTAGAAGACTCCTTAGTGTATTTTATTATGAACTCACTGAATATGGACCATTTCATAATATGGACCATTCCATATCAATTATAATACTTAAAGGATAAGTGGAATATTGATGAATTGTCCAATAAGCTTATTTAGGGGGGAGCAAGATTAAGAAACAAGGATTTCATTCTATTAACTTAGTGTGTTGGGCCCGGGCCCCGGATGCCCAAATCCCGAGGGCGACCCCTCGGGTCGCGCCCGCGTCGAGCGCCCCAAACCGCGGACCCGATCCCAACATTTGGGCACAATCGATCAATTAATACGTACATTACCATAACATTCATAACTATGCATTAAGGACCCTATAACCATAGGGATTTCATGCCATTGCAAATTAAAGGAATTTCAGCAAGTAATTCAGTCATACATAATACAAATAATCTCGAATTCCAAAAAAAATATGAATTATGCTCCATGATAGTATGCTTGGAGGGCCAATCAAAATACTAACGTAATACAAAAGTTTCTAAGTGACTTGAAGTTCCCGATGCATGCAGTAAGGTTAAGCAGTCGTCCGATCCGCACTGAGGAGGGAAAGTAATGGGTTGAGCTACATTTCAATGGCTAATATAAATATAGCCATCGGCAATTAGCACAAATTCCAGCATATGAATGTATATATATATATATATCTATACAGACAAGAATTCCAAAGATTCACATGCTATTCAACAATTTATGCATTCAATACAATTAGCTCAATTCATAACAATGTCACAATAAACAATTCACATATGTAATGCACATCACAATGGCTCGAGAGTTCCATGGAAACAAAAGGAGAAACCAAGTTTAACCTCGAACTAAATGAGTCCATTCGGAGCTCATAGACCACAAGCGGGCAGCCGGAGAAGGCTCTTGTCTACTTGCACGTGATTTAACGAAATGGTTCCACTCGCCCAAACAAAAGTATATATTCGTGCTCAAAATCATTTTATCAATGATATGCATTTCATTTATTCAAAATGCCATGATCAAGTCGAGACATAGCATGCTCAAGAATAAAATTCAACTTTATCAATTCCCATGATTCTTTCAAATATATGAAATAAAATCATTCAGATTATCATGCTTACACAATCGTAACATATAACATATATTCATGCATAAAAGCATTTGCCTAATTACACAATAACTATAAGTATATTACCCACCTAAGATCGCCGAGAACTGATTCACTAATGTCCTTCTTCTTGCGATGAAATCGGGTCAGCTTGGTTTCCTAAAACAACCAAGTTCCCATCCATTCAATATCCACATAAAATAATCAAAGCTTGAAGAGTCAAAATAAAGCATTAAAAATCTCCATTCGACCTCCTCCTAAAATTCCAAACCCTTCGAAACAATTTCTGAAGTTCCCTTCTTCGTACAACTTGTAGTCTTTTATTTTTAGTTCATAACGAATCTGAAATCACCTCAATCGGACATCTATACCAAAAGATATCCTCAAAAATGAACAATTCTCGTTTTCGGAAAAAGGGGCTCACCGCGGCGAGCGTCCGCTTGCCGCGGGCGAACGATCTAACTTGTGCGTGGCGATCAAGGCGAACGCTTCGCCGCGGCGTGCACTAGCGTCTTGTCGCGGCGGCGAGAGATTTCAGACGCGCGACGCAGCACACTCAGCGCGCAGCGCAGCATCGCCCACGCAGCACGCCGCGACGTGCACCTGGTGCACGCGGCGTGCAAATTTTTCTCCGCACGCCGCGGCGTGTTCTTGCGCACGTCGCGACGTGCGGGTCGGAGCTGCGACTCCGAAACCCTTTTTCCTGCATTTTCCGACATCGATCCTTACCCAAACTCAAATGCAACATACACAAGCCTTAGATCAAGACTTATTCTACATTTCTAACCCATCCACAACTCAAAATCAAGCACAAACGAATCAACCCAAAGATTTATCCATATTTTCCACCCAAAACCCTAAACCATCGATTCTCTGATATAACCAACAAATCTAAGTTCAAATCTAACCCTAACAAGTTTAAAGGAAGCAACTTACTTAGAAATCGCTTCAAACCAGCTTGAAAACTCAAACCCGCAAAATCTCTCTTCTCTTCTCCTCTTCTCACCGACGGCACTCTTCTTTCTTTCCTTCTCCTTTCTTCCTTCTTTCCTTTCTTTTCTATTTCTATTCTAATTCTCCTTTTAAACCCTAAGGGCATGGGCCTTCCTACTAAGCCCAAGCCCAAAACAACTTAATTCCATTTCTTCAAAAGCCCTTACACACTTTAAAACCTCTAATGTTCATTTAAACCACAATTAACCTATACTTATCCATAGTATTCCCAAACAACTCTAATTAAAGCAAAACCACCTAATTATCACAATTTCTCAATTTAATCAAACTAAGGCAAAATCACAATTCATGCTGAATAATATCATTAAAAAAAAATTCAGGGTCTAACATTTCTCCCCCTCTTAAAAGAAATTTCGTCCTCGAAATTTACGAATCATCAAGAGATGGATACTTCTCCAAGATAGCTTCCAATGGCTCCCAAGTAGCCTCCTCACCGAATGGTTTCTCCAAAGGACTTTGACCAATCGAACCGCCTTGTTCACGAGAACCTTATCCTTGGTATCCAAAATCAGACCGAAGCTCCTCATAGCTCAAATCATCTCGAATCGAACCTCACTAGTCTGAATAACATGAGAAGGATCCGACCTATACCTCCTCAACATAGACACATGGAACACATCATGAATCATGATAACTCCGGAGGTAACGCCAACTCAGTGGCGAGTGGTCCAATCCTCTCTAGATCTCATAAGGACCCACATACCTCGGACTCAACTTACCTTTCCTGCCGAATCTCAATACTCCTTTCCAAGGAGATGTCTTAAGAAATACTTTCTCACCGACCTCATACTCCATCTCCTTTCGATGAGCATCAACATAACTCTTCATCCTATCCTGTGCCGCCTTAAGCCGCTGCTTAATCAGATTGACTTTTCAACTCATCATCCAATCAAATCCGTCCCTCTAATTGCCTCTCTCCTTCTTCGTCCCAACAGATCGGAGTCCTACACCTCCGTCCATACAAAGCCTCATACGGAGCCATCTGAATGCTCGAATGGTACGAATTATTATAAGCAAATTCGACCAACGGCAAATGCTCATCCCATGCTCCTCGAAAATCCATCACACAAGCTCAAGCATCCTCAAGTGTCCGAATAGTCCTCTCCGATCGACCATCCGTCCGAGGGTGAAAGGCCAGATCGAAATTCAACTTGGTCCCCAAAGCTTCTCGCAACCGCCCCAAAACCTCGAAGTAAACCGAGGATCTCGATCCGATCACGATGGAATCCGAATCCCATGCAGCCTCACTATCTCATCAACATACTTCTTTGCCAACACATGCAAAAATCACCGTCGGATCGCTAAAAGTGGGATGACTTGGTCAACCGATCAACAATCAATCACCCAAATGGCATCATGCCTCCCGCTGGTCCTAGCAATCCCATCAAAGTCCATAGTCACACCGCCACTTCCACTCCGGAATAGGCAACGGCCTCAACTTGTCTGAAGGTGCACGGTGTTCACTTTGACTTTGCGACACACTAGACACTTCATTGACGAACTCGCGATATCCCTCTTCATACCTTTCCACCAAAAGTGCTCTCTCAAATCCCGATACATCCCGGTGCTACTCGGATACATGGCATAAGGCGCATTGTGCCTCATCCATAATCTCATCCTTGATCTCCCACATCCTAATACACAACCTACTTCCAATCGTCATCATCCATCGTCCCTCACCTCTATATCAGAAATCTTAGCATTCTGAATCTCATCCCGAAGCTTGCTCAAGTCCGCATCCTGAGCCTGCAAATCCCTAACCTTTTCCTTCAGCATCGGTCTGACTCGAAAATTAGCCAGAAGACAATCCGGCTCTCCCTGCGTCAAGCTTATCCTAAGCTTAGCCATCTCTTCCAATAAAGGAAGATAAACCGATCGAACATGAGCAATCGACGACTTCCTGCTCAAGGCATCCGCCACAACATTGGCCTTACCCGGATGATACTCAATCAGCAAATCATAATCCTTTAGTAGCTCCAACCACCTCCGCTGCCTCAAATTCAATTCCTTTTGACTCAACAAATACTTCAGACTCTTATGATCAGTAAAGATCCGAGTCTCAACTCCATACAAATAATGCCTCCAAATCTTCAAGGCAAATATCACCGCTGCTAACTCCAAATCGTGCGTCGGATAATTCAGCTCATAAGGCTTCAACTGCCTCGAAGCATATGCAATTACCCGATCTCCCTGCATCAAAACACATCCGAGACCCTTCCTCGAAGCATCACTGTATACCGAACAACCGTCATCACCCGATGGCAAAACCAAAATCGGAGCACTCGTCAATCTGAGCTTGAGCTCCTCGAAGCTCCTCCGACAATCCTCACCCAATCAAACTTCGATTCTTCCTCAAGAACTTCACATCGGAGCGGCTATCATGGAGAATCCCTCCACGAATCCCCGGTAATAGCCTGCTAAACCCAAAAAGCTCCTCACTTCTTCCACATTCTTCGGCGCCTCCCAATTCACAACTGCTTCTATCTTCTTTGGATCCACATGAACTCCTTGCTCTGAGATCACGTGTCCAAGAAATGACACCTCTCTCAGCCAAAATTCGCATTTTTCGAATTTGGCATACAGCTCATCGCTCCTCAAAATCTCCAAAGAAATCCTCAAATGCTCCTCATGCTCCCGATCACTCTTGGAATACACCAAAATATCATCAATAAAGACAATGATAAATTGGTCCAAGAATGGCGAATACCGATTCATCAAATTCATAAACGCCACAGAGCATTAAATCAATCGAAGGGCATCACCAAGAACTCAAAGTGCCCATACCGAGTCCGAAAGCGACTTGATACATCCGACTCCTTAATCCTCAACTGATGATATCCCGATCTCAAATCAATCTTTGAAAAGACTTTCGCTCCTTGCAACTGATCAAACAGGTCATCAATGCGAGGAAGCGGATACTTGTTCTTCACCGTGACCTGATTCAACTTCCTGTAGTCCACACACATCCTTAAGGATCCATCCTTCTTCTTCACAAAAAGAACCGGAGCTCCCCAAGGCGAGGAACTCGGGCGAATATACCCCTTCTCCAATAACTCCTCTAACTGCTCCTTAAGCTCTTTCAATTCCGCCGGAGCCATCCGATAAGGCGGAATTGAAATCGGTCTTATACCGACAAAGCTCAATGGAAAACTCAATCTCCCGAGTGGCGGTAGTCCCGCAATTCCTCGGAAAGACATCCAGAAATCCTCGACCATCAAATATCCTCCACTTCCCTCTATCGACTCCGAGTCATCACATAAGCCGAAACGCCTCACAACCCTTACTCATCATCCTCTCTGTCAATGCTTTGAAACAATCTCGGGCGGACTCGCTTTCGTCCCCAAGAACACTACTCTTACGCCATCATCCAATTCAAACTCCACGTCTTACATTTATAATCCAATCGGGCATTGTACCTCTCCAAAGTATCCATACCCAATATCACATCAAATCCGCGCATCTTCGGCGACATCAGATCTACCACTAGAAGTGCTCCACCAATACTAAGCTCACATCCTCTAAACACCGACTAATCACAATGTGTTGACCAATGGAGTACTCACCATCACGGAGTATCCAACGGACTCAAGAACCATATCACACACAGTCTACTCGACGACACAAACGAGTGAGTAGAACACGGATCAATCAACACAAGCACATCATCGGCAAATAAGTGAGCCATACTAGTCACAACATCGCGCGCCTCTGATCCTCCCCGCCATAGAAACACTCGGCCGGTGCTCGCCCTCTCGGTCTTCCGGAAGACTTCGCCCTCTTGGCAAGATCGTAATCGCCTACCTCTCACAGATCCTCGACCCATGGTCTCTGTCCTCCTAGAGCTCAGATCGAGATCCCTCTCTCTGGGACGATCGAGGACACTCTCTAGCCTCGTGTCCTTTTCATCCCACAGTTGAAGCATGCACCCGTCAATCGGTAACACTCTCCACCATGAAACTGACCACAGTGCTCATACTTAGGAACTGATGACCTGTCCCCATCTCCCCTCCTACTGCCGCCCACCGTAGAAGTTTGGTGAGAAATAGTAGAAGTCCTCATCGGCCTCGACCGACTGGCACCACTGCTCCTCTCCTCAGACTGAGCTGGGAAGCTCCTAGCACTCCTGTCTGGCATAGGAGTACTAGTGCTACCTCCTCTCCGAAACTGCTCTCTGCCCTTCCTCTTCTTATTCACAGCACTCTTGATATTCTCTATGTTCTCCACCCGAAGAGCTGCCTCAACTAACTGCTGGAAGTCACTGAAATTCTGCACAATCACCTTCTCTCTAATGGCCAAATGTAGTCCCGACTCAAATCGACGACATCTGGCGGCCTCGCCAACATCAAATCAAGCATACCGGGACAAGCTGCGTGAATGGCGCTCATACTCAAGAATCGTCATATCCTCTCGAGTGAGACTCAAAACTCCTCTCGCTTCTTTGGACATAAACCTCGACAGATATTTCTTCTTGAACGCGACCACAAAATCTCGCCATGCCAACCCCATCGGCCTCATCTGACCGCTTCAAGACGCCCCACCACCGGCAGAGCATCTCCACGCAACAAGTCGGCAGCATATACAACTCTCTCGTCCTCCTCACAATCCATCCGATCCATCACCCGCTCGCCCTCCGCAACCATGTCTCGGCTTCCTCGGGATCGGCTATCCCAAAGAAGTCCATCGCCCATACTTTCTCGACTTGTCAATTGTTTTCCCCTCTTAAGCGGGGTGGGAGTGTAGGCTGTGGCATCCGCCCATAGCCCAACAAACGCTGAGTAAACGCTGAAACATCCTCGGATCAAAGCTGGGGCACTTGCCTCATGGAATCGGCGATGCTCGAGTCAAGTAACGCGATGGGCTCACTCTCTAGCCCTACAGAAGCCTCAACATGCATTGGGGCTACAGACTCATCGGTCCTCTCCTCTCTCGATGGAGAGTCAGGTGCAGCAGACCCTTGCACAGCTCCTCGTGTCCTCCTACGAGGTGGCATCGTACTCCTTCAAAGGAAACACTAAGGATTAGCTATACGACAATCTATATGTATGCATGATATGCATGTCACTTAATCAATGCAACAAGAAATCACATATCACACAATCCTATATGCATTCTAAGCCGAGGACACCTAAACCTAGGCGCTCTGATACCAAACATATTGGGCCCGAGCCCCGGATGCCCGAATCCCGAGGGCGACCTCTCGGGTCGCGCCCGCGCCTAGCGCCTCAAACCGCGAACCCGATCCCAACATTTGGGTACAATCGATCAATTAATACGTACATTACCATAACGTTCATAACTATGCATTAAGGACCCTATAACCATAGGGATTTCATGCCATTGCAAATTAAAGGAATTTCAGCAAGTAATTCAGTCATACATAATACAAATAATCTCGAATTCCAAAAAAAATATGAATTATGCTCCATGATAGTATGCTTGGAGGGCCAATCAAAATACTAACGTAATACAAAAGTTTCTAAGTGACTTGAAGTTCCTGATGCCGCGCAAGGTTAACGGTCGTCCTGATCTGCACCTGAGGAGGGAAAGTAATGGGTTGAGCTACATGTACTCAATTGGCTAATATAAATATAGCCATCGGCAATTAGCACAAATCCCAACATATGAATGTATATATATATATATCTATACAGACAGCAATTCCAGCATTCACATGCTATTCAACAATTTATGCATTCAATACAATTAGCTCAATTCATAACAATGTCACAATAAACAATTCACATATGTAATGCACATCACAATGGCTCGAGGGTTCCATGGAAACAAAAGGGAGAAACCAAAGTTTAACCCTGAACGAAATGAGTCCATTCAGAGCTCATAGGCCATGGCAAGCGGCAGCCGGAGAAGGCTCTTGTCACGTGCACGTGATTTAACGAAATGGTTCCACTCTCGCCCAAAAAAAGTATATATTCGTGCTCAAAATCATTTTATCAATGATATGCATTTCATTTATTCAAAATGCCATGATCAAGTCGAGACATAGCATGCTCAAGAATAAAATTCAACTTTATCAATTCCATGATTCTTTCAAGTATATGAAATAAAAATCATTCAGATTATCATGCTTACACAATCAGAACATATAACATATATTCATACATAGGCAAGCATTTGCCTAATCACACAATAACTATAAGTATATTACCCACCTAAGATCGCTCGAGAATCCGATTCACTGATGTCCTTCTTCTTGCAATGAAATCGGGTCAGCTTGGTTTCCTAAAACAACCAAGTTCCCATCCAATCAATATCCACATAAAATAATCAAAGCTTGAAGAGTCAAAATAAAGCATTAAAAATCTCCATTCGACCTCCTCCTAAAATTCCAAACCCTTCGAAACAATTTATGAAGTTCCCTTCTTCGTACAACTTGTAGTCTTTTATTTTTAGTTCATAACGAATCTGAAATCACCTCAATCGGACATCTATACCAAAAGATATCCTCAAAAATGAACAATTCTTGTTTTCGGAAAAAGGGGCTCACCGCGGCGAAGGGACGCTCGCAACGACCCAACTCGCCGTGGCGATAGCCGCGGCGAAACACTCGCCGTGGCGTGCACCAAAGTCGTCGTCGGCGTCGGCGAAATCAGACGCCGCGACGCGTCTACCAGCTTGGCAAGCGTAGCACGCCTCACGTGCACGCCGCGACGATGCACCTGGTGCACGCAGCGTGCAAATTTTTTCTCCGACGCCATGGCGTGTTCTTCAAGACGTCATGACGTGCGGGTCGGAGCTACGACTCCGAAACCCTTTTTCCTGCATTTTTCGACATCGATCCTTACCCAAACTCAAATGCAACATACACAAGCCTTAGATCAAGACTTATTCTACATTTCTAACCCATCCACAACTCAAAATCAAGCACAAACGAATCAACCCAAAGATTTATCCATATTTTCCACCCAAAACCCTAAACCATCGATTCTCTGATATAACCAACAAATCTAAGTTCAAATCTAACCCTTACAAGTTTAAAGGAAGCAAACTTACCAGAAATCGCTTCAAACCAGTTGAAAACTCAAAACCCGCAAAAATCTCTCTCCTCTTCTCCTCTTCTCACCGACGGCACTCTTCTTTCTTTCCTTCTCCTTTCTTCCTTCTTTCCTTTCTCTTTTCTATTTCTATTCTAATTCTCCTTTTTAAACCCTAAGGGCATGGGCCTTTCCTACTAAGCCCAAGCCCAAAACAACTTAATTCCATTTCTTTAAAAGCCCTTACACACTTTAAAACCTCTAATGTTCATTTAAACCACAATTAACCTATACTTATCCATAGTATTCCCAAACAACTCCAATTAAAGCAAAACCACCTAATTATCACAATTTCTCAATTTAATCAAACTAAGGCAAAATCACAATTCATGCTGAATAATATCATTAAAAAAAATTCAGGGTCTAATATAGTGGGTCAAGGAGCTGAAAAGAAAAACCAAAGGCCAAGAATTTTAAGAAAAAAGAACCAGCTAAAGGTCCATAGGTTGCTAATGGTGAAAAGAAAGGACAAAAGTTAAATAAATGACACTTCTGCAAGAAAGAAGGGCATTATCATAAAGACTGCCTAAAGCGTAAGGCTTGGTTCGAAAAGAAATGTATACATTATGTTTCTATATGCTTTAAATCAAACTTATCTAAAGTTTCTTCTAATATTTGAAGGTTTGATTCTGGTGCAACTACTTATGTTTCCAATATTATGCAAGGGTCCCTTACAATCCAAACTATAAGCCTAACTAGCAACTTGCTATTTATGGGGAACCGATTTAAGGCCCTAATTGAAGGTGTAGAGACTTACAGGCTGACATTAGATTTTAGGCATCACTTCGATCTAATGAACACTCTCTATGTACCTTCAATTTCTAGAAATTTAATTTATGTTTCTATACTTGATGCTAGTAGATATACCATTAATGGTGGACATGGTTGTTTCAATTTGTATAAGAATAATTCCTTTATTATTTATGGAATGCTTATGGATGGTTTATATAAATTGAAACTTGATGATGTTTTTTCTGAATCCGTATTTATTATTAATCATAATGTTGGAATGAAACATAGTTTGGTGAATGAACATTCTGTTTACTTGTGGCATAAGCTTTTGGGCATATATCCAAAGAAAGGTTAGAAAGATTAGTAAAGAATGAGATTATACTGAATCTAGATTTTATTGATCTTGGCTTATATGTGGAATGCATTAAAGTAAGTGATGCAATCATATTTTATATTTTTTAGTACCTTATATTTAGTATCTTGCATGTGTTTTATGGAAATCTATGGCCTATTTATCATGTTTATAATTATTAGAGCTTTAGACACATAAAATACAAAAAGTCCTTAATAGGTTGAAATTAACATTATTTTTCGGTTGTGGCAGATTTGAACTTTGGACCTTTGAGAATTTTTATCATAGGATTGGGGCTTTAGAAAATTCTAATATTTGACAGGCATAATCTTAACTCATTGATGAATATTTCCACCAAGTTTCAGAATTTTTGGAGCCGTCATTTGAGAGCAGTAAATTTTTAAATACTGACGTAAAGTTGGAGATGTAGAGTTTGACCTCTTGTGCTTCAAAAATTCATATATGAAGATCCAACCTTTGGATTTCTACGATCCAAAGCTCAAATTGAAGTTGACTCAATGATCTTTCTGATAACCAATTTTGAACCACCCAAGTTCTATATCTTACTTTCTATGGTTAGTCGAAATTGGTCCAAAAATAAGACAGTATAACTAGTCCAAGAATGATCAGAGTTTGGGACCAATTTTGAGTGGCTTGTAGCGACGAACCTGTCCATAGATGACTTGAAAAGAGACCTCCCAAAAGAAATACAAGAACAACTCAACCCATGAAGAAACCCAAAACAGGCTCAAATCCAAAACTTAAGTGTAGGAATATGTACAGCTATGAAGGGAGGCTTCCACAACGCAAGTTACGAAGACAAATCCTATTCCAAGTCTGCTTGTTTTTTAAGGGAAATGAGACCTCCTGTAGTGAGTATAAATAAGATCTTTTAGAATAGAATAAGCAGTAGACGTCTCCTTTGTTTTATGATGGGCGTAAATAATGTTTTCTCCTTTGTCGTTTTCTCTCTTTAGGTAAAAACCCTGATTTTCTTTTCTTTTCTTCTTCTTCTTCTTCTTCTCTATAGCCGAAACTTGCACCATGGTTTCAAACAAGATTTTTAACTTTGTTTCAATTTTAATCATGGACTCAGTTTTCTTTTCAATTGTGGAGGTTAGTAACTAATTCTTATGGGTTGATTTTATGAGATTTTGTGCTTAAATCTTGATATTTTATGGTTGAATATTTGTGCTCATGGACTGCATGAATGCGAAATTATGTTGGATATTTTTGAAGTCTAGAATTCAATTTATCTTGCATGATTTGTTTGCCAAATAATTGAATTAGGTGTTAGACATCAATTTGATTAAATAAGAGACGTTAATCTATTAAAGTTTGAAGGTATATGTAGAATTTTAATAGGTTAGTTCTTGAGCATAGAATTATTTAATGTATGTTAGTTATCTTTGAATAATTTCAGATTCAATAAAAGCCATCTAATCTTAATGCTTTTATGTGTGTGTTGTTCATGTTAGTTTTGTAGGCTAACGACAACCTACCATTAAGTAAACCAAACATAATAAGAAAGGAGCCTCGAGAAGCAGTCAACTTCTTAAAATAATACAGATCGACATTTGTGGACATTTTGACACTCCGTCCTTTAATGGAGAAAAATGTTTCATCACCTTTATGGATGATTTTTCACGGTATGGATATATCTATTTGTTGCATGAAAAATCTCAAGTTGTAAATACTCTTGAGGTGTTTATAAAGGAAGTTAAGAGGCAATTAGATAAAAAAAAAGTGAAAAATATAAGATCTGATAAAGGTGATGAGTATTATGAAAAGTAAGACGAATCTGGACAGTTTCTTAGTACATTTGCTAAGTTTCTCGAAACTCATGAAATACGTGCATAGTACTATGTCAGGCATACCACAACAAAATGATGTGACAGAAAGGTAAAATAGAACATTAATGGATATGGTTATGAGTATGATGAGTAATTCCTCATTACCCAAAAGTTTGTGGGTGTATACACTTAGAACTGTTATGTATCTGTTAAACATGGCTCCTAATAAGGCAGTTCCTAAAACTCCTTTCTAGTTATAGACTGTAAGGAAACATAGTTTAAGAAACCTGCATGTTTGGGGTTGTCTAGAAGAAACACAAATTTATAATCCATATGAAAGAAAAATGGATTCTCAAATAGTTAGTTGTTACTTTATTGGTTACCCAAAGAAATCCAACAAGTACAGGTTTCACTATCTGAACCACAGTTTGAAAATTGTTGAAACAACTATTGCTAATAAAATGGTGAGGTTAAAGGGAATGCTGAAAATCAAGTTGTAGATATTAATGAAATAAGGGTTGATGTTATATTACCTATAAATTTTCTTAAACCCACAACCATAACAAATGTTGTTCCTACTTTGGAAGATCAAAATAATCAAGAACAATATTTGGATAATGAAGAAGCACTCCGCGAAGAACCTAACTTACCACCAGCTCATGGAAATGAACCAGTTGGTATAACTTTAAATAAACCTGTGAGGGTTAGAAGGTCAGTTATTTTTATGATTATGTGGCTTATTTACAAAAGTAAGATTTTTATTACGAGATTGATAATGATCCTGTTTCGTTTTCACAATCCATCGGTAGTGATGAGTCTAAAAGGTGGATTGATGCTATGAAAGACGAGTTGAAATCAATGACTTAAAACAATGTCTGGGATCTTATAAACTTGTCAGGAGGTTCTAAACGAGTTGGCTATAAATGGGTCTTTAAGACCAAATAGGACTTGAATGGCAATGTTGAAAGATATAAAACTAAACTTGTTGTCAAAGGTTACACTCAGAAAGATGACATTGATTATAAAGAGACTTTTTCACCTGTCTTAAAGAAAGATTTATTGAGAATAATTTTAGCATTAGTGGCTTAATTTGATTTAGAGTTACATTAGATTGATGTGAAAGCAACCTTTTCTGAATTGAAATCTTAAAGAGTTTATATGAATCAAATTGAAGGTTTTTCCATTAAAGGTAAACAAGTATGGTGTGTAAATTAAAGAAGTTAATATATGGACTTAAACAAGCTTCCAGGAAATAGTATATTAAGTTCAATAATACCATTACTTCTTTCAGTTTTGAGGAAATCACTATTGATTGGTGTATTTACTCGAAGATTAGTAGGAGTAAGTTTATATTTCTATTTCTATATGTTAATGACATTTTGCTTGTTGCTAATGACTTGGGTTTGTTGCATAAGACTAAACAATTTCTTTATAAGAGTTTTAAAATGAAAGATATGGGAGAGGCATCTTATGTGATTGGAATTTTAATATTCTGTAAGAGATTATAAGGTTTATTAGGATTGTCTTAGAAAGCCTATATTAAGAAAAATTCTTGAGAAATTTAACATGAGCAAGTGCTTAGTAGGTGTAGTCCCTATTCAAAAGGGGTATAAATTTAGCCTTATATAATATCCAAAGAATGATATGGAACGTAAGGAAATGGAAACAATTCCATATGTTTTTGTTATGGGCAATTTGACATACCTACAAACCTGTACTAAACCCAACATCAATTTTGCAGTATGGATGCTAGGTAGTTATCAAAGTAATCCTAGGATTGATCATTGAAAGGTTGCAAAGAAAGTGTTTAGATACCTTTAAAGAATAAAAGATTACATGCTCATTTATAAGAGGTCTGATCATTTAGAAAGGATTGGATAATCATATTCATATTTTACTGGGTGTGTAGATAGTAAAAAGTCAACATTTGGCTATTTGTTTATATTAGCTGAAGGAGCAATCTTATAGAAAACTGTCAAATAATCTATCATTGCTTCATTCACTATGGAAGCAGAATATGTAGCTTATTATGATGCTACAATTCATACATTATGGCTACGAAAATTATTTCAAGGCTTCGAGTTGTCAACACAATAAGCAAGTTGCTAAAAATTTATTGTGATAATTCAGCAACATTTTTCTTCTCTAAAAATGACAAATATATCAGAGATGCAAAACACATGAAATTAAAGTATTTTGTTGTTAAAGAGGAGATTCAGAAATAAAGAGTGTATATAGAACATATTAGGATGGATCTCATGGTTACAGATCCTCTAACTAAAGGTTTACAACCAAAGACATTCAAAGAACATGTGCTTAGGATGGGTCTTGGTTGTATTGATGATTAATAATAATGTTTGATGGTGATGTTTTAACACTTTTAAGCTCAATAATAATATGTTTCTGAATTTTATATTTCTTATTCATTATGTTTATATATACATGATTGTTTGAATAAGAAATTTGTATCTATTTTCATAATAAGGATAAGGATTGTGTGTTGTTTATATGCAACTTATGAACCTACACATAATAAGTTCTTAATGTAGTGGTATATGGAAGAAGTACTATACTATGTATGGCTGTCATAACTCACATTATATGATTTGTTTGTGTTGAGGTACTTATGATGTTAACGGTTTATAAGATTTAATTTTATGCTAGCCTTTTATTATACTATTAAATTTAATGATGTAATATTCAACCAAATGAGAGAATGTAAAAAAATGGTCTGATGTTATGACCTATTTTTGCTATAGGCCCATATTAAATTTGGATTAAGGTTTTTCTTAATTTAATAATATATTAAATCTTAATCATTAATTTAGTACTTGATAGACGTACAAGATTTAATGTTAATAGATATATAAACTAGTCCTCTTTCCACCCTAATTGAGTATGTAGACAAAAATAAAATACAGAACGAATATATTTGGCTGTACATCAAACTACCTGCCATAGAAAGAGGATTAAGAGAGAGAAAAACTAGTTCGTGATTATTGAAAACTCTCTCTATATCATGTTGAATTCTGCTCAAGGTAAGTGATTTATTCACTTCATCTATATGGTTATTATTATATTCAAGATCTTAATGGACATAAATGATTTATGTATGAATTTATGTGTTGATGTTTGAATATTAAGTATAAAACTTAGTTTTTCCTGGTTTAAGTGAGAATAGAATATAGAAATTTACAATAATCTTACAAATAAATTTTATTTTAGTAGAGGAATAAAAAGTATGGCTTAACATTTATTAAGAAAGAAGTGGAAGGACTTTCAATTTTAAAATCAACCTTTTTTTAGTTTAAAATTGGGCCTTATCGGTATCATTTCAATTTAAAATGATCATCAAGCAAAAGTAGGAATGCAAGCTACCCTCCATTGGAGAAAAGAACATGGAAAGAGGGAGAGGATGCAGATTTACCCTACAACAATAACAATATCTAGTATAAATCTTGCTGAGGCGCGAGATCTAGGGAAGTCTAGTAGTATGTAACCTTATCCCTAATTAATAAAAAGGTTTTTTTCAAATGACTCACATGATGCAATGATTTACTTAAAATATGGACTCAAAAACACACTATATAATTAGGACATAATAGAGAAGATTAATATAAAGATGTTCCAAGTAATAAAGAAAACATACCAGACAGATAAAATTAGAAGAAATGTTGCGAAAGACAAAATTTTTGGGAAAGTTGAAGCAAAATATCCATTGACTCAAATACACACATCAAGCTTGTCACAAGAGTCACATATTATTGAGTACCTGTTTGGATGAGCTTATATCAGTAGAGCTTTTGTCAGTAAAGTTTTTTTTAGAAGAGTTTTTCTAAAAAACCAGTTGACTGTTTGACTGTCAATTAAAAAAATAACTTTTTTGAAAGGGCTTCATACAATAAATTGTTTGACAATATAAAAATAAAAAGCACTTCTATTAATTTTAACTATATTTTATGTTATAATAAAATTATTTATACATATAAATATCATTTAAAATATATTAAACAATATGCAAAACACAGTCTATTAATTATTATATAATTTTAAACCATATGAAACATAAATAAAAATATATCTAACAAAATCTTTTATATGGATTATAACATAAGTAAAATTAATATCAAAAATAAATATTAACACATATAAAAAGTCAAATAATATGATATAAATCTCAAAATAAATATGAAGATGAGTTTGTAGATATTGTGAAAATTATGTGTAAAACATAAGGATAAAAGGAACTAAAAAATAGGCTCATTAATTTATCTAAAAATCTACTTGACAAAGTGCTTTTTTAGAAGTTTCAAATTGAACTTCTCAAAATGGTGTATTTTTGTTGCCAAAAAAAATATATCTGCTAAAAAATATTTTATTTTATTTTATAGTCAAATACTTATTTTTCTTAAAAACAATTTTTACAATAAAAAAATATTTATTTACCTTCCAAAAATTCAACCAAATGAGATAGCAACACAACCTCTTCTCCTGTTAAGATACATATAGATATTATGAGCTGGTCTTGGGCCTTAACTGGAACTGAAAGGACTGTTGGGATTGGGCTGTATTTGGCGTTGCCTCCCATTTATGTTTGTAGGTGCGTATGATCTCTTGGTTGTTGCTTTCAATGCTTCTTATTCCAGTTCTTTTAAAAGATAATTTTTCTCATAATTTCCCCTAATCTTGAATCTGAAATCTGTCATCAGATTCTCAATTTTTCGACAAGTTCCCAAATCCCCACCGTCCTCCTCTTACTTATCGCCTCTCTGTAGGCTTCGTTGTCTCGCTGTTTCCCTCCTTTGAGGTAAGTTCTGCTCTTCTTTTCCTTTTCTTTTCTCTTTTCTACATCAATGCATTATAACGAATTTTGGCTTTCACTAAAACGAAATTAGGCTCTTTTAGAAATTGGGCCAGTGTTCTCTTTCCAATCCCGAGCACCGGTACCATTCCTTTCCAGCTCTTTTGCATCCCTACTTGTCTGAGTTCACCTTCGACTTTGTAGTTTTTTACCACCCAATTTTGGTATTTAGGTTCAGTTCTTTCTACTTTTTGCTACCTATCAATTTACATTGTCTCTTGCTTCTTTATATCCTGTTCCGTACTGCTTTAGGAATTTCTTTGTGATTATCGTTTTTGGTGTCCTTTTCGATTTTTGTTCACTTTTCTTTTTCATTGTGGAAAATGAACTGAAGGTGTGATAACAGAATTGTCTTTTTTTTTAAGGAACCTTTTTGTTTCTTGGGATTTAGGGATCCTCGTGGAATTGATAGAAGAAGGTTACCCCCTTTTTGGTTGTGTTCTATTCGTAGCTATGTCGGTTACGGCTGGTGTTAGTGATACTGCATTAGCAGTTAGGGAGAAGCTTAGAGGTAAAATTGGTTCAACCAAAGTTAAGAGATACTGGCCTGGAAAAGCCCCTGAGTGGGCTGATGAGGCGGATGAAGATGGGGACATTACAATGGCTAGGGCGGCTGCTGTTGAGAGGTATTTCCCCAGCCAAGATGATTCTGATGTTGCCCGGCGGGATGACCCCAGACTACGCCGTTTGGCTGAGAGTAGGATCGATAACCGTGATGAAGTGAGGGCGGAACATCGCCGAATCCGGCAACCTGAGATTGTTTCCAGAGATGAAGAAGAATACCAAAGGCAAGAAGGCTTGGATGTGGAAGAAGAGGATGAGGAAGCGTTGGAGGAAAGGAGGAGGAAGATTAAAGAGAAGTTACTTTTGCGTGAGCAAGAAGAAGCTGCTCTTCTTCCTGAAGAAGAGGAGGAGGAAGCTGAGGAAGAGGAGGAAGAGGAATCGGAGTATGAGACTGACTCTGAAGAGGAAACTACGGGAATTGCGATGGTGAAGCCTGTGTTTGTGCCAAAGTCAGAGAGAGATACCATAGCTGAGCGTGAGCGACTTGAAGCTGAAGAACTAGCTCTTGAGGAAAAACTAAGGAAGAAATTGGAGGAGAGGAAGGTGGAGACGAAACAAATTTTGGTTGAGGAAATTCAGAAAGAAGAACAAATACAGAAGAACTTAGAAATGGAGGCAAATATTGCTGATGTGGATACGGATGATGAAGTGAATGAGGCTGAGGAATATGAAGCTTGGAAGGTGAGAGAGATTGCAAGAATCAAGAGGGATAGGGATGCCCGTGAGGCAATGTTGAAGGAGAAGGAAGAAGTTGAGAGGGTCAGAAACATGACAGAGGAAGAGAGGAGGGAATGGGAGAGGAAGAATCCTAAGCCCGCTGCAACTTCGAAACAGAAGTGGCGGTTTATGCAGAAATATTACCACAAGGGTGCTTTCTTCCAGGCTCAGTCTGATGACCTCTCTGCAACTGTCGGAACAGATAATATTTATAGGCGTGATTTCTCTGCTCCAACAGGGGAAGATAAGATGGACAAAACTATTTTGCCCAAGGTTATGCAAGTCAAACACTTTGGCCGCAGTGGAAGAACAAAATGGACACATCTTGTCAATGAGGATACTACCGATTGGAATAATCCGTAAGTTCACTTCTGCAAATTGGTTTTGGTTAATAATTTCATTTTTTGCTTTCTTTCTCCATTCTTCTCTTGTCCAAGCATTTGTCTTCAGATCTGATCTTCTGCTCCTTAATTGCCACAAATAATGTGATTTGCTTGATGTTTATTTTGTTTTAGCTTATCTTGAGATTTGATCTAAAATAGCTATGGAGCGTTTAAACTGGGTGAAGCATCGAGTTTCAGCAAAGAAACGTGATAGTGCATAGTTAAAAACCAAGATGCACCCTTTGCATGATTTTTAATTTATGTTTCAAACTGCAGATTAACTAAGGCTCAAGTTCCGATATTTACGTGTAGTCTCACGTGGGTGTCGTAATTTGAGTTAGAAATGAGTTCTTGCCAGTGGGAGAAATTGAGCCCCTTTTCTGAGGAATTCTTGTTTGGTTGCAAAAAACAAAGTTTGAACAACGGTCTTAAGTTGGTTGACTGGCTACTTCGTTGTAGGGTATTATATAGTGCTAATGAATTTTTATCTCCATTCCTACATTTCTGATGTTTTATGGTTCACAGTAGGCACGTAGAAATAAGACCTATTCATGGCTTTCTTTAACTTGTGATGTTTGCTTTCAAAGAAGGGGTTTTTTTTTTTTTTTGCCTTGAAATCTTCAATTTGACTGTTGTTTGAAGTAGTTGATAGACACTTTTGAATAAGTTTCCACTAATAATTTATCGGAATTCTGTGCCTTCTATTCCTTTAAATGTATCATTGCGAGTTGCATATTGGTTACGGAATCTGTTCTTGATGTCTGTTCTGTAGGTGGACATTTAATGATCCTCTTCGGGCAAAGTACAATGCAAAAATGGCTGGGATGAATACATCAATTGATAAACCCAAAGGAAATAAGAAATTGAAGGATTGGGACAAGCACTAAGTTATGAACTGTTGCGTAGGTCAAGTAGGAAGGCAGTCTTTTAGTTGTATTCTAGTTGGAAATCTGGAAGGCGTTTGTAGTCCTATACTTGTATCCATGCCTATTTCAACTTTCCAAGAAATGCAAATTCTCGTAAAATTTTGGTGTTTTGCATATACACATTTTCTGTCATATTAGAATTTTGGTGTTTGCACGTGGGGCTTTCTGCAAGAAACACATTTTCTGCTGTTGCTTTGATTTATTTTCTTTTCATGCGGCCTTTATCCTCCAGTTTGCACGAACAGCTATTGTCGGAAGTCTGATCAATTCGAGTGAAGTTGCGATGCTTGCAAGTCTTTTACAAGTTGGAATATTTTCTTTTGCAAATGTTCTTGAATTGTTACCACAATATTGCCTTTGATAGGCTGACATGTGTATGAGTCCCCAAGAAAAGATGAAAAACGCAGAATTCGACGAGAATGTATGAAGAAAATGTTAAGCAGAGAATATCGGACATAACCTTGGTTCTCTTATGTTATCAAATCTGTAATCTCCTATGTATCAATCAATCAATGACAATGCCTGCCAAACAACAAGAAGTCGAGAAAATAATGATTTTGTACGACTGCATTCATTGGAAATAAACTTCAAGAGCCGACTCCTGTTGTTCACTACGTCTATCTTGTAAATTCCTATCTCTCCGCTTTCCGTTAAGCTATATTGAAGTGAAGAATAATCGTCATACCATTCCAGTGCTGTCAATTTTGTAATGGTCAATTAATGCATCTTCAAGTCGCTTGTTTCTCTCGCCAGTCGCACAATCCAAACAAACCCTGAATCACTACTTAGTTGTGTGTCCATGGCAGCAATGAAAAGAAAAACCAAATCAGGCCGAATTGCATTAGAAGGCCCATTCAATTGCTGCTAAGTGGGGCTTCCTCGGCCCATATTTCAGGTCAATCTCTTCTTCTCCCATGTCCCCTTCTCAATCATACTATTGTCTGTTCAGTCCTTTCTCATTTTATGAAGTTTGATGTCCATGGCAGAAGAAGACTCAAAGTCCGAATCTACCCTGCCTGCTTCACCCGTACTCTTTCTTTCTCCGCCTATATATATAATTATGTACTTTTATGTATTTATCCAATTGAATGCGAGTTAGATTGGTGAATTTTGTGTGGTTATGACGATTCATGTCAACGTTGATGACTTCTGGGATTTCTCGGATAGGGCTGATTATCATAGGCCTGTTAGGATAGACGCGCATGGAAGGGTTATCGGCCGACATTCACTTCGTAGTTTTTTCAATTGTACGTAAATATAACTGATAGGACACTGATTTATGTCTTCGGAAAAAGATTGATTTCCCCCTTTTTGAAATAGTATTTTGAGCGCATTCAATGGAAAGCAAACTGTGATTGTGTGACTAGCTGTTTCTTGAACTGGATGATATGAAATAATTCTTGTATAGGGGCGGATGTTTCGAAAGCTCATTTAGTTGATTTTTAGATGATATCACCATAACTATGTATGAGGCCATGATTGTGATAATATGACCAATGTTCGGGTCACTAACTTGAGAGGAGTTAATCATTGCGACTAACTTAAGAGGCGTTGCGCCCTTTTATTTTTTGCTAGGGATGTTGACTGTATTGATTTTGGTTTATGCAATAGATTGTGGAGGTCCTGTGCAAAAGTTCACGTAAGACTAGCCGCTTTGCAGTGGGTAGCAAGGCAGGATTTGCCGTTTCTCTGATAAACAGAAAGTTGGAGGATGGTGCCCCCGTTGCTTTGTACATTGAAGCAGTTAAGGATGGGGAAGAACCTATAAGTTTTGGCCCTGATGCAGTTCTTGTGAATTATGGTGAGGGTTGGAAGTTACAAACAGTTACCGAGCTGGATTATGGTTGTAAGTCATTCCTCTTATCATGTCTAATGTTCTGTTAAGCAGCTATTGAATACAGGAGTAGGATGTTGGGTTACTAATATCTTTTTTTCTTTCTAAAAGTAGGTATTAGGAAAAAGGAGCATGTTCAGCTGATTCCAACACAGATCCTTAATAAAGTGGTACGAGTTTTAAAATTCTCTGGTCTGAATTTACGTTGAGTGTTATGCCTTATTAAAACATTTTTAAATTCCATTCGTTTCCGGAGAATATTTGCAGCAGCAGCACAATAAAGTTAGAAATTCACTGCTTGGTCAGCTGTTAATAGCACAATAAAGAAAATTTGCATGCTTTTTCAAAAACTTGGACATGCAAATTGCGCTGAAATTTTTTTTAGACAATCAACAATTTATTTATTAGGCTCGTAGTAGAGTTCAAGTTGGCCTTGGTTGCTAGAATCTTTCCTTTCTGCTTGATTTAGCTCCCGTTCATTAGACATTATGTTGCCTTGACTGGCCTTTAAAAGGATCCTTTTGGTTCCAAGTTTTTGCTAGTGCTCTCTCTTCTGCTTTCTGCCTCTGAATTTGATAGCTCTTCTCTCCTATTGTATCTTTAGGCCGCCCATATAAACACTGAATAAATTAAGTCAAACGGTCATATCTCTCCTTATCTTCAATGGATTCTTCTATTTGCACTTGTTTGCAAATGTACTTGTTGGTTTACCAATAATACTCAATTTGGCATTTTTGCATAAGCTGCATCTTAAATATTTGTTCAATAATTTCCTAGTTCAATGCTCAAGTGAGCAGTAATTAAACATAAGGTGCATGCAATGCCATACAGCACGATTTTGACAATCTTGACTTGCTTCCAATGTTGACTTAAATCTATTTAGGGCTTAAGCCTGATCTTCTGGAATTTGAGGTTCTAAGGCTGGTATTTTGTGAACAAGGCTAGAGTTATTTCATCATTTCGGTGTTATTATGGTGTTTATTTCACTTCCTTATATTGGAAATCTTTGATTACAATTTTCTTACCTGAGATAAATTGAATCTCCCTCTTTGTCCTCAGCGGACGTCTGATGGTACGCATAGTACGAAGGCAGTTGTCAAGCCAGGAATCAGCTTTTTGTACATTGCAAAAATATTGGTAGCCTTTGGGTTGATTTTTGTGCTTGGTGCAATTTTCACGTTGGCTCTTGAGAATCTTCCCAGACTGTTACTCTTTGTTAATACATTGACATAATGTTCTATTGACTATTCAGAATATATGCAATGGATTTAACATGTTATTTACTAGACCAGTACGTAATTAGAGGAGAGGCCTCTATAAAACTATAAGGTGCTATGCATCAGTATTACGTGGTGAAAGTTACACCAATGAAAGTTCATGGGTTTGTGCATACGAGTTGTGGAAGAAAATTGATGGTGGAAGATGGGGAACTACTAGATTAATATCAAAGCCAAGACTATGCTCAAAAACCTGAACATGGCCTTACCATTCTAATGAACTCTGTACCGGATGCAAATTCTACTGTTGGGCTTATGGTGGCATTTGAAAGAATTTACTTTGTTGTTGGAATAGTGAAAAGGATGCTTAGCATGTGTTATAAAGCTTCGTGCGGTAAATTGATGTGTTTATTGTAGTGTATCGCTACACTGGCTGGGTGAATGTGGTTCTTGCAGAAATCCCCACGTGCTTGAATTTTGACGTTCCGTACTGCATGGCAATGCTAACTAACTGGAGCTTTAGTGTCTGTCTGCTATTGCAAACTAAAGCACTCCTTGAAATTATTTCTTCATTTTAGGGCTCCTAAGAACTTCATGTACTTCATCCTCATTACCAACTTCAAGCGTCAACATGTTGACAGCTTAACTGAATATCAACTTGAAACTTATACTTGGAAAATATTGGATTTCTTATATATAGATTTATTTACAATAATTATGTCCATTTTTAATGTCTAGAAATATCTTTGTTAAAATCTTTAGAATAAATAAGTAAAACCTTTAATAAAAATGATTAAATATGTTCATAAATATAATATTTAAGAGATAAGTTTTACGATTTTCATTATTTTCTTTTAAATTTGTTAGAATCTAACATTTAATAATAGTCCTATTTCCTTTTCCTTTTCTTGTTATCCAAACATAACAATTTTCAAGGGATAAAAATATTTTAGATTTTTTAATATTAAAAATGAATATAAGATCAATTCCTTAACAATTAATTTACAAAATTTACTAGAAAGTCGTGAATAAAACTTTCTTTTAAAATCTTAATATATAGTCGTAAAGGTAAAATCATATGCTTACAAACTAATTTGATAAAATATAATACTATAATACCAAAATCAAATAAATGACAATATATAACTCTACCATATGAGTGGGCTCTTGAAGGAGCAATGAGACTGGCTCATGGCTCAAATGCTCAGCCAAAATCATAATACTGATTAACAAATGCAACCATAGAGAGACACAGAGAGCTTCCTTAGACACAAACATCTTTAATTTGCAGACTATTTACATCTTTGCACAAATATTACACTGAGGCGTCTTTTGGTCTATGCTCACAAAGAAAGTATACAAACAACATTTGGGAAGGGAGGTTTTTTATACAGCAAAGAGATTCTGCTGTAAGAACCACAATAAGATGGTGCAATGTGCAATCCATTCTAAGCTAAGCTAAGCTATCAACAGAGCTCCGATGTATTTCATCAGCATGCGCAGCAGGAACATAGACTGCATCCTGTAGTGAGCTATGAGTTCGCCCATAAAGCGCATAAACAAACACACCAATTAAGAGCCATATGGAAACACGGGTCCACGTAGCAACACTGAAAGTTTGAGAAACCAAGCGTGGTATATCAGAACTAAGATGTTGTGTCAGATAAAATTTTCCATGGCCAAATCTCAGTTAAAAATTCAAGCATGCACATCAAATGGATTCTATACATGGTAACTTGCAACTATGGCTTAATGTCTACTCACCCCAAATTTATAAGCAGGTAGGTGTTAATGAGAATGCAGATGATCGGAAGGAGTGGAACAAATGGACAAATAAATCCTGCAAGGAGATCAGAATTTCATTTCTTAAATTAGCTTAAAACTCATTAGAAACTCACATTTAACTAGTTTGTCGCTACTAAAGCATTAGGGATAAATAAATTATACATTATGTTTCTCATATACAATTACTTGCACTAGATGAAACAATATAATCAATACTTGGTTTAAGCATGAAACTATTCTTTACTGCAACATCACTGCCTTAAGAAATTTAGGGACACTGTACACTCCTGCAGATACGAAGGCAAGAACCAAGTCTCTGCAGATTTGACATATGTATCAAGTGAGGACGCATATGCCAAAAGCTGACATGGGATTTCAATTTTGTTTCAAGAAAACTAACTGCATCAATCAAACAAGGGAAAAAGGGAGAAGAATGAGTACCTCCAGTATGGCCAAAGCTGTGCCTTGCATCATCTTGTTCTATACAGGTCAATACAGCAAGACCAAACAGAAGAAGAAGACCACCAACCCCACACGATGTAAAACGAAGAAGCCTGGTGGATGAAACATGAAGCTAATTAATCTCAGGAAGAAAAGCAGAAGTATGCAGTTGGATGTGGCCATTAGCCCATACTACAGAAGTACCAGACTGCAGAAGCAGTATAGCTGAGTCTTAAACTTCAATCACAGAAAAATCTCTCTAAGTTTAAAGTTGTGGCTATCCACAATTGAAAAAACAAAATTCATTAAGATAATTCAGTATTACCCTTATCAATGTCCTTGCTCAAGTATTCAGTACAACCATAGCCATTAATGCTTAACTCAGAAACATGGTTAAAATACATCTACCAACCTTGGAAGACTTGTATCTGAAGCTGCATGTGTAAGCACTAGGGCCCCAAAACATGTGAATGCTATGGTCCACCCAGCAACTTTTCGCCTGTTTTCTTCATTTAGGACAACTGAAATGATAAAAGAAAAGATGAAAATTAGATGTGGTAAGACTGAGGCCAACCATTAAATTACACGGAATCTGCCACATAGACCTTGCGATACAATACAAGATGCATCAAGAAATATTTTACAGCCACAAATTCCTTTGCATACTTTGATCAGCATATCTGAGATGCCTGAGTGGACCCAAGAAAGTTTTGCATTGGAAAGACCCCAATTTTAATGCTTGTATACTATCATTCACTTTCAAAACTCAGTTGATTACAACTCAGTTTATAAAGATACAGGATTATATATGTACTTTTAAGTTTAGGCATAAGAGAATAAATTAATCATGCAGATAAAGTTAAGTCAGAAGAATAGGTATGCGATTCATTTGCAGCATCTGTTTCTTTCATATAGGGTTCTCCTAATTGATATGTTTGCACAGATAATTGAAATTCAAGTTCTTACTTGGTTGATTCTCGCTCTGCCTATGATGAAAATTGAGAACTTTTCTTTATAGATCTATTCAGCTTAAATGCCTCATTGAAAGGTGTACAACAGGTTTTTATCAAGAACAAATATTAGCCCAATAGGGAGTATAGAGGCATTCACATAGGAAAATGCACAAATGTCAGATCTCTTCCTCTTCCTTCAGATGGTGGATTAAATTTAACATGGGGATGTGCTCATATTAGCAAAAAGATCTCAGAATCCATAAACATTCCAGAAAATGCAAGTAAAGGTGAAAGAACCTAAAGAAACTTACAATTTGCTTGAACTTCCTTTTTGACAATTGCAGGGTATTCAATTTGTGCATTCTTTTTGCATAGTAAAGGTAAAGAGCCATCATTTGTCCCTTCAATATTGTGGGTACCCTGACTGAACCGCAACGACACAGAATCAATTGTTTCCTGAAGTGAGGATGGAAACGGAACCTCATCTGGTGGGACATATCTCAGTATCAGTACAGAAATTGCAACCATGGTGAAAGCAAGAAGGGTACCAACACTGACCTGCAAAAAAGCATCACCAAGAAGAGCTTAATAGACAAGCATATATCAACTTATAAGCATATTTAAATATCTAGTTGGTCATAATAAGGGAGAAGTAGATCTCCAGTTTCCCTGGACTATGTGATTGGAAGGGGGATTATCCACCCTTACATGGGTAGGTTATAGAGGGGGAATATTCAATTGTGCTTCCTTCTTAGCATTAATCCAAGTACATGATTTGCTACATTATTTGAGAAATGATCCTTGACTTTCTGTAATTTGGAGGGCTTCGTGAGTGTGAAGAAATGGAATACTAAGTGATGATGACAAAAACTTACCATCCCAGCCAGCTGTGAAACATCCATGAAAAATGCCAAGATAGCAGCACCAAAACCAGTAGCCAATGTACTCTTCACTGGTACTTGAGTACTTCTATTAACATCCGAAAAGAAAGGCGGAAGCAATCCATCTCTAGACATTGCCATCAAAATTCGTGGCTGACAGACCACAAGGTAATTGGCAAGTCAACACGGAATCCAATTAAATAATATGTCAACCAGAAAGAAAAACAAAGAAAGCCAATCAGTCAAGAGGACATAGCCTCCCTCATATCTAGATCTTGTGTCTCATTCAAAACTAAAAGTAGCCCTGCTAATATTTGTTGGATCCTGTGACGATCAAAACTTGAAGTTAAAGAGAGAGAGACTTCAGCATCTTCCACCTTTTCTCCTCCTTTCAAACTAAGATGAGTGGAAAGGATATCCAGTGACAGCATAACTTCCACAAGTATTTATTCTATAATCATGCCCCACTGCCCACCGTGCACATATTTTCCTAAGCATGTGCTTGCTGGCATCTTAATCTAGCCATTAACACAAGCTTGCAATCTTTCTTCCTTGTTCCAAAAGCTTGCAATCTTTCTTCCTTGATATATGTTGTTGAGACTTAATGTAATAGCTTTTACTCAATATTACAATGGCTAAGATAATCCAGGCAGCTATTACAGCATTCTTTTCGTCACTAACTTCAGGCTCTCTCTCAATGCAAGATAGGGCACCAAAATATACTCCGACATTGAAGTTAGAATTTTAAGTTCATAGCAAGGCATTATAAGGCAAAGTATATGGTTTTGTCAACATTTAATGCTGTAATAGGCTTCTTATTACTCTTTAATTTTCATCTACAAAATCAAATGAGAAGTGGACTGACTAAATCATTTTTCACAATAGACATAAATAGAGCTCTTTGTAAATACAAATTGAAGTTCAACTTTTGGTAAGTAATCAAAAGGATCAAAAATATCATTTCATCAAGAAAACTGATAATCATAAATTAGAAAACAGTACAAGGACCATGGATCAGTCATTAGGTACCATGCAGTCAATAATAAGAATTGGTTAAAATTCAAAATTTACCAAAAAGTATTTAAGACAGCACATACTGTTGTTGGAAAAAAAAACATGCAAAATCGCTTTAATTACCTGAGGAAGTAATGAGCCCATTAATGTTGAGCAAAGAGCCATAACAGCTCCTGCAGTAATTATGTACCTGGAATTACCACAAGGAAAATGAACCTTTAACCAAACATCATACATCATAAAATTAGCTCCAACGAGAAATAGAAAAGCAAAGGTAAAATGAAGCTCAATTGGTGACCACTTCAAAAACTTACGCTGCCCATTGCATGCCATAGCTAGCAAATGCTGAGGAGATGGGAGTATCAGGATTCATTGCATGATAAGGTACCAGACCAACAATGACAACAGAGACGAGCATGTATAAACCACAACATATAGATAGTGCAAACCCTATTCCCATTGGCAAATCTCTCTGAGGATTCTTTACCTGTCAAATAAATTGTGACATACATTTGTAAATTTAAACTTTCAAAGTTATGGTGCTGCTAATGGAAATAAAAGTATGCATAAATGAGGGAAATTGGAAAAGGGCAGTACAATGCACATACTTCCTCAGCAGTGCTGGCGACAGAATCAAAACCTATGTATGAAAAGAACACTGTAGCAGACCCTGCAAGCATCCCATCTACCCCAAATGGGAAATACCTGCAAGCAAACCACATTAGATTTGCCAACCTCTTTTCAAGAATGATAATTCAAGAGAATTCTTTAGCATGAGATGCCTATTACCCAGTAGGAAGTTTGTAACCAGCCCATCCAGTCTTGAAACCCAGATAAGTACCAGCTATTATAACAAAGAGCATGGCACAAACGTTCACGGTTGTTACAACACCTTGAGCCACTGTACTCTGTGCAATAGATTTCATTTAAGTAGTGTGAGAAGAAAAAAAAAAAGAAAAAGAAAAAGCAGAAGCAAACAAGTTCCATACAGGGACAGAATAAAAATGAACACAAGGAAGTTCATTTACCTCCTTGATACCAACACACAACAGCCCAGTCACAATAAATACTAGAATTGCAGCACATGGATCAACCACAACATCAAGCCCAGGAATATGTTGACGGGCTAAAAATGCAGGCAGACTGTCTGGACCTCCAAACAGTAAAGCCTAAATGCATACAAGCAGTGCAAATATTAAACCAACAGAGCAGCACAAAGCTTCTCCACCATTAAAACTTAACATGAGAAATCCTAGGTCCTCAAAGTCTCACATATAGAGTAAATTGAAAGTGAATACTCGCGGACAAGTATTTAGTAAAACATTAACAAAACACAGAAAGAGTTCAGAACAGACAAATTCACTGTACCAGATTAGGGGATATGCCACGGGCAACTGCTGATCCACCAATTGTGTATTCCAATATTAGAGCCCACCCAATCAACCACGCAACACTGCACATAGCCATTTGATAAATTACAAAAAAAAAAAAAGGCAAATAGATAATTGCTTGCACAATGATATATCCTTTTGTTGAACTTAAATTGTAAAGAAGTGAACCTAAAGCTGATGGAATAATCATCCTATTAGAAAAAGGACAAAATAAGTCAAAATCCTAAGTTAAACTTGCGTCCCAACCATGCGAGAGGGCTAAAATGCTTACAATTCTCCAACACATATGTAAGAATAATGATATGCACTGCCAGCAGATGGACATCGACTTGCAAGTTCTGCATAACAGAAGGCAGAAAGAGCAGCAGCAATTCCAGCTATCAGAAAGGAAATTGTAAGAGCTGGTCCAGAATGCTCTCTGGCCACTGTTCCGACAAGAATATAAACTCCAGCTCCAATTGTTGAGCCCACACCTGATCAGATAAGTTCAAAAGAATTCAGTTTTAAGCTATCAAAAAAGAAAGGGCAGATCGGTATCTTGCAATTGGTCAGCCAAATTCTTCAGCATACATAAATAACCATCTCCTGATGCTACCGATAAAGAGAATTACGTAGACAAGGTCAATCTCCAACTAGTATTAAACATCCAAATGTTTCCTCTATCCATGTTAAGTAGAAAAATCTGAATACCAAGATAAATAGTTGATATCTACTGTAATCAACATTTATCGCCTCACAGGCCCTTAAAATTAAAATTGTCAAACAGTGAACCTTAAGATCGCAAAATCACAAAAGCAATGATACATAAACACAAGCCCCAATCAAATTTCAACTGAAACAGGACAAGAGAAGGCGAAATAAAGATGAAGAAGGAAGAGACCTACCTATTGCTATAAGGTGAAGAATCGATAACTCTTTTGCTAACTGGTAGTGCCCGTGAGCTTTAACATGAACAGAATCAACCTGTTTTCTCCTTATCAAACCCCTGACACAACCTCCCCAGACACCGGTTCCACCATCCGTTTGCGAATCAATGAGAAAACCCATCAAATTTCCTAACTTTTCCCCTACTATGAAACACCGAACAAATTATATGAACAACCACGACAATCCCAAAATTTTTTTGCAATTCTGTGAGTAATTTACAAAATGGGTTCCCTATGCCCAAAATATACAGAAACGAATGTTTTCAATCTCTTGAAAGTATTCTGTTATACACAGAAGCGAAAATAAATAAGAGAGAGATCTTAATCCCAGAACAGCCCTCCTTCCCTACCCAATAAAAGAACTTGGAGGACCTGATTCTCTAACAATTCCAAGAGGGAAGGGGGGCAGATTCTGAAGAGATCTATGTGTTAGTGTTCGATGAGAGAAAATAAAATACAACGAAAAGAAAAGAACTTGGGCTATACTTTTATAGCGGAATCGGACGACTCTCCCCAACTGGTGTGACTTAACTTGGATTAGATACTCTGCCGCTTGCTTGCTTTAATCATGTATGGGATGTGTAGGCCACACCTCTCTTTCGTTGTAATAGATTCTACTGGGGCTCACAAGTCACAATTTCTTTATTCAATGATTATTTCCTTGTTTTTTTTAATCATTATTTGTACGTAACAGAAAAGAGAGCAGCCTCTGTTATTAGCTATTATAGCCTTTTTGCTTACTCTGTTTTTTTTAATCATAAGTTTTGGCAATTAATGGAGTATATTAACTTAGCTCATAACATATCATATCAATTAATTTGACCAGCGAATAATTTAACTATTTATTAGAGATATTTTATAAAATTAGTTATTTAATATAAATTATTTATGTGTCAAATAATTTACGAGAGTATGACTTTAAAAATATTATTATCTATTTTGTAAAAATTTAAGAAGGTTTATTTTCATAATTAATAAATGTAAAAATATATCAAAAGTAGTATTATCTAGAGTTTTTGTAATTCTAAAATTGTATGTATCTTTAATTATTTTGGTAGATCAAATTTAGATTAGCATAATATAGAAAAATAGGAGTCAATTTTGTAATTAACTACGACTAAAGTTTTTTAGACAAGAGAGAGATATAACCAAAATTTCAGTAAAATTTTGAGGACTAATTTAAATAAATTATTTTCTTTAAAGAAAGAAATTATAATAAAAACTAGAAAGAGTAATGAAAAGTTATAGGTGAACAACTATGCTATTTGCAAAATCAAATAACTATGTTGTTTTCTTCCATAAACTTAAAAGCCCTTCTTACACGAGGCTTCTGGCAACGGTACAATCGTCATTAATGTATATTTTTTATCAGTTGAAGGGAAGGAGCTTCTAATAAATCATCGCTGATTGGATTCAACCAGTTAACTCAATCAGCTGATTATCAAACACATTTATTAGGTATTTGACATGGTTAAACAGCTTAAACTTTTCAATTAGCTGAAAAATGGCTAATAAGCCATTCACCAAATGGAGCATTTGATGAGGTCATCTAGAAAGTTATCCTATGATAAGACTTTAATAGTTATATAGAGGCAATCTTAGACGGATATCTATAGATTCATGGAGGTTTCAGATATAAAGATAGAAATGATAGTGAGATTGCTTTATTAGGCATGACAATCCCGTTCGAGTTAATGATATCAATTCTTTATTCAAGAAGAATGAGAAGCAACTGAAGACTTTCAAGAACAAAATCACAAAACCTCAAATTGACTATTTCCTTGTAATGCGGAGCGATTAACTAAGGTGTAAGGATTGTAAGATGATTTTAAAAGCTTGCTTGTCAACTCAGCATAGACTACTAGTATTAGATCTTGTAATTAAGGGATAAAGGAAGAAGAAAAGTCTTGGGAGGTATATTAGAAGAATCATATGGTGGAATCTGAAAGGGGATAAAAGGTGGAACAATTTAAGGATAAAATAAGATACAGAGATTAATGGAAATTGAAAGGAGATATTGATCAAATGTGGGAGGAAGTAGCAACTCTTTTAAGAAATACTGCTAAAGAGATCTTAGGGATTTATAAAGGATTTAGGGGTGGTAAGAAGGAATCTTAATGGTGGAAGGAAGATGCACAAGATAAGGTGAAAGCCAAAATAAGGTGCCTATAAAGCACTATTGAATAGTACCATAGAGGCAAGGAAGGTAGATAATAGAAAAAGGTACAAATTAGCAAAGAAAGAAGCAAAAAAGATAACCTCAGTAGAGCTTACGAGAATTTTTATAGTAGATTGGTTACTAAAAGGGAGAAAAGGGCATTTTTTAGTTGGCAGGAGCTAGGAAACAAAAACTGAGAGACTTAGATCAAGTTCAATTTATAAGAGATGAAGCAAGACAAGTGCTTATGGATAAAAATGTCATCATAAGTAGGTGGCAGAGATATTTCTATAGCCTTTTTAAAAAAGACATAGAGAACAACATCTTTTTAGGAGATCTCAATAAGTCCGAGAGTTTTCGTAACTTATCTCGTTGTAAGCAGATCATAAGGAAGAAATTAAAAATGCTTTGAGGGAGATGAAGAGCAGAACGACAGTAGGACCAGATGAGATACTCATAGAGACATGGAAGAGCCTAGACGTAGAGAGTATTACTTAGCTTTCTTAAGTCCACCACATAGTTAGATGAATGGAGACTGAGTATGTTAATTACTTTACGCAAGTATAAAGGGGACACCCAAAACTATAACAACTATAGAGGCATTAAACTATTTAGTCACATCTTAAGTGAGAGAAGGTAATTGAGAAGAGAGTGAGAAAGGTTGCTCCTATCTCGAAGAACCAGTTTGACTTTATACCAGGAAGTCTATGACAAAATTTTTACATCTCTTTAAAAGATTAATAGAATATTACAGGAAAAATAGAGAAATATGCACATGGTTTTTATTAATTGAGAAAAAGCATATGACATGATTCTTAGGTAGGGAAATCATGTGGAGATGTTTAAAGGTTAAGGGAGTTTATATAACTTATATCCATATGATCAGGGATAAGTAAGAAGGGATAATGACTAGAGTAAGGACGATAAGAGAAGATGCTGAAAATTTTCTATTGGTATTGGGCTACACCAAAGCTCCACATTGAGTCCTTTTCTATTTGCAGTAGTGATGAATGAGCTCATTAAGAATATTAAAAAAGATGTTTTTTTGTGTATATTATTTGCTGACGATATTGTCTTAAGAATGAGACAAGAGAGAGTGTCAATGTTAAGTTAGAATATTGGAGGGATATGTTAAAGTTGAAAAGTTTTAAAGTGAGCAGGATTAAAACTGAGTACTTAGAGTGCAGCTTTTCGCGCCAGCAGGTGGCTACCGATGAGGAGGTAAAGATTGGATTAGAAGTTATACACATAAAGAGTATTTTAAGAACCTAAGTTATTATCCAAAGCAATCAAGAAATCGATGAAGATGTAGTCTATTGTATCAAATTAAGGTAGCTCAAATGGAGAAGTACATCAGGAGTTTTATGTGACAAGAAGATATCGCTTAAGCTCAAAGATAAATTCTATTGCTTAATGATTAGGCCAATCATGTTATATGAGGCAAAGTATTGGCCCATCAAACAAATACGTAGTAATAAGCTTATGGTGACGAAGATGGGGATGCTCCAGTAGATGTATAACATTATAAGAAGAGTCAAAGTTAAAATCTAACGGTAAGAGACAAATTAAAGGTAGCTGATATTAATGAAAAATTAAGAGAGACAAAGCTTAGATGATTCGGACATGTTAAAACGAGACATCCTGACGCTTTAATAAAAAGATACGAGAAAGTAATATTTAAAGACAGTAAGAGGATGAAATGAAGGCCTAAGAAGAACTGAGGAGAAACAATCAATAATGATATGACTCGGATGGAACTTACCGAGGGCATGACCCACGATAGGAAAGTTTGATGTACTAAGATACGGATAAAGAATCTCTCTTTAAGAGATCATTCACATTCTTATAGGTTTTTTAGATTGTGTCCTTCGAGTTTAATAAGTAATATTAATCTTCTAGTTAGTTAGCTTAATTAGTTTCTTACTTAACTTAATTACTTTCTTAATATAACTGGTTTAAGTTACTCTTGTATTGGTCTTTTTTAATTTGTGTATTTGTTTTATCTTTTATTGTTAATCTTTGCATGTTTAATATGTACATTATTTTGTGTTATATTATCTTTTTAATGTATATTTATTTATAATTTTGTAATATTTTATGTCTTATTTTAATATTAATCTATTAAAAGCAGTCTCTATTAAAAAAGTTACTATATTATTAAACCTTCATATACTAAGTTACTGTTTGGTCAAATTTTTGAAACTCTAAAAGACTTTTTCCACCAAAAAGTTGTTTTAGGAAAAAATGGGTGTTTGGTTAAACTTCAAAAGACTTTTTAAGTAGAAATAAACTTTTGAAAAAGCTAAAATATGTTTTTTCAAAAGCTAAAATTTTGCTTTTCGAAAAGCTCAAATTTAAGCTTTTCAGAAGTTTTTTTATATTATAGAAATAAAATATTTTAAATATAAACCAAATAGAATAGAATAATATTTAATATAATAAATTTTATTAAATAATTAATAATAATATTTTATATAATTAATAATAAATTTTATATAATTAATAATAAAATAATAAAATAATAAAATTTTATTAATAAAAATAGAAAATATATTAAAAATGGATTCTTTAATTGTTTAATGTTTCCATCACTTACGTAAATAAAACTTGAAATAGCGTCATTCTCTCTCTCGACAAAATCAGTTGTTGACTCTTTTTGTTTTTTTCTTCATCTAACCTCTTATCTTCTCGGGTTGGTTCTTCTTTTTATTTTATTTGTCTCTCAAATTTTATTTTTCTCTATGAAGACGTTGAGCGTTTGTCTTTAACAATTTGTAATATTATTTAACTTTTTACATATTTTAATATTTGTTTTCATATTAATTTTATTTTCCATAAAAAATGAGACATGTCTTTAAATTATTTCTTATAAGATGATTATAAAAATTTCCTACAATATAATACTTGGCATATTGTTTAACATACTTTAAAATTATTTAGAATAAATAATTTTAGTATAAAATAAAATATAGTTAAAATTAATAAAAGTCTTTTTATTTTTATGTTCTAAAACAGTCCCAATGAATGAAGTTTCTTTTAAAAATTGTTTTTTAATTGACAATTAAAGCATTAACTGAGCTTTTAAAAAAGTTCTTTTCGAAAAAGTTTCTCGATAAAAAGTTTCTACTAATAAAAATTTCAATAAAACAAGTCCTAAGTATCGTTGTCGTCTCCTCCGTGGCTGCTATAGTTGGTTGTTGTTGTCGTTATTATTTTAAATTTTGAGCACCCAGTTCCTATTTCCAAAGCACCGGTGAGATTTATTGTTATCGCAGCAATTTAAGTTCGTTATAAGAATTGGGAGGTGTGGTTGTGAATATGGCATTGGGATTGTAAATTTGCGCGTCGGACATACCCAATCCGGCGGTTCTGACTTGCTCCAATTCAATGAGTTTCAGGGACCTAATTATTTAGTATGGGAGCTGACACGGTTTCCCTTTCACAATGGCAACTTTTTGTCTGCCAACACTTGTGTATTAATTATGCTATGGATTCTTTTTTAACTAGTGACCATAGTTATATTCAATGACGTATATGGGGACAAGTGAGGTATATTCATTGTCACTGTCTAATTTTATCAACCCTTCAAATCCGATTAGATTTGGACCACACATTTGATAAAATGATAGAATATTTTCATTGAAAGAGCACTTACCATAACTTGATTAGATTAGGATCCGTAGCGTTCTATGTGAAAACAGGGGATGGCGTTATTAATTAGGTGTGCTTGCTTTTGACCTCCAAATTTTCGTTTAATCGCCCTGAACATTCTTCAGGAATTCAAAGTTCCATTCCTACGGTGGAATAGAACAACCAGTCTTGGTCATAATTAGTAATATGTTGATATAATTATGTCGGTAAAGACAAAAAGAAGAAGATGAATAGCCATCTTGACGTGAGCATAGGCCATATCAATTACAATTTCAACATGCTCTTGCCAATAATGGAATCCATCTTGGAAAGTCATGCGCTCTCTCTATTACCAACCCCTGCACGAATCCATGTGATTCATGATGTCCTCTTCCTTTCTTGGACTTGTATAATCAATAATGCACCTTTCTTTTTATTGTTCATCATATTATACAATTTTCGTTTCTTGTACGTATCCTTCATGTGAATTTTCAAATTGAGTGGCTATTATGCAATTTGTGTGGGACATACGTGTTATGACACTAACGATTATAAGATCTGCAGGCTGGCCATTACTTCGTCTTTGCAATTTTTTAATATGAAAGGTTAATAAGGTGGTATAGAGTTTCCTAAAGCTAATGGTTGTATACTTGGACAAAAACATAACTTTTGGGTCTCTGCTAGAGGACAGACCCTCTGTCTTCAAATTTGTATATCAATCCTATCTTATTTGGTCTAAGTCATCTATTTGTGTGAGACTAATATAAATAAATGGTTTGGATCAAATGAGATAGGGTTGATACACATATTTAAGAACAGAGGATTTCATGGTCTCTGCTAACGAAAAGGATCTTCCAAGGATGGTCGTCGCTGAATCTTCTCCAGCATATCCGCGGAAAGAAAGGAAACGTTCCCACATATGCGACTTTACAGTCCCCGTTTTCGACATTACAATGCAGAAAGAAAGGAAACGTTCCCACACGTGTTATTCTTACATTGTACTCTTATTTTCCCTTTATATATAAAAAAGAAAACCACGAACCTCAAAATGGTATATAATGAAGTGTTTGCAAACGTAATTTGACAAAGAGCTTTGATTCTTTCAATTTTTGTTTTCTTTTCCGTGTTCATATTAAAGTCGTAGGTAATGATTGAAAGAACATACAAGGCATTTGATAAGTCTAATCAAACTTTTAGAAAGTCTCTTGATTGAGTCATGGCTTTGTCATTTGTGCACCTTGCACCTTTAACAGTACAGCTTTTATTTCTCTGGCTGCTTAGCTTGGGAGTTTCATTGGATAAAGAAAAAAGAGAAGAAAGAAGAGGCCTCTTGCATAACTGTTCAACCCTCCATAAACGAATAGAAGACATGGATTTGGAATAAAGCTAGGTGGGTCAGAAGAATCGAGTGTAGTGTAGTGTAGGTTGATTGTTGTAACAATGACAGTGCCAAATGACGAACATCGAAATTATTCTGGGTTCCCCTATTTTCTTGCCTACTTCGTTCAATCCATAGATTGGTCATTGATAAAATATAGTAAATTTGTGGAGAGAAACCTAGGCTAACCCTGTCCAGCAATCAAATGTCGATTTCAAGTATTACACGTATGTAACATGTTCCACCTAAAATCTACTCATCATCGTTTTATATTTAAGAACCTTAGTATCATGCATGTCGTGTAGGAATCTGACCACAAGCTTGGTTGACACTTGCTAGGTTGAAAGAAAATTGTTTGGCACGCAACCCAAATTAACTAATAATTAGGCGTCCACTAGTACGAGAGCAATAGGTAGGAAGAAACCTAAGATGCAAGTCATTTTATCCGTTAAATTTCAAATGCACTATTTTTAACAGGGAAGCAAAGTTTAGGATACTGGTTTGTACCGAGTGGTATGTATCACACCGGATTAAAACCGATACAAAATAGAAGGTCAGTTATACTAGATTTAAATATTGGTCAGTATTAGTTCGTTTCAGATGATACTAGTCGGTATTTAAAATACCGATCAAATAGTAACTAGTATCGAAAATTAAAAAAAATAATTTTTTTTTGCAAAATGTTCAAAAAAATTTAAACTTTACATTTCTCCCTCCGTCCCTCTCCTTTTTTAAAAATTTTTAATTAGATATTTGATTTATTTCAACTTTTATAATTATTATGAATTTTTATTTTTTAAAAAATAAAATTATTATTATTAATAATAATTATAAATTAAATCATGATTATCACACCCAGTCCGAAGTCCCACAATGAAACAAAATCTGAGGATGTCTGATAATATGCAGCCTTACCCGTATATAGTAGGGAGATTGTTTATGATAGATCCACATGCAGATGTGACAATAAAAAAGTGATGCAGGTTAAAGAGTAAATAAATAAAATTGGTACGTTAAAAATTATGTAAATAAAATTACAATAAATACATAAATAAATAAAATATAAAATATAACTCAAATTTTAAAAATAGAATATATTTTAAAACTAAAATATAACAAAATATATCATCTCTTTATCTGTAGAAAAGTACCAATATCTAAATAAAGACATCAATAAAATATCAAAAAACTCGAGTTTGACTCAACATATAAAAACACAAAACTTCTACAACCGACCAAAGAATTAGCTCACAACATCAAACTGCTCATCCAACACAAAAATTGGCTCCCAAAAGCACTATGAGAGTTACAACATAATTTACAAGAAACAAATCAGTGATACCTTATTGAGATTCTAAGCAAAGAATGATTACATTAAAACTGTTAGGTGTAGTTAGAAAGAAAAAGTGCAAATGGAAACAAAAGGAAAACAGAAGACAAAGGAAAACAGACAAAAAAGAAACAAATTTCAGGAACCTTCATTGGGACAGGAGGCTGGTTCCTAATTCGTAGATCACCTAATATTGAAAAAAACTTAAAAATAAATTATTTTTATTTAAATTTATTTTAATATTTTATATAATATTTATTATTAAAGTATTAATAAAAATATTTATTTTTTAAAATAAATAATTTAAAATTATTATTTACAAATATATTATTTATTATATATATTTTAATTATTAAATCAAAATTTATTTAAAATTTATATATTTTAAGAATATAGTTTAAATTTAATTATATTTATTAATAATTATTAAATTAATTTATATTATAACTTTTGAAAATATAGTTACAACTCAAATAAAACAATGAACTATTTTGTAATTTTAAAAATTTAATGATTATTTTATAAATTTAAATAAGTACCTAAAATGATACCCTATATTAACTTGTATCAATTCGATATCATACCAGAATTTAATCCGGTATCAAATCCAATATAATATTCGTAACAATGCAGGGAAGCTTTAGTCTTCTGGTTCTGTTGAAGACAATCTTTTCGCATGTGTATACAATACAACTAAAAAAGATAACCCCATTGTCCCATAAACTACTATGTTATTGCACTTTCTATTCCCAGGAAGTAATTAGGAACCCTTTCTTTTAGGGTCGGATATAAAAAGAAGAATGTATTAGCTATATTTCTATCCCATATATTGCACATGAAAGGGGTGAAGCTCAACATAGAACAAAGAGAAGGAATCAAAAGAGCAGCACAATCATCAGTCAGAAAATATCAAATATACCCATCAGTTCCTCTTTTGTTCTCTTGGCCCCATTTTCCCTCCCACTTGATTGCCCTGATGAAATGTTACAAATAAGACTTATGCCTACTCTCAATCTTCTTGCCTGGGACTCCCATTAGCATCGCCATCATCTAGCTGGACCCATAAACCTTGGCTTCTTTCTGCTCCATTTTCCCAGGCTTGTTGCCTTACACTCCTGTCATTCGTATCACCACCATCAGAGAATTGTGCCCATGCAGTTCGACTCTTACTGCCACCGACTTTATCCTCCTCACATCCTGCAACTGTCTTTAGGAGCTCAGATTGCAATGATGGACAGTGCTCTTTCAGATGTTGAAAACCATCAGAGTGCATAACAGCTGCATCCAACAAGATAATCAGAAAACACATCATAAGATTTGTGACTTAAATGACTGAGAATAACAAAAGAAACTTCAAAATAAAGGAATAATTATGAACCGTCTGGTAGATCTTTGATCAGGAGGGAGCAGAAATTGAAAAAAGAACATTAGCTCAGTAACTATTGATCACAAATAGCGGTGATCTTACATAGCTAACACGTCAGAACAGATAAGAAGAAACCCATATTCATAACATAATGTTGATGTATTAGTCAACGGAGGAATGGTTAAAAGATCAAAGCCAAATTCAGCTGATATGCAGCGATGGTACCCCTCCCATCTACACACATAAATGTACAAATGCACGTATTATATCTTACTCCTGTTTAAGCTAAAAATCACAAGCACTGACATTGAAAGAATGTCTGTGTTAATTCGGCGAACAAACTGTTTTTTGGTCAGTAACCTAGAATGGCAAGTTAGTCAAACAAACCAAATGACTTGTTTATGAGGAACCATTACTATACAATACTATTATGCATTTAAGCCTAGACTTTGGTTTAATTATATCAGTTCATGATAGATATGCATAGAGGCATATAAGATGCAAGTTTAGGTCAAATTAACTTCATGCATAGGTTCTCTTATTTGAATTTTCCCCTTCCAATCAAACTGTTAGAGCCAATTGGTAATAGAAATGAAACGGCAGGTATCTAACCTTGGAACAGGGAAAGGAAAATAAAAAATCTTTCTTCTATTTCACAACATGAAGAAAAAATTAAAAAAAGAGATAAACCTATAAAGATGAATAGGTTGACAGCTTCTTAGGGAAACTTAATGATCATAACTTGGGAGTATAGTAAAATTTCACTATAATATCATATACATTCGTTAACAAATGAAAATTTCCAAGCAAATCCTTTGCTGTTATTCCATCAATCTCAGGCATCCAGCATGTAGTACTAGTGTGGCGTGAAATGGAAACTTGCAACATTTATGAAAGAAGGAACTCACATCATTGCTAAGAGTATCAATAAAAACTTTTCTTGCATTTCCCATGGGACCAGTTGCTGATCAACTGCCATGAAAGTGATCATCCTCGCAACTATCTTTAATTTGTTTCTCCACAAAGGTGTAATAATTTTAAGAACAGTAATGCACCTGACCAGAATTACAAGTAAAACTTCTGACACAAATAATTCCTAACTACACCCACTGTGCCTCATATGTTGAAGAAAAGATTCATGATTAAAAAATATTATATGGGAATTATACATACACCTACGCAGGGCGTACAGCTTGGTCAAGCCAAAGTCAGAACCAACCCTGTAACCAGAACCCATAAACAATACAAGAATACAACACAAACCATCTTCTCTAACCCATAAAATAACCACCATACAGGATCAATTCACGACTAATTGCAACTCAGAGTACCTACAGAAACAGCATAGATCTTAAGTGCATTTGGATATCAGTTAGCATATGCAAATTCAACATGAGCATCATTTTGATAAGAATTAGAAACAGCTCACAGTGCTTACTATGTAAGATAAATGAATTCATAACAAGAGGAATTTACCTTTTAGATTTTCAACAGCAAATCTTAGGCAAATGGATTTCAAATCCATGGCATGATAACGATCAGCCAGAGATAGAATATTGGCCACAGAATTCACGGATATGTCCTTGCAGAGTACAGATTCACACATCAATCTAAGTCTAGGTAAGTCATATCTGTCTGCCGCAGCCAAAAGTTTTGCAGCTAATGTGTCCGACACTGAGGGCATAGAAGATGAACTCGATGGAGAAAGCTCGTTGTCTTCAATCAACGTATCCTTATATATGAAGTGTAACAAAGCCTTCCAGTGCACATGTGAGAGAATATCAAAAAGAAGGTTAAATATATACTTCATATGACAGGTTACACCATTCACGATACAGATACATTTCACAACTTACTACTAACCACATTTTTCTTGAGCCAATTCTTTACATTCTAATCTGCATTGGCATTGAGTATCTTAAATGTTTTCCTATAGTGAAAATCAATAATGATCCTTATTATAAGTAGATGGTGGATACAAATTGTTGGACCAAATTGAAGTTTCTTTTATATGAGATTGCAGAGAGTTCAGTTCTGATGCTTTAATTGAGTCGGACAAAAAAGGAAGTAAAAATCTTTTTCATCCACTATATCATGCTGGCAAGCTTCATCTGCTAAAACATGAACGATTACATTCTTTTTTCACTTAGGTTGCTTCAAGTAAATATCATTAGCAGATAGAGTACATAATATTAGAACTGTTATTTACATCAATGAACAAAATGAATTACTTTGGAATAGCTGTATATCATACATATCTGCATCAGTGCATGGTTCTAACTAATGCTTCCTTATCCCAAAGTAAACAAAAACCACTGAGAATATATGTATACCTTGAAAACCTTAGGTTCCATATCTGTAATAACAATTTCGTTGTTTTCTTCCTCCATCGCATCTAAAAGCTCCCTTTCAAAGATAGGAGATCTAGCAGCCAACACCAATTTGTGAGCATGGAATTTTTCTCCACTCACATCAAAAGTGACATCAGAAAATTCCTCATTCTCCAATAGCAAACCGAACTGGGAACCAATATCCGAGTCGGGAACCTTTATAGGATGCAGCCTGGAGCAATCAATTGCAGAAACCACGACACCAACAGTGCAGTGAATCTTCAAGCAATCATTCTTAAGGAAATCTGATGTTTCAAGCATTGCCCTCCGGAAAAAACGCTTGTAACCCCTGAAAAATATAAGGAGAACAAAGAAATAACTAGAATAAACCAGAAACCCTAAGTTGATGGCATTGCAACAAAGTTATAGGAAATGAAGGAAGCACACACAGACCACATGCTGCCGCGATACTTGAGAGTGTAGGGGCCACTCTCGAGAGAACGATCGAAGTGGCTATGAACCTTGTGTTTGCCTTGACCGCTCTGGTCAATGAGGGTGAGCTCGAAGAGGGCGCGAACATCAGTGCCGTCGCTGGCGAGAGCGATGAAGACGGAGACGTAGGAGGAGTTGTCCTCGGTATTTTTCCCATCAGGATAGAAGAATATGGCCCACTGGTAACCCCCAACCGTGAAATTCTCGCTGGCTATGTGCTTTCCGATTCCGATCCCTTTCGCTAAGGAGTATCCCTGGATTGTAAACCTGTGCGAACCGTTTATGGTTTCCGTTATGGACAGGGATTTCGTCGGGCTGCATGACTTGCTTGCCTGCGGCATCGAAACGGACCAGGACCAGGACCAGCGTTTGTTTGTGTTGGTTTGGGACGGAGAGACTATTTTTTAAGGCGATGCAACGAAATGGATGGGAATGAGATTTTCAATTTTAATTCATACACCCACTAACAAGACAACCAATCATCCACGTCCACGTCAGCGAAGCTTACTTTATGGTTCAATGGCGTTGCGGCGGTGGAAATAATATTAATACGCCCATTCTCAACAATATCTATATGTAAAAATAGGGAAATATTTGTATTAAAAAAATCACAAATACAATGAATAGTACATGTGATGTGATACTGGAATTCGTAAAGAAAAGGAATTAAATTTCTCATTTCCAGATGCCTACAACAATAACCACAACTCTGGACATCTAGCTGAAATTACAATGGCCAATTCAGAAAACAAGCACTTACAGCAAACCTAAAGGTTAGTGCTGCATGAAAATCTGACTACTGCTTCTTTGTGCCTGATTCACATATACAATGCCTTCCAATTTCGTATGATCTAAACCAAATTATTCCTGATTGTTACCACGTAAACAAGCTGAACCTTTTACCACTCCTGACATTATTCTCTCCAGTGGAGTCTGATTCACTTCCCACTGTTTCTTCCGAGCTGCAATCACTTGGAAGGAGTTGAATCCGATCTGCATTCTCTATAATCCAGGTAGTGACTTCTGGAGATGCTGCCCATTCTGCCACTGCTTGCCGAGTTGATTCCCGTGTGAAATCATCCCACTCTTTCTTTGAGAACTTCTTCCGCTTGGAAGTCTTGTGGAAGGTAGAGTAATAATCTCGCTGCTCGGTTGCTTGCGGACGACCAGATGGTGATATCAAGCCTGTCAAAGCCAATACAGAATCATGTGCTGCTAGAAAACTGCCACAAGATCACAACACACAGCAACCTGGTAGACGTTCCATAAGTATACAGCCAATCAGAACGACATTTCAATACGACATCATATGGATCCACATCAGGGCAACCAGATTTAGTGGCTAAAAACCTCCCAATAAGGCAATCCAAAAGTTTTCACCCACTGAAGTTAACACATACACAGTATTTAATGCCAAGTTTCACATAGAGAAGAGTACAAGCTCTCAATATAGGCTAAATATAAGGAGTATATGTTTGTCCGCATCAATCTCTTTGCACGAAAATAATATCCCAATCTAACTAGAAACAAGCATAGAACAATAGGATAGTTGATTGCTACCAGCATCACAGAATCAAGAATATAAAAGTAAGAACATTGGCAAATCTAGTACCTTTGACAGGGGTGGACCATGAAGATGGGCTCTTTGGACTATTCCACATCTTCCCTCCAGGACTTGATTTTGCCGACCTGCTCAGGAATTCAGTTCGATTTTTCTTTGTTGATAATTGTCCTCTTTGTTGGAGCCAAGCACTTCCACCAGCAGAAGACATGTCATCCCTTAATGGAGAAAGGAAAAAGTACAGGTGTAGAAGGTTAGATCATAAAACAGAATGACCTTCCGCAATATCAGTTTGTCTTTATCCATGTACAATCACAATCTTAACAAATCCTTGTATGTTTTCCTATCATCCAGCGATCATAACTGAAGATCTTATAGTTTAAGGCCTTAGCAGTCTAGTCTCAGCATTATATATCAAGCGGAACAATTGATCTAATAACTACAAATCTTTCATAAATTTATTAGTTAATTTTTAAAAACAATGGAAGAAATGGTAGTAAACGGAGGAAAACTTACACATAATAGAGCCACTTGTTAATATGAAAGCAGATTAAATAGGTAAGCGCCCAGACAACAATTGCCAAAGGAGTATCAAGAGTGCTCTGGTAAAGAATAAGAAAACAAGAAATAAAATGTTACTCATCAATATTGGAGGAACTGAAATGCTAACAAAGACATATTACTTGCCTTTAATCAAAACGCTGTCAAACTAAGTGTAGAACTTAAGTTCACCTATTAGGAAACCCCAACTTTGAAAAAAATGAGGGCATGCCTAAAATCAAAGCTTGCCTTGCCCTTATCCCCATGTTGTTGTAGAGCTGTAGACTAAGGTAAATGGGCTAACTTTGCCAATTATAATTGTTCGTGCCCATAGAAAGATCATTGAAAACGTAACTATAAGAATCTGACATAAAAGGGGAGGTAACCATGCTATGAAAAAAAGGTATCCATTATAGATTTTCAAACTTCATTATCCATGATTTTGAAATTCGTCTGTCTAATAACAAAAGGACTCAATCCAATGGGTGCAACCGTTGGAGGAGTGATGCAGCAGTGTGGCAGCTGTATAACACCTTCGCTAATTTTTAATTTTTGGACCATTCAAGTTATAATTTTATAACATATTAAATCCTTTTGAGTCATTCAAGTATTCAAACCTCCATAGACTTACATCAAGCAGTAATATGAACTTGAATGCCATAACAAACCTGAAGAATGAAAGTGGTTGCAATTATGCGCATTGCCCATTTCACAAACTCTGCAATGCCAACATCCACAGTTCCATCTTTTTCAATCACAAATTTCCTCACAATCCAATATCCCAATGCAGCTCCTGCAAGAACAATCCCCACTAACACAAAAACATAGACCTGTGAAGAAAAAAGGTATGGTCAAACCCTTGTACGAATATTGATAGCATTGATGGCTCAAACTCCTCTAGCAATAGCTGCCAATGTACCCACAAAAACCCCCTTTTAACAATGTTGATTGAGGACTTACTGGATTGTGCATTTCGTCACTCAGCCCAAAGTTCACAAGAATCGAATTTACTAACACTGAGATGTGATGCAAAACAAATGTACCAGCTCCAAGCTGCAAAGTTCAAAAGTTATGAGATTTGTATGCACTTCAGAACAATAAAAAATTGAAGCGAAATTAAAAACAATGCTCACCACTGATCCATATATGGAAAGATAGAATATATTTTTCCTTCCAGTCGGCAATAATTTCATTCCCTACAGCATTCACCAAGAAAAAAAAGAAAGAGTATATCATCTGAAAAAGCAGCTCAAATTGACAAGAAAATAACAACTATAAGATTATGATGATGAAAAACATTCCAACCGCCAGCATGTCAATATATGATCTGTTAAAATAAACACAAATTGACAACAATTTCTGACTTTGAAGTATCAAGATAACCATTTGAATCAGATTCACCAAAAATTCCACAGGAAGTATGAACTCCCCACCTTTTTTGGATCAATAGAACAAAGTACCGAGAAGCAACCAAAAAAAGTTTTTGAGAAATGGTTTTCCATGCATGATGAACTTGCCAAGATCATACCTGTTGGCTTTAATCCAGATCAACAAAAAGTTATTGCATAAAAAATAAAGTTGATTATGAAAGTTGGTCACACATATATGCTTCAAACAATTTGCTTTTCCAATGGGGCATGCTTTCAGTGAAAGGAACCCAAATTTGGCTGTAAATGCTAGCAGCAACAAACATAAATTAGAGCCAATATTTCCCTTGCTCCTTTTTGTTTCAATGAATGGGACAGGGAAGGGTGCAGGGGTCTGTTTGTCTAAAAAAAAAAGAAAGAATGAAGTTCAAGTGCAGTACCTGAAAAAGAATGATTAAAATCACAAGGAAAATTCCGATTGCCATTGAAGTGCTGTAATAAAAAGGAACCCATCTGCTGACAATCGGTGCAAATAAAAGTATTACAAACCCCACTGCCAGACACAAAAGTCGCCATAACTGTTGATCTGCAGACATTAAAGGACCAATATGAGTCTGGAGAAAAACATAATCAGAAAACTGAACTCAACTGATGAGACAGTGAGAAAAGGAAAGATCAAATCATACCTTCTGCCATGGCAACAGTGACAGAACCATGAATTTCACCAATGAATTTTACATCAAGATATCTTTCATCAAAGGGGGACATGACAGAATTCCATAGCCCCTTCTGAACAGTTTTCCATTCATCCATCCCACAATGGCATAAATTGCGTGATGCATTCCTACAAATGAGTATCAAGTGAGACAAGACGCCAATAGCAAGTGTACCAAGTTGCAAAAGAGAGATGGAATCATACCTATGGAAGCAAATCTGAATTCTTCCGTGCAGCCTCTCAGGGATTACCAAAGATGGAGATAAAGTAACTCGAAAGGAATTAGCATAACTCTGAAGCTTCAGTCTTGAATGACCAGAAACTCTAACTCGTTCGCAGTATAGAATGTCTTTGGAATCAAGACCAGATAATTTCCCATACAGAGGTGATGGAGTAACATTCAGAACTGGGTTTTCAGGATCAACACCTGTAGTATAGCAAGCAAGGTAAGATATCCTGGAAAGAAGTCCTTTCAAATTGACTTCACCCAAAATATTGCAACTAGATGAGAAAGGCCAGTGATTGATACTATCTGGATAGTACTATACAGATATACAATATCAAGTTGCATAGGCAACACAGAAGCTGCAAAAAAGGTTCTACATGCAACTTGAACATACAAGACAACTACTACTAAATGTCATTGCATTACAACTGTAAGATTATTCACTAAAGAACATTTAATCTGCAGGGCAACTCAACAATAAGAACTAAACAGCCCTACATAATTATGTAGCATTGCCGTATACAGTAACATTAGACCTAGAGAAACTTCTCCTCTTGGGTCATTAAATTGTCTCTGGGAGAGGGGGGTAGACTTAAAGATTTAAATCAGACGATCACTAACTAAAACAAAGTAAATTTGGGTTAGCAAGGAGTTACGTTGTACAGGATGATAGACTCATCACTGGTAGGAGAATATATATGCACACACTCTTAGGAAAGTGACGTTGGCAGACTTTGTAGCAAACCTCAGAAAATCAATCTCTTCATCTGAATATGGTGAAGAAATATTCTTTTACCAAAACTTCCACTAATTTCCCCCAAAACAAGAAATTTATGGCTTCCCTAAAATTATTTCCCTAAACAGGACGAGAATAATAAACAGGCTTAACTCCCAACTTTAGAGAACCAACTATTACAAGGAATCTGTTGCAAATATCCAAGAATCAAGCATCAGCCGAAATTAAAAGAACATAAGCAGCTTAGTAAGTTGACAGCTTTCTCCTAAACACAGTTCTAAGAGGAAACAATAACGAGAAAATTATACTACGCTCTTCTAACTAAACCTAACAAATTGACATAAAGAAGCTGGTATGCACTGACCCTTTATTGTGCCATCGTAGATAATCTGTTTTTTACACTGCCAAAAGCTCACTATGCAAAGCATCGTATACGGGTTTAGCATTATTTTAAATCCCAAATGAAGAAACAATGAGAAGAAAAACTCCAAAAGCAAAAATCCAACTCTCACAACCATATGCAATTCAGTTTCTTTTCTGCTGCCTCAATTTTTTGGTACAGAACCAAATCGAAACAAATTCATGGACATGCATAAACAAACCCCATTAATCAAGAGGGAGAAAAGAATGGCAAAAACAGTAACTTTACAAACCCTTCCCGAACGGCATGCAAAGCCAACCCGAAATACTAAAAAAAGAACCAGAAAAGAAGAGAAAACAATAAAAATCGAGACTACACATATTTCTTTGCAAACATAAGATACGTACCTTTGGGAGCAGTCTCGTGAGCGGCATATGAGAGAAGAACAAGGGAAATGTTGAGAGACAGGAGAAGTAGAAAAAGAGAAGAGCTCATGATTGCCCGTCCCTCTCTTTCTATCTCTCTCTCTCAGTATCTTCTTCCCTCTTTTCCTCTGGTTATCGTACCTAAGCGTTTGCTCTCCGCGTGAAGAAAACGAAGAAAGAGAGAGACAGAAGGACGCGCGCTTTGGGCTCTGTAAAGTTTGTGCTGTTTTGAACTCCGATTGTGGTTGGTGTTCGCACACTGAAACGCTGCGTTTTGGACAATAACATTTTATTGATAATATATTAATACTTAAATTTCGTTTCCTTCCTTGATCGTTTCGACTTTGTAGTGACCCGAAGTGAAGAATGAAGGGGCAAGTGAAGAAGAAATCTGAAACCACTCAACTACATCCATTAATCGAATGCGCAGAGTTGATTCTCCCGTGGCTGAACCCACAAGAGTTATCCAACATCTCGCTCACCTGCAAAGCCCTGTCCCTAGTCACCAACTCCATCACTCGCCACCGCTCTCTCGATGCCGCTCGATCCCTAGAGGACTTCCCGCTCCCATTCGGCAACTCACTCTTCGGCCACCCTCCCTACGCCTATTTTCTCTACACCCCATCTCAAGTCCTCCCTTTCGTATTCCATTCTTCACGCCAGCCTTGGGGCTCCCCCTCCCTCCCCTGCTGCGGAGGACCAAAGACCTGCTCGCCAGTGCCTTGTGGGTGTGGTTGCGACGGTTGCGGCGAGGAATGGGCTCAAGGGCTTCCGGGGATGGGTTTGGAAATAGTGAGTGAGTGCGGACCTTGTTGTGGGTGTGGGTTGGAGTGTGGGAATCGGTTGACTCAGAGAGGGATTTCTGCGAAGTTGAAGATTGTGAGGGATAGTAGGAAAGGTTGGTGCTTGTTCGCTGATCAGTTGATTCATCGAGGCCAATTTATATGCGAGTATGCAGGTAGTTGTTTCATTGTGGCTTTGCTGCAAGAACCTGTTGACATTTTGTTAAAAGATTTGTCTCTTTTTACAAGTTGGTCCTTTTGAATGAATCTGAATGTATCTTGTACTGTTTCTGTGATTGATATCGAATTCACCTGCCAGTGCCTCTTGTCCTTGTTCTTATTCTGTTTTCAGAATTGATTTCCTGGCGTTACTTGTGACCATAAGTGCATCTCATTTGTTTTATTATGTGAATTGAACTTGGGTTGAGCAGGTGAATTATTGACAACCAAAGAAGCAAGGAGACGGCAACAAATCTATGACGAGCTTGCATCTGGTGGTTGTGCCTCGTCTGCTTCTGCCCTGTTGGTTGTCAGAGAGCATCTTCCATCAGGAAAGGTCTGTTTGAGGATAAATATTGATGCCACAAAAATTGGAAATGCTGCAAGATTTATTAACCATTCTTGTGATGGTGGTAATCTATTCACCGTACTGGTTAGAAACTCGGGTGCTATTCTTCCTCGTGTCTGCTTTTTCGCTTCTAAAGACATAAAGGAAGGTGAAGAACTCACTTTTAGTTACGGGGAAACTAGGGTCAGTTCCAAGTGCTTGCCATGTTTTTGTGGCAGCTCCTGCTGTTTTGGAACATTGCCTTCAGAAAATACTTAATACATTCCTGAAATCTTTTGATTGGAGTAGTTATGATAATCTTGAATATTGCCCGTCATTGTATGGTTGGTGTTTAATCAACTGCCAATGCTAAAGCAGTTTCTGAAACTGTAGTTTGAATAAACCTTATTTTAAATGAAATGACTTTTTCATAATATAAGGAATTTTCAGCTAAAAGCGTACTTCAGGGACCTACCAAAGCGTCAATGGGAATAAACATTCATTCCCAAATTCATGGCTTTCATATTTTTCGAGAAGGCAATCGATGCGTGGATTGGTTAGCTAATTATAGCTATCGTCTTTCTATTGGAGTTCACGAAACATTGGTTAGCTAATTATAGCTATCGTCTTTCTATTGGAGTTCATTAGTTTCGTGAGCCTGTTGTAGGGCTCTCTTTTTTACCGTTTGCTGATTCGGTCGGGGTGGCATTGTCTCGTACCACTCTTTTGTAGTTTATTAATTGGGTGATTGCCCTGTTTTCTTGATTAAAAAAATAAAATTCATGGCTTTCATTTTCTGAAAATAACAAATGTCTCAATGCATTCAATTCAGACTTTGGCACGAAATTAGAAAAGGTATCAGTCATTAGCTGTTGTCGAAGTGCAATCAATGGATATGCAAACCAGAACTCCTGACTTAAAAGACTAATGAAAGAATTGAAAGGGACTAAGTGACTAACAATACAATAATCGTTCTTGATTAGAATTGAATCGCACACAAAAGGAGAGAGCTATGTTATGTCATGCTATTTACATACATACAAACATGTATAGATATACATGCACGTCTACTTCTTGGCTTTACATCCCAGACGTCAAGGGCAGCACAGATCTTGTGCCTTTCTCCAACCCTTCAATCAACCTTCCTCCTCTAAACACTTCCCCCAACCTTATTATCAATATTAATTTAATTTTCCCCTTCTTTTAATTAATAACTACATATATATTGGTTAATTAGATATTATATCTTGTGTTTGATTACAATATTCATACCATACATATTCTAACTATAACGGGCTCTTTGCACGCGCCCCTCACATCGCTCCTGTCATTCCGACCATAACGCTCTATTCTTGCATCATTAAACACACACACTTGAGCATGTACATAACAAGCTTGTAATATTATATATTATACGTAGTAGTTGGCTTTAGACTGTGTACTCAAGAAATCTCTTTACTTCCTCCATTAATTAAGATGTCAATACGTAACAAAATCTCGTATCTATATATCTATGTTTCTGCTTTACTTAATCAACTAAAAAAGGGAAAAGAAACGAAGAAAAAAGAAGAGCTTAACACATTCACCTTGCCAACCCCTTCACGAGGCCAACGTGCTGTCTCATTTTGCTTCATTCACGTATAAACACCAACCCTACCACCCTTCCTCTTTTACTACGCCCTTCTCTTTACGTTTCTTTCTGCCTCTCTCTCACAAACCCTAACAATCCTGCCATGGACTCCGATGCTGTCTCCCAAAGTCGGAGGAAAGTTATCGGTAAGCGTGCCACAGCGGACCCCGCCGGGGGACCTGCACAGCCCACGCCAGCACCTTCAGCTCCATGCGGTGCTTGCAAATTCTTGAGGAGGAAGTGTGTTAGCGGGTGCATCTTTGCACCCCACTTTGGTTCGGACCAGGGTGCAGCCCGGTTCGCAGCGGTACATAAGGTGTTTGGCGCCAGTAACGTGTCCAAGCTGTTGTTGCACATCCCGGTGAGCCGAAGGCATGAAGCAGTTGTCACCATATCCTATGAGGCTCAAGCTAGGCTTTCTGACCCGGTCTATGGCTGCGTCTCTACCATACTTGCTTTACAGCAACAGGTTCATGAGTTTCGAAAACAGCAGTAATTGTTGCTATAATATAAAAACAAGCAATCACCTCTATATATATGTGCACGTAAACTTTTTTTTAAAAATAAACAATAGCATAAACTTGGAAAGATGTTTTAAGCAAATGAACCTTCTTGACACAAATATATGCAGATATGGTTTCTTTAACACTTTATATATGTGGAAACGGAATTAATATCCCAAAATTTTCCGATAATTCAGATGTTCTTTCAGTGTGTTTCCATTTTTGTGATCTATCTTATGTTTGGACTTTAAAGGAATCTTAGTTTGATTACACAGTCAGGGCTTTTATGAACACAGAACAAAATAATGGTTCCATTTCATTATTTTCTATTATAGGTTCTGTTGAAAAGCAAAATTCATAGATTAAGGAAACAAGAAAATCCTGAACATTAAAAATATTGTCGTCCAAACTACTCCAGACGGTACTATACCAGAGTTAACTATTTGGCGAGATATTCTCACATTTCTACCTTGAAGTTTGGTATAGTGTTTAATGATATCCACAAAATCTTTGAGGACGTTTGACATTCCAAGATTGTTTTAGTTTATATTTCTTTTAATTATTAAGAAAATAAAAGACACAATTCTAAGGTTTTTTTTTTTGGGTGTGTGTGTGTGCAAGAAATATGTTAGAAAACTGTCTTTCAGTTACCATTAAATGTAGAAACGAATTTGGAACATCGTATTGGTATCAAATAAAGTATGATCATGGATTCTATCTTTAAATGCCTGATTGGTCTGGCATAATCAAGTGGTTCCTGAATGTATCTATTAAGTTTGTGCAGGTGGCATCTTTGCAAACTGAGCTTACAATGGTCCAATCGCAACTAATAAACAGCAGGTTTGCTCTGGGCAATGTGATTCAGAACGCACAGCATGAACAACATCAACATGTTGCAATGCTTCAACCAGCGTACTCAAACAACTCCTCGGCTTCCACCAGTCTCATCAACATGAGCAGTTTTACCTCCAGCTTTGACCTTGTCACTGAGACAGCTCCTTCTTCTAATAGTTTGGATCCTCTCCACCTTTCTCGCCCATCTCATGATGAGGAAGATGATGAGGAAGAGAGCCGGATTCCAGCCATTTTCTCCAGATGAAAATAATACATGAAGATATCCAAAATAATTGCTAGCTCGCTGGCTAGCTAGATTGTCATTTGCTAAGACAAAATGCATATTTCCATCATACTCTTTCATATTATTTTCCTTCTCTTTGGGACGAGGAGGCAAAAGATATATGTTACGTTTTTACTTCATAGCAGCTACTCATTCATTTTCTCCAAACTCTTACTTTGCATGAATTATTTTACTCTTCTTCTCCAGCTCAACCCTATCCTGGGCCCATGATCAGTTCTGGAATAACTTCTTAAAGAGTTGACAAGTATTACTCATGAAACTTGATCACTTGTGCACAAACTCATGCATTATTGTTGTATAGGAAAAAGTTTTGGGACCAATTATGATGGCCTAACCTTATAAAAAATTTCATTTTTTAAATTATGATAAGATTATTCACTAATAACTACCAAAAATTGACCATACAGCTGTTGAGGTGGTACCTTATTCCTTGTACTGTTTAATATTGTTAATGTATAGAGCTTCGAAGAACATTAGACATGTAATAACCAATTAATTAAACGGGAAAGGATTTTGGTATAAGATTGGTTGGATATACGATTTCTCTTCTTCTACGTGTAGAAAGATTCAAATTTGTTAGATTTGGTCCACTCATTTATAGAACTCATAATAGAGTTTTTAGGAGTTAATTTTATTTTATTTTATTCAATCTAAAAGTATTCATCGTTAGATTGAGTCGCTATAGTTTTTACATGTGAAGAATATTTTGATTTTAAACGATTTTTCTTCTTTTTTATTTGTTGTTATTGTCTTTATCCTTTATTTGGTACTTATTTTGTGAATGTTTTGGAGAATATTTTGCAAGACTCTTTTAATATATCGGAGTTCTTTTGATTGATAGAAAGTCCTGTGAGTTTTTCCTTATAGTTCGGAGGAGTTTTTCATATTAAAATTTTAGTGTCGCGTATACTTGTGATTCGCCTTGGCCATATTTATTCTCAACTTATTATACTTATTGCAACATCATTGTTAAGCTCGATTTTGCTTGCTCCTCGTAGATTCAAGTAGAAAGGGAAGTTTTGAGTTTTGGCTAGGTATTTTATTATGTTGTGTATTCGATCTTGCATATATCAATGCTTTATTGTTAACATTATAGAACTTGTGGTCATTATATGGGATAATTATATTTAATTAATGGAGGCAAGTATTAATAAAATAGTGTATTAAATGATGCTAATTACCATAAGTAGAAAGATAAGATAAAGATTTTATTTAGGAAAAACATGAATTTGTCTATGTATGTTACTCGAACTACTCAGTTATATTGGTGACGATTAAAATTTTGAATAACTACAAGTTTATTACTATATTAGTTAAGAGAATAAGATAAAGTTCTCAATTACATTATTAATGTGACATATATTAGAACTTTGTGGGATAAGCTCAAGAAATTTTATATTTTAAAGATAGACAATAATAAGTTATTCTTACTTAAGCAATTAGTTATTTTGATATATAAGGAGGAGGGTCCTATTTCGATTACCTAAATGACTTTTAGGGTGTTGTTGTTCAATTATATGAAATAGATGTAAAGTTTGAAGACAAGGTATAAGAACTTTGTTTACTAATTATTATATCATATTCTTAGGAAATTTTGTATTTCTTTGACCAATTTTACTCCTAATTATGTAATGAGTATCGATATGTTAAAAATGGTGTTGTGAATGAAGAAGTAAATAGAAAGTCTCAAGGGTCATCTTCATCCTCATCACAATTAAATGTTTTAGTTACCAAAGATAAGAGAAGAAGTAAATTAAAAAGTCAAAATATAAGTTAGTCCTCCAAGTCTTAATATAAGAACTCTATTTGTAATCATTATAGTAAATTAGGGCATATTAAGAAGAATCGTAAAGTTGAATAAAAAAGAAGAGACATGTAAAAAAAGTGCATTGATAATGAGAACTGTTTTGCTACTATTTTTGATAGTGATCTTTGTGTTGCTTGTGATGAAAATATCATCAATTTAGTATTTCATGAGACTGTCTAGGTTGTAGATAAATGCCTCATGTCATGACAAGTCAAGGAACAACAATGATGATAAGATTAAAGTGATCAACATAAGAACAATTTGTTTTGAGACAAACAATGGTTTAAAGTTAGATAAGCATGTCATACATGCACCTCACATCCACTTCAATTTAATCTCTGTAGGAAAGCTCGATAATGATGGTTATAGTAATATCTTTAATGATGGGTAATGGAAACTTACTAAAAGTTCACTAGTTATGACTCGAGAAAACAAGTTCTATAACTTATATATGATGATAGGTTCTATTTTTGACGACTTGGATAATATGATGAGAGTGATACTTTATAAATAGTGTGGATTAAAATTAAATCATAAGAGTGAGAAGGGAATTGATTGTTTGGCCAAAGAAAACCTTTTAGGATTAAATAAGCTAGGTTGGATATGTATGTTAGTTACTTAGCTGGGAAAAAAGAAAGAAAAGAATTTTTTTTAGAGTCATCCTCCTTCTAAAAAGTCAAATTTATTAGAGTTTGTATATTTTGATGTTTACATTTATTTTAAAGTGGGGTCACATGTTGGCGTACTTTATTTTATCATCTTTATTGATGATCATTCTAGAAAATTTTAACTTCATGATTTGAAGGCCAAAACTTATGTTCATGAGAATTGAAGGAATTTCAAATCTTGGTTAAAAAAACAAATATATAAGAAACTAAAATGCATCTATAGTAATAATGGTAGTGAGGATAAACAGAACTTTGGTCGAGAGAGCTATATACTTACTTGTATAAGCAAAGTTGCCGAGTTCCTTTTTAGCATAAGCATTTTGCACAATTGATGATATTATCAATTTGTCTCCTATTAATGCTTTAGATGATTATTTCCATAATATAGTTTGGATTTGCAATGATTGTTTCTATGATCAATTAATATTTTTAAATGTAAATTTCTTATATATATCTTTAAAAATGAGAGGTAAATATTGGATGTTAATACCAAGTATTGTATTTTCATTGGTTATATACCAAATGAGTTGGTTACCACTTGTATGATTCAATAGAGAAGAAACTTATCTATTGGACCCCGCTTTTGGAGCTCAACATTGGAGTCGTGAGATGTGAGCCTAATACCCTATAATTTCTGGAGCTCAACAGTCTGGAGTCATAAAACGTGAGCTGGCTTCCTTGTGGGGTTATTTCAGCGACTCCTCATTAGCCATTGCCCCATAAGGATGACGTGCCCATATTAGTTAAACTCCAAATCACAATTTGATTTCTTCCAAACAATTGTAGCTTTTTGCCTCTTGTTTATTTTCAAACAGGAACCATCTCATTTAGAGCTCTATATGCTTAAAAAAAATCTAAAGCGTGTTCATAACCTAGTTATGCCCCTTCGACCGATCCCTCCTTTTTCCTTTCATAAATCTCTTTCAAATCGACCCCAAAAGCTACAAATGTTTATTGAGAGATAGGAAAATGTGTCAGAAATCTATCGCTTCAAGAATCACTTAATTTGGAGGTCGGGTTATGAAGTTATGGCCAAAAGAATCAACCATGCTCATGTCCTCATTCACGTTGTATCTATCTCGGAACAATTGACATAACTTTCTCTAAAGACATCAGATTTGGGTGTTTTTTGGATGGTTTTGAAAAAGACTTCAAGATCTACAACTTTTATAAAGACCTTGAGATAGATTCTATCGTCTAGAGAGTCAAATTTGGACCAAGAGATATGATCAGATGAACAGTGCACCAGACGATATGACGTCATCAGACGATACGTCATCTCCAAACAATATGCTCTCACCAGACGAAGCGTCCTCACTAGATGATACGTCCTCGCCAGATGAAGTGTTTTCACCAGACGATACGTCATCACCAGATGAAGCATCCTCACCAAAGGAAGCATCCTCGCTAGACGATACTTCCTCACTAGACGAAGCGTCCTCACCAGACGATATGTCATCACCAGATGATACGTCATCACTAGACAAAGCGTCCTCATCAGACAAAAGGTCCTCACTAAATGGTACGTCTGGCATCCTCACCAGACGATATGATGTCATCAGACGATACAAACTATACGTCTGAACATCTCCACTTATAAGGATCATAACTTTCAACTCCAATGTCCAAAAATTTCATACTTTATATTGTTAAAAAGCTAGAAAGATAAGCTACAGCTTTTCAAAAGATAACTTTGACTAATTTAGCCTAAATTAGTCCAATTTTTCCCTAAATTCAATACATAATTTATACCTCTATGAAAGACTTGAAATTTTGCATTTTGCAATCTTGGAATGTCCTGAGCTTAACCATTCAGCTACCAAATTGACTTGGTTAAACTCTCAAATCTCAACCCATTTGTCTTATCACCTCCAACTATATCGGATCAGTCATAATTCCTATCTTCCTTCCCGTAACATCTCACTTATACATACATATATATATATATCAACAATTTAAGCTCCAAAATCATCAACTCAAGATGATAACTTCTTCACGTATATTTAAATTTCAACTCACAACATCCATGTACCATTCACACTTCATTAATATCAAAAGTTTTTACAATGCTTTAATGGGCATTTCGAGCCACCATACATCATAGTCCAAAAATACCAACTTCACAAGAACAATAATTTCTCAAAATGTGACTAAAGTCTTGTTTTACATGATCTAACTTCAAAAGAACAAAAATGAAAATTGGAGTGATGTCTTGACTCTCAACTTGATCACTTGACATCTTGTTCATCGCTTGTAGATGGGGAGGAATGGGGGTGAGCTTAAAACTCGTGGGTAACAGTTTTATAATCGGTAATAAGCAAAAACCATTTAAAAACTTTATGATCAAAGCCAATTTTCCATTGAATTATGAAACACAAAATTCTTAACTTATTAAGTCAATTCACAAATCATATAAGTCATACATCCATCAAACTTGCCAAATACATCATAACCGATCAAACAAATCAAAATCAATTTAACACATTATAATGGTTTGGGTGGATCCATATCAGAATGTACTATACATTTTTCATAAGGGTCCTATGTAGCCGTGAACAGAACATACTATCGCAATCCCACAAAATGGTCTTGCGTAGCAATAAACTTATGGGAGTCCGTGAAGGAGCTTCATGCCATTAGCGGATAGGCGGGAGAAGTCTTTTTAATCAAGTGTACTTGACTGATAGAACAAACCACTACAAACTCACTTAACATGCTATTCATGAACGGAAAACAATTTGCCCAATTGGCACATTTTTGGAAAAATTAATGTCATATATTTGGTATCATTTCAAAATCATTTTTATTTTTGTTTCATAGTTCATGCACAAAATTCATACACACAACATGTAACACTTTCTTAAAGCATTTAAAGAACAATAAATGCACATTTACAAGTAGTTGAAAACATTAATTTCCTTGTCTTGAAAGAAACATTGATGGCTTATTATTCAATTATAAAAATGTAACCTACCTTTGTCTCCTTGCTTGAAAACTTGCTCAATGATGTCTCTCCTTTTTTTCCTCTTGCCTCCCTTACCTCCCTTACCTCCCTTCAAACATTACCAAAAATTCCCATTCAAAAAGAACTCCAATTGGAAAACCCAAAGAAACCTATGCATGAAATTGACCCTAGAATACTTAAACTCATGCATTTCCCAAGCTCCTTAAACCAACACCCTTCCAAAAATCCAAAAGATTTAACATAAACTTACTTTGAATCTTCAACAAACAATGAATTTCTTGGCTTTAATGGAAGCTCTAATCTTTCTCTTTTTTTTCCCCCTTCTTGAACACCTTCAAAATCACTCTTTAGAACTAAGAAAAATTGAAACCTAGTTGACCTCCCTTCTTTTCTCTTCTTTCTCTCTTTTTTGTGCTTCTCTCTTCTCTCTTTTCTCATTCATGTTTTTGGCTTCTTCCAAATGCAAGACAACAATTCTTCTTCCCTTTTATACCCTTAACGATTGCACAATGTCTATTTTGCCCTTCCTTTAATGCTTTATGGTTTTTAAACTTAATTGATCTTTCCAAAATACCCCTTATGCAAACTTACCACCTTAACACTTTAATTCTCTTAACCTATATCATATTATCTTACCCACATTAATATGTTAATTAATTCCAATATACATTAATCTAGCAAGACTCCAAAATTAATCAAATCATGCTTATTTATTATGAAAAATTTTTAGGTGCCAACATTTCTCCCCCTCTTAAAAAAATTTTGTCCTCGAAATTTTTACCTGAATCATTGAAGAGGTGTGGATACTTTTCCCTCATGGCCTCCAAGGGCTCTTATGTGGCCTCTTCCACGAAATGGTTTCTCCACAGGACTTTGACCAGTTTAACTGTCTTGTTCCTAAGGACCTTTTCCTTAGTGTCCAAGATCTATACTAGAATCTCCTCATAACTCAAATCATCTCTCAACTGAACCTCAGTGGTCTGAATGATGTGGGAGGAATCCGATCTATACCTCCTCAACATGGACACATGAAAGACGTCATGTATCTTTGTCAATTTTGGTGGCAACGCCAACCTGTAAGCTAGCGGTCCGATCCTCTCTACAATCTCATAAGGACCCACATATCTTAGACTCATCTTGCCCTTCTTGCCAAACCTCATAACTTCTTTATAAGGAGGCGTCTCAAGAAAATTTTTCTCACTGACTTCATACTCCATTTCCTTCTGGTGTGCATCAGTATAACTTTTCATTTTATCTTATGCTGCCTTAAGTCATTGCTTAATCAAATTAACCTTGTCGACTATTATCTGAAACAACTCTGGCCCTATCAGTTTCCTCTCTCCTTCTTCATCCCAACATATCAAAGTTCTACATCTCCTTCCATACAGTGCTTCTTAAGGAACCATCTAAATGCTCGAATGATACGAATTATTGTAAGCAAATTCGATCAATGACAAATGTTCATCCTAAACGCCCCTGAAATCTATCACATGTGCCCTGAGCATTACTTCAAGGGTCCTAATGGTCCTCTCAGATTGGCCATCTATTTGAGGATGAAAAATAATGCTAAAATTCAACTTGATTCCTAGAACCTCTTGTAGGCTTCCCCAAAATCTCGAAGTGAATCGAGGATCCTTGTCAAAAACTATAGAATCCAGAATCTCATGCAGTCTCATTATCTCATCAATATACTTCTTTGTTAGTACATGTAGATAATCAGTATGTTTAATTGCCAAGAAATGGGTTGACTTCATCAATCGATCAATAATGACCCATATGACATCATGCTTTCTACTAGTCTTGGGCAAACCTATTAGAAAATCCATGGTCACCCTTTGTCACTTCCACTTAGGAATGGACAATGGCCTTAACTTGCCAGAAGGTGTCTGGTGTTCAGCTTTGACTTGTTAGCACACTAGACATTTGCTCACATATTCTACTACATCTCTCTTCATGCCTTTCCACCAAAAATGTTCTTTCTGATCTCTGTACATCCTGGTGCTACCTAGGTGCATGACATAAGATGCATTATGTGCCTCATCAAGTATCTCATCCTTTAATTCCTTGACATTCGGGATACAAAGTATATTCCTTATAACCATAAGTCCATCATCCCTCACTACCACCTCAGATTTCTTACCATTTTGGATTCCTTTTCGAAGCTTACTCAATTCTACATCCTGTACTTGTAACTTTTTAACTTTCTCCCTGTGTATTGATCTCACTCTGAAATTTGCAATAATACAATCTAACTCCCCCTGTTTCAAGCTTATCCTAAGCTTAGCCATCTCTTCCAATAACGACAAATAAACTGTCTAAACACGGGTTATTGATGATTTCCTACTCAAAGCATCCGCCAATATATTTGCGTTTCTTAGATGATACTCAATCAACAAATCATAATTCTTAATTGGCTCTAACCATCTTCTCTGTCTCAAATTCAGTTACTTTTGACTCAACAAATACTTGAGACTTTTATAATATGTAAAAATCTTCATTTGAACCCCGTACAAATAATGTCTCCAAATCTTCATAGCAAAAATTACTACCGCCAATTTCAAATCATGGGTCGGGTAATTCAGTTCATAAGGCTTTAGTTGTCGTGAGATGTAAGCTATTACCTTGTCTTCTTGTATCAACACATAACCCAAACCCTTTCTTGAAGCATCACTGTATACGGTATAACCTTTATCTCCCACTGGCAGGGTCAAAATTGGTGCACTGGTCAATCTGTGCTTAAGCTTCTCAAAGTTCTTATGACATTCATCACTCCAACAAACTTCCCGTCCTCAACAACTTGGTCATCGAAGTAGTTATTAAAGAAAATCCTTCCACAAATCTCTTATAATAACCTACCAGACTCAGAAAACTTCTCACTTCTTCCACTATCTTCGGTGCATACCAATTCACCACTTCTTCAATTTTTTTGGATCAACATGCACCCCATCTTTCGATATTACATGTCCAAAGAAAATTACTTTGTGAAGTCAGAATTCACATTTGCTGAATTTGGCATAACATTCCTTCTCCCTTAGTGTTTGCAATACTATTCTAAGGCGCTCCTTATGTTCCTATTCACTCTTGGAATAAACCAGAATGTCATTGATAAATACTATGACAAACTGATCCAGATACTCCCTGAAAACTCTATTTATAAGATCCATAAAAGTAACTAGAGTATTGGTCAACCCAAAAGGCATGACTAAAAACTCATAATGTCCATACTGTGTCCTAAAAACTGTCTTGTTTAGATCAGACGCCTTGATTCTGAGCTGATGATAGCTCAACCTGAGGTCAATCTTGGAAAAGACCTTTGCTCCCTGCAACTTAATAAACAGATAATTAATCCGAGGCAGAAGATACTTGTTCTTAACAGTCACCTTGTTGAGTCTCTGGTAATCAATGCACATGCGTCATGTCCCATTCTTCTTCTTAACAAACAGAATCGACACTCCCCATGGTGACGAACTCGGCTGTATATACCCCTTCTCTAATAATTTCTCCAACTATTTCTTGAGATCCTTCAGCTCAATTGGAGCCATTCTATACGGTGGTATAGAAATGGGTTCATGTAACACCCCACTCCCGCATGACCCGAATCCGACATCGATGGTGATATCCGAGTCTGTGCCCTGCGAGGGTGGCGTGCTACAACACTCAGTCAAAACTCAGTATAAATTTTTTTGAAAACATAAGCATACACTAGCAGAAAAATCATTAATGAACATAATCACCGGTAATTCCAATGGCCACAGGGGCCCTTTTCATAAATACAATTTATTTCCGTCTTTTGACTTTACAAATTGACCTAATCATTAATACAAAAATTCAGAAAAATACAAATTTTATCAGACATTAATGCAGACGCGAACTGATCCCGACCACTTCTCTCGCTCATATGCGGTTGCTATACGCCCGTTGCCTAACGGGGTATTCTTTTGAGTCCTGAAAAATAATTGCAAATTTTGGATGAGTTTTGCGAATTCAGTGAGGTAACCATCATCGATGGTTCACTCAATTTATGCAACACATCATATCACATAACATATATTCACATTGTTGCATAATTGATTTCATTTCACAATTTCACTTAAGCATAGATAATTTATACATTTCATTCGATTAGACCTACATAACTAAATGAATTCATCTAACACTCACGCATAACACAGTTGTTTCATAATTCCCTTCAGAAGTACCACATCATTGGTACCACAGAAGCATAAGGCATTTTGCCTTTCACTCAATCAAAATGATTAAATCAAATGCATATGACATGCGCATGTGACACTTTTCCAATTTAATTCGGTGTTGTAACCGAGCGCCTGAACTGTCCCAATTAGGGCACATTAATCGTTGAGCCTGAGGCTCTGAATCACTATGGGCTCGAGGCTCAAATACGTTGAGCTTTAAGCTCTCGGTGGCTGCTCCGGTCACAACTGTCATTAACTGATCATGCATTCATGCATGGAATACATATTTCACAATGAAGCAATGTCAACATCACAATCAATCCCAAATTATCGCATTCAAACAAATAGTAATCACATTAAAATCACAATCACATTTAAAACACAAAGGTCCCAAATTCTCAGACAAATAGCACTTCTATGTCATAATCTCCCAATACATCGGACCTTCTGTCCGGAATCCAGTCATAAACAACTCACAAATTCACCATTATTCTCCACAGAGTTATAAGCGCAAAATTATAAACAAATAATAATTGAGAAACCATCTAGGTCACTCACCAATAGCTTCCGAAGCTAATGCCTGGAAGTCTCGGCAACGTCTGTGAATTGACGTCCCAAATGTGTCTTTATAACAGTCAAAATATTCAAACATTACCAAATGTACAATCAGAAATATTTAATAATGCACATGTATGCATGTTTGTGACATTCACAGCATTATACCAAAATTCCTATCATAAAATTTTCCTCTAAATTTTAAAAACTCATTGACACTAAAATCACTCAATTCGGACCTCTATAGGTCCAATTATAAATAAAACACAGACCAGAAAAATAATTACCTGGTCTTCTCACTTTGACCGGATTAATTCACGTCAATTTTAGCACTAAAAAATCCCAATTTTACATATAAATGAAATTAAATAATTCACGAATCCGATGCCTTGAGAATCAGGTCAATCGGATGACGGACGAAAAAGTTATTGACAAAAGAATTAAATTGAGCCAAATTAAATAACAAAATAATAAAATAATAATTAATTAAAAAATCATATATATATATATATATATATATATATATATATGCAAAACAACCCTCGCACTCAGCAGAGTGCGAGGGTTGCTTGCTCTCGCGCTCGCGAGGTGCGAGCAACCGCCAATTTCCATTTTTTTTCATTTTCACTTTATAAATCCTTTTCTCCTTTCCAAAACTCTATCTTTTCACCCAAGTATCCAAAAATCACAAGTAAGGTCTCATTGGAAAGATCTTGAAAAAACCTACAAGTTTCATGAAGGGCTTAAAAATTAATTTCACCTTTAAGGGTGTCAAAAATGTAATCAAAGTATCTGTCAATTCATAAATTTGCCAAAACAGTGTTACATTTTTCCAAAAATTATATCTTTCCATCCCCTTTGCCAAAAATTTCAAGTTTTATATCAATCAAAAGAGAAAAACATATCCTACAACTTTCATGAATAATTTGGAAGCAAATTTAATCTTTAATCAAATCAAATCCTCAATCAAAGTTTCTGCCTATATAAATTATTCTCAACAGTAACACAATCTTCCACAAAGCATAACTTCCTATACCCTTGTCCAAAAATTCCATACCATATAGCAATGAAAAGATCAGACAATATAATACACTTCTCATGAAGGACTTCAGAGCAAATTCTATCACTAACTAGGTCAAATTCTCTCATTAATGTGACTGTCCTGTTAAAGCTTGTTGAACATCCATTTCACCTAAACCATATCCAAATTTTAAAAATGCATAACTTACAATCCTTATATCCACAAATAACATATTATACCTCATTACAAAGCTACAACATTCCTCTACAACTTTCCATAAGATCACTTGAGCTAATTTTAACCATAACAGTCCAAAATTAGCTTCAGAACACAGTCACCACAAAATCCATACTTAGAGACATTTCACATAGTAATACACCAATCACCATCTGAAATTAAGCAAGCCATAACTTTCAACCTACAAATCAAAAAATGTCATAATTAGTGGCGATAGAAAGATAACAAGAAAATCTTCAACTTTAATGAAGACCAATCTCACAAAATCAGTCTACTTTAGCCTAGAAAAATTTCCAAAATTTCTGGTTATAAATCTTTCAATGCTAAAAACACCACTGTTCACCCTACACACATATCTTACTTTCAAAGCAAAATTCCAAACCTTTCAAGTCACAATTGGATAGAACTTTCTTCATAAGAATTCTAGCCAAACTTCTCAAGTTTAATTTAAGCTAAAGCTCATCTCAATAGCACAACCATATCACAAGTTGAGCAAAAACCTGAAAACTACACAAAGTGAATTTTCCATATTCTCATATCTAACTCTACTCCTTTCATTCCAACACCATTCCTACATCAATAACCATTCCATTTAGCCAAGAAATAACCACAAGTTCATCAATCCTTTCACTTGAATAAGTAGTCACAATTTGGCAGCACACACACACCTTTTTCTTTCTTTCATTTACCACTCATCTAACATCATACTAACATCAAAACCATTTAATTCACACACTACATATATCCAACATCATTCATCCTCACATAACCATGACTTATGCTCATACAATCTATACACAAACTTTATGAAATTAATGCACCAATAAGCACAATAAATGATTTTAACTACCAATTAAAAAACACAAAACAAAATTCTCACCTAAACAAGCTTCAAGCTTTAATTCTTCAAGTCTTCAAACTACTCCAACTCTCTACCTCTCAACAACAACTACGACCATCACACACCCACACACTAATCATCATCATCACAAGGCTTAAGCTTGGTTTTGAGTGCGAAGAAAGGAGGAGATGAAGAACCAACGAAGAAGGAGAAGAGGAGAAACCTACGGATGAGAGGAAATTTTGTGGCTTTCAAAGTGACTTTTAGCTCTTTCAAAAGGAAGTTTCGTGGAAGACTTGCAAGCTTAAGATAATTATCAACCCATTAAGTCTAAGACATAGTAGGCAAGTGACAAGTGTCACTTGCCACTTGTCTTATTCTTAAGCACTTTTAAAGTTTCTTTGCAATTTCAATCCAATTTCTAGTCCAATTTATCTCCAAATTCCAATGGCTCAAAGTTCATAATTCCTAAAATCATCTATCTAATTTTTCAGTGCCATTGGAAAGTCATTTCCAGTACCGAAAACCCAAATCAGTCCGCCACTTAGCAATTTTTTCGGTCCGAAAAGTTTCCTCAAATTTTTCAGAAAAATTCTTAAAAGTCTCTAAAAATATAAAACACAAATAAATCACTCCAATTCAATTTTCATGTACTAAATCATATGTTTTCACAGTAAACACCTATGCCGGGAAATGCCATGAATGAATGTACAATCATGTGCATATATAAAAATTACAATTTATGCATATATGGAGGCCATATTATGCATGAACATGCCGGTACTAGTTTACACACTCATAACCCATTCCAAATTACCATTTTACCCTTCCCATCGGTGATGGGATGTTGCAGTTCAGTTCTGGGAATCAAGTCAATGACAAACTCAATTTTTCACACCGGTAGCAAACCAGGTAAGTCCTCTGGGAACTCCCTCACAATCGAAAAATCTTCTAACTTCCCTTCATTTACATCAGTGTCCACGACGTGTGCCAAGAAGGCTTCACACTCTTTTCTCATCATTCGGTCGGTGAGCAAAGCCGAAATAATCTTGAGTGATGGTGTCCTTCTATCTCCTTTAAAAGTTACCTTCTCACCATTACCAAGTTCAAACTCTACCTCTCTAACGCCACAATCTAACTTTGCACAATATTTCTCCATGGCATCCATTCCTAGTATCACATCTAGACCCTTTAACTCCAACGGTAACAGATCCACTACCAATTTAACACCCTCAATAAACAATTCACAATCCCTATACACTTGACTTATTATCACCTTCTTCCCTAAAGGAGTACTAACAATCAACGGGCTATCCAATGGCACCAATTTAATATCATATAAAATCATGCTTGCAGAAACAGATGAATGTGTGGAACTAGAATCAATCAACACATATGTTGTAGAATTAAATAAGTGAGCCATACCCGTGACAATTTCAAGTGCAGCTGCAGCTTCCTCTCTAGTCATGGTGAACACCCTTGCCTGAGCTCGAGCCCGAGCCCGAGCCCGACCCCTTGGCTTTCTTGGAGGAACAACCTTCCTTGTAGCCCCAGAACTGCCCACCTCAATGACTGACCTAGTTCCTCCTGTTTTTGCTCTCCTAGGGGCTTGCATTAGTGACCCCTCTTGCTTTGTTACTTGGGGATAATCCTTGATCATGTGTCCCTTCTCTCCACATCGGAAGCATGCTCCAAGTAACTTGAAGCACTCTCCCCTGTGAAATTTCCCACAATGGTCACATTGGGGGTTCGTATTCATGTGACTACTCCTCTCCTTCCTTCTATTGCCTCCACAGCTGAGGTTTGCACTGAAATTGTCTTCACTTGCTTATTCTTGGCAGAGCTGCTACTCCCCTCTTCACTCTAGGAGCAGAAACTCCTCTCACTCCTCTCTAGTATTGGAGCACTCATTCCTTTCTTGGAAGACTGCTCCCTATTCTTCCTCTTCCTGCTTACTTCACTTTTTATATTCTCCAATTTTTCAGCTTGGAGTGCAGCATCTGTAAACGATCTAGAAGGGGGTTGAATAGATCTTTAACCTTTTTGTAATTTTCTACAATAAAATCAGAAGTTAATTCACACAAAAACAATTTAAACAAATTTAAATGTAAAGAGTAAGGAAGAAGAGCAAACACTGTTTTTGTAGAGGTTCGGTGCTAAGACCTACGTCCTCTACCTAAGCTGCCACTTAGGATTTTGCAAACCACTTTATTGCACACTTTGTAGTTCAGTGTGAACTTTTTACAATACCACTTGATTTCCGGCTCAAGCTACCTTTATACTCGATTTATCTTCCGGAACAAATCCTACCCCACACTTGACCTTTCATTAGTCACTCAAATTCTAAGAGAAATAAGATAAAGTTTGAAGAACAAAGCTCAATACAATGATGTAACAAGATAAGAGCAATAGTGAATAGAATATGGAGCAATAATGGAGTCTTTTTCTTGTAGAACTTCTCTAGTATTTTTTCTTGATCATCCACTCTTATACCTGAAGGAAAATAGCTGTTGGAACCCATTCTAGCTGTTGCATGATTGTTATGACCGTTCCTTAACATACTCCTTTCCATTTGTGACTAATTGACTTGTTGGTATTAATTTCCTATACCCATAAGTCGACTTGTAGTCATGTATAAGTCGACTTGTGACAATATTTTTCGTAAAATTTCATCTCCGCTCTTCAATAAGTCGACTTATGCCATGTAAGTCGACTTATGTACTATTAGTCGACTTGTGTTGACATATCTTCATATGTTAGTCGACTTATGCTATTCTAGTCGACTTATGATGTTCGGATCTTGATGTATAAGTCGACTTATGATGTGCAAGTCGACTTATGTTAGATTCAACGGTAACATCCAACCAAATCTTCTATAATCCTCATTATTAATGTCTCTTTCACTTATAAGGAAACTTCCATCTTGATTCTTCAATGATTAATCACTTGCCCATCTTGATTTGCACAATTTTTTCATTGAATAATAATCCCAAAATACCTGAAATAATTTCTTAACTAATTCTAGATATTTTATTATTATCAAAACATAAAGGGATTTAATTTGTCAACCACCATTGGTCCAACAGCATCCACTAACTGCTAGTAGTCACAGAAATTATGGATCAGCACCTTCTCCTTGATCCCCAAATGAAGTCCCCCTTCAAACTTACATTTGTCCTCCTCATTCGTCACAATGTTAGCTGTGTACCATGACAGTTGGGTAAACTTCAACTCATACTCGTGCACACTCATATCTCTCTGTGTGAGATTCATGAATTCTCTGGCCTTCTCTTAGATATAAACCCTCGAGAAGTACTTTCTCCTGAAAGCTCCAGAAAGCCCCTCCATGTCAATACCGACAGTATATCCTAACTGTGGGGCACTTATTCCCACCAATGAAAAGTATCCTCCTGTAGCAACCTCACCGCATAATCTAGTTTCTCCTTATCAAAGCATTTCATCTGAAGCAGAACTCTCTCTATCCTCTTCAGCCATACTTCATCCTCTTTAAGATTTGTAGTCCCATTGAAATCTACAGCTTCATACTTGCGGAGCTTATCATACTGCCCACTCCTTTCCATTGGAGCTTGCATTGAAACTTGAGACCCTTGGCCCAGGCATATGAGAAAGCCTAAGCAAAGGCTTGAAAGAACTGTGGATCCATGGGATTTGCTTATGGCATCGGAGGAGGCGATGGAGGCACTTCTTGTTGTATACTAGGTGCCTCAGAATGTGTCCCCGCATATTATGGGACATAGGATTCATCCGTGCTCCCTTGGCGAGAGCCAAATCGAGTCAGAGCTCCTCGAGTTCTTTTTTAAGATGGCATAGTCACTCCTGCAATTTAAAACCATTGAAAATCATTAGTTCATGCAAAATAGTTTCAAATCATGTACAACAATTCAAAACATTGCAAGTTGTTTATTTAAAATACTACATGTTCATTTCAAGTCCAAAACTACCCATTTTATGCCTAGGATACTCCTAAACTTAGTCGTTTTGATACAATAATTTTTGGACCTCACTTTCGGAGCCCAACATCGGAGTCGTGAGATGTGAACCTAATACTCTGTAGTTTTTGGAGCCCAATAGTCTAAAGTCATAAAGCGTTAGCGAGCTTCTTTGTGAAATTATTTCAATGACTCCTCATTAGCCATCGCCCCATAAGGGTGATGTGCCCACACCAGTTAAACACCAAATCACAATTTGACTTCTTAAAAAAAATTGTAGTTTTCTACCTCTTGTTTATTTTTAAACAGGAACCATCTCATTCGAAGCTCCATAGCTCAAGATATGCTTTAAAAAAATCCAAAGTGTGTTCATAACCTAGTTATGCCCCTCCGACCGATCCCTCCTTTTTCCTTCCATTAATCTCTTTCAAATCAACCCTAAAAGCTACAAATTTTCATTGAAAGATATGAAAATGTGTCAAGAATCTATCGCTTCAAGAATCACTTAAATTGGAGGTTAGGTTATGAAGTTATGGCTAAAAGAATCAACTATGCTCATTTCCTCAATCACGTTGTATCTATCTCGGAACAATTAGTATAATTTTCTCTAGAGACATCAAATTGGGGTGTTTTTTGGATTGTTTTGAAGAATACTTCAATATCTACAACTTTTATGAAGATCTTGAAGATATATTATATCGTCTAGAGGGTTAAATTTGGACTAGACAATAGGGTCAGATGAGCAGTGCACCAGACGATGTGACGTCATTACCAGACGATATGATGTCATCTCCAGATGATACGCCCTCACCAGACGAAGCATCCTCACAAGACAACACGTCATCATCAGATGATACGCCTTCACTAGACGAAGCATCCTCATCAGATGAAGCGTTCTAACCAAACGATACGTCTGGCGTCCTCACCAGACGATATGATGTCATCAGATGACACAAATTATACTCCTGAGCATCTTCACTTATAAGGATCATAAATTTTGACTCCAATGTCCAAAAATTTCATACTTTATACCGTTGAAAAACTAGAAAGATAAGTTACAATTTTCCAAAAGACCAGTTTGACTAATTTAGCCTAAATTAGTCCAGTTTTTTCCCTGAGGTCGGTACACAATTTATATACCTGTGAAAGACTTGAAATTTTGCATTTCACAAACGTGGAACGTCCTGAGCTTAACCATTCAGCTACCAAATTGACTTCGTTAAACTCTCAAATCTCAACTCATTTGTCTCATCACCTTCAACTATGGATCAGTCATAATTCCTATCTTCCTTCTCGTAACATCACACTTATGTGTACATATATATATATATCAACGATTTATGCTCCAAAATTATCAACTCAAGATGATACTTCTTCACGTATATCTAAATTTCAACTCATATCATCCATGCACCATTCACACTTCATTAATATAAAAAAATTAAGTTTTTACAACGCTTTAGTGGGCATTTTGAGCCACCTTACATTATAGTCCAAAAATATCAACTTCACAAGAACAATAATTTCTCTAAATGCGACAAAGCCTTGTTTTACATGATCTAACTTCAAAAGAACAAAAATGCAAATTGGAGTGATGCCTTGACTCTCGACTTGATCATTCGATATCTTGTTCATCCCCTACAGATAGGGAGCAATGGAGGTGAGTTTAAAGCTTGTGGGTAACCGTTTTATCATCAGTAACAAACAAAAACCATTTAAAACCTGTATGATCAAAGTCAATTTTCCATTGAATCATAAAACACAAAATTCTTAACTTATTAAACCAATTCATAAATCACATAAGTCATACATCCATCAAACTTGCCAAATACATCATAACCAATCAAACACATCAAAATCAATTCAACACATCAGAATGGTTTGGGTGGATCCGTAACAGAACGTACTACACATTTCCTATAAGGGTCCTGTGTAGCTGTAAATAGAATGTACTATCGCAATCCTATAAAATGGTCTTGCGTAGCCGTGAACTTATGGGAGTCCGTGAAGGAGCTCCATGTCACTAGCGGGTAGGGGGGAGAAGCCTTTTTAATCAAATGCACTTGACTAACAGAACAGATCACCACAAACCCATATAACATGTTATTCATGAACAGAAAAAAGTTTACCCAGTTGACAAATTTTTGGAAATCTTGATTTCATATATTTGGTATCCTTTCAAAATTATTTCCATTTTTGTTTCATAGTTCATGCACAAAATTCATACACACAACATGTAGCACTTTCTCAAAGCATTTAAAAAATAACAAAAGCACATTTAAAACTAATTGAAAACATTTATTTTCTTTTCTTGAAAGAAACATTGATGGCTTATTATTCAATTATAAAAATGTAACCCACCTTAGTCTCCTTGCTTGAAAACTTGCTTAAGGATGTCTCTCCTCTTGCTCCTCTTGCCTCCATTCAAACATTACCAAAAATTCCCATTCACAAAGATTTCCAATTGGAAAACCCAAAGAAACCTATGCATGAAATTGACCCTATAATACTCAAACCCATGCATTTCCCAAGCTCCTTGAACCAACACCCTTCCAAAAATCCAAAAGATTTAACATAAGCTTACTTTGAATCTTCACCAAACAATGAATTTCTTGGCTCTAATGGAAGCTCTAATCTTCCTCTTTCTTTTTTCCCTTCTTGAACACCTTCAAAATCACTCTTTAGAACTAAGAAAAATTGAAACCTAGTTGACCTCCCTTCTTTTCTCTTCTTTCTCCCTTTTTTGTGTTTCTCTCTTCTCTCTTTTCTCATTCACATTTTTGGCTTCTTCCAAATGCAAGACAACAATTCTTCTCCCCTTTTATACCCTTAATGATTGCACAATGACCATTTTGCCCTTCCTTTAAAGCTTTACGGTTTTTAAGCTTAATTGATCTTCCCAAAATACCCCTTATGCAAACTTACCACCTTAACACTTTAATTCTCTTAACCTATATCATATTATCTTACTCACATTAATATGCTAATTAATTCCAAGATACATTAATCTAGGAAGACTCCGAAATTAATCAAATCATGCTTATTTATCATGAAAAAATTTTCAGGGGCCAACATTATCAGATATTGCAATATAATGCTCTATAAGGGCCACCTTATTAAGGATATTAAGAAGATTAAGAGCAATAATTTTCAAAGCATTGAGAGCTTGGTTAATGCTGAGCCATTTTCTTTGAATGATACACAAAATGTCATTGAATATGGTCTTCACAATCTTAATATCCAAGACGATAATGAAAATGGTGAATAAATATAAAATGATCAGTAGGGTGTATAAACTTTTGATTCTCTGGTATATGATGTTGTGATCAATCAACAATTAACAAATGCAATGAATAAATTATAAAGGCTCCAAATAATTCTCTAAATAGAGCTATTAGAGAATGAAAGTCCTCTTCACCGTATCCTCTTAGTGAGTATATACTTGTTACTAATGAGAGAGAAGCTAAAAGCTTTAAAGAAGCCATAGATAGTGATTAAAGGGAGTAATTGTTTGAAAACAAAAAGGATAAGATGAAATCCTTATATGATAATCAAACATTTGATTTGGTTAAGCTACCTAATAAGAGAGCTTTGAAAAACTAATTGATTTTCAAAATGAAACTTGATGATGATGCTTCAATTCCAAGTTATAAAGCTATATTGAATGTAAAAGGCTTTAGCCTTAAAAAGGGAGATAAATTTGATGTCATCTTTTCTTCAATTATAAAGATGTTGTGCATCTGAATTATGTTAGGTCTAGCAACACATCCTAACTTAGAGGTTAAGTAAATAGAGGTAATGATTGCGTTTCTCTATAGTAATTCATATGAGTAGATTTATATAGAGTAGCAGAAGGATTCAAAGTCAATGAAGGAGGAATTAAGTTTGTTGATTAAGGAATAGTTTGTATGGTTTGAAATAAGTACCAAGGTAGTGGTATAATAAGTTTGATTATTTTATGACAAAGCAAGACTTTAAGAAGACCTCATCTGACAATTTTGTTTTTGTATAAAAATTCTTTAATGGTGACTTTGTTATTTTTTTACTTTATACTGACGAAACACTTATTTTAATCAAAATGCTTATAGGATTACAAAGTTGAAGTAGAATTTGAGTAAGTATTTTTCTATGAAAAACTTAGGATCAACAAAATAGATTCCTGAAATAAAGATAATCCATGATAGGAAGGTTAAGAAATGTTAGCTATCACAAAAAATACATCGAGAAGGTGTAACATCCCGTTCTTGTCGAAGGGTATTATGGTATCTTGGGATGATGATAGTCAGATCTTGTATTTACCGATCGAGCATGCTATTGGCCTCTAATTATAGAGAACAGGTCTACTGCATATGCATAGTCATTTATTCATAGGTACATGCATTTATGATTTTCCGGTATTTCATTGTGAATTGGAATTGGTGAATTGACTGGTATGTGAATTGATCGACTTGTGGTATTGAACCGATTGGAAATATGATTGAGTGAGAAATTAGGAGTTCTTGGGTTCAAATGAGTGATTTAGAATCTGTTTGTGAGTGATTGGAAATTTATAGAGGCTTATAGAAAATTTTCGAAATTGGAGAAAATACGGACCGGAAATTTTGGAGTGATGATCGATTGACGATATATTCTTGAAAGAACGTCAATGGTAATGGAAAAACTAGAAGTTTCTTGATAGGAAATAAATATGTTGAGCCATGGAAAATTTGAAACAAAAAAATTGGACTGATTTTGAGACTTAAGCCTATAAATAGTAGGGTTGGTAATTGGGGGAAAAATAACCTAAGGCATTATCGTTTCTTCTTCTTCTCTCCTTCGACGGTGATCTTCGATTCCTCCATAGGTGAGGATTCTTTGATCTTTCTATGGTTTTCATCCGATTGTGCTAAGTTTAAGCGATTTATTGTGATTGATGAAGGATTGAGAGGTTTGAGAGTGTTAATCGGTGATTGGGGAAGATTTTAGGGTTTACGGAAGTTGTGGATCGATTCATCGATTGGTAAGTTTTTATTGGCTTTAATGTTGTTATTACTGGTTATTTGAGCAGTTATGGCATTTATGGGGTTAGATTGAGTGGTTAGGGTGTTTAATGGAGGTTATTAATAGCTCTAATGGCGGAAAATCGTTCGGAGAAGACGATCGGTCTTCATGCGTCGCGACGAGCATAGAAGTGGTAGGGCTTCGTCGCGATGAATAAATTGAATTTAAATAAATGTGTTAGTCGCGGCGAGCTTGTGTAGACGACGCGACGAGTGAAAAAATTGGTACGTCGCGGCGAGCCTTTGGCGTCTTGCCAAGTAATCAGGGGAGTGTTCGCGGCGTAACGATTTATCGTCGCGCTTGACGATCATTGTACGTCATGGCGAAGGGCGAGGTCGCGACGAGGATGGATTTTCTGATTGGATGATTGCTGGGTTATTGGGCATATCTTTTGTTGTGGACCTCCAATTGAGGTAATTCCAGATTTGTTATGAAATAGGAAAAGAGGTCTACAACTGAGAATAATTATGGGAACTAGATTTGATTTAAATGGTATTGAATTATAGAGATTAAGGTCAATTGTGATTCATAGTGTGACATAAGTGTCAAATTGAGACTATCAAAGTTTTAATTGGAGATTGCAATAGAGGTTTTGACCCAATGGATAGGAAATTGTTATAGGAAGTATGAATATAGGAAATTGGACTGGATCATAGGACTGGATCAATTATTGTCGAGCAATTGAGTAAGAAAGTGGAATTGGGCTTAAGGTATCGAAATTGGGATTTAGGAAAATCGTGAACACGCATTGTACATCATTTGCATTGAGACATATGCATTCTTGTCATTGTTTTATTGGGCAATTAGTAATGGGTTGTACTTTCTTTGTTATAGTGGCGCCGTTGGATCATCGTTCCACGGACATTCTTTGGGACTTCCGGCAATAGCTCGGAAGTTACTGGTGAGTAACCTAGTTGGTTTCTCAAATTCTTGATTGTCTAAATGCTCATTTGTATGAATTCTTGAAATGAATGTGATTGAATTGTATGCTTTTCCGATCTTGAGCGGATCGCTACATGACCTTGTAAATTGCATGATTATTGAAATGTACATGATCAAACCGTATGTTCTCACCGTATTGAATCTGGACTCTTGTATGACCTTTGAAATGTATGAGTGAACTGAATTATTCTTGAAAAAGTACGATTGAAGTGTGTGCATTTCTTGTATTGAATTGGATTCTTGAATGACACCGAGAGGCCCGAACACTCTTTGGGCTTTTATAGCCACATTCTTGAACCATCGAACATCGCATTGCATGCATAAATGCATGATCGGGTAATGGAATGTGACCGAGTTGCGATTATTATCGACCGCCTCGAGCCCGAGGGGAGTTGTCACGAACACCGTGATCGATCTTTGAAAAGAGCTTTAAGCTCGAATATATTCTTGAATTGAGGATGCCGCAATAACACTCGCAAACACCCACGGTGGGGTGTGGGGTCCTACAATTGGAAAGGGATTAGTGCATACCCGAGGGCTCTCCTATCCTCATCGACGTGGTGGAAAGTAGTGCATACCCGAGGGCTCTCCTACTTCCTAAGACGCATTCATTGAACACCGTTGAGCACTTGGGCACAACATCGAATAATCGAAAAGAGTCTCATATGCATTGCATGCTATATTGAATGTCCGAAATATTTGTATGATTCTTGTGAATGATCGTGATTGTCTCATGTAAATTATTGAGAATGAATGGTGAATTGTGGCAATGATGATTGCATGTTGACATGATTTATCAGAAGCTTCTTTGCATAATCTCGCGAACCGTGATGTGACATCGTAAATTGTTATGTATGATTACCATAGGCGTTAATAGACTACATGAGCTGTGAGGCCATCTTGTAATCTACGGTATGGTATGCGTAATTGGTTATCCTTGTGAATTGTATATAATACTATAATATTTATCATCGTAAAGCTGTTATATAGTCTTTATACAATGTTATACGATCATCGTTAATTGACTACTATCTTGTCTTGTGCTATACGCGATACGCGTAATGCATGATTTGAGTAAACCATCGATGATGGTTTCTCATTGAGTTCGCAAACTCACTCAACATTGCAACTATTTTTCGGGGATGGAAGAGTACCCGTCATTTACGACGGGAGTATATCTCTTGCATTGGAGTCGGAGACTAGGGTCGAGATCGATCAAGGCGTGCATTAGTGTCTTTCCAAGTGTGTGTGTAAATGAATAATTCCGCGTTTTCTACTAAATTGAACTGCTATTATATAGGGCCCCAGAGTGATAATTGTATAACTAAAATGTGATTACTGAAATTGTGTTTTGAGTGAATGTATTCGTTTTAAAGGGACCCATTGTTTATTGAATTGTGCATTTTGATTGATTCTAAAGCGTTAAATAAATTGTGTATTGAGTTTTGTCTTGAAATTGATTCGTTTGTAGCCTACCATTCTCATGTGGCGTGGACTCGGATATCACCCACGATATCGGGTTGGTCTGCGGGTTGGGATGCTACATTTGTGGTATCGAGCCGAAATACGATTGTACATAGGCGTTCGAAATTTATCTTGAGTTATATGCATTAAAGTCGTAAAGTCGTCACGTAGACGGTGACAATCGATCCCGATCTAGCGTATGAGTCGCATGCATGGCGTGTATCGATCGATAAGCGGTCGAGAGAGAGAGGAAATGATAAGATGGTAGAGTGTGATAAAAGGAAGTGGCGATCATCGAAGGATAAAAAAGTATATGGTGCGATATGACAAATGAACATTTAGTGTATCGATATTGATGGATATATCGATGATATGCAAAAAGAGTGGTACTGAAATATGTGATATGAATATAGACTTGTGGATTGATAGAGAAATAGAAATATGATAGAAATAACGAGTTCCGGTGTGTAAAAGGGAATGAAATGAAATGTTACAATTGGGATTGATTACTGTGATAAGTGTTATTAATAATGATTTATGAGTGAAGATCGATTACGTTAGTGAGAAATTTAGAATGATGGTAAATCTATGATGTTGATTTTGAGTGTGAAAATTCAAGGGTATGATGTAATAACAAAAGATTGAAAGGTAAGATAATGATACGGAGAATGAAGCAGATGTTCCGGTTTAATTTCTCTGATTATATGGATGTGTGATTGATCTATATGGGATATTGTGCATAGTTGGAATTGAGTTTCTAGGTATTGAGAATGACCGATAAGACATGTGACAACTGTGATGTTGAAGAATTTCATGAGTAAAATCGATGAATGAAAGTAAATGGTGATTAATGAAAGGACGATAGAGTTAAATTTGAAATGAGGATTCTAATCGAGTTGAGACTCAAGTGTCGAGATAAAATCTATTATTGAGAAAATATGTATTATGCTAATGTAAGGGATCTGAATGTAATATGATTTTGCTCATTGAGGAGAATATTGATTCGCAAATAATTGAGTAAAGCTGTTAGGAAAGTGATGAATGTTTATTCAACCTGTGGAGTGATTTATAGCGGCTTATGTGGAGAAGTTAGTGTAAAGGAACATGTGTCGAATATATGTATTGAATTATTGAGAATTAAGCGAGTCTTTGGATCTATCCGAAATGACAAAATGTTTGAGGAAATGTGTGAAAAGTATGACTGATGATTGTGGAAGAGACATTTGGAGAACTATTCAGCTTAAGTGTTAATTATATTGTTTTAAAATTGGTGATGTGGCAATATATAGTGAAATGTCCCAGTAAAGGTTATGAGGTAATTAATTACTATAGTGCAATGTGATTAAACGTATCTAGGGACAAGGATAACGTTGTATACTGTACTGTGATCGATTTTCTGAAATTGTGGCGCCTTAAAAAGTGTGGGGGCATTAACTGTATAGAAAGGATTATGGATATATCCATGGTTATGCAAATCAATGATGATCGAGATACTTTGGGAATTTGAATGATTTGCAAAAGAGATTAAATGGATTGAGCAGAAATTTAATAGCGTATAAGAGTGTTACTGTTGATGGATAATTGTCAAACTGGTAAAAAGAAAGTAATATGAGTTATCGAAATTTCAAATAAATTTTGTATAAAAAGGTACTGGCAAAATAATCGGTGATTCAGAAAACTGCAAACTGTATTGGGAAATTCAAATGGGATTCAACTTATGAGAAAATGATATTTGGTGTATTGTGAAGTGTGTGTTTTACCCGCCAAAGAGATCATTAGAGAATTTTAAGGAATCGATGAAGTGTTGTGTTTCAACAAGAGTGTCTTGAAAGAGAAATCAAAGGTCTAGAGGAGAAATTGAATAGTAAATTGTGGGAATGATTAATGAATGTATTCTTTGAGGCAATCGTGAGACCGATATCCTTGGAGTCCGTTGTGATTGTTTGAACATAGTCAAAGACTATAATTGAATTGAGTAAATGATGAGCGATGGCGTGAATACGTAATAGGGGTTGAGTGATCCCGTCATGACTATGAGTCGAATCGTTAAGGAAACTAAAATCGTTATTAAATGGCCTCTGCGTGACCATCGTGAAACTAGATTGGTAGAGTGGTTTAAAACCTAAAGATGGTCTGTTGATAAAATGTTTTATAATTTGGATTGGGAAAGCAGAGTTATGGAATGATAAATGTGTTTCGCAATGCTGAATGTAGGAATTTGCGAATCTTGATAAGAATATGAGTGAGAATCGAATAGAGAAGAGTGGATCAATTCTCCATCCTCTTGATTATTTGTATATGAAATTTCAAGGACGAAATTTTTATAAGGAGGGTGGTGTAACATCCGTTCTTGTCGATAAGGTATTATGGTAATATGGGGTGACCGATAGTCGCATCAGTATTTACCGATCGAGCATGCTCTTGGCCTCTAATTATAGAGGAACAGGTCTCTGCATATGCATAGTCATTTATTCATAGTACATGCATTTATGATTTTCGGTATTTCATTGTGAATTGGAATTGATGAATTATGCGGTATGTGAATTGATCGACTTGAACCGATTGAACCGATCGGAAATATGATTGAGTGAGAAATTAGGAGTTACTGGGTTCAAATGACTGATTTAGAATTGTTTGCGAGTGATTGGAAATTTATAGAGGCTTAAAGAAAATTTTCGGGAAATTCGGGAGAAAATACCCGGACCAGAAATTTTGGAGTGATGATGATTGACGATATATTCTTGAAAGAAGCGTCCAATGGTAATGGAAAAACTAGAAGTTCTTGATAGGAAATAAATATGTTGAGCCATGGAAAATTTGAAACAAAAAATTGGGTGATTACGAGACTTAAGCTATAAATAGTAGGGTTGGTAATTGGGGAAAAATAACCTAAGGCATTATCGTTTCTTCTTCTTCTCTCCTTGACGGTGATCTTGATTCCTCCATAGGTGAGGATTCTTTGATCTTTCTCTATGGTTTTCATCGATTGTGCTAAGCTAAGCGATTTATTGTGATTGATGAAGGATTGAGAGGTTTGAGAGTGTTAATCGGTGATTGGGGAAGATTTTAGGTTTTCGGAAGTTGTGGATCGATTCATCGATTGGTAAGTTTTATTGGCTTTAATGTTGTTATTATTGGTTATTTGAGCGATTATGGCATTTATGGGGTTAGATTGAGTGGTTAGGGTGTTTAATGGAGGTTATTAATAGCTCTAATGGCAGAAAATCGTTCGGAGAAGGCGATCTGGTCTTCGCGCGTCGCGACGAGCATAGAAGTGGTAGGGCTTCGTCATGACGAATAAATTAATTTAAATAAATGTGTTAGTCGCGGTGAGCTTGTGTAGACGACGCGACGAGTGGAAAAATGATGCGTCATGGCGAGCCTTTGGCGTCTTATTGCGGCTGAAGGGAGTGTTCGCGCGGTGAGCGATTTATCGTCATGGCGAACGATCATTTATGACGTCCGGCGAAGGGCGTGGGTCGCGACGAGGATGGATTTTCGATTGGATGATTCTTTGGGTTATTGGGCATATCTTTTGTTGTGGACCTCAATTGAGGTAATTCCATTTGTTATGAAATAGGAAAAGAGGTCTACTGGCGAGAATAATTATGGAACTAGATTTGATTTAAATGGTATTGAATTATAGAGATTAAGGTCAATTGTGATTCATAGTGTGACATAAGTGTCAAATTGAGACTATCGAAGTTTTAATTGGAGATTGCAATAGAGGTTTTGACCCAATGGATAGGAAATTGTTATAGGAAGTATGAATATAGGAAATTGGACTGGATCATAGGACTGGATCAATTATTGTCGAGCAATTGAGTAAGAAAGTGGAATTGGGCTTAAGGTATCGAAATTGGGATTTAGCACCGGAAAATCGTGAACACGCATTGTACATCATTTGCACTGAGACATATGCATTACTGTACTGTTTTATTGGGCAATTAGTAATGGGTTGTACTTTACTGTTATAGTGGCGCCGTTGGATCATCGTTCCACGGACATTGCTGGGACTTCCAGGCAATAGCTCGGAAGTTACAGGTGAGTAACCTAGTTGGTTTCTCAAATTCTTGATTGTCTAAATGCTCACTGTATGAATTACTGAAATGAATGTGATTGAATTGTATGCTTTTCTTTGTCTTGAGCGGACCGCTACATGACACTGTAAATTGCATGATTATTGAAATGTACATGATCAAACTGTATGTTCTCACTGTATTGAACTGGACTACTGTATGACCACTGAAATGTATGAGTGAACTGAATTATTATTGAAAAGAGTACGATTGAAGTGTGTGCATTTACTGTATTGAATTGGATTACTGAATGACACTGAGAACTGAACACTACTGGGCTTTTATAGCCACATTACTGAACCACTGAACACTGCATTGCATGCATAAATGCATGATCAGGTAATGAAATGTGACCCGAGTTGCGATTATTACTGATCGGGCCTCGAGCCTGAGGGGAGTTGTCCCTGAACACCGATCGATCTTTGAAAAGAGCTTTAAGCTCGAATCATATCTTGAATTGAGGATGCCGCATAACACCGCAAACACCTACTGGTGGGGTGTGGGTCCTACAATTGGAAAGGGATTAGTGCATATCGGAGGGCTCTCCTATCCTCATCGACGCGTGGAAAGTAGTGCATACCGAGAGGCTCTCCTACTTCCTAAGGCGCATTCATTGAACACCGGTGAGCACTTGGGCACAACATGAATAAGCTGGAAAGAGTCTCATATGCATTGCATGCTATATTGAATGTCTGAAATGATTTGTATGATTCTTGTGAATGACCGTGATCGCTTCTCGCAAATTATTGAGAATGAATGGTGATTGCATGTTGACATGATTTATCATGAATCGCCGATAATATCGCGAACCGTGATGTGACCTTGTAGAATTGTTATGTATGATTACCATAGGCATTAATAGACTATCGTGAGCTGTGAGGCCATCTGTAATCTACGGTATGGTATGCGTAATTGGTTATCACTTGTGAATTGTATATATATCAGAATTATTTATCATCGTAAATGTTATATAGTCTTGTATAATGTTATACGATATTGTTAATTGACTACTATTGTCTTTGTGCTATACGCGATACGCGTAATGCATGATTTGAGTGAACCATCGATGATGGTTTCTCGTTGATTCATAAACTCATCCAACATTGCAACTATTTTTCGGGATGGAAGAGTACCCCGTCAGACGAACGGGAGTATGTCTGCTGCATTGGAGTCGGAGACTAGGGTCGGGATCAGTTCGCGTCTGCATTAGTGTCTTTCCGAGTTGTGTGTGTAAATGAATAATTCCGCGTTTTCTACTAAATTGAACTACTATTATATAGGGCCCCAGAGTGATAATTGTATAACTGAAATGTGATTACTGAAATTGTGTTTTGAGTGAATGTATTCGTTTTAAAGGGGACCCAACTGTTTATTGAATTGTGCATTTCTGATTGATTCTAAAGCGTTAAATAAATTGTGTATTGAGTTTTGTACTGAAATTGACTGCTGTAGCCTACCATTCTCGTGTGGCGTGGACTCGGATATCACCCACGATATCGGGTTCGGTTCCTGCGGGGTTGGGATGCTACAGAAGGTGCTTCAAAGGTACAACGTGGACAAAGCTAAAGTGGCGAGTGCACCTTTTACTATGAACTTTAAATTAAACAAAACTTAATATCCTTTTAGTGAAGAGAAGAAACAAGTGTAAAAAAATATATTACACTTTAACAATTAGTAATTTGATGCATTCAATAGTTTGTACAAAGCATAATATGGATCATGTTTTTAGTGGTAGCTATTTTCACTATAATCCAAGAAGAGAGTATTGGAATGTAACAAAATATATTTTGAGATATATCTATGGCTCTTTTAGTTTGATTTTGTATTTTGAAATAGGAAAACCTATTCTTTTTGTATACCAAGATTCCAACATGGCAAGAGATACTTATATAAAGAAGCTTACTTCATACTATTTGATTACTTTGTGGTAAGAGTTGTGGTTTATAATTCAAGTTGCAAAAATGCATTGCTTTGTCAACTACAAAAGTTGAACTTATTATTGCAATTGAAGCTTGTAAAGGACCATTATGAATGAAGAGATTTGTGCAGGAGTTTTACTTGTGTAACACAAATATATGTTATATTGTGATGGTTATAGCAAAACTTGCTAAGAATTTCACATTCCATGGCATCTCGAAACATAATGAATTTAGATACCATTAGATTATTTATGTTTTAGGTTCTAAGTTAATTGAACGGTAGAAGATTCATTAAGATATTAATGATTATGATTTGATGATTAATTATTTTTGAAGAGGGAAGTTTGATACATGTTACTTATCATTGAGATGATGATCTCCTCCATATAATCAAAAGGGATAAAATTAGTAGGTTAAACCTTTTCGCTCTTATATACTGAAAAGTCCAAATTTATTAGACTTGGTCCATCATTTTTAATAATTCATTATGATCTTTTGACTTAGTCTTTTAATTTTAAAGTTAGAGTAGTGGTGAATATAAAAGAGCTAAAAAAACAAGGAAGATTGTAGTATAATTTTCTTAAAATAGTTTTAATTTTTATTTGATTTAGAATCATCCACTATTGGATCGAGTTAAAAATTGGTATGGGTGCTTGTGAGATGTTGCTCTATAATATGAATAATGGATTTTATTTAGAAGATTTTAACTGCAATTTTCATCCTGTGAATAATAATTTGACTTTGGAAGATTTATCTCCTTTTCTTTCTTAGTTATTACTATTGCCTTTACGCTTTATCTTTTATTTTGAATTTATTTTGTAATTTTTGAAATTTTTTAATATAGTAAAATTCTTTTAATGTTTGAAGGTTTTGTAATTGTATCGAAGGGTTTATGTAAAAATGTTGATATTTTTATATTAATTTAGAATTTACTTTAACTATAATTATTTTTATTTTATTATATTTTGTTATAACATTCTTATTAGGTTAGAATTTACTTGGTTATTGTGGATTTAATTAATAAAAATTTTAATTAGATTTCTTATTCGCTTTGTATTGATCATATATATATATATATATATATATATATATATATAATTGATAACTTATTCAAGGTGTTAAATATCGATTGATTATTGTACTATATGTATTGTAGGTTATTACACTATTATTGAATGACTTCTCTAATAGCTTCCATGTAAACCTACAGTCTTATTTGTAAAGGAACAATAATAGGATTGCAGTTTATTGTTGGGACTCGATCTGGGGACCGGACCTCAACCGGATAAGAACAGAAAACAGAAACAAAACAAAGTGTCGGAATGTATCAAACGGATTTCAAAACCAAACGAAAGCGACATACAAAGCGAAAGTATCGAATCGCAACTAATCGAATCGAAATGAAATCGAAAACCGAAACAAAGCGGACAAAAGCGAAAGAAGCAAAATCGGATCGAATACAAAGTTAAATCGAATCGACTCGGAAACAAACCAAACATACGGTGCAATCGAACTGAAATTCAAATTCTGACATCCGATAACATACACTTATAGAAAAACTATCTCGTTGGAAACCTATAAGACAAAAACCAAATCTGAAATCGGTATAAATTTTTTTCCATTTTTTTCATTCACACTCAAACGAATCAATACAATTTCCCCTTTGGAAATTCTTTCTCATGCAAATCTCAATTCTTAATCATCTTCTTATACATTCATACAAATCCCAACAATCATCTTTTAACCAAATCTTATATTATTCTATCTTTATTTGAATCAAAAATTGGGCAGCATAATGGCTGTATTTTACACACCCAAAAACCTGCAAATAGTTTTAAACGCACTTCTATAATTCCCAATCAAAACTCAGATTTATCGGACCTCCCGTCCGGAATCCAAAACACATTCATATTCAATTCCCATTATCCATATCCAATTCACATTTCAAGTCACATTCATATCTCAAATTACTGTACCAATTCATAAATCAATCCAAACACAATCCAATAATATTCATATACAATCACAATTCATATTCCATAATCATACACCAATTTATAACTCAAATCCATACATAAAATTCATAATTCATATTCATGTACAATTCTATAACTCATTACCATCATGAATTTAATGCTTACAAAACCTTTATGGCGTTTCAAGCCATATACAATACCAATAACCACAATCCAAAGTACACAATACACAACAATTTTAAATTTCTGAGCAATAATCTAACTTAACAATAATACAATATGAACACATACAAATGGAAACCCTCATTTTCTTTCACCCGATCTTCTTCTCATCACCTATGGATGGGAATGAAGGGGGTGAGCTTATTTGTAGCGCCCCCTTACCGTAGGGTACGCACCGGAACGTCCGTAGGTCATTCCAATACATATCCGACAATATGGGTACACTACGAACGATCACTACTAAAATCCACATGGCGTCATAATTACAAATCATCAATATGAAAAACTCTAAATTTTTGAAACCATAAAATACTCTCTCATTTCATATCTTAGAAACCATAAATGTACAACTTTCATGATTACTGTCTGTACAAATCCAAAAGAAACCTAAACAAACTCTTCACTAGGTCATCTCCAAAAGTCCCAGCTGACCCACCTTTGTGCCATACTTCTCTTGCCAACACGCTCTACAAGGCAGGAAAAGTCCCTCTCCCACTGGAGCTAGGAGTCTACTAACTCTGTCCTGAAAAAAAATATTTGCAATGTTGGGTGAGTTTGCGAACTAAGCGAGAAACCATCATCGATGGTTCACTCAACTCATGCATATACAAACAATTCACAGAATATTGCATAGTACCACATTCGGAAATATCACATGCGTTATCATTTCCCAAATATAAGGCGTTTCGTCTTTCAAATAGTCCATCTTTAATCATTCGAATATGCAATGCAAATGTGACACTTTCCATTTTATTAGGGTGGTGACCGTGCGCCTGATCTGTCCCAAAAATGGGCTCATTACGGTGAGCCTGTGACTATGAATTACGTTGGGCTCGAGGCCCTGTTGCGTTGAGCTTTAAGCTCTGAAATACGTTGACTGCTCCGGTCACAACTGTCATTATCTGAACATGCCTTTATGCATGAATACACATGTCTCAATTCGCATTAAAACCGAATAATTACAATTTACACACAAATGACACTTCGATATCAAGTTCCCAATATTTCGGAAACCTATGGTCCAGAATCAATCAAAATTAAACACATAAACCCTCAATTATCTCCGCATGGTATAAGCACATAATATTTAACGCATAAAGGTTGAGGAACCAACTAAGTTACTCACCTCTTAACTTCCGAGCTACTGCCTGGAAGTCTCAGCCACGTCGGAAGATCGACGTTCCACTTGAGCCTTTAAAACAATCAGAATACACAAACATTACCAATAGCCAAGTTTTCAATAGTCAATAATGCACATGTAAAGAATGAATTGTGTACTATATATGTTTATGACATTCTCGACACTATTCCCGAATCTTCCCATCTCAACTCTTTTTCCCTAAAAGATAGAAATTCCTAGACACCATAACTCATTTAACTAAGTTCAGAACTCCCAAAAGTCCAACTCCAAGACATAAGGACCATCTTTATATCGAAATCATATTCACTATTCAATTGCCATTCGATTTCGAGAATTTTCGAAATAAATTCAGAAATTCCATTCTTATAAATTTGCAGTTCTTAGTCTCTAAATTGAAATAAAGCATGAACTAATTCATAGGGACTTAAACCTCAAAAGTCATCATTTAAAAGAAACAAATCATTCTCGGAAAATCGATGTCCTCGCCGCGGCGAGATCCCTCGCATGCGTCGCGGCGTATGCGTTGGGGCGCATCACGGTGTGCTTGCTGATGCTCGCCGCGGCGTGCGTATTCGCTCGTCGCGGAGTGCAAAGGCAAAATTGCTCGCCGTGGCGTGCGATGAACACGTCGCAGCGTGCAACCCCAGAAACACGCCGGAATCCCATAATTTCTTCTTCTATCAAATTTTTAATCCATCTAACTCAGTTCAAAACACTCCCAAACAACTTAATACACTCAAAACGAATAATCCCTAAACTCAATTCCATCAAATAATCATTATCCCTCAATTACCAAATACAAAACAAGAAAATCCTCAACTCTTATCATCCGAAACTCATACATTCCCAACAATCAAATACTCTAATCAATCATCAAAACAAACTACTTAAAACATAACAAGCAAAAACTTACTTGATAAATCTTCAAAATCACTTCAAAATCTCCAACCCTTAAACTCAAACACACCCACGGTTATCACCCAATTTCACACCCATCATCATTTCTCCAACACAAAGCTTAAGGATAGATTTTAGGTGAAGAAGAAAGCAATTAAGCAAGAAGAAAGTGGAAGAAAGTGAGCAAGGAAGAGATCCACGAAGAAGGAGATTAGAAAAAGCTTATGAAGTAAAGCAAATTTTCCTTCACAAGAGGAGCAAGCATCGTGGAAGACAAATTCAAAGGAGTTAGGGTTTTATACTAAAGACTTAAAGCATGCTTGGCAATTCACTTGCCACATGTCCACTACTTAGGGTCTAAAAATCCAATTCTTATTCTAAATTTCTCCCAATTTTTGCAATGGCTCTAAACAATAAATCCTAAAATCATGACTCTAATTTTCCAATGCCATTTGCCAATCAATCTCAGAACCGGAATCCAATTTATCAGCCATTAGGTCATTTTTCCGGTTCGGACCCATAACTCCAAAAATTCCAGAAAATTTTCTAAAATCCTCAAAAATATGAAACACATACTCATACACTTCAATTCCATTTTTCAAATCCCTAGAATTCATTTTTCACTTCAATTCAATATTCAAAACACAATCTACACAAAAATCACAGAATTTCCAATTTACATAATGATACCGGGAATATGTCATACATGTATATACATGCATATGCTAGTGCAACAATGATCATTTATCAATAAATATAAAGGCTAAAATGCATGTGCAATTTGAAATATATATGCACTCAATCCTAACCCATTCCAAATTACCAATATGCCCATCACATCGGTAATGGGATGTTACAATTCTCCCCTCCTAATAAAAAATTTCGTCCTCAAAATTTCATACCTGTCTGATCGAATAGATGAGGGTACTGCCTCCTCATATGCTCCTCAATCTCCCAAGTTACTTCCTCAGTTGAGTGGTTTCTCCATAGGACTTTCACCAATGGAATAATCCTGTTCCTCAACTATTTAATCCGTGACCCCACAATCTAAATAAGCTCCTCTACATAACTCAAATTGTTAACCACCTCAATCTCCTGAGCCAGTATCACATGGGTCGGGTCTGATCAATACCTCCGAAGCATACTCACATGGAAGACATCACGTAACTGAGACATCTCGCTCGGCAAAGCCAACCTATAGGCCAACGGTCCTATCCTCTCAAGGATCTCATAAGGACCAATGTACCTAGGGCTCAACTTGCCATTCTTACCAAATCTCAAAACTCCTCTCCAGGGTGATACTCGGAGGAAAACTCTATCTCCCACACTGTACTCCATCTCTCTCCGATGCTGATCCACATAACTCTTCTGTCTATCCTAAGCCGCCTTAATGTGACTCTTAATCATTTTTACTTTATCCACAGTGTCCTGAATCAGCTCGGGACCCTCTAACATCCTCATACCCTCTTCATCCCAATACAGAGGCGATCTACACTGCCTCCCATATAAAGCCTCATACGGTGCCATCCCAATGCTACTTTGGTACTGATTATTATACGCAAACTCAACCAAAGCCAAATACTGATCCCAAGCTCCTCAGAACTCCAATACACAAGCTCGTAACATATCCTCAACAGTCTTAATCGT